>OZ005655.1:118699769-119324769 GCA_963930645.1 Salticus scenicus
ATGATAAATATTATTTTTTTAATTGAAATGAAACTACTAATATTTAAAATATTGTGTCTTTAATTAATAGTAAGTCTAATATTTATTTTTAGTCTAATTTGAATTTAGAAAAACATTAACAGGAGTAATTGTAACTAGTTAAAATTTCAGAAACTCGTCATATTAGTTTCCTGCACGCAGAGCCACGAAATTAACTTTAATAAGAAATTTAATAGCACGAGTACAGTTTAATACAATTTATTTCATACAACATACTTAGATAAAATTAAAAGAGATATGCTTAACACGGGACTTTGCGCTAAAAACAATCCTGCTCGTGTTCCTGTGATTTTAAATCAAATACCCAGCACCGTTGCAATTTCGCCTGCTGATGTGAAACAGTAAAGGGGGGGGGGCGGGGTAGGCGCAATAGCTCTTTGATTTCAGTGTCCGTTAGATGAGTTCCCTATCAAGGATCATTGGATTCACTTGTGCTCTGTTGGGTCGTTGATAAGGCCGCATCAGGTGCTGTGATTTACAATTATTTCTTGTTGCGTTAATAAACTTCTAATTCCATGACGGTCTGTAAGCCCGTACTTCACCCCTTCATGCCAACATTGTCTAATAGTAGCATCGTTCCAGTCCAAAGGTCGAGTGATCTTCCGATTTGTCCAGTCTTCTCTCTTAACCACTTGACTACGGCTACGTACAATGCGTACGTAGTTTGCACTACGTGCGTAACGACGGCTACGTACGCTCCGTACGTAGTGTCCTCCTTTCACTATACACAAAAGAGGATCATATCGTTGCAAGGGCAATAAAGTTTTCTTATGTCGTGTAGCGGAGATATGATGCTTTTATCCACCTGGGATCACGTGAACACTTTGAACCAAGAGCATACCGCAAACGCTCACTACAAGAAGGAGGGACGATAAAACTGATTATCTATGAGGATTTTTTTGTCTTTTTGTTGCTTTGTTAGTGTTTAGAGTAAGTGCGTGTTTTCGTTAGTGATTTATAAATTTTAGATCATGTGAGTGTTTTCGTTTTGAATTTTATTTAAGAATTTGAATAAAATATGGATGATGAAAATAGTAGTGTGTTAGAATTGATTCCAGATGAAGATGAAAATGAGTCAAGCGATTCTGAGTTCTCCAATATAAGTAATATCGAAATCGAAACAAGATCGGAAGATGGGTCTTGTAACGGAGTAACATACAGTGCGACCATCAGTTTATTATTTTGCGCTTTGTATCTGCGCGTCTTCTAGAATTGTCTTTGCTTTCCTGCAAAGCCTGGTAGCGGGAAGACGTTCGCTTCTTTCGACGACGTACTCAAGTGTTAAATCTAACGCCCTCTCTCAAATGGTGATATCTGCTCATACAATTAAAAATGCCGTCTGCGAGGGGAGTCTGAGTATGTCGACAGAACGACGCTTGCTTAGAAAGTATATTGTAGCATTAAAATGTTCTTTGATTTACACACGATTCGGATGCTCAAGTACAATGCGATGGAGATCTAATTAGTCAACCATTGACCTCCTAAAATTAGCCATTTACATACTCTATCATAAAGCATAAGCAATTTCGTCCCATTTGGATAATTCCTTCTTCGTGGGTCAGCTTTTATGTTTTACAGTTTAATTTAAGTTTCAAAAACTGCATGACCATCCCTAGTCAACAAGAAATATACCAGTAACCTAACCACGATAATAAATAAAGTTTGAGACAGACACAACAAAGATACAATTTTACTTTTTTACTTTTTCTCTAAAATCAACCAACATTTGTTAATAATACATATTACATTTCGTAGTGGCTTTTTTTTTTTTTTTCTTTAAGGAGCAATAAACGTTCTTTTAATAAATATGTATTTTCAAATAAGAAATGCATTTTATTTTTTACTTAATATTAAACTATATTTTGTTTTTGATGATATTTTAAACAAGTAAAGATAAATGTTGAAGTAAATTTCAAAAAAATAATCTATTAACCATTTCCACACGTTATTTCTTACATAAAATTCGAAAATGAATTATTATCTTCCTTTCGTATTAGCAGCTATAACATTTTTATAATCATTAAACTACTCATCTTACACTTAAGTAAGAAAATGAACTTTGGAGATTAGCCAGACAGAAAATCGGAAACCAAGTAAAGTATTGTAATTTTGATAAATTCTTCAACTATTTTGGATTATTTCCAAAAACTTTCAGGTGAAATATGTTTTAGGGAATGACTCTTCTTTGCCCTTTTTTCAGATCAAGTTTTTATTTCTGATTGAAAACGTCTTGAAAAATTTAAACGATGTATTGGAACGTCAAAACCGTTTATGCTACATGGCAGGGTAAAAATTGTCTGAGCGCTATTAGTTTGATATCTTTGCAGAAACATGAATAGAAAAACATTTTGTGTTTGCTTATTTTCAATTACTGTTATCTGACGTTACATTAATAAAGTAAATGTAAGAGAATATTAGAAAAAAAAGAAAGTATTATGATAGATTTTTCTGAAGATTTTGTATGAGTAATGATTTTTAAACAAACCTTTCTTAGTTAAAATGTCTTTTATACCATATTTCCTTTTTATGAAGCTGTTAAATGTAAAGGTAAATATAAGTTATTAGTGCTTTATTCCTAATATAGCGTCAAAAATTGCAAGAAAGCATTTTCATTACAGTAATAAATTAAATGGTTGCTTTTCAAAACGGAAATGTAAATGTGATGATGTTTTCCTTAATTTACTCTAACCATTAATTAAAATAAGACGATTCCTTGCTTTCAATTTTCTAGACTTACTGTATTTAGTTCAATACAATTATTTTTTTGTTATCTAAAATGATATGCAATTGTCGATTATATTTTAATCGTATATATCAGAATATTTGCTGTTATAGATTCATTCATATTATTTTATTTATACAATCATGAGTTGTATTTAAATATCAATCATTCTTATGCTATATATATTTAGACAATGATTGTATTTACAACCATTGTCTAAATTACACTCTATAACAAAAAAAAAAAAAAAAAAAGAAAAAAGAAAAGAAACGACGCACCAAGAAGGAGTAATGCAAAACTGGACACAAATTGACATGCATACTGGTTTCGATGGAAAATGCAAAATTTTAAAGTTTGGCTGCCGTCGAATGAGCATGCGACGCTGCAGCGCATCTTAACTGCGCAATTGGCAGAATATTAAAAATAAGAAATTTTGATTCCAGGTCATAAATTCTTCGAGAATTTTATTCCGTCTACTCAGAAAGACAGAAATTATGCCTCGCATACAAGGGCGCAAACAATATGCGCAGGTGTCGGCATTTGAGAGAGGTGTGTAGTTGGGCTCAAAGAAGCCGGTTGGTCTAATCTGGGTATTGTTTGACAATTGAATAGGAACGATGCCACTATTAGATGATATTGACAGGAATAGGTGAACTATGGCCGAACACAGCGTCAGGGAGGAAGCGGTCGGCCTAAAGAGAGGACAGAATGTGAGAACCAATTAGTCGTCATAGCGGTACTCAAAGCTCCAATTCATCCTTATCATCTATCCTACGTGCTACTGGTACTTCAGTGACTTCAAAGACCAGTAATAGGCGGCTCAGAGAAGTAAAGATGAGCTGACGGAGCTCGTTGTGCGGACTACTATTAAACTTTGTAATACCGACAAGCACGTTTGCAGTGATATCGGGATAGTTTGAACTGGAATGTCACTGAATGGAGACTAATTGTCTTCAGTGATGATTCTCACTCCGATTTGAGGCCCGATGACCAGCGAAGACGTTTCTGGAGATGCCCCGAAAAAAGGGGGGATTCCAACCTGACTTTCGCCAGCCATACGGCCCGACAACCAGGAATGATGGTCTGGGATGTAATTTCACTTCATAGCAAGAACCCTTTGGTTGTTATCCGTGGCATCTCTACAGAACAGCGGTACGTCGGCGACATTCTACGTCTCATTGTGTTTCCCTTCATATCACGTAATCATGATCGTATATTTTAGCATGATAATGCCCGTCCGGGCACAGAGATAGTTTCTTCTGGTTGTTTTCTTGCTTGTCCAACATTATTTTGGCCAACAAAGTCCCGGGATCTCTCTTTCACTGAGGACTTTTGGAACATCATGAAAAGGGTCCTACAACCAGCTCGGGATTTTGCCAATCTAACGCACCAATTGAACAGAATTTGGCACGATATCTCACAGGAGCACATCTGCCAACTCTATCAATTAATACCAAGCCGAATAACTCTTTACATAAGGGCCAGAAGTGAACCAATGCGGTATTGACTTGTTTACTTTGTGAGGCCTTTTTCCTTGATTAAATCATCCAAATTTTCTGAAACTGTAAACAATTGTTTTTCTCCACATGTACATCAAACCTACCAATTTTTGTCCCATTCGGATAACAATATTTTCTCTGACATATATGGATAAGAGAATGTTAAAATGAAGTATTCATAAGCATTACAAGATTTATTTTATTATTTATTTATTTATATGTTTGACTGTGCAAGATAGAGGGCTACAATTTAAAAAGCAAAAATTAAATCATTAGGATTAAAAACTATTAAAAGTTTAAAATATGAAAAAAATGAAAAAAAAATGTATTGTAACCGTAACTTTAAATTTTTTTTTTATTGTAACCGTAACTTTAAACCGTTTGAACTTCTCTTGTTTATGTATTGCTGGTTCTATGTAACGCAATTACACCTGATGATGCTATTGTTATAATGGCGAAAAGCTTTGTGTCGTTTTTAATAAAAATAGTTTATCTACGTTTCTTAAAGTGGTTTGTTACTTTTTATATATTTTTATATAAAAATTAAATCAGCTGTCCTTTTCAATTCCCTCGTTCAGTGATGCTAATATTGATATCAATCGGCATAAAATCGAAAATAACATGAATAATTTATCATATATATTTTGAATATTATGCTCTTTAACAGCAAAAGTACAATTAATATTAAAATGAATAAATAACATAATTATAATTATACGTAAAAAAAAAAGAAAAAAACTTCAAATCCAAAAAGTTAATTTAAAAAATAAAATATTTCTTAGAATTGTCAGCAACTAACGTGTAACGAACTTCCGAAAATATTGCAACTTGACTGGTTTTTCTGAGAACTTTCTGAATTTCCTGTAAGGCGCATTTATTCAGATGACAATAACAGAATAATTTATTTCCCAGAGATAAGATTTTTTTTTTCACAGGGTATCGATTGTCATTTATTATGTGAAGGCGGTTCTGAATTTAACTCTTAATGCAAAATCTTATTTAAATGGGTTAAAAATGAAAAATTGTCCTAAGATCTCTTGTATTATCTATCATTTCCTATTTCATACTAAATATCTTTTTTTTTTTTCCTTATATATATATAATAGAATCTCGCACATTTCAAAGAGAATTGTTGGTAAAGTTCCAAATTTTGTGTCTCGAATGTCAGTTTTTAAGCCTTGAAACTTCTTTAAAACTGCATCCACAAATATTCAAGTGTTCCCAAAAAATATTTTGAAATGGGAGGAAATGAGAAAGAACGTTAAGACCGTATAATGTTTCACTTTTTTTTTTTTTTTCAGTGCAATGCATTGAAGTTTTAAACATTAAAATTTGCTGGTAAGAAACTGATATTTTATTCTCATAAAATGGAAAAAAAAATTACTAGTATAGTAAACAAAAAAATATCGGTAACAATATCATCACCAATTAAAAAAAAAAAAAAATCACTTAACTTATTTTCTGGAGTATAATCCACAGGTTAAATTTACACATTTTACATAGAAAATTTCTTGTAGTAAAATTTAATGTTTCCATACCTCGCACCAATATACACTGTAAAGAATATGTCCTATTTGCTGCCAGAAATTCTCTGTAATTTGGAAAAAAAAAGCGTAATTTACGAAAACATTACATTGTCAGAACGTATTTTCTCAAATTACAGAGAATTTCTGGCAGCAAATAGGACATATGTTTTACAGTGTAGCTTTTTCTGTAAATAAAAATTTCTAATACAAAACTAATTTATATGATTATACTTAGAAAACTGTGGTTCAGACTTAAAAAAAAACAAAAAAAAAAAACACGCGATGTTACTTTGTTATTATTTGGTACAGAAAAAAATTTATATATTTTTTTATATATATACATATCAATCGGTGGAGTGACTTTTAGAAAATGTGTACTTTTAGAAAATGAACTGAAAATTCGGATTGGGGTTTGCCTACATTTTAAAAAACACACCAACACAACTGTAGATGAATTAGAGATTTGCATTATCTTGTATCATTTGACATTATTTTATATGGATTTGGATTCCTTGATAAAGTTTAGATTTCGTAACGAATTTTTAAAAATTTTTGCCTCGTTGCTGATTTAACTTATATATATTTTTTTAAGTACTGAAATTACAAATACGATAATAGTTTTCTCTAGAAAATGTTTTAAAAATAGCAATATATTTTACAGAATTAAAATATCTTCATTCAAAACTCGTTTGCCTTGTTTTCTGGAAAATAATTATTTTTGAAACTTTTTATGTACATTTTTGTAGTTCAATTTAAAATATATGTGCATTTGAAATGTAAAGTTTTTATGTTAAGCTTTCAACAATATTTGAATGTCTGATGCATAAAGTTAAAAAAAAAAAACTTTGATGTTGTGTTTGAATACTTTAAGAAAAGCACATTTTCTTATTTTAGTCAGAGATTTTCACAAAAATTCAACAAGTTTCTTAAAATACTAGTTATTAGGTGCAATCATCAATCGATTCACGCGAAAATGTAATGAGCACTAGCTCTAATGTAAACTAACGTTTGCATTTGAATTTCGTGAAATTCATTTGATTCATTATTCGATTCTGCGAACAAATATGTAATTACATTCTTTGGAGTAAGTTAGATATCAGATTTAAATTACATAGTTTAATATGAAATGAAACAAAGGTAAAATTTCTGTTTTTGTGTGAATATGGTTAAAACAATGATACAGTTGTTGTAAAACACTGATATTTTAAAATTAAAACGTGTGTTTTTCTTTAAAAATGTCTTTAATGAACGTCAATTTTTAATGAAGAAAGTATTTATTATTTAACTTTTAAAATGGGTTTCTATGGGATACGCAACTACAAGCATTTCTTCTTTTGAAATGTTAGGGAAGAAAGTCTATAATCGCACATGCACATAGCTGCCATTTTCATATACGCAAGTGTTACTACTATGTGCAAACAGTGTAAAAGTTTTCATTTTAATATTTAATCAGTCTTGTGTAAACAGAAGAATGCTATGCAAAGTTTCAATGGCAGAAGGAATTCTCAAATTTTTGTCTGCTTGAAATATTTATACCACTGCAACTTGACTGGTTATTTTGAAACTAACTGTCAATGTAACATCTCTTCACGCCGAACTAATCAAAAATTGTGTTCTATATTTTAACCCTTTACCTAACTACGAAAAATTAAGATATTAGCCTTCCAGTGCTACCATTTTTTACAAAGGCGAGTGTAGCTATGCGTTTACTGTTCAGACACATTTTCTTTCCGATTCCTCTCACTCCCCCTCTTCTCTGAAATAAAAAATCCTTCAAAAACACTATTATGGTCATTTAATTGAATTCCAAAACCGTGAGACTAGTTTCATTGGTAGCAGTGTAACACAAAGGATAGTACTTCAGCAAGACGTATATATACACCCGAGGCAGTTAACTCATCGGCATAGCGAGATGAATATATACACCCGGGCAGTTAAGGGGTTAAAGAAAAACTAGTATAAATTCACTGTTTTTACTTTTCCTGTCAATTTTTATGCACTTTTTTTTTTTTTTTTTTTTTTAGGTTGATTTCTTTAGAAATCGACCTATTGCAATCACTTCGTTTATCTATATATCTATCTATCTATATATATATATATATAATGAAAATTTTGTCATCACGATAACTCCCGAAATAATACTCTAAATCGAATCAAATTTGGACAGTGAACTTATCTTATAAATATCTTGAATGAGTTCGTTAACCAAGTTGCTCCGATTTTTTGTTTTCAAGTGGCAGCCACTTGAAAATTTCAAACCGACATTGTACAAAGCATATTTAAAACAAGATTTGCTTGAATTTTGATGTAAATACAGGCCACATAAGGGTCTCAATGAAGTTTATTAATGAAGTTTATCCGCCATTTTTAATAAAGTGGCAGATATTTTAAGTTAAGCGGGACCACTTGAAATCAGGCTACCACTTAAAAATTTAAAATCACTAGAACTTCCGAAATAATACTCCAAATCGAACCAAATTCAGACAGTGTCTTAATTTATCTTATATATATCTTAGCTGAGTTTATTAACCAAGTTGCTCCGCCATTTTGTTTTCAAGTGGAGACCACTTGAAAATTTCAAATTCAAATTGCAAAAGCGTATTCCGAATTTTTTATTTTATTTTGATGTATACATAGATTATACAAGTGACTCAAATAACTTTATTAATGAACTTTACCTGCCATTTTTAATAAAGTGTCGGATATCTTAAGTTAAGCGGGACCACTTGAAATCAGGCTACCACTTGAAAATTTAAAATCACTATAACTTCCGAAATAATACTCAATCGAACCAAATTTATACAGTGTCTTAACTTATCTTATAAATATCTTAGATGAGTTTATTAACCAAGTTGCTCCGCCAATTTGTTTTCAAGTGGAGACCAATTGAAAATTCCAAATTCAAATTGCAAAAAGCGTATTCCGAATTTTTTTTAATTTTGATGTATACATAGATTATACAAGTGTCTCAAATAACTTTATTAATGAACTTTATCCGCCATTTTTAATAAAGTGGCGGATATCTTAAGTTAAGCGGGACCACTTGAAATCAGCCTACCACTTGACAATTTAAAACCATGATAACTTCCGAAATAATACTCCAAAAGGAACTAAATTTGAACAGTGTCTTAACTTATCTTATAAATATCTTAGATGACTTTGTTAACCAAGTTGCTCCGCCATTTTGTTTTCAAGTGGAGACCACTTGAAAATTTCAAATTTAAATTGTAAAAAGCGTTTTCCGAAATTGTTTGAATTTTCATGTAAATACAGACCACATAAGGATCTCAATGAAGTTTATTTATAAACTATATCCGCCATTTTTAATAAAGTGGCAGATATCTTAAGTTAAGCGGGGCCACTTGAAATTAGGCTCCCACTTGAAAATTTAAAATCACGGTAACTTCTGAAATAATACTCCAAATCGAACCAAATTTGGACAGTGATATTATCATATAATTATTTTGAATGTTTTCACTGGGCAACTTATCCCGACATCTTGTTTCTAAGTTCCAGCCACTTGAAATCACTCTGCCACTTGAAAATATGCCATCACGATAACTTTCAAAATACTAAACTGATTCAAATAAAAGTTGGATAGTGAACTTAGGGTTCAAATATCTAGGATAAGTTCACTTGGGGACTTGATCCGCAATTTTATTTCCAAGTGGCGGCCACTTGAAAATTTGTCATTATGGTAACTTTAGTAATACAGAATCAATTCGCATCAAATTTGGGTCGTGGATCTATCATTCAAATATCTCAGATAAGTTCGCAGGGCATCTCACTCCGCTTTTTTTTTCCAAGTGGTGCCACCTGAAATTTTCTTATGTAATTTTCGAAATACTGATTTAATTTAAACTAGAACTGGACAATGAACTTATCATACAAATATACTGGATGATTTTGCTGGGCAAATTGTTTTGCCATTTTGTTTCCAAGTCGCAGCCACTTAGACTGCCACTTGAAAATTTGCCATAATAATAACGAAACACGGCACTGATTTAAACCACAGTTGGACAGTGAACCTATGCTTCAAATATCTTGGATGTGTTTGCTGGGCAACTTGTTCCACTGTATTGTTTCCAACTGGCGGCCCCTTAAAAATTTTTTATCACGGTAACTTTAGAAATACTTAATCAATTCAAATCAAAGTTGAAAAATGGATTTATCATTCAAACAACAAAAATCTAGAAAATCCTGCGTTACTGGAACTTTTTAATGCGTTTTTAAGGAAAAATTAGGCTATTTTAATGCTAAAACAAACTAGAAATGCAGAAAACTAAGATTTTATCAACTTACTAAGCCTCTTTAAAAGAATTTCTACAAAAAAAAAAAAAAATATTTTCGAATTTGCAACGATATCTTAGATGAGCAACTTTTTCTGCCATTTTGATCGAAGTGGCAGTCACTTCGATTTCAGTCACTTAATTTTTCAACACGATGACTTTTGAGATTTTGAATTAATTCGAACTATATGTGTACAGTAGACTTATCTCGCAAATACATTTTATATATTTGTTAACTTAGCTCACCATTTTGTTTCCTAGCGCCGGCCATTTGAAAATTTTAATTTCGCATAAAAAGGTATTTATGAACCGATTTGCTTAAAACTTCATATGTGCATAGCCTACATTAATATTTCTACCAAGTGCATTAATAATTTGTAGCCGCCATTTTGAAACAAAATGACGGTTACTTGATAAGGAAAAAGAAATCAACCTACCCTTCCGAATAAGCCGGAAGGACTTGTTTTTTTAGGACTGAGGACTATTAGTCTCAATCTACGGATTTTTACGATACCAGTTTTACAATAGTTGGACATTTATCGAAATCGAAAATTTAGCGAAAATATAATTGAGTAATTTGAAAGCAACGTTATAATTTGGAAGAAAAAATAATAGTCCTCCGTACTAAACTAAATTCTGCTCTTGACAGAATTTCATCAAAATCTTTTTTTTTTTTTTTTTTTTTTTTAAGAAAAGAAAATTAATAATAATCAGTTTCAAAACGGACAATATCAATTTTTTTTTTTTTTAGGAAATAAAAAGCGCGTGTGCAAAATGGAATAAAAAATAAAATAAGATTTATAAATGGACAATATTTAAGCTCGTGGACTCAGTTCAATGACATAATAAGAAAAAAATGACGACATTACTCTAATGAGATTAACTTTTTTTCCCCTTTACATGCGAGGCGAGCAAGTCGCTTCTATACTAATCAAAGAAAGTATTTGTCTGTCTCTTTGCCTGTGTACGATGCAGAGAAAAAATTATGGCACGTACAGTTCTAAAAAAAATTTCTAAATGAAGGAATGTGTGCAAGATTCCAATATTCTTTTAAATTTTCGATATTTCTACTAGATTTTTAAAAATGTGATTTCTTGCGTTTTTCCCCAACATTTTTCTTTGAGTTGTAATTTCAAGGTGATGCAGATAATATAAAAAGCTCACAACTTTTCATTTCATTTATTTATTTTATTATTATTTTTTTAAACATAACAAGAAACACTTCTTTATACATGAATGTTAAATTTAAAAATTATACCTGTATCAACAAAAATATCCGATAAAACTGGCGTCATAATAGCTTTAATATTTTATTTAGATTTATTTATTTATTTATTTATTTTATTTTATTTTATTTTTTGTGGTTGTTGTTGTTGTTTTTCAAAGTTAGCATAAACATTTTTATTATCCCTCAAAAAGAAAAAGATAATAGTTTGATTTTAGATTGCAGTCATTAAGCATTGAAAATACTATTTGCATACAATCCACTATCAATTTAGCTATTTAATTTTTTTTTATGCATGTCTATCTATTGCGGCGATCCCAGTCCCTTCTCTCTCTCTCTCTCTCTCTTCTAAAACCTTTCTCAAATAAACGTGGTGTACATTTTTAAAAATTCATTATAGTGCGTTCTATGTGCAGTCCAGTTTCTTTGCTTCGGTCGAAAATATGTATTGAAGAAGACCAAAGAAGCTTCAGTTACTCATCCAGACATTTCAGGAGATCTAAATGAAGTCATCAGGACACAGTTCATTTCTTTGGGACACTTAGGTGATTGGTCGAATAGTGGATCATTGTGCGGTGATCTGACGATTATTTTCCTTTGTGGAAGGTAAATAACCCGTAAGCTTGGCTGTGCCGTGTAGGTAGGGACGACCAGAGATTTCCAAATTCCAAGCAGGGAAAATAGTAGAGCTAGGTAGATTAATTCATTTTATGTAGTTTTTTACTCATTTATAGCTCTATAAATGTGAAACAGACTTTTTATAGTTTTGAATATAAAGATATATTTTGATTTTTCCATAAAGTGCCTATTTTTTTTTTAAATAAAGAAATTTTTTCTATGATTTAACATTTCTCATTACTATTATAACGTGTCTGTTGTGTTATATTATTATAATCATTAGTTGATAATGCTATGTTCACGCCTTTTGGAGATATGTAACATTTGCTGCAAGTTTTTCAAATGACAAAAAATAACACACATATACTCGTATATATATATATATATATATTCATATTCTGAAAATTTATTTGTAGTTATCCCAGAAAAAATTTGGAAAATAATAAAGGAATAATTAATGAATAAAACCCGCCGGTAGCTCGCTTTACAGTAAATTACAGTAACTAAGGACGCATACAAAAATAAAAACGTACGATATTAGACACTCTTCCGATATTATAAAATTTGTTATTTCTGTCAGGTATAAATAAACATTTAAGTTTTATGAGTGCATGTTTTTTCAATGGTAAAAAGGAATGACATTAGTGTCATTTTTTTACGTCTTGAAGAATTGTTTGAAGTTATCTTATCTTAAAAATCTGAGAAATAATAAAGGAATGATTAATAAAAAAAAACCACTATGGTACGATATTAAGCAGTCCTCTCCTATTATAAAATTTGTCATTTGTGTCAATCATAAATAAAATGTTTCAGTTACATGAGTTATATACAGGGTTTTCTTTCATAATCGGATTGTATATTCCCCCATGATACTAGTGTACTTATTTAATTTCTTCTTCTTGAATGTTTACCACATTTTTCTCAATAATAATAATAATGGTTATTTATGATGATGATGATGATGATACTAATAATGGATTGTTCTAATAGTTGACAACATTTAAGCATATTAAATACCACAATTTTTTTAAAAAATAGTGATATTTCAAACACGTAAAAATTGGCAGTTACGCTTTCCAATGAAATTTAAATCTCCGTTTACATAAAGCTTACATAAGCTTGTAATGCATGTCAACTTTTTAAGAACACATATTCTCTGCTTAAAAAAAAAAAAAAAAAAAAAAAAAAGCTATAATTATCTAATAAGGCTGTAAAATGATACAATAATAATATAAAAATTTATAGGATATATAATGCTGACATTTACGGAGCAGCTTCGGAAATTGTAAAACTTCGCATCGAAGAACAAAGATCACATAATTTGTAATACCTACTAGTTCTTCAACTAAATATATTCTCTATTTTTAAAAAATGGAAGTTCTAAAATTTTCTAATGATGATATAAAATTATTCAATAGTAATATAAAATATTACAGCGCATATAATACTCATAAACGTTATCTGAGCTACACTACCTACCAATAAGTATTTGGACACTTTCGAATTTCGACATTTCGTCAAATACCTAGAAAATTTCTTTTGGAATTACCTTGAAACTTTTGTAGCGTAAATAACGTGTTATTCGGCGTATATTTCAGGAAAAATTGTGTCCAGAAAAGGAAAAGGGAACCAGTAAAAAATTAAAGAAACATCAAAATGTTTTGGACCACCCTGTAAAACATAATACTTGAAATGCATTTTGGCTTTAGCGTGTGATTAAGAGAAGAGGACTTTTTCCATTATCTGTATATTTTTTTAAGAGGATACCACATATAATCATGGAGATACAACTTTTTTTTTTTTTTTTTTTTTAACATTGCAAAAGAAACTTCCACCTTTTTAATTATAACACGTAGGGTATTAGACCTAGAGCTGAGACATTTTCAGAAAATTTGGCATACTTCATTACACACAGCATACTACAATCAGAATACAAAAATGTTACATATCTTACGAAATGTGAGCATTTTTACTAAATAATTTTTGTCAACGCATGCGCGAGCTTTTAAAAAGTTTCATTTGCATAATTTAATAGCCAATTGAGCTACTTATATAAAAATCCCAAACAAATATCGTGTATTCAGAAATTTGATTCATCAAGCTGGAAATTAATTTCTTATAGAATGGAGTAGAAGGCTTGATTTTTACCAACTATGTGAAAAATACCAGAGCCGGGAATCGAACCCCGGGCCTTCCGCTTTACGCGCGGATGCTCTAACCACTGAGCTACCCTGGATGATAACCAGCTCGGCACTTCTCACATAATTTACGTTGGCAAGGTCACCGAGTCTGCATTAAAGCAGCTATATCAAGTGACAATGTTCTAATTTTGTGGTAATGTTCTAATATCCATGTTCTAATTTGTCACTTGATATAGCTGCTTTAATGCAGACTCGGTGACCTTGCCAACGTAAATTATGTGAGAAGTGCCGAGCTGGTTATCAGCCAGGGTAGCTCAGTGGTTAGAGCATCCGCGCGTCAAGCGGAAGGCCCGGGGTTCGATTCCCGCTTCTGGTATTTTTCACATAGTTGGTAAAAATCAAGCCATCTACTCCATTCTATAAGAAAATATCGTGTATATTCAAAAAAAATTGAGAGACAGGATGAACAGAATTTTAGTTCTTCTTAAAATAAAAGCTAAACTATAAAGGGTTTTACTCACATTTTTATTTTGATTCAATCAATGCCCAATGATATTACAGTGTTTTCGCTGATTATAAATAAATATTGATAACCCCCCCCCCCCCAATCATTTTTTTTCCGAGAAGAATTGAAATTCTATTCATTCTATTATCTCTCATAACTATTTAAATTTACACGATATTTGTTTGGGGTTTTCGTATAAGTTGTTCAATACATTTGACTATTAAATTATGCAAATGAAATTTTTTTTAAACCTAGCGCAGGCGTACATAAAAATTATTTAGTAAAAATGCTCATATTTCGTAAGTTATTTAATATTTTTGCATTGTGATTGCAGTATGCTATATCTAATAAAGTATTCCAAATTTTCTGAAAATATCTTTGCTCTGAGTCTAATACCTATTTAAAAAAGTGGATTTTTCTTTTTCTTCCTTTTTTTTTTTTCAACGTTTCAAAAAAAAAAAAAAAAAAAAAAAAAAAAAAAACGTTATATCTCCATGAATGTATGTGGTATCCCCTTAAAAATTTATACGGATAACAAAAAAATTTCTCTTAATCACATGCTACATCCAAAATACATTTCAAGCATTACTTTTTACAGGGTGATCCAAAACATTTCGATATTTCTTTAATTTTTTTACTGGTCCCCTTTTTCTTTTCAGGACACAACTTTTGCTGAAATAACGTGTTCTTTACGCTACTGAAATTGCAGCATGATTCCAACAGAACTTTGTTAGATATTTGACAAAATGTCCAAATATTTATTGGTAGGTAGTGTATCACTGTAAAAACTAGTATGTTGTGGCCACCACAAGACTTTCTTCTATATTTTCCTATACATATTCAATCAGTAACAATATTAAAAAAAAAAAAAAAAAAAAGATTTTTTTTTTTTTTCTTTTTCTTTTTTTTTTTTTTGTGAAAATTAATACATATTCAATCACTAACAATAATAAAAAAAAAATAAATAAATAAATAAAATTAAAAAAAAAATCGAATTTTTTTTTTTTTTTTTTTTTTTTTTTTTTTTTTTTTTTGTAAAAGTAAAAAAAATCGATAACTTTGTTTTAAATTATCACAGATTTATGGTTCAACCATTCGTTTTAAAGGTATTGACGAGATCTTTCGAATGATACCCATCTTCAAAATTTAACCCCCGGGGGGGTACTTCCCCCCCAGGGGGGAACCGATGCCCCCCCATGCACAATTTTTTTTTCCTAGTTAACTACTACTATCATCAATAATTCAAATTAATTTTACAATCACAAGTTTAAAATAACTCTCATTATGCCCATTTATACGGAATTTTGTCCTATGCTGCCATGTTAAAAATTTGCATAAAATGCGATTACAGCTATTGATCCCCAAATCTAATGGACACCAGTTCATGTCAGGGTGCAACTAAATACCAAGTTTGGTTAAATTTCATTCATATGTTCGTAAGATACAGCGTCCACAAAAAAATGATACAGACACACAGATAGACAGACAGACACACAGACAGACAGACAGACAGACACACAGACAGACATTTTTTAAAAACTATCAATTCGTGTTCAGGACATCCCAAAACGTGTAGATCCGTCAAAAAACGGAGGTCGAAAATTTTCGCGAATCCAATACTTTCTCTATATTACATATAGAAGAAAGTAAAAAAGTCTTATTTGCTGAAAGAAATTCTCTGTAATTTGAGAAAATACGTGTAACTTACGAAAAAATTACGTTGTCAGAACGTATTTTCTCAAATTACAGAGAATTTCTGGCAGAAAATATAGGACATATTTTTTACAGCGTATGTGATATAATAATATAAAGATTCCGAAAATGAAATACAAGGTTCAAGTGGCCTACTCATGATAATACTCTACTTGTTGAAAGGAAAAACGCATTTTGTAAAACCTGGTACATTTAAATGGAAAATTACTATTTCACCTAAGGGTGAGTGAAAAGGATGAAATAACCACAATGTACAAGAATGAAAGAGTATATAAAATAATTAATCAGTATAAAATGCGCGTATTAATTTTTGTTACGTTGGTCACATTAAGTTAGTCACATATATTTTTATTATTACTTTAATCTAGTTTCAATTTGAGATGTAATTAACGTTTATGCAATATTAAAAATTAATTCTCAAATTCTTAAATTTAAAAATTCATAATATTTTTATTATTACTTTCATCAAGTTTCAGTTTGAGATGTAATTAACGTTTATGAAATATTAAAAAATTAATTCACAAATTCTTAAGTTTAAAAATACATAAATATAAGATTGTAGGTTTGTAAGTATCTGAGAATTAATTTGGACAATTAAGTTATAATTTTATGCCGATGAAAAAAATATCACGTTAATCAAAATTAATTCAAAATTTTGTCAGAAACAATTAGAAATATATTTTAAAAATTTTAAATTGTTAGATAGCAAGATGTTTTTTATGATTACTGACCATACTATGATATCATAAAATAGAAAAAAAAAGTTTCAATATGGAAATTTTAGTAGGATTACAATTAAAATAATTGGCTTAACTTGTAAATGTTAAGCTCGAAGCCGTGAAATCACACTAATTCAGTTCTATCCAGTAAAAAAAGCTTTTTTTTTTTAGATAAAGTTGGTTCATGAATTTTTGCATGATGCAAAGTTTGAATAAAATGCGATAAATATGAAATATTCTTCCTAGATTTGTTGTGTTATCCATCATTTTAAATTCCACAAAACATATCTATAATTCTTCATGTTTCAGCATAAATTCTTGGGGAAATTCCAACTCTTGTAGCCTCATCAACTTTGTAAGGCCGAATTTTCCTTGAAAACTGCATACATTAATATTTATGAGTATTGTCAAAGATAGTAATAAAATAAACTTCTGGAAAAGCAGAAATACCGAAAAGACTTATTTTTAAAGACGTAAATAAAGTTTGTTTTGGGGAACATTATTTTATGTTTCCAATGAGTTTTCAGTAGGTAATTAACTTGGACATTAGAATTTTTTTTCTTTAATTTTATAACTTTGAATAATATTAGAATAAATAGGCAGTTATAAAATTGTGGGTTGAGATAATACAGTGACTGTGTTAAGGGGACATCTTCTATTAGGGCTGGTTTTTCCGGCTTCCCATACGAATTTATTCAAATGGGCTCTATTTTTGTGACATCATAAAGCCTTTCACATGGCATATCTTCTTGCTTAGCAACTTCAATTGTTGTTACTTAAAATTTTTGACATTTTTATCTAAAACTAAACCTATGTGAAAGATATTATTTGTGCTTAAAATTTTAAATTATACAAGAATAAAACTTTTCATTTAAAATTATCTTACACAATTCATACATGTATAACGGAATGTTAATATGTTTGTTCGCTATAGATTAAAAAACTACTGGAACTATTTACGCGCAGTTTTTTGCAGAATACTCCGCTTTGCTCGGAAAAGATTAAAGCATATGCAATGCTCGATGTGAGATATAGAATGAAAGTTAAAACCCTAATAAAATTATGATTATTGGCGTCATCTGCATTTAAATATTGTTGTTTCTATTGATATTTGCACAAATTATGATATCTTGAATTGTGAGTATTGGAATATAAATCCTAGTTATTATACCAAAATACGAAATTTGATTCAAGAAATCCATTTACATTAAATTATTCCAATTACTGTTAAAAAGACATTAACTGAAACCCCCATAATACGGTTGGTGATCAAATTATTAGAATATTTTCTCTATTAAAAAATAAATAAATAAATAAATATTTGACAAAATGATTTTTGGAAATGCAAAGGATATTTAAAAACTCACTTTTTCCAATATGGATTTAGTCACGAGTGTAACTAGGGGGGCAACCACAAATACTTTTAATTACGAAAGAAAAGCACAAATTCTTTGAATTACTCTACATCATAAAAAGCTACAAATGACTTGTAACTGTAATACATGGTTTCACTTATTATGTACAATATTTATATGAGATTTTTTTTTTTTTTTTGGTAGAAATCGCACGGTGTATTTAAACAGACATAACCTTTTCGAGAATTATTATTATTATTGTTATTATTATTTGGCAAATTTATCCTAATAGCAGTCGTGACTTAATTGATACTGGAAAATGTAAGTTTATAAATATTCTTTGTATGTCTGAAGTTCAAGTCCATTTTGGTGAGTATTTTTTTTTTTTTTCTTTTTTAGAAAACAAAAAAATATGTCAAAAATGAAAATAATTTCTAACTATTTAATCACCAAATATAGCTTTAGAATTATTAAATATTTAATTATTAAGCTGACACCAATAAAAAACAAATTCTTTGCACGTTGATTTATTTATTTTAATATTTTTTATTTGGCACCTTGAAAACTTAGATAACCCTGCTTTAAACATTGTTGCAACATATGCCCGCAACCATGTGGCAGAATTAAAGCGACACAGCGACAATGTCGCAGAAAAGAAATTGTCACTTGCAGAAAGATTTGCTCATAAAAATGAAAGCTATTTCTAAATTTCAGTAGAAAATAGAAACTCGCGTCTTGTATTTAAGAATTCTTCAAGAGTCTACTAATAATATTGTCTTTATAGTTACATGTACATATTATGTGTGTAAATAAGAAAATATATCAATATTGTCTTGCAGTAAAGGTTTGCACGAACAAGACTTGTCACAGAAAGCATAAAAAATTTCTGTCATAGGGACCACAACGATCCTCTCCATAGACGTAGACCCAAAGCAGGCCTATGTGTTAACTCCCACCTTAAAACTTTTCTGTGTTTTATAATTATATTTATGCCTTTTTCTCTTTTTTTATCGCCAACTGGCCTTGACTTCTCTTCGGAGATTATACCCTGTTCTTGTCTTTGTATTGTTTCGTGTTGGTCTGTTTTATTGTCCTTGTGTTTAAAAAAAAAAAAAAAAAAAAAATGTTTTCGAAACACCAAAAAAATTATAAATATTGCTCTTTTAAAATTCAAAAATATTCTTACTATCCCTAAACTTTCTCCTAGTTGTGTAATGCTGTCCTTAAACGTTCTACTCATTTTTATTTATTGTGTTTCCTTTCTCTACAAGCTATTAAATTCGTTTTTTATTGTTTTTTGTTCCTTTTATGTTCCCCTCTCCCCCCCTTCCATTGCAGTAAAGATGTTATTCAGGACTCATACTTCGTTAGCTTCCATTCCTAGGTAACGGAGGGTGCGTGACTCAGTGACAGGTACCTCCAAACCACATCATTCAAAGATTTCTTGGCACAAAAGAAATGCATTTATTTACACTTGAATAATAAAATTCAAATAGAACTATAAAACAAAATAATAACATAGGCAAAATTGAACAGACTGAAAAATTCTGATATATCGATTACGCAATATCAGCATATTTGTTTGCAATAGATTAAAAAATTACTAAAACAATTAATGCGCAGTTTTTTGCAAAATTTTCCGCGTTGACCAAGGAAATTTAATTATTATTATTATTATTTTTAATTGAAATCCGCGATCTGATCAGTAGAAAGAAAGTTAGGAACCAAAATGTTTTTACAATATGAATTCTTTCAATCCGGCATTCTTTATCCCTTTATACGATTTTTTCCCCTCCCCTTAGAGAGCAGCGCCACCATGAAAAATATTAGGTGATGTTGCGCTCAGCGAAAATCGAAAAAGTAAAAATAAAAATAAATAAAATTAGTTTCAGTTTTCGTCAATAGGGGGCACTGCGCCAATATCTAAGGCAATTTTTAGTAAAAAACAAAATAAATTTTGTGTATTTCGTCTGGATTGACTGGAATTGATAGAATGAATCTGCAAGAATTACCAACTGTAAAATACACTTTCCTTCATTTGTTTTTTACAAAAAATCTGAGAAAATCGCCTTAGATATTGGTGCAGCGCCTCCTATTGATAAAAATTTAATTCTTTTTTTTTTTTTTTTTTTTTTTTTTTTTTTGCAGAGCGCAGTTATTAAATTTTTAGCATAAAACATAATAAATATTCAATAATATAATAGTTAAAATATTCACAACTGATTTCGTCAAATTAGCCTGATGTTTTCACTTTACGGAACACACCTTTTCATTTCTTTATTTGCTTATCATTTGTTATTTTACGTTTATTATTATTATTTTTAATATATATATATATATATATTGTTTATTTAAGAATAAATTTTGAGTGAAATTACATCTTTTACAGACACTATAAAAGTAAAATTTTTATTTTATTTTCAACATGTGTGGGTTAATCATGCTCTGCAAAAAACATAACTTGAATTATCCTTGGAAGCATTTAGGCCTTTAGATTATCTAATCTTTAAAATAATTTGCGCATGTCGCAATTAATATTTTTCTTTTTATACCGTTGATTACAGATACAAAAATATAATATTCTGAATGTGAACTTAATAAAGGTGATAATATTCTTACAGATTTCTACTGTATTGTCCCCAATATTTGTTTCGAAAAACATCATTTACATGTGAATTTTTTATTTTTACTTACTAAATAATTATGTTTAGCAAAAGCTAAATTTTCCCATCTGAAAATTTTTTTATTAGTTGGTACTCTGCTCAGTTCTCCATCATATATTTGTTTTCATAAATTTCTGCTGAAGACCATACTATGTATATGAAACAGCAATAAACGTTATTTAAGACCAGACCTTATTCTAATTTGCTGCGTAATTTCATTGCTGTCAGTGTCCAATTTTAAGTTTTTTTTTTTTTTTTTTTAATCAACTTTAAAATTCATTTCGGATAAATTGGAGTGAAAGACTGACTTTTATACCAACTATTTGAAAAATGTCAGAGCCGGGAATCGAACCTTGGCTCTCCACTTAACGCGCGAATGCTCTGCCACTGAGCTACCCTGGCTGATAACCAGCTCAGCATTTCTCACATAATACTCGTTGGGAAGGTCACCGAGTCTACAAACGCAGATATAACAAGTGAGAATATTAATCGTGGCACAACTCCAATAGACCACAAAATTTTTATTTTATATATATATATATATTTTTTTTTTCTTAAGAAGCTTTTTGATAACCAGCTTAGTATTTCTCATATAATATTCGTTGGAGAAACAAACAAAAAATTTCTAAATTAAAATTTCGTGATCTATTGTAGTAGTGCCACGATTAATATTATCATCTGTTATATCTGCAACGAATGCTATGTGACAAATGCTGGACTGATTATCAGCCAGGGTATCTGAGTGGTAGAGCATTCCCACGTTAGGTGGAGGGCCCAGGTTCGATACCCGGATCTGGTATTTTTTACATAGGTGGTATAAAAATCAGCCTTTCACTTCAATTTATCCGAAATGAAATATCTAAAATATTTTGTCAACTCCGTAAAAACTTTTACATTTTTCAAAACCCACTGTTAAGCTAGAGATTCTTCTTTGCTTACATGTATAAATGAATTACCAATCTTTGAATCCGAGACCATCAACATTTGTGAAATTGGATGGTTTGTGAATATTTATTGGCAATATTTTCTGAATATGTATTGGTAATGGTTTAAAGATATTCTTGGAGATATTTTCTGAAGATGCATTGATGATGGCTTTTGAACATTTGTTCGCTACATCTAATGAATATATATTGATGATGAATTCTGAATATTTCTTGGCGATATCTTTAGGATATATAATGATGGTGACTTCTATCCACGTGTTCGCGATATCTTTCTGAATATGTATGACTATGACTTCTGAATATTTGTTGGGTATTTCTTCTACATGTGTATTGATAATGGTTTCTGAATAGATGGCTATATATCTTCTTAATGTATGTCCGTGATATCTTCCGAAGCATTTTTAACATTTTTAATTAATATATATATATATATATACACACATATATACATATGTATATATATATATATATATATATATATATATATATATATATATATATATATATATATATATATATATATGAGATAGTTTTGTATAAATTAGTCCTGTCGTACTAAATTATATTTTGTCAAATACAGTTTTTTGTTCTTTCTTTTTTTTTAAGAATTAAATAATATTTAATTTAGAAAAGAAAAAGAGCGTGTGGAGAAAAAAATATAATGGTACTGGGTAATTTGATTTCATTTAATTCACAGAGATGTCAATGATATTAAAAAAAGAACTGCTTTAGGCATTTTCTTTCTAGTAATAAAAGAACGGAAAATGGATAATATTATCCCTGAAGACATTTTGTATATTTAGATCAATTAAAAAAAATAAAAATAAAAATAAAAAAAGTTTTTTTTTTTCCCCTCACGCATTAAGTTAAAAAATATATTAAAAATTTTTGAGAAAAATCCTGTTATAGCAGTGGAACAGCTTGGAACTTATGGTGAAATTTAAAATTTGGCACTTAAATAGTTCAAAATTTCCTTACCAAGATATTTACTTACGCAATTGCGATACTCATTTTAATTCATCCTCAAAATGGCAATAAAAATATAAAAACTGTCAAGGATCTCTTATGCTAAAGCTATAATAAAATAATTTTAAGAAATGAACATAGTAACCGATGCTAGGGAATGAAATACAATTACTTTCTGCCTTTATATGTAAGAATAGACTAAAATAAGTCCTGTCGAACTAAATTAAATTCTGTTTAAAAAGGATGTAAGCAAAATTTTTAATTTAATTTAATTTTTTTTTTTTTTTTTTTTTTTCAGCAATCTCCAACGCCACAATACAATCTAATTCAAATTTAATGTGACTAAACAAAATGAGATGACAGTGCCAATTGTTAAACGATTGATCCTTAAATATAATTAGAACCAGTTGAGGACAAAGTCCTACTAAATACCAAATTTGGTTAAATTTCGTTCTTTGGTTCTTACGATAAAGCGTTCACAACGTTTTTGATAGACACAGATAAGCATTTTCTAAATATGGTCAAATCGTGTACAAGGCATCTCACTCGTAAATCCATCGAAAATCCTAGTTCAAAAATTTTACGAATCCAATACTTTGTTTTTATATATTTAGAAGAAAGTAAAAAGTACTCTATACAAATTTGTACAAACTACATTTATTAACTCGTTCTTAAATACAACACACCATGACTCTTGTTGCTGCTGCACATTTCAATGTCCAGGAGAAAAAATTATGTATATTTTTTTTCAATTGAGCCTCACTATTCATTCAACATATTTTATTATCTCTCTAAACGTATTGTTATTTTGTCATTTTTATTGCTCAAACAATTGTCTAATTTTTCCCGAGAATTATTTATATATTTGATTGATGATAATAATAGTACTATTCAAATAAGAGAAAGAAAATGATTCTAAATCTTTGTGCAATAGTAAATTTTTAATGAAATGTGGTTAAATATGAAATGTTCTTTGTAGATTTACAATATTATTGATCATGCTATATCCAACAAAATATAATTTTAGTTTTTCAAGTCTTTTTCTTTACCCAGTTTAATTTTTTTGGGGTAAATTCCAACTTTTGTTGCCTCGTTAATTTCCTTAAGACGTAATTCTATTTTAAAATCCCATAAATTAATATTTATAAGTATTGTCAAAAATTATATTAGAATAAAGTTGAGGATGTGAGATGAATCAAAAGACTTTTTAAGCATATTTGAATATATATATATATATTTAATATATATTGCGATATTTATATAGTTACCAACGTTCATTAATTATGTTGTATTTTGATTCGCATTTTGCGTATGCGCATGAGTTTCATGTGGTCTATTAACAACACTGGAAATTAATTAAATATTCGCTGCGAAATGCACTAGTATCAGCGCTATAAGAGAAATCGGTATTTGTAAGTTTATAACCCTTGTTTAATTATTTTGTAATATATTACAATTTTTTTTATTATTGTTATTTTCTTAAGTTTTCATGACATATGTATTTACTCGTAAAGTAATTGCAATAACTTTTTAACATTTTTTTAACTAGATATTTGACAATCACTATTTTTGCATATATTTCCTTTACAAGAAACAAAATAAAGTGAAAGAAATATTAAAACGGATCGGTGGTCTTGTTGGTAGGAAGCTGTCTTTTGAAACTCTAGATCTCGGATTCGAATTTCCGCAGCAGGCATGGACGCTCGTAATGTCCTTATACGTGATTAAAAAAAAAAAAAAAAAAAAAAAAAAAAAAAATAGAAAAAAAAAAAATGTGAATTGTTATTGGAAATTTATTTAACCTGAATCCTTATAGTTTTAGTAAGTATAGATCTCAAAGTTTCACATAAATATTAAATATTGCAATTCCAAGAAATATCAATTTATGTCAACTTTGAGCTTATGAACCAATTGTGGATAACCTTCACTTTCTTTTCGTTTTCTATTTTTTTCTCACATTTAATGGTATTTGACGGTAGGCATTGTTATATATATATATATATATATTAAGAAAATCTTGATTAAATTATAAAATAATTTAAAATTCTAACTTAGTGAACATCTTAAACTAAAAGAAATCGACATGTCAAATTTTAAGTGTCTAAGTTAAACAGTTCTGACAATTATAATTTTCAAAAGTTTTCCTCATTTCATATTTTCAAACTCAACCCTTTTAACAACCATTCTTTTGACACGGTCTTTAAGTTAAAGTTTACCTACAACATTTTAACTTCAATTAAAATTATAAAGAGATAATTATCCACTGAGTGGTGATTTTTTTTCTCGTTGTTTATAAGGATTTTTCAAGGACGCAGAACTCTTTAAAAATTTTCAATTTTTGATGGCTTTATTTGACAAAATGCAGTATTCTTTTTTAATTACTTCTGATATGTATTGAAATAGAAAAATTTCTTAATCGAGAATTTCCATTTTTAAGATGCAAAGAGAATATTATTTTTTACTAAAAATCTTATTTTTATTAGGCCTGAAAAAAAGTTATAGCAATGCATTCATACATTATGTAACAGAAATATGATATTGTTTATATTGAAATTTCTGTCAATAAACTTAATGTAAATAAACGAAAGTTTCTTAATATATATATATATATATATTTGAACAAGTAAAACGACACATGAATTTTGTTTCAAAGAATAAAGAATAATGTTATATATCATATATTTTACACGAGAAAGTATTTATTTAATGAAGTACTAACATGAATTAAAATTTTACATCAAAGTTTTTCAAGCAGTGTAAGCTATAATTTACAGATGAGAACTTCAAATTTTTAACTAGCTTAATTTTTATTTTGAAGTATTTAAAAATGTTAAACATTTTATTAAGAGGATTATAATTTTATTCTATTATATATATATATATATATATATATATATATATATATATAATAAAGAAAACGGACTATTCATTTGTGACAGAGTTATTACTACTTTTTTTTGTTTGTTTGTTTGTTTTTTCTGAAAAAATGTTGTAAGCACTGTTGTTTGACTGATTTACGTACATTAGCGCTTTCAACGTAAGGTGTTTTTTGAATTTTCCATCTTTACATCAAAAATAAAATTTTGTTCAATTGTAACATGTGCAAGATCACTGGAAACATTTTAAGCATTTACTGTTATAGAATCAACTAGCAAAGCCCCGGATCGGGAACGAACCGAATTCCGAATGCGGGAAAAATTTCAAAATCAAACTCGAAATGTACAAAACTCGGCTTGATGCTGCCTGCGTGCCAATAGATCAAAGTTTGTTAACGAAACCATTTTTTAATTTATAAAATCAATGAAGGTAGTGAATCAACGAAGGCTTTTCTCGCTTCCCTGGTCACTATATTTAAAGGAAACTCTTTTCTAAATCGCTTTACAAACAAAAATAAAATTTAAAGAAATCATGAAATTGCTTTAAAGCCCGCTTTGGTTCCCCGTTGCCTTCGGCAGCGACCACTCACTCGCAGACTCTCGGGTGTCTGTCCCTATTGCCTGTGACAATAGCTTATCAGTGGGCTTCCATTTGGGTGCTTATCTGATTACAGTTTCGAAACGGACAGTATCGAAAACATTGAAGTAGTCATTTTATATTTGAATACCAGTTACATATGAACAACACTGTACGTGGTGTACATAATATTTTCTTTCACGTTATTTTCTACATTTATTTGATTTATTTGATCAACCATAAAATAACAACACACCAAATATAATATTACAATGTGCGATGATCAGCTACGTCTATCGCATGAGACAGTTTTTGTGGTTATAATAGTAGTTGAGTTAGTTAATAGTAGTTGGTATATAGAAAAATAAATAATGAAATATGTAAACCTGATCATTGTACAGCCTTAATGTAGCTCCCCTTGGCGACTTTTGAATTTTTATCGTCACTTTAGACAAAAATACATAATTTATGTTATTATTATTTTTTTTTTCTTTTCGTTTCGTTTCGTTTTCATCTCCTTTCTTTTTCTTTCTTTTCTGTTTTTCAATATTTTATAATTTATTTATATTTTTTATGCGCTACTTGGCTTAAAGTGGCTTTTACGAAAGTGGAGTCCTTGGCGAAAAATGTCCGATCTATTTCAGCATCAAAATTTTAAAAATTACCCAGGATTATCGATAAATAAAGCTCTTTAATGTAATGCTGAATTAGCTTTCATGCCAAACCCGATTCATCCGTGCCAAAAACATAATATTTAAACAAAGGGGGGGGGATCTAAAATTGAGGTATATTATTATTATTATTATTATTATTTTATTTTATTTTTTTTTTTTGTTTTTGTTTACTCCATTTTTATATTTTCATTTTTTCATGTGCAGGTGCAAATTTAATATTTAATATTTTTTTTTTTTTTTTTTCTTCACGTGAAAGCATATTTCATTTTTTGTTGGGGAAAAAAAAAAGAAAAAAAAAGTAATTTTTTTTTTTGATACAATTAAAAATTTAAATGTCCATTTTTAAAGCTTTTATCAGATTATTATTTTCTCATTTTAATTACTTTTACAAAATCTAATCAAAATTTCGTTACAAATAAGGTACCAACTGAAAGCGGCATTTTTTTTTTAATCCGTCGGTTTAAATAACTTATCGATTAGATTTTTTAAAAACAATTAGATTTTTTTAAATTAACTAAAGTATGAAAAGCTGGTGGCAACTTGCGTCAACACACAGACAAACAGACTCAAAAATATCTTAGCCATTTAGTATATATATATAGATATAAATCGTTTGAATACGTCTGTGCGGCGTTATACAAAATTTTACTAATATATAATAGTATAATAAATTAATTTGCATCTGTAAAATGCATAGAACAAAGAATATGATTATATTAAAGAAGTTAATGTTATATCTCACATTGCAGAAAAAAGCGGTTAGAAACAATTACAAGTAAGTGTCTATCTGCCTTTTCTCTGCAGTAGTGACTTTATTATGACCACCCGAAGCGTTATCAGTGGCCTTCGGCTTCTATAACTTCTAAGAAACTTGATACGGCGCACGCTGCACTCAGAGATAATTTGAGACAATTCTTGGTTAAGATCTGCTTCACTTTGTTGCATTGTTACCATTTTGTTTTCTAATACAATTCGGGAGATACTTCATTCGACGCGATCATTCCGCACACGGAGACGATTATAATTTACCTGTGTCAGATCTAGTCTATTGCCTGGCAATTACAGTGTTGATGCACTTTCACTACAGCTACTCGTGAAAGTTGCAAAATTGCTCCACATTCGCTAAGATTTTCTTTATGAATCCGAGCTCTTATTATCACCTCACGTGAAACGATCATCAAATCAGTCTTATAATTGGAAATAATTCTCCTATACTCTTGTCTCAGGAATTCAGAATTCATTTTTTGCACTACCCTAGTCCAATAGCAACAATATTGTGACGAAATAACTCTTTTGCTTAAAACTATCAAGTGGTCATAATAAAGTGGTCGCTTAGTGTATGTAATAATATTTTTTTCTTTTCTTTTTTTTTTACTTTTTTCTTACCCACATATACGTATTGTAGAGAAAGTATTATTTTTGAGTCAAATTCTCGAAATTCAGTTTTTGTTATATTTACACGCTTCAAGGTCCCCTGAATCCAAAAATCTTGTTTTTAGCGGTTGGTTTGTGTGTCTGAGTGTCTGCGTGTGTCTGTCTGTTATCAGCATATCTTAAGAAGACATAATAGCAGATGTTCATAACTTGGTATTCTAAATGTGTATCATATAGGGATGCTACATTAAACTTTTCTTTGAGATGAAACAAATGATTCGTGTACAGGGACACCCAAGAGAATTCAAATACATTACGTCCATGGGGGGAATTGCATTAAGTAGAGTTTAACACCTATACACTGCACTAAACCAAACAAAACGAATACATATTTTCATATGCGTAAAAACATGTTTCATGGAGAATATGATATGGAAATATATATCACTGTTCGTTTACAGGACTACACAAAAAATAACTAAATTATAGAACGACAATGTTTGAAAATTGATGAAAATGTATTTCAGGTTGTGCCGTGTGTTATTAATGTAGAATTATATTTATGTGCACCATGTTGTCTGTACATAACCTTCAAAAGTTATACAAGGCTGTCATCATTTAAGCCATAACATTCTTTTTTATTGTTAGTGAAAAGGCTTTACTATAATATTTTATCATGTCCAGGAAAGCTGCTCAGGAATTGAAATTAATTCCTAATAACCATATGGTAAATAATGTATTTTTTTAAGCTAAATATTCATCACTTGGTTTTTTGTATATTTACACGTTTTGAGGCTTCCTGAATACCAATGTCAAATTTTTAACGTTTGATCTTTGTCTGTGTCTCTTAAAGAAAATCAAAAACAAATAATTTCAGGCATTCCAAATGTTGTACTTTGAAGTTAATACGTTTGTTACTAGGAAAGTTTGATCAAGATTCATAAGTTTCAAGGAATGTTGCGAGTGGAAGCTGTCTGGATAATTTTAAATGAACTTTTAAATTTAATAACAGATTTGAATTCTACGTAAATGTAAGTACAATAATGAAACGGTGGGTTGATGTGGACGGTAGCCCCCCCCTCCCCCCCCCCCCCCTCACACAGAATTATTTGTCAATAAAGCTGTTCCGAAGCTTAATTTGAATTGTTTTAACATAAGTTTACATAACAGTACTCGTTATCTCACCCTTAATCTCCAATCTATATTTATAGAATTAAATTTCAAGGTATGAGAAAGTCGTGTGAGTGATACACCAGATTATTAATCCTGCCAACGGACCAGTTTTCTACATACTCTGATTTGAATAGAGAATGACGTACTAAACTCGAGTGACGTACTAAACTCGATAACTTTCATCATTTTCGAAACAATATCATGAATATAATCTATATTTACAAAATAGACTTTCTTAACTATTTTTTTCCCCCAAAGTGTCAAAAAATATCTTATTAAAATTATTAAATATGAAGCATTGAAATATGCATAACCATTCTTACATTACAGACAAAATAAAATAGGAAATTTTGTATTAAAGTAAAGAGAGACAAATGTGATTTAAATATCAATATGTCCCAAGAAACTCATTGCTATTCAGTTTGGGTTAAAGTTATTTATAACATTTGCGGGGGAAAAGTTCTTGAAAGCTTAGCAATTTTTTGTCACCTTTTTAATTTATTTGTATACGAAGCAATAACGTGGTTTTGCAACCAATAAATGTTGATGGTTACAAATATTACAAAAACTTTTTAAATTATAAATGAAAATAGTCTTTCTCTTAAATACTTTTTTAAAGATGTGATAAAGATCGTGATATCTTATTTGGTATGCTATCTTTACATGGAAGTTGGGGAAGATTAATTGTATATTTCGTAAACATTATTTGAAAAAGTGTTATATTGAATACATTCAATCGAGAATTGTAGCTTTTGTAATGTACATATAATTTAAGCATTTAAAAATTTAAACTGAAAAAGAAAATGAGATACTTTAACTGAATTCTAGAGTACATTAAAATATGTTCTGTGTGTTTTATGAAAAAGAAAAGTTTGATTGAAAAATATTAGTTTTTTTTTTTTATCAGAAAAGAGTAAAATCCTTTTCAAATACAAAATATATCATTATTTACTGATAAAGGAATAGTAAATGAAAATTTACCTTGGTAATTTTTTGAAAATGTTTATTATAATGAAAAGTTTTCTCATGTGATTTGGATTTTTATTTCTTACATAAAAATATCTTAGCATTCTTTTTATTTGGTTGTTTATATAGTTTATATTTTAAGACACAGAAAAACTATATTTTTCTATTTTTTTAATACTCATTATTTAAATTTTTAAAATTTTCTTATTTATTCTTAACTGTCACATACGTATGCACACACACATTATATAGTGAACATGGCTCAGTGATATAGAAAATTTAGATTCCATATAAATAATCTAGATTGAAATTCCTTGGCTCTTTTATTAGCATATTTTTAAGTTACCGTAAAACCGTGTTACTTGTACCCTACGAAAACACTCGAACCCAAAAACATAAAATGAATGAAGTCTCTCCTGGTACAGGTGTAGTGACGCAATGGACTTACTTCCTTTGCGGACAAATTACGATACGTCCATTGCTTCAATAAACCAGTACCAGGAGCTGTTTTTTATCATTTTATCGTTTTGGATTCAAGTAACCCGGTTTTACGGTATATGACTTGTGTTTTTGCTGATCTGGTGGATTATTTTAATTTTCCTTACGTCGACAGTTTATTTTACATAGACACCATTTGGCGGGTAGCTAATGGATATATTCAAGTTTCTTGAAGACGGTATTATTTTCAGTATGCTCTATTCTGATTTTTAAAAAAATTAAGTTTTAATGAGAAAAGGGATATGATTGTTCCATTAAGTTATTAATTTTATTTTTCTCCCTCTTTGTTACACAAATGAAAGAGTATAATTTCCACCATTTGAACTGATCATCGAAATTTCACTAGATTATTTATTACACAGATCTACATCAAAAAATTTGATTTGATAATTTTAGCTGATCTTTATGTTTTTTGGTGAGTTGAAACCGAAAATGAAGCCAATTCTTCTCTATCACGTATAGATTTTTGTCAATACAGGGTGCCTACCTATAAAACTTCTTTCATTACTCTTCCGCAAATATAATTATATAGTACGTTTTATAGTATGTTTACATGATTAATTAATCATAGATACCTATTGTTGTGATTGCGCAGCACTACTGCGACGTAAAACCATACCAATCAACCAATTAACCTATTGCTATGATGGTATATGTAAGAAATTGGGTCGGTAAATACCCGGTATTGACAAAAATCTATACGTGATAGAGAAAAGCTGGCTGCATTTTCGGTTTCAGCACATCAAAACACATAAAGATCAGCTAAAATCATCAAATCAAATTTTTTCAACATCATTTTTGTAGACCTGTGATTGAAATAATAACATCGAAATTAAGATATATATATAATTTAAAGTGATATTATGGCATTTTTTAATTCATTTGAGTAATTGGTGCCTGTATCAGCTATCGATTCCGCTTAATTTTGAAGAAGTAACTGTGAAGTGTTGAAATAGATTTGCGTCTTAATACACAAAGTTGTTCGGTTGGTAGGACGGTGCCTTCTGGTACTCCAGGTCCTGGGTTTGAATTAAAGTGCAGTTTGAATTAAAGTGCATGTTTGTGGTGTCCTATGTTTACAAGATATTGTGCATCGTTACTGTTAATTGGTGTAATATAGATCAATCGAGACAAAATTCGTTGTAACTATAGGTTTCAAATAAACAAATAAATGAAAATAATACACAAAACTCATAGCAGTGGTATTTTGAAATTTCAAATTATTTTGTTAATATATAAAACGTTGCCAGCATTAGCATATAACTACTGCTATCATAGTGGTCATTTCCTCGATTAGGTTTATTTATAAATTATATTGAAAAACATTCCAATATATTTGATAAATGCAATGATAACACGTAAGTTGCCAGCACGTAAATTGTCATAGAAATTAAATTAAAATTTAACATCAAAAGATTATTATATAAGAAATAATTTTTGAAATTTCAAAAGTCATTATGACATCATTAGGCCCCATTCTGTAATTGATGTCTGTTTTATCTATCAATTCCTACTATTCTAGAAGATGTAACTGCAACTGTAAAACTTAATACACTAGATCTGTAGCAGAGTTAGTTTAAAAATTTCAATTTATTCTGTTAATATTTCAAACATTTTAAACGTTAACGTATAACTATTTAGAAAATCCTTCTGATAGTCCCTATTAATTTAATTTATAAATTCCTTTGATAAGTGTTCAGATATACTTGATCAATAGAATGAATTTCAAATATACTCAAACAAACTGTAAGTTTAATCCAACTTATGTCATATTCAAGACATGTTCACGAACCAAACGCGCGTCTGAAATTCGTTTCAATAATTATATCTAAAGCGAATCCAATTTTGTATTTTGAATGTTTCTAAGTTATGTTATTCACCACCCCCCTTTAGCGTGAATATCTTTTGAGATGTAAATAAGATTGACGATATGAGTGATAGATTGCACTGAGATGCAAATCGTGAAACGATTTTCCATAAAAGAACGTTCTTTTAGTTAATTATAAGTCTGCATTATTTAAATTATCTCTGGAGTATCCATCATATTATAATTTATTTTGCATGCCAGACATTTTGAAGATCTCAACTATGGCTTGATTAATTAGTTAAATGTATTTGATTGACATATATATATATTTTTTTTTTTTCATAAGATATTAGTTAGTGTTATAAGACTGGAATACTCTCCTCTCTCCTTTATTTTAACTCCCACCGTAGTTATTATGATAACATCAAATGAGGGGAGAAAAATTAAAAAAAAAAAAAAAATTATAATAAATTTAAAAAAAAATTATTTTAATAAATTTAAATTGTTAACAATTCAAATTTATTATTTTTATTTAAATAATGAAATTGAAATACATCTGCAAAGTGAAGGGTTAAAATGTAAACTTAAAATAGCTGATTTTCAAGAAATAAACCAGAGATAACCACCTATTCATTCAGTTAAAAATGTGGGATGCCTTATTTTAATAATTCCAGTTTAAGCCAATAATTTTCCAAATAATGAAGATATTACCACTAAATTTTTAACTTAAAGCAAAACATGATAACATCGTAATAAAGAATGGGCGTGCATATATATATATATATATAGTAATATATAAATGCAGAAATATATAAACGAATGAATGAAATTAAATGTAGAAATATGTAAACAAATGAATGAAATTATACCCCAAAAAACACTGAGAGTTTTTTTCAGTCTCAATGTTTTTGGGGTCTAATTTCATTCATTTGTTTACATATTTCTGCATTTAATTTCATTCATTCGTTTATATATTTCTGCATTTATCTATTACTACATCTAAGTTTTGCATTTCCTTTCGCTGCAATCTTGCGCATTGGTTTGTAATTCTCCTATTGGTTTTTCTATTCTGTAAAACTTATATAATTATAAATTTTCCTGTCAATTGTTTGATATATATATATATATATTTATATATAAAAAAAAATTGTAATTTTCAGTTGGAAGAACACTGGCTTGCAAATTATAAAATGTTAAAGCATAACTGGAGTTAAATTTAATTAAACATTAATTTCTTATCTTATGTTTCATATTCTATCGAATTTACTGATTTTGGAAGTATAAACTTAAAATCACTATTTAAAAATTACTAATTTTTGTCAAAAATAGTTGAAAATGGGAGATTATTTTTTTTATATATATATATTTTTATACTAATATCATAAAATTGCATGACATCTAACAGGATCATATGACAGGTCATACCATGTAATAGAAATTGGAAATTGTAAGATTGACAGCTTGCAAATTTTAAAATATCATTTCTAAGTGGGGGGAATCAATTAACTTTTAAAAGTTTATCAAATATGGCTAAAAATCATGGTGATTAAGTCAGCGTTCTAATAAAATTAAAAAATAAAGTAAAATAAAAAATACATTGAAAACAGTTCATCTGTTTCTGGGAGCTACAATACCACAGGCAGACAGTCGCATACAGAGAGCGGCGCTTCAAATATTTAATCCTCCTCTTTTTTTAATCGGGGTTGAAAAAAAATCAATAAATAAATAAAACCTATATATTTCCGAAACAACTTTTAAAAACGGGGAGGAGAGAAAAAAAGAATCTAAAGAAGAAGAATTTTTAGTACCCAGTACTTGTGTTTAAAAAAATAATAAATAAATAAAATATTGCATTTAAATTAAAAAAAAAAAAAAAAAAAAAAAAAAAACTTTTGGAATATTTTAAACTTAAAAAACTTTACATAAGATTTCAATATCAGACAAGTAAGCAGGATGTGCCATCTTCAAGAAGAAAGAAAGAAACGCTTTAAAAAAGAAAATTTATGCAAAGTGAATTATTAAAGCATTGCGTTTCAACAAAGAAAACGGATGTTGGCATATCACGCGACAAAGCTGCGATTTGTTCTTTTCCAATATCGAATTCCGTGGTAGAAAAGAGTGTATCACATTTCCGTGTTCAACCCAAATAAACAGGAAGGAAGAACATAAAGTTCAAACAATCGAATAGGAACTGAGATCGTTTTGGGTCTGAGATCCATTTAAAGAAAACACTTCTACTTTTCTTGCCGCGCAAATGACGTCACGAACTACTTTCATTGGTATAAAACAATTACGAACACACTCTTTCTGTTTCTCTTTCCAAATTCCTTTTTTTTTTTCTTCACAATAAGTGAAATCGGTTTTAAGTAAAATTGCTTTTAAGTGCATTTAGTTTCCAGGAGAGTTTCTTTTCTTTATCTTTCTAAACATTAAAAGGGTAAATTTAGATTGGGCAAAACAAATTGAATTTCTTTTATTTATAGTGTATATTAAATAAAAAAGATATCATGGTTAGTTGAGTCTAAATAGTTTCCATTCTTTATTATAGTTCTTTTTACTATAAAAATAAAAATTTTGACTAAATTTCTCCCTTGAAGCATATTATTAAGTTACACACAGGGTGTTTAAAGCATATTGACTTTTTAAATTAATTAAAAATTGCAGTTGATATATTTATAGATATATTTATAGATTTAGAAAATTAAAACTTTTTTACGTCCACCATACAATAATAATAATAATAATTCATTTAATAAAATGAGTTTCATACCCTAATAAAATTGTATACAAATTTTCAGCATTTATGATTAAAAAAAAGTCTCATAAATATGCTTACAAAATATTATGGAGAAATTTACCAGAAAATAAAATGTAAATGTTTTTATTTATTTAAATTTTTCATTGTTTTCGCGCGTAATTTGTGCACGATCCAAGATGAAAGATCCAACGACTATTTTTTGTTGCTTTGACAACTACGTCGAGACTCTGAAAACTTGTTTAAGTCAGCTTTTTTGCCTTGTCATGTTTCGGAAACGTTTTATGACACAATACTAAAACTTTGTACGTGACATTCTTTGGCCATGAAACACTTTCATTTACGGGATTTTTATTATTTATTATTATTATCATTATTATTATTAATTTATTTTTATTTAATTTAATTATTTTTATTTATTTATTTACTTATTTATTTTATTTTATTTTATTGCATGAAAGCATATAAGGATTTAAACTTTATAATTCTTGAAATTAAATCCCGTGAAATTTTCAGCTGCATCCTGAAAATTCTGTGTCTGGTAATTATTTACTTATTACTTTATTTAATATTTTATTTATTTAACATTTATTTATGCGCTTGTAGCTTCGAAACTCATAGTATATGATTAAGAGCTAGTTAAAAAAAAAAAAATCGGGCAAATCAGGCAGCCTTGGATAGGTGACATTTCTTATTTTATTAAAATTTTCAGGCAATGTTCTTTGTGCAAAATTATTAAACACGAGCTTTTTTTTAAGAATAAACTTTTTTTTTTCTTTCTTTTTTTAATCTTTCTTGAAACTTTAGGCTGTCAAAATTGAAGGTTGTCAGTTTCTTTCTTTCTTTCTCCCTCTTTTTTTTTTTTTTTTTTTTTTCAAAAACATACTAATTTACACGAACATAAAAACATACTACACTACTGCTCAAAAGTTTAGCTATATTTGCAAACGACCAAATTTTCTCAGTTTAAAACTTATCTCTCGGTGAAATGTTTTCAAACATTGGGTATTTAAAGAACTATTCTTCCTCATGTTTTTCAGTGGAAATTGGTTTAAGACAAAATTTAGGGGGCCAGTAACAAATTGAGCAAAATCAATAATGTTTGTTATCACCCTGCATCATTAAATGAATAAAATGATCTGTAACTTTAGGATATGCTAACATAGACCAAGTACAATTCGAGGATGAATTTGTGTGACTATAGCATATTAAATAACGGAGATATAAGCATTTATTTTAAAACTCAAAAAAAAAAAAAAAAAAAATCACAATGTCTTTTATTTATAATATACAAAATTTTAAACGAAAATTATTCCCATTTTCAGATAAATTGAAGAAACACTTTTCAAACAATACACTGCAATCGAAATGCTAATATCTTAAATATCCCATGGAATATGAACATTTTTATGAAAAACGTTTTCACTGCCCATCCGCGAAAGGTAAAAAAAAAATTATTACATAGATTGAAAGCCAGATTATATATGGTACCTTTTGTTAAAAGTTCACTTAAATAAAGTAAAAATTAAGCAAATTTTCAGAAAAAAAAGCTATATTTTAGGTATTTTCCAAGAGTTGAAATTGCATAAGGGGGTTTTCACATGCTTCGTAGTTAATTTGAAGAAATCCAATCATTTCAACCATTCTTCAAAAGTACTTTTTTGTAAAATAGCGCTTATGAGCTTGTAACTCTTTACATATTTTTGGGTATTTACTAAGATTTTTGAAATTATAAAGGATTTTTCACAAAAAAGAACTTTTGCAATGTGGTTGAAATAATTGGATCTTCAAATTAATTACACGGCATGTGAAAAATCCCTTATGAAATTTCAACTCTTGGAAAATATCTAAAATCTAGTTCGTTCTTTTGCCGACAATTTGCTTAATTTTTATTCTATTCAAATGAACGTTTGACAAAAGTTCCCAATAATATGTCTAACTTTTAACCTATGTAATAGAAATTTTTCTATCTTTCGCGCATGCGCAGAAAAAACGCTTGTCATTTAAAAAAAAAAAAAAAAAAAAAACACAAATTTTTATGAGATATTTAAGATATTTGTATTCCGATGGTATATTATTGTTTCAAAAGTGATCACAAACATTATTGAATTTGTTCAATTTGCTATTAGCCTCCTAAATGTTGTCTTAACCCTTTCAGGGGCGGTGGTATATATATTATACCACCTAATTTCATTTCTCAACTGCAAACATTCAGAAATTTTATATAAAATCTTACATTTGTACCTTATCTGGAAACATTAATTTATTACTTTTCTTCTGATCTTGATCCCAGACTCTGGTGGCATTTGAGTTTAAATTAACTTAAATTCATTGCCCCTGAAGGGGTTAAACCAGCCTTCACTGAAAAATATGAGAAATATCCAGTTCTTTAAATACCCAAATACCCAATTTTTAAAATAATTTCATCGGGAAATAAGTTTTTAAATTGAAAAAAAAAAAAAAAAAAAAAACTGATAGTTTGCAAATCTTGCTAAACTTTTGAGCAGAAGTGTAATTTACATAACGTAATACTTTTGTTGTAAAAGTGAACCAATGGTACTAACAATTATTTTGTGTTCTACTTCTTCTACACTAATATTAGAACACATACATTTATGATTGACTCATGCCATAAAGGTTAAATGTCATTCAAAATTTTACAAAAGAAAAAAAAAAGAGGCTTTTTTGGAAAAGTTTGACCATTCTTGTGTCGAAAATGAACCATAAAGTTACATATTTCAGTTAATATTTCATACTAATTAAAAAAAAAAAAAGAGAGAGAGAGAGAGATGTGTGGATGATTTTGGTGTATTTGACCGTGAAATTGTACGACTTTTTGGCATATTTTTGGCGACTTTCACGATCATCCACTGCTTGTGCTAGAGTGATTAGGTATGAAATTAGCCGGAAAAGAAGCCTTAAGTAAAGCAAAGACAAAATCAGTTCACAGATCTATGGAAACTTCTTCTCCTTTTATGTTATTCGGTTCTGTATTTTGTGCTAAAGATGTGTTTCATGGCCCTTGTTAGAATAAAAAGTTATATAAATACCAGCATGTTCTGGCCATTACAAGACGTTCTTCTATATTCTTCTATATATCAGCTCTACTTACTGTTTACCTTGCACAAACGTCTAATCATAGCATCACACATTAAAGCTTCTGTATGTGTAATTTGATGCGATTTTAATCAACAGATGCTGAGATGTTAATATTTGGAAAATTACAGTAGGTGAATAATACCAGCGTCTCCTGTAGGTCGATATACACCTAATTAAAGTTAGTATCTGTTTTCATAATGTTTATCTTACATATCAAGATTGGTGCATGTGTATGCACTAGAGGTTGAGATTTAACCTTCCTATTCAGGGAGTTTATTCCAGCACAAATGCGCCATTTTTCGGCCGATTTGCACCCAAATTGAATTAATAAAATGTGTCATAAAGGCCACCTTACATACCAAGGTTTTTCGCTTCTACACAAAAGAACCTGAGATATAGCCTTTCCTTAAATGAGAGAAACTGCAGTATAGTAGAGCCATCTGTTGAGCGATTTGCACCAAAATTTGATAGACATTATTTCATATCAAGACGCAACTATAGATAAATTTATATAAAATTATGTGCCTGAGATACAGTTAGAAAAAATTTTGTTGAACACACAAAGACGGACAGACATTTTCTAAAATTCATCAATTCGTGTTCTGGATCTCTCAAAACGTGTAAATCCATCGAAAACCAGAAGTCAAACATTTTTACTATTCCAATACTTTTTCTATTTAATATAGAAGAAAGTAAAAACATATTATTTTTCTAGATGGAAATAACCATCCTTTTCTAAACACTCTCAGAATAGCTGTATTATTTTTCAGTTTTTTTTTTTTTTTTTTTTTTTTTTTTTTACAATAGTTTGTTGCAAGGAGAAATCTGTCAGTGGATGCTGCAGGTTTTTCAGTATAAATGCTTCTTTAAAATGCTGCTTATCATGGTAAAGTTCATAGTCCCAATATCTCTCACCTAGAGAAGCATTATAATTAAATGCAGCAGTACAATTTTCTTGTGAACAAAAGTATTAACAATTCTAACATTTGCTCCTCCCACTTCTAAATGTATATTACGTTTAGATAGCGATTCGGTTAGTTACAGTAATTTAAATGTCATGTTTTTATTTATAATAATAATAAATAGATAAATAATAATTATCGACATTTAAAAAAAAAAAAAGTGTCACAAAACACATTATCAATACAAAATATAGAGCTATATTGCGTAAAATTTGAAGAAATTACCACAAATCTGTTTTCCTGCAAATTTCGTACCTGGTCACTCTTGGCACAAGCAATGAATTCATGCACCTTATCAATTTTAAAAATTATACAGTCAAATATTTTTATGCACCAAAAGTCAGTATTTCTATGCACCAAAGTTACCACCACGGTCAAATACATTTATGCTCCAAAGATTATCTTAATCTTTCGGGTCATTTTTAATTAGTATATGTATGCAGTGAATTATATATCTTTGCGGTTCACTTTTAACAAAAGAAGATTTTGAGGATCAAAGTTTCACACACACACACACACACAAAAAAAAAAAAAAAAAAAAAAAAAAAAACTTTTTTAGTAGAATTTTAAATAACTTTTGACATTAGGGCCAACAGTCTAGTGTGGAAGTAGTAGAATACAAAGTAATTGTTAATGCTATGTTTCACTTTTCGAGAGAGAATATTACCTTACGTAAGTTGATACGTTTTTCATTAAAAATAAAGAAAGTAAAAAAAAAAACCTGTCTTTAAAATTGAACTTCCATAACTTAATTTAAAAATAAATAAATAATATAAAATCTATATAATATTTCTCTAACTTGGTCCAATTGCGATTAACTTTTGTAGAAACGATATGAGAGTGACGTAATTAATAAAATACGTAAGGATACAAAATAATATTTATAAAAGAACAATATTCACGCACGCAGACTCAGTTCAATGATCTTATAAGAAGAAATGTCTGATAAAAATATTTTCTGGAAAAGTGCATTTATAAAAGTTGCTGCTTTAGAATATTTGCAGGCGTTATTTTAAACCTAGCAATATTTTAAAGATGTATACAGAATATGAATTATTATTATAAATTGACTAAAAAATATATCATAAATTTGTATAATCAAAATAGTAATCAGTTCATTATTATTATTTTTTTATTATTATTATTATTCCCAAATAAATAAATAAAAAATCATCACCAACATGGCGACAAAAATTTAAAAGCCGTTCATGGGGGTTCTATACTAAAACAATACTGCCTTGCTGAATTAAAAAAACTGGGTGGTCAATTATGAAATTTATTTCAAAACCTTTCTTTGTACGATTTTAGTTTCCCCATTGCACAATATTAATTCGGTTCTAATAATAATTTGGTGACTGGTAAATTAAAACTTTAATTAAAGGGTGAAACTTATATAATATTTACGAATTTCAAATTTTAAAAGTAAAGAAGTAAAGAAATGAAATGCGAAAAATTCGCATGGATTTGCTAGTAAATAAATAAAGAAAGAACACGTGACCAATAGTTTAAACAAAAAACTTAATCAGAAAATTTCAGCAAAATCAAAAATGCCAACTAGCCAAACCTGCCACCTGCCTTAAAAAAAAAAAAAAAAAAAAAAAGGCAAATTAATGCATAATGAACTAAATCTAAAACTAAAGTTTTTGGAACACACTGTATATCATTTTCTAAAATTAAATTTATAGTTATCTTTAACAAAGATAATTTTATTTGATTTGAAATGTTAACGTTATAACAACTATTTGTTCGTTCATAAATTTAAATATAGTGTAAGTAACTAAAACCAATAAAGAAAATGTGTCAGTGTGATGAAAAAGATTTTCCTAAAAAAGAAGTAAAGAAAACTAGTTTATTACAAATTTAAAAAAGAAGTATTCATATGTATAATGTCGCTTTTGTTTAAATTAAAGAATTCATATGAAGAATTTATTTTTAGTAAATGATTCAACTTAAAACCATATCCTTATTTCCGTGAAATAGAATTATTTTACGGATTATAATAATTAGTTAAAGTATTCAGAAGAGGAAAATTGAATAAAACAAATCTTGAAAATTCAAATTCATATTTCAAATATTTTCAACAAAAAGCATAACTTTCTCCAACTTACTATAATTAAAATTAAAGTATTCAATTTTACAAATTCCATCAGAAGAATTTGTAAAATTTGCATTCACATTGCAGCCTGATGCTTTTAATTTTTCTTAGCAACTTCCTTTCGAAAGTTAAATCAATGCCTAAATCAAGAAATTCTATGAAAATAATTCATAGTAATTACTATAATGCTAAAACACTTTTAAATTTAAAAAAAAAAAAAAAAAAAAAAAAAAAAAAAAAACAGGGCAGTCATTGGAGACTGCCGCTAGAAGTGAAAACTAAGCAACTTATGAATTGTATCGTCAAGCTATTAGATTATTATTTTTGAATTATTTTTAGTCTGTAAAGAAGTATTAATATTGTAACATGACTAAAATAATTTTTTTTATTATTATTATTTATTTGAAAATTTATATTGAAAGCAAAAAGAAGAATATAACATTCTGTACTGTGTAAAAACACGGGCTTGTACTTTGTGAACTATGTATATACTGTGGGAAAAGTACATACATACAAAGAGTATAGAACTAGAAAAAGACAGATGCCAGTAGCCAGTATACTACTCGTATTAGTATACATTATATACATATATGAGGCATGCCGCGCCGTGTGCTATAGTAGAGAGATATACTCCTTGCAGTGGCGGATCCAGAACTTGACTTTTGGGGGGGGCTAAGATTTTTCAAAGTGTTATTCTAGACCAATAAAAAATTTACAACTGCAAAATTCAATTTCGAATGACAGTGTTTTGGGGGGGGCTTCAGCCCCCTAGCCCCCCCCCTTAAATCCGCCACTGACTCCTTGTATATATATAATGTATACTAATAACGTACGGAGGTATATCTATGTACATATATACACAGTATACATATAGCTCATGGAAAGCGTTTGGTGACGATGATGCGAGTTCCATGATTTTTGTTCACCCAAAAAGTGCTCAACGTGCCCAAAGAAGTTTTCACTTCAAACATCTAACGCGACACTCACGCTACATTCTCTTACGCTACATTTTAATCGAGGAAATTTTAATTCACAGCCCTTTATTCATAATAAAACATTGCTGTGAGGGTAAGAACTTTAATTTAGTAATTCATTTCTATCGGTTATACCCATTAAAAGAGAATGCTTTCAGTTGACTTAGGGCAACTCTGTATAATGCCTAAGAAATGTAAGAGGAGCTTAAATTTAACTCGATTAAAAAAAAATAATAATAAATAAATAAATAAAGGAAAAGAAAAAGCACTTGAATTTTAACCATGGCCCTATATACCAGAATTCTTTTGTGTGGTCCTGTAAAAAAGAGATGAATGCTTTTCGTTTTACATTTGCCCTTATTCTAGGCAAATGGGCCTTCAGTTGCGAGGTGATGCATTCAAATTCCGATTCAGGCATAGTGATTCAAAAGCCGGTCTAGTGGGATTTACTATGCAAAATATAACCGCATATCGACAGATCTAACCCATACCCATACTCATACCTATTCTATAGAAAACACGATGATTTATTGCATGCAAAATTTGTATGTGAATTTCGTTTTATTAAGTAGAGTCCGAAGATTTAATATTCATCAACAAGAATTTTACTCATAGAACGTATTACATTTAATTCTTTCTGTCCTTGTAAACACACTATTTCTACTATCTCAATAAAAACGTTCATGAATTATCAATAAAGATTTACACTGAGAAAAAAATGTACCACTTTCATCTAAAACGAATAAGTAGTCATATTCTAAATCCCTAAACTAGGAATATAAATTTCCGAGCCACGCGTATAAGGTAAACAAACACCCGAGATAAAGGATAGACGAAATAATCAAGATTTTCTAGCCTTCTCAGATGGTGAAACAATATTATGAATATTAGAAAACTTTTGTATTGCGAGAAATTCTCGCTTGATTTTCCTGAATCGGGTCATAAATCAAAATTATAGTTAAGGGGCATCCATTAATTACGTGAGGTGTTCGAGGGGAAGGGGGGGGGTGATCTCGGCAAATATCAAGTAATTTTTTCCCGCAAAAAACAGTGTGAAATTGCGAGAAAATTTAGTTAAATTCAAGTAAAACATGCTTCTTGACTTAGATATGGCAAAATCTGACACGATAATATTTATCGTGGCTATCCGAACGCCGCGCAGCAGCACAGTAGCCTTTCAATTGTTTTAGGCGCCACCAGCCAGCCACACGCAATCTATGCAAATCTATGCAATCTTAAAAACTAGTCTTAACTAGTCTTCAACAGAAATAATAAAGCAAATTGTGTTTTTTTGGAATAAATCCAGCGCATTTATAGTAAAAGTACGAATTTTGAAAAATCTTACGTGAGATTAGGGGAGGGGGGAGGGGGGTCGAGCTAAATCTCACGAAATCTCACCAGGGGGGAGGGGGAATCAAAAAATCTTCAAAACCGCTTCACGTAATTAATGGACGCCCCCTTACTAAAACTTGCCTCTTATATTCGCCCTTATTTGCCGAGATTTTTAAATAAGTTTGACCACGATAATATAAGAAAATTTCAAGAATCATAATAAGGGCTTTTAGACATCGCTAGCAAATGGAACTAGAATTTATAAGGATGACATGGAACTATTTTTACCAGAGCCACAATTTAGTTTCTAAATGTCAGCTACAGGATTTTTTATTGGTGTTTGAAATTTATCATAAAAACAATCATTAGATCAATAAACCCGTTCCTGTAAAATTTTAACTTTTCATGTAGTCCCTTATTAATAAAATTTATATTACCTATTCTAATTGAAATTAGTTTTAAGTTTAGTACATGTCACCAATCTCTGAATGCTATCAATCAGAGCTAAAACACAAATATTCTGTTTTAATAAAAATTTTCAGTTACTCTTTGTTTAAAAACATTGTTTACTACGAATATGTTTAAATACGTCATCATGAAAGAGACAATAAAAGCTATTAAATTTTTTATGAAAGTGTTTTTAACCAATAAAATAAATTTATCATAAATATTTTTCCTTATTATTGAAGAAATGTTCTTTAGATTAATCGCTATTCTATAGTTCAGAAAATTATACCTCTGGGGGTCACCGAAGCGGGAGAGCCATCCCTTCCGTGGAGGATCAAAATTGCGGTGGCATGTCTCCGGACCACCTCTAGAGGTGAGTCCCAGACCGTCGCCAATTGCCCATCTGCGCAGCACTAGTGCGACGTAAAACCCAACCAATCAATCTATAGTTCAGTCTGAAATTTAAAAATAATAATAATAAATACAATAACTAAATAATTAAATAAATCTCTATGTTGTAGACTCTGATAATTGCTGAAATGACTAATTACTGCCGTTTCAAAAACTAAATCCTTTCTTCCGTTTAAATTAGTTTCAATAAAAGAAAAAATTCCTCTTAAATAAAAATTCAAGAGATCGTTTCAACCTAAATTCTAAATCTGTGCTACGTCCTTACCAACTTCATTAATAGAGATTTGGCGATAATAAATTCAGATGCAAATAGCAACTGTTTGAAGCAGATTAATTTGGATTACCTGCATAGTTACGAACGAGTAGTGTGCATTTAGAATATTAATATGATTTTTTCTTGTTCCAGAACCAGAATGTTTACTCTTATCTTGAAGAATATTTCAACAATCTCATATATACTGCAATTACACGCGAGGTTTGCAGAAGTGCTGACATTTATGAATGTAAATTCGGCGATAAAAACCGAAGACAAGGAAACAAAACCACTAATTATTCAAGAATCACTAAAAGGTATTCTCAGGGTAATATTGTTGTTTACATCGGCAATCAGAACAATTTGGATCCTTTTTAATTAAAATAGCAACTCTCGTTCTTTCTTGTGAAACAGAAAATTACTAAAAGTTTTATATAAACTATAGTTTACTATATTTAAAATTTATAAATAATATCACCTTATTATAAATTTATTATATACAGTCGGACCTCGATATAAGATCACCCGAATGTAATATTCCCCCTCCCCCTATAAAGACATTTTTCGAAAGTCCCGGTATATTGAATAGGAATTCTGTGTTAGCATTTATCACATATTCGGTTAAGTCTTGGATGATGCAACCGCTTACAAGGTCACTTTAAACTGGTGTTAGCGTTACACAAATCAGTTCGAAAATTTTTGCGATATTTTAATGACTGATCATAAATTTTCCAAGGTAAAAAAAAAAAATAAATAAATAAATAAATAAATAAATCTTTTTGACAAAAGGTTATATTTTTTATATTTTTTCTTTATATAACTTTTCGCGGAGGAAAAATTGTACTTCATTAGAACATTCTTGAACATATTTGTATTTTTTAACCACAGTTCTTGCGACCATGGGAGTCTCTGCGCAGGCGCGGACTCAACGGGTCCAGTGTTAAAATAGGGATGATAACCCTTGTCTTTGAGAGAAAATAAACGATAAAGGGACACGGAAAGACTGATGTTTATCAAATCTCAGTCTGTCGGTTGATTTGGCACCCCTCCAAGATTTAGGAATCGTCCTCACTCCTAAGCGTATGAAACGCGGTTACACTACATATCAAATATTTGTAGGCTAGTAAGAGCATAGTTTGATGAAATGTATAAATTTATTCCAAATTATGTTTCTAAAAACATTTTATAATTTCTTAGTGATTCCAATCATTTTAATTTGTTCAATAACGCAAATGAAAAATCATAAATTGATAAACTAATATTTACAGGCTTATAAACGCTTTTTTATTGGTACATGAACTGATATAATACTCATTTATTTACAAATGCGCATCAACTACCTATAAAGTCACCTTGCTTATAAAATAACTTTCTTGAAGTCCCAAGGGTGCCCTTATATTCAGGTCTAACTATGTCATTTTATGTACACTCGCAAAAACTTTTTCAAAAATAGAAAATAACGTATTACCATTGAAATATATAAATTATTATTAATTTGTTTCACTTACATTAAAAATGACAAGTTTCTAAACCAATGATTCTTAACCTGTTTTGAATTTGTTGTCAAAGTAGTGGTTTAACAATATCAACCTCTTGCCACCTCTCCTTAACTTCCATAAACATGAATTTCCTTAACCGACTATATCGTTGAACTATAAATAAAGATAATTAAGATTAAAAACTATTAAAAGTTTAAAATTAGAAAACATTTCACGTGTATATATAATATATAAAAAGCAACAAACCACTTTAAAAAACACGTAGATAAACTATTTTTATTAAAAACGACACAAAGCTTTTCGCCATTATAACAATAACATCATCAGGTGTAATTGCGTTACATAGAACCAGCAATATATAAAAAAGAGAAGTTCAAACGGTTTAAAGTTACGGTTACAATAAAATATTTTTATAGTTACGGTTACAATAAAAATTATTTCATTTCAATATCATTTTCAGTATTTTTTTTTTTTTTTTCAAGTACAATAAAGTTATTAACTCCAAGAATGGTGCATCACTTCATAAAATATGGCACACGTTGTGCTCATAGAGGAAAAAAAAATAAATAAATAAATACTGAAAATGATATTGAAATGAAATAATTTTTATTGTAACCGTAACTTAAATTTTTTTTTATTGTAACCGTAACTTTAAACCGTTTGAACTTCTCTTTTTTATATATTGCTGGTTCTATGTAACGCAATTACACCTGATGATGCTATTGTTATAATGGCGAAAAGCTTTGTGTCGTTTTTAATAAAAATAATTTATCTACGTGTTTTTTAAAGTGGTTTGATACTTTTTATATATAAATAAAGAGTTGAATTAAATGTATGGTGAACAATAGATAAAAATTGTGATAATTTAGAAAACAGTTATCAAGAAAAAATAAATTAATTAATAAGTGCATTTAAAATAAAAATTTTGATAAATATTTTATACTGCAAGAATTTGTATAGAAAAATATAGAATAAAGTTTTGTGTTGACCACAACATACTAGTATTTTGTTTAGGAGCTGAGATTACTTTACATTAATTCTCAATATCTTTAAAATTAGTAAGGTGGACTTCTTTAACAATAATATTTATAACACTTGCTCGTTATTTCAGTTATTTTATTAATAGAAAAAAATATGCAAACTAGTAATGTAATAAATACTGCTTCAATTAAAATTAAGTAATAGTTCCATTAGTCATAAAAAATGGTTATAAACAAACTTAAATTAAGACATTAACAATGGATTTAAACTGTATTCTAACGAAATAAAACCCTACGGGAAGTTTATGACACAAGCATAAATAATGAAAGATTTTGCATACAGTTTTCAAAGAAATAATCGTTTGATTAATACTAAAAATCTTTAATTGTATGTGATAATTAAAAGGAACAAATATATATATATATATATATATATATATATATATATATATATATATATATATATACATATACTAATTACCAGTCTATATTTTAAATAACTTCTGAGTACGTGATAAGTGGGCAAATAGTCTCATTTCAAAACTTGGAAGCGTTTATTTCAAATCCTTTTCATTCGCATTCGATTCAAGATATAGGAACCTTTTTAAATTAGAATTCTAATGATCACTTTGAATCTAAATCGGTTTAAATGAAATTTAAGTTACTTTGTGAACATCATTAGTAAAAGGCTTGGACGATAATAATCACGATCAAAATTATTCGCTAGACAGTGGTTATTTGAATTATGCTAATTTCATACATCTAGATGTAACTGTATATATAAAACTAAAGTTGCGTCTTTGAATGTTAATATATTTATAAGTTGATAACTAATTAGAAAAAAAAATTAAAAATTATGTGGTTTCAGATAAAATCTTGACACGGAAGACATTAAATAAGAATCATTAATTAACATTTATTTACAGTTAAGTTTAAAAGATAGGTTTAAAAGATAAGTCTTGGAAGTTACCAATACGCAAAATATAATGTCTGTGTTTATTACTTTCTTCTACATTCAATATAAAAGTACATAGCTGTCTGGCTCTCTTTGTGTGAATGTGTATGTGAGACAAAAGTTTTGTGAAATTTTATTTTTCCGACTGAGTGAATATAATGCCTGGACCGGGAGTCGAACCCCGGATCTTTGACTTACAAGGTCAAGACTCTATCAATTGAGCTATCCAGACCGACAACCGGTCGGCATTACTCACTCAGACAACCTTCAGTCGGAAAAATAAAATTTCAATAAGTATGATCATCTTCCAATCAGTTGATTGTGTGATTTTAATAAAAAAAAAAAGTTTTGTGGTCACTCTAGTTCAAGAACTAATGCTCAGAATTGCATAAAAATTTATATGAAATTATGAGTTTCAGTCCGTGATGTGACGTCAATTAGTGCCTATAAAATTTTCTGAAAATTCAACAGTTGGCGTTGACATTCCTTTCTAAATTTTCTAAATTTTTAATATCACAGTATCAGACAAAATTTTATATAAATCTGCAAAATGAAGTTTATTTATTTATTTATTTATTTATTTTTAAGAATCATTATGAAAATAAAAAATAATTATTTATAATAATTAATAGTAAAATGGTGAATTTTTGTTGTTGTTGCATACGTAAGAGCATCGCTTCCTCCATGTGGCGGATACTCCTTAAGGAGTGGGGATGTAAATTTTCAATCGAAGTATTTTTCGTCTGTAGAGAATAAAATTGACTTTCTTTGGACATTTATTGTTATACTTCCCTGGGATAAAAATCATTTGCATTCATCTTGATAAATAATTTAAAAAATAACAATAATTTTAACAAATAACACAGGTCTACATCTAAAATTTTGAATTGATAATTTTGGCTCCTCTTCATGATTGTTGGTTTACTGATACCGAAACTGAAGCCAGTTTTTCTCTATCACGTATAGTTTTTCCCAAATTCTTATGTGCTTACCGTCATTCACTGCGGTATGTTTGTGAATCTCAACCAAATAAAAAATGCGCCTCTATTTTAAGGTAAATATAAGCTTCTTCATTTGTCTCTCCGTGGCTCAGTTGGTAAGAGCGCGATGTTAGCAATCCGGAGGTCCCGCGGTCGATACCCTGAAGGTCCGGAGTGTTAATTTTTGCAGACAATTAGTAGAAAAGATGTCAATTGATAAAAGAAAATTTATCGTTGACTACACAGTATTCTAAGAATTTTTGAAGAGTTTCTTATAAGAAGCCTTTTTGTTACTTCTCTTTTTAGAAACAAAAAAGAGTTTTTTGTGGACTACAAGCGCCCTCTATTGGGTGCCATATTCACTAAAATGCAATGAAACAATTAACAATACAAAATAAAAATGATTAGGAAAAGCACATAAACATTAACCAAATCTGTAAAATGTTAAGTTATAATATAAAAAAATAATAATAATCTAAAATAATAATAAAAAGGTGCCTCAAACGAATAATTAAATTGCAGATATTGGCCCTTAACCCTTTGAGTGCTGAATACTCGCGGCCTATGTGGTCCATACGGACGGCGCGCGGTTGGTGCTGACGATTCAAGAGGGTTTATCATCGTCTCCTTAAATCAGTAACCAAAGAAACTGTACAAAACGCCATGACGACGGCTAGAAGCAATCTTCGCAAAATGGGAAGCAAAAGGTGTATATTCTTCAATTTAAAGTATCAAAAGTGATTAAAAATGTTTGTTTGTCAATTTCATGAAAGTAGCATTCATGTAAGTAATATTTTGTTGAAAATAAATGAGAATCAAGTTGTCTCATTCTTATCGCAGACGCGCTTTATGCGAGTGTTGCATAGTACACTGATCATTTTTGCCGGGCGCGTATTTGCGTCCATAGTCCATACTGATAGCATCTGCTAAGCGCGTATTTGCGTCCATAGTCTATATTAATGACTTTCGCTGGACGCATATGTGCATCCATAGCACTCAAAGGGTTAATCAGAAAATGAAATCACAAAACTTATAGGCAACTGTGTGGTGTTGCCATCTGCTGGGAATTTTGAGAAATAATTTCTCTTTTCTTAACACAGTTCAAATTTCCCCAATTTTGGTTAATAAATAATCACAATATCTTCCGTGACTCTTTCACCAATATAGTTGTATGATAACATTTTTTAGTATGTTTCCATGATTAATTATAATTATTCATGGAAACATACAGTCGGCTGCAAAAGTATCCGAGCACTAGCAAAAATTCCTATGTAAAAAAGTACACTTAACACAGTTTTGTTAAATAAATCCTTGTCGAATCTTGTTCTTAATCAGTCTAAGAACATGATTCGACAAGTATTTATTTAACAAAACAGTATTAAGTGTACTTTTTTTATATAGGAATTTTCGCTAGTGCTCGGATACTTTTGCTGCCGACCGTATGCTACTTAAAATTTTTCTTTGAGAGCAGGCAAATTGTTTGTATACAGAAAGATACACGTGTACTAAGACATTAGTCTAATCTAATGGTGAAATTTCAGATCTGTTTAGTTTAATATCTTTAGACTGCATTAAAGAAAATAAGACTGGCATTTATTTTTTACAAAACAAAAAGCATATATGACTTAGAATATGGTACGAAAAAATATCCTTTTTTTTACAGGGCGATGCAAATATTTCTGGTATGTTAGAGTTATATTTAGAAATGGCTGCATGGGCATTTAAAATTGAGTCATAATTTTTTTTTTTTTTTTTTTAATTCTTTTTCGTTGTGCTAAATTTAAGTTTGGTGTATGCATAATTTACTTTTGATATATAGGGCTACTGAAAGTTAGTAGAATGAGTTCAAAAGAGTGACGTGGTTGGTGATTCTTTGAAAAATTAAAAAAAATATTTGAAATTGAATCACAGTCTTTAACTTTTTTGAATATCGTTACAAATTCAAGCGGGAGCTGAGGAGGAATCGATTACCTCCTGACTTCCATTATTTTAATCCCCCCCCCCCCCACCCTTTTTCTTCCAAAAATACTTTTTTTTTTTTTCATATATAAAACAAAACTTTCTCGGCATGTATTATATGTAAATATACATATGTGTGTGGGTGCATTACTTGCTATAAAAATGTTTGCTCAGGAACTACATTTTTTACCCTTTACTTACAGAGAATTTCAAAAAATATAAATACTAGACGTTTACAGAAATTTCATTTATAGGAACTTGTCCCTGTGCTCTGAAGCTCTAACACACACCGTAACCATGACAACCGCCTAAATCTCGTTATTTCAAGCCAGTCAAAAAAAAAAGAGGGGGGGGGGGGGGAGAAGGAAAGAAAGGGTCAAAGCGATTTTATTAAGTAATATGGAAAGAATTTCTCGGTCGGAGGTTAATGTTCTAACGCCGAACTCCTGCAATACAATCAATGTAAGATGCTCTTGAAAAGAAAAATTCTTCGTTTTCTCCTACAAAAATTCTACAAAAGTCGTTTGAAGAGAAAAAATATTTAAAGAAAGACTATTTCCTTGGTCGGTTTTGGAAAAACATTTCTTTCAGGTGCAAACAAGAATGGAAGTTTAAATTATCTGTATATTTAAATAATAAAGATCCGAGAAAAAGAGTTCGAAAAGTTTTCCCTTAAACTTGCGCAATTTTTTTAAAATAAAAATATGTTCAAAAGACGCGTCTTTAAAAATTATTTCATAATATAAGAAGTGAATAAAAATGTAAGATAAATGCACACAGCCTGAATTAATTTTTTATCGCTATATATAAACGCAAAATACCATTGATTCATTGATTAATTCATCAATGAACGCCGAATCCAAACCACTGAAACTAAAAACATGACATTTAGGCAGTAGGTTCCTTTCATGACGTTGGGTTCAAAAAGTGAATTTGGGTTGAAAGAGGTTGTTCAAAGTGTTTGAACCTATTTTACCATACTTCTGCAGTGGTTTCCAATAGAAGCTCGAAATTTATCAAAATGTCTCCTTTTAGGCCCTAATTAAGGTACAAGAGGAATATCTTCTAAAATTTAACCCTTAAAGAAGTGAAACGTGATACCGAAGTTTTTAAGCCTTATCACCATATATCTGTATTTATTTCCTGTAGAAGCTTCAAATTCAGCAAAATGACTCCTCTTAAACCCTAATTAAAGTAAAATATGACTATCTTCCATTTCTTTTAGCCTTATCACAGTATTTCTGCAATGCTTTTCAGTGGAAGCTTGAAACTTTGGAAAATGTCTCCTCTTAGGCCCTATTTAAAGTAAATAGAATGTAAATAGAATAAGGTAAATAGAAATAGGAAAGATAAATAGAATAAGGTAATGAGGATCTTCGAAAAGTAACCCTTAAGGAATGAAACGGGGTATCTAATTTTTTTTTTTTTTACCATATCTGCATTGTTTTTCCTGTAGAAGCTTGAAACTTGGCAAAATGTCTCTTCTTAATCTGTAATTAAAGTAAAATATGAGTATCTTCCACAATTTTTAGCCTTATCACCATATGTCTTCAATGGTTTTCAGTAGAAGCTTAAAATTTAGAAAAGTATTTTTTCTTTGGTCCAAATTAGGGTAAAAGGGGAAGAACTTACAAAATTCAATTCCTATAAAGGGTAAAAAAGGTATTTCTGTTTTTTTCTGTCTGTGTATTATTTTTATTTTATTTATTTATTTATTTATTTTTGTGGAGTGAAGGGGGGTTCCGTCTCTATGAGTATACTTGCGTGATAAAAATTTTATGGCTTCTCTAAACCAATAATTAATGCACATAAATTCATAAAAAATTATATTTACTGGCACTTTGAAACAAATTGTTGATTATCAATATTTGATAGATATTGTCCCACAGACGGCACTGATATGCTGCTCTCTTTTTTCAGAATGGCTATATTTCATCTTCTATAGTGTATATTTGCACAAGACTTAATATGTGTGAGGTCCATCACAGTAGCCAGAAAAACTTATCGGTTGAGTTTTAAAAATGATATATAACTCAAACATTTTCGACAAATCTACAAACTTCCGGGGTTGCTTGAACCTCCAAAAGCGTCCCTTGGCTACGACCTTCGTGCTTGACCTTCGTTGCGCTAATGGAAACCGATTTTATCAAAGTAATCCTCTACAAGAGAAATGCAACCAACGAATTATGATAATCCTTGTCGCTATAAATAATTTTCTAGATCAAAAAGTTAAAAAAAAAAAATTGTCCTGTTAGCTGTGAATAATTAATTACTGTTATACCTGTAGTTATTTAAAAGAAAAGCAAAATCATCGTTTATTTCTGCTCTTTCAATCTTGCTTTTGCTTTTCTTTTTAAAAGAAGCAAAAGCGATATTAAAACAACAGAAATAAACGATGATTTTGCTCTCTTTTTTAATATTATCAGCATAAAATATCTCCACTTATCTTTATTATATCTGCAGTTAGTTGGAATATTTTATAAATATCAAAATCCGAAGTTAATTTCGAAAGATTAAGAGGTAATGCCTTAAGAAAACCATCAAGATTACCTCTATTTATATGCAAAGAGTTTGCCAGGAAACAAAGTGCAGAGTTCTTAGCAATCATTGTTTTGAATACCTTTTTTATTTATTTATTTTTTTTTTTTATACAAAACAATCTATGTATAAAAAAAAAAGACATGTATCAAAGACATGTACTACATACAATTAACGAAAATTATTTTAAATTTAAATAAAAAAGTTATTTAAAACAGTGACGGATCAGAACCATGCAAAGTAAAACGATTCAAGACAATTTTTTTTTTTTTTTTTTTTTTTTTTTTTTTTTTAATGAAATTCGACCATTTCAAAAAAAATATATATATATATATATATATATATATATTATTATTATTATTATTATTATTATTGTTATTATTATTTATTATTATTATTATTATTATTATTTAATAAGGTACAGTTTTACTTTTTGAAAAAGAACTATCAAAATTCTCAATTTTTTTTTTTTTTTAAACACTATATATCAAGTTATTAATTTTGAGGTAATTAGGATACAAAGTTTCACAAATCAAGAAAGGTCAGCCGTTTTCAACATAAAATAACAAATCCAATATTAGACAAAAACTAGTCTAATATTACAGAACAATGAATAATTTTATAAAATCATCATTTTAAAGTCCTAAAATCTGTGAATTATATAGTACAGCGTATAAATCTATTATTCATAGCATAAGAATTGTAAAGACACTATCTCAAAGATAGTATGATACAGTGTGAAAACTGAGCTAAGAGCAACAGCGCTGGAATGTTACACAATGGTAAAGTGCTTATTTTCTGTTTGGCTGTTTTCTCGTTTCGAATCTGGCCGCGGCAGATTTTTTTATATACAAAACGTTTTTGTTTCTCCCTCGAAAATTAATTTCATGAATAAAACAAAATATTTAGCAAACCAAAACTGCTGTATTTTTAAATGTGAAATATATATTTTTTATAAAAGGTTTTCGCTTTGAAAAATTACATCATGGATGTAATGAAGTTAAATTGGCTGTTGTATAGAGAATAATAACACTCTTTGTCGATAGCTGAAAACAAAAACATTGATATAAAACTTAATTTTTTGAAGATAATTAAGAAGTCCAGGATCTTAATAACACAGACACACATTTGTTCCCTTGAGTGTTAATTTAATAAACAGATATATTTTCCAAGGACCATAGATCTTCAAAAGATCACTAAATGTAAACGATGACAATATGGAGTGGGGGAACAGCACCAGGCACAAGGCCCTAATGGACAATATTCCTGTGACGTCACCGTAGGTAAAATCGCCGAACACGTGGCCGATATTTTGTAAACAAATTAGATTCAATATGTCATTTTATTGTTACGCATAACATTTTCCTAAATATTTCTGCAGTGAAACTTAATAATAATGTTCAAACAAGAACAAAAGAGAAATGTAAACAACTGAATCGAATGATAAAGTTAAGACTATTCCATACCGTAAAATTGCAGAACATTTTATGTATACACACACACACACACACACACACACACACACACATATATATATAATGAATAAAAGATTAATAAGAACATTTTATACACACACACATATATATAGACATCAAAGCTTAAATAATTATAATTTCAATCACTTTAATAAAGGAATTTATTAAATGGAACATCCATTTAAATTTGTTAACATCGCCACAGTTCACATGGCAACTCTTAATATTACATATGTTGATTAATATTAAAGTATATTACTAAAACTGGATTAAAAACAAAACAAAGGTATCACTATATCACTCTTACTTCAATTTCATATAATCTGTAACTCTTATAAATAATATTGCAAGATAAAAATTTGCGAGCCACAATGCTTTGTTATGGTAGAGTTGAGTATTGTTTCCCTACCCAGCTGATATTCTTGTAGCCTCGAACCCAAAGTGGGAATATGGTCCATTCTTCTTGTGCTAAGTCATGATGGTAAGTACCGTCCAAAGCTGGAGCGAAAAATGACATTGCTTTTAAAATATTTAAAAATCATTACGTCTCGTAGTTAAATTAAATTTTAATCACATTAAAAACTGAGACAAATAATATACACTAAAAATATACATTTTAAAATATTAAAAACGCAAAACACAAATTTAAACGTTTCGAGCCTTTTACAGGCTCCTCATCAGTAAAAAACATCAAATGTAAATGCTGAGATGAACAACAGACTTTCATTAAGTGAGTACAACGTATTCATCAGTCCCTTGTAAATCTTGTAGTTCGGTTTATATTGGTCAAACTGGCCGTTCTCTTCATCCTCGGATTAAGGAACATAAAACAAATTTCAAAAATCGTGATATACGTTCGAAAATAGTACAGCATGCCATAGAAACTGACCATTTACCTGATTTTAACAGTATTAAAATAATCATATCTAATTGTTTAAATTATCACTCAAGACTTTTCCTGGAGGGCTGGTACACAAATCAACATTTTCCGCCATTTAATGAGGCATGCGCAGTTCCTGATGAATACATTGTACTCACTTAATGAAAGTCTGTTGCTCATCTCAGCATTTACATTTGATATTTTTTACTGATGAGGAGCCTGTAAAAGGCTCGAAACGTTTAAATTTGTGTTTTTAATATTTTAAAATGTATATTTTTAGTGTATATTATCTGTCTCAGTTTTTAATGTGATTAAATTTGACATTGCTTTTGGCGTTTAATTTTATATACGCCAAGTTCAAAGTTCTCGAAGAGCAAAGTTACGGTAATCGTTACGAATATTTTTATGTAATTTTTTGAAAAGGCAACTAGTACTTCAGTGACCGTTGTTAGTGAGTAGTGGCATGATTTCGCCAAGCTTTTAGTTCCTGGGAAATAACCAGGTAAGCAAATATTTTTCTAGTTGATGATGTAAACTAGTCGGCAAAAGGGCGGCCGAGTTATATTTCGATGTAAGATTAAAAGAATCCGAATTAATTATTATTTGTCTTCACAAACCAAAAGGAAGAAATGAGTTAAATTAAAATAATATCATTTACAAATCGAAAAGAATTTTCATTGCGTTAGAATTGTTAAATGAATACTTGGAATTGATCAAAGATTTTGTTTCAGTTGCCTTGAAAAAAAATATGGAGGGAAACATATAAAAATTTAAAATAGTATATTGAAAAGTTATTATTTATAGGTCAAAAATAGTTATATCGTTATATTTAAAATAGTTGGTTAAGATTAAATAATTTTATTTATTTAGAGAATTCCCCTATCTTTTATAGAGAAAACAGATTTATATGTGATAATTCACATCACAATGGTTGAGAAACAACGTACATTTGTATGGGAAAAGAAATATTTCGCTAAAGTTGCATCATATATGTATATACACTAAGCGACAAAAAAAAAAGCCGCACTGCAGAAAAAATGACTTATACCTTTTTTATTTGTAATAACTTTAAAATTAATGTTTGAAACAAATAAAACTGTCTTGTTTGCATAATACCAAAGGTATGAAATGATACCTATGTATATTTTCGATTTAATAATTCGCTTTATTGCACTTTACGAAGTACTTTTTTAAAATCTGCATAAAACTTTCTTTTTGAACATAATGCAATAACTATAAACTTTGCATTCTATTATGATTTATTATATGAAATAAACAAGTTATATTTTAATATATGAAATAAAACTATTTATTTGTTAGATCTAAGCAATTTTTTGTTAAAAATATGTATTCTGCATTGGGTTAATTCCACCTTTATATGGAATTACTGCATTAATGCGCAATGGCATAGTTTTATACAGTGTTTTAATATAAATCTCAGAAATTTCAATGTGCCAAATATCACAAATAAATTTTTCTAGTTCTGGCAGAGTTATAGGCTGCAAATTTCGAATCTTCTCCCCTCTCCCCCGCCTTTTTATAGACGAAACATTTTCGAGCGGATCGTGATTTTGACCATTTAAATGTCTGGTAAAGAAAAAATTCTACTATATCCTTTGTGGTATTTAACTTAAAGTGAAAAAAAGTATGATTACTTACAGAATTATAGGTTCTCATGGGAATGTATAAGAAATTTTGACAATTTGAAGTGAATGAACTTACCACGGACGCCGTGTAGTAAGGTGCCTTATTATCTTCAAATACTGTTTACGGAAATGTCTAAGATACCTCCAAAATTGTCGGTCAGGCACCACTTTTATGCAGATTGTGTTTTATTTCGAGTTAATTGATCCCTTCAGCATAAAAATTTCCCCGAGTGTTCGAAAAGTTATGCACCTCCGTACCATAACGTACGGAGAATGTGTTACTGTTTCAAAAGTGCGATTTTCATTAAGTCGGTCATATTTTCGTCTTCATTCTAGCTTTTTTCAACTGCACGAAATAAAGAAAACTTCATTCATGAGAGAAAACCAGTTCAGCCTAATAATTAACTGATAATGTTTTTAAATTTTGGTCAACTAAAGTATTGTTTTTTCTAATTCTTTTCCTTAATAATGGCTTTTTTCGCAGATATTACGTTCTTTAACCCGCTTTGTTTAATTATTCCCGCATTGTTTTTGAAGAAAGTAATTTACTATACACTTTTTTAAAATCTTTTTTAAGTTCTGAACATGATACAAATCGATTTTTTAAACATTCGCATTTTAACTTGCGGTTATCTTGCTTGGATGAGCAACATGACCGCCTAAAGCCAAATTCCCAGTTTAAACGGCCAAAATAATTTATATTTTGCTAAAATTCATTTTACAAATATTTCGTTCGCATTTAATTATTTTGCCATCTCACGTATTAAAATATTTTTTGATTTTCATTTAAAAATTAATACTTTTTGTGGCATCGTTAACTGCCTTATTCTTACCATTTTTGAAATAAATAATAAATTTACAATTTTCCTGACAATTGCATTTTGTTTTTAACACTAGACTCAAAGCTGAAGTGTATGTGGAGGACAACATAGTAAAATCTGTTCGAAAATTTGCTTTTTAAACGATAAAATTGGCGGTTGTAGAAGGCGAAAAGGAAAACATTCAAGTGCGGCTTTTTTTTTTTGTCGCTTGGTGTATATATATTATATATTGGGCGGGAGATGAAGGGAGGGAATATGTATTTGCTTGCGTTGAATTATATCTAAACTGTATAAACATCATTTTTACAAGGAAGATTTTTCTGTAGAACTTGACGGTTTGATTAAGACGATATATGGAGTTATAAGAAAAATTACAAGGGAAAAAATGTGAAAATCACTTAAATACAATCTCTGACAATAAAGTTCGGTGAATAGTCCTGTAACATTAACGTATATGAAATATTAACGAAAGTTACCTTACTGTCCTTCGAAATAGTCACTTCCCATAAATATGCACCCCTGAGATTTGCTATACATGTCCTGGAAACTTTGCAAGAAGTCTTCTTTTGAGATGGTGTTCAAAAGCCTCGTCACATTTCTTTGGATGTCAGGAATATCGTCAAATCTCTTTCCTTTCAAAGCGAGTTTGAGTCGTGGGAATAGGAAGAAGTTTGGATGATTGAGATATGGTGAGTATGGTGGATGTTCAATTTGCACCACCCTCTAAACGTGTCTTGCTTCAGATCGTCAGTCAAGTGATGTAACACAAGACGACGACACGCTTTTCTCATCCCTAAATTCTGGGTAACGATTTGTCGCACGGATTCACGGTTAATCTGCAGTTCATCAGCTGCCATTCGCACACATAATCGACGATCTTTCCTGATTAATTTCCTCACTTTCTCAATGTTTTCGTCACTGGTCGGAGGTCGCCGGTCTTCTGCTACGGGGGTTGTCAGAAACACTTTCCCGGCCTTCTCGAAAACGGGCAAACCGTTCGTACACACACTTCATGGACAGTGCTTGATTTTTATAAACACGTACCAGCATCGCATGAGTTTCTTTCGATGTCTTGCCAAGCTTAAAACAAAACTTTAAATTGATTTTTTCCTTTTCCTGCTTACAATTAACAACCAACGCACTAAACAAGCACTTTGTAAAACAAGTCTTACACGGAGCACAAACGACGCTCAACTGAACAACGGTGGGGGCAGATGGTAAACACCTGCTGCTACGCAGGTGCAGCGTTATATTTCGCCAGTGTTGCCAGATCGGCCATTCTGACTTCATTCACCGAGCTTTATTGTCAGAGGTTGTATTTAAGTGGATACGTACACTCTATGCTTTTAAATACACTAAATGATGTTTAGAATTCGATTATATGTATATCTATGCAATTAAATATTGGAAATTTCTTGTTCTGCAATCATTTCCATTCCATTTTCTACTTTCAGGCAAAATAACTTCCAATTACAGAAAACTATTTTCTCTCTTTAATTTTGCAATTCATTTTTAAATAACAGAAAAATTATCAATAGGTTTCAATATCATAGACAAAAATTGTACTTTATATATTATTTTTGTTAAAATTTAACGCCATCGAAGTCAGAGGTAACTACTATTTATGAAAAATTCTTTATAATACAGAAAAAGTAACTCAGAGATACTACTAATAAGAACTTTAATACAAAGTCATACAATAGATCACATATACAAGTATATAAGAAAATTTTAAAAATCATAGACTTCAGATCTAAGAATGTTCATACGGAACTACCAGATGCTACAATATATTACGTCCTTATTCAAAGCAAAGTTTCCGATTGCATGGATGGAAAGAGAAAATCTGATTTCAGCTGTCTGTCACATACAACAGCTGTTATTGTTTCATTTTTATTCTTCTTCTTCTTCTTCTTCTTCTTTTTTCTCCAAAATGTTTATTTTGATCCTACAGTTTCTTGACAGTACTGAGGATAGTTTTATAGAATATGTCCCTCTGCATTTGGCATACTTCAATAAGCTTGAAAATGAAATTTTATAGCTTGGAAATCACAAAGCATAGCACGTATTGAAAAATTCTTAAATAAATTTTATTTTAAATATTATTTTGAAAAATATATTTTAATGTAAGATGAATAGATAATGGCAAGATATTTAATTTTTTTTAATGGTATCATGTATGTAAGGTAGGAGTCGGAGTTCCGGCCTTTTTTGGGGCATTTTCCAGGATAAGGAATTTTTGCCTCTTTTTGCTACCATTATTTTAATACAGAAAACTTTACCGTATTTTTATAGTAATCTGTTGTGATTAAAAAGAACATAAATTACTGTATAAAAATACTGGTAACAGAAAAGGCAAAAATTCTTTCATCCCTGAAAGTGTCTTTAAAAAAAAAAAGGCGAAACTCCGACCCTTGATGTAGGGTTACCATAAGTTTCAATTGTTATTATGAAATAACTGATACATTTGGATTAAAAAAAAAAAAAAAAAAAAAAAAAAAAAAACAGTACACAACTTGTTATTTATTTATTTATTTATTTATTGAAAATTACCGCCTTAAAATTACGAAACTTTGCATAGAGATTATTTTTAATTATAACAATAAAGTGTATCCATATAACTTATTCATTGGACAACAAACTTAAATTGAATTATTATTATTTTACGAATTAAGTAGAAATTACTTATATCGAATAAATGTTTATTTTATTTCAAGGAATTTCATTTATTCTAATTTTTACGAATAGCAACAGAGAATATTCTTTACAAGCAAATAGCGTTTTGTAGTGGAAAAGCAATATGCATTAGCTGGTTATGATATTCAGATCTTGATATTCTCTAATGGTGCTCGCATTGAGGTGTATATAGGGTGGGCAAAAAGTCCGTAGATACTTTAAAAAGTCATAAAACCCGAAAAAATAACAGAAATAAAAAACGGTTTGCAGGTTTAGCATTGATAGGTCACGGGATTTTTTTTTAAGATAAGAAAAAAAATAGTTCAAAAAACAGACGACAGACGGCGCTGGTACAGTCTATAACAAAAGTGTCCGAGCACTAGCAAAAATTACTATGTAAAAAAAGTGCACTTCATACGGTTTTGTTAAATAAATCCTTGTCGAATCCTGTTCTTAGTCAGTGTAAGACCATGATTCGATAAGGATTTATTTAACAAAACCGTATGAAGTGTTCTTTTTTTACATAGGAATTTTTGCTAGTGTTCGGACACTTTTGTTACCGAATGTATACTAAAAATTTTTGAAGAATTTTTTTCTTTTTTTCTTTCTTTTTTTTTTTTTTTTTTTTTTTTTTTTTAATTAGCAAACACAAAATACAGGTACACTCAAAATAATATATATATATATATACAGTCGGTAACAAAAGTATAAAATAACAAAAGTATAAAAGTATAAAAGTATAAAAGTATAAAAAAGTATACTAAAAAGTAACTAAAAAGTATAAAAGTTATAAAATAACTTTCTTGAAGTCCCAAGGGTGTCCTTATATCCAGGTCTAACTATGTCATTTTATGTACAGTCGGTAACAAAAGTGTCCGAACACTAGCAAAAATTCCTATGTAAAAAAGTACACTTCATGCGGTTTTGTTAAATAAATCATTATCGAATCCTGTTTTTAGACTGATTAAGAACAGGATTCGATAAGGATTTATTTAACAAAACCGTATGAAGTGTACTTTTTTTACATAGAAATTCTTGCTAGTGTTCGCGACACTTTTGTTATAGACTGTACCAGCACCATCTGTCGGCTGCTTTTTGAACTTTTTTTTTCTTATCTTAAAGAAAAATCCCGTGACCTATTAACGCTAAACCTGCAAACCGTTTTTTATTTCGGTTATTTTTTTTTTTTTTTTTTCCGGGCTTTATGAATTTTTAAAGTATCTACGGACTTTTTGCCCACCCTGTATAAAATTTTTTTTAACTTCGTTTTTGAATGAAACATCCTTATAAAACAAAAAAAACAAAATTCCCATAAGATAACATGGGGAAGTAGAAAGGAGGAATCTGACTGATGTCTTAACTGTACAAAATCATTGTTAAAATCACAAAATAAGCCAACAAAATCAGGTAACAAAATATATTTGGTTTTCGCAATGAACATTTATATCGGTGTATTTAAAACAGAGTAACACATCTTAAATTATACGCGAAGAAATACCCGTGGTAAATCGTAATGTGTCTATCACATCTACATTCAATACATCGACAATACCAAATTTTTAGAATGAAAGATCTATAAACGTTAAATGTATCATTTGCCACATATTGCAGTAAATATCAATAATATTTATCAATTTTACTGAATTTAAATAGTTTACAATCGTTAAAACAAGTTTTATTCAAATAGATTTTAATGTGTAATTTTCTTTTTTCTTTCTTTTTTTTTTTTTCTTTCTTTATTTATTTATTGTGCAGCTTCGTAAAAGAAATTTACTTATAATGTATTTGAATCATTTTACTCTATGAATAAATAAATAAATAAATAAATAAACACGAAATGTATAATAAATCCGAATTAGATTCGCATTTTATAGGTATATATATATAAGACTTAAAGTGAAGAGAGAATATCAGACCAGCGGACAGGAAAATCAGAATAATAAAGAACACAAATATAAACAAAATCATAATTTTCAACTCCGGAATTATTAAAACGTTCTCAAAATTTACGTGCAAGCTTCAGACACCAAAATTTAAAAAATGACAGTTTAAAAATTCATCCCACAAATGATCATATTTTCATTTATTGCCTAATGTTAAAAATATCACAACTTTTAAAGGACTTTTGAACTATTCCAAAATTAATGTCATTCCATAACTTTACAATCTATTATAGACATTTTACCTTTAATTTTATTTTTTAATATGTTCACAGCAATTTTGATTCTTTAGTTTAGGAAAAAAAGCACCTTGCTCTACATTCAGTGAATTAAATCAGGTCAAAAGTGCGTATACAATGTGTTTTTTTCTGCCAACAAAGTTTTTTATGACTTTAAAAAACTAGGGCAATCTCCTTTATATATATAGATAGATATGAGATACTATTCTGGGCTTCCGTCGTCACACTAGTATGTCATTTTTCTGCGGTAAATTTGCCATCTCCCTCCCACACATACTGTTTCTTTATATATTATTTTTTAAAAGTCAGCACAAAGTCTCCTGTGAAAAACAAGCCAACAAATCTAAAGCATCATAAATACTCATAAAAAGAGTTTGAGTTTATATTTAATTTGTTATAAAGTTTTATTCTAGAAAAGATAATGCACATAATACCGCGTATTTCTATAAATATAAAATATAACACAAAATTCAAAGTTCACGTTTTACACCAGAATATAGAATGTATATTAAGTTACATTTTTTTTATCTGAATAGTTGTTTAATGCATAGCTGCCAATATTTTAATTTATCCCGGAGTACTTTTAGCCCCGCCTTTATTTCGTACCACTTATTTTTTTTTAAGGTATTTTTTCTTATTTGATCGTAGTTATATATTAGAGAATATTTTTCTACATATAAAGTAGTGCAAAATAAAGGCGGGGCTAAAATTACTCCGGAATAAATTAAAATATTGGCAGCTATGGTTTAATGTCATCAAAATAACAAAATAAATATATCAATAATGTATTTTTATATTAAGTGCATGATTTTTATTTTGTTCTAAGATTTCACAGGGCAATTTTCCCAATAAGTATAAATTTTCCTTTATCAGAAATTTTAAGCGTTTTCTTTTCCTAACTATTCTTCGCCTGAACGTGAGAAAGGGGATAAAATATAAAAATAATTATATGTATATTTTTAATTTTGATATCATTAAGTTTTCTAAAATTTTATTTCAACTTATTTATATGCTATTCTATAGCTTATATATATGAATAATTCTGTATTCAATGCATAAAGTAAAGAAGAAATTTTGAATTTTGTTGATAATTTAATAATCAGAGTTCTGAAAGCTTCGATAGGAAATGATATAAAAATAAATAAGAGTTATTTTTTCATGTTTAGTAATGATCTTGTATGTAATAAACCTAATCAAAAAATTAAAATTTAGATCGCGAAAAATCGAAAAAAGAAAAAAAAAAACTACCTTAATAATACTAATAATTTAAAAAATAGCAAAACCATAAATAAAAAGATCTTTGTTGTTATGCCTGATAACCTAATAAGATGATGTTCAGAGTTTTAGGTTTGTATCATAAAATTTTTGTAAAATATTTAAATTCTTTAATGCTTGAAACTGAAACTATTGAAATTTTTTAATTGAATTTGTAATATTCTGTACATTTTCTTTTTTTATTCAACTTTGCAATTTATTTAAACTGAAATGTAATAACATAAGAAAATTTCATACAGTATCATAAAAATTATTTCAAATTTATCAAAATTATTCAGCATTGTGTTTTGATTATATACGTCTAAATATTTGTACATGATCATTTAGCAAGCTCATAAAATAATAACAATAATAATAATAATAATAAATGTTGTTAACAGGAAAACGAGTGAATGCAGATAAAAATCATGTTTTTGGGCAACACTTAGGGGGCCGCGGTAGCCCAGTCGGTAGAGCGCCAGCCTCGTAATTGGAAGATTGCGGGTTCGGTACTCGAGCCGGCTAAAGACCGTCGTGTACACTAATGGTGGCTGGTGCACGTAAAATCTGTCGTGGCCGCAATGTCCTCCATGTTCACATCAAAAATTATACCTCTGGGGGTCACCGAAGCGGGAGAGCCATCTCTTCCATGGAGGATCAAAATTGTGATGACATGTCTCCGGACCAACTCTAGGGGTGTGTCCCAGACCGTCGCCAATTACCCATCTGCGCAGCACTAGTGCGACGTAAAACCCCTCTATCCATCCATCCACTGGGCAACACTTAAAATTCAAATTGTAATTAAATTTGATTAATCATTACTACTACTAATAATAATAATAATAATATTTAAGTGAAAAATTAAATATCAAGATAATGAAACTAAAATACAGTAAAAAGAGAAAAATTTACACAGTATAACAATTAAGGAAAAAAAAAAAAAAACTATTCATCCTTCTATGGTTGATTATGTGTGCATATATGTTTCGACAACATTAGTTAACAAAATGATAAAAATTATAATTTAAGAAAGCTACTCTGTTAACAAATAAGGAAAAAAGTAAATATTGATAGAAATCGTGTTCCTACATGCATATTTAAAATGTAAATTATAATGAATGTTCATTAATTATTTATTTCGAACTAGTGATAAAAGAAATCTATTGGCGTAAAAACAAATAGTTTGACAAAGACGATCGATCGTTATCAAATTAAAAGCCTGAGGTCTAATTTATCGGTCAACTGCATTAGATCTCGGAGAATGCTTGATTAAAGAAGAAGAAAGAAAATTGCATTTATTGGTCCAATTAACGTCAGTAGTTTCGCCATTTTATAGGGTAAGTGAATAACATAAACAAAACTTGTTCAAATTTACGATTAGTTTTGACTGCTTTATTAGTTTATTAACGTATTTTATACTAGTCATTAATTAACAAATTAATTATGTAGTGAATTAATAAATACTTTACTCGATTATCCAGAAAGTTTGTATAAAACAAAAATCTAATAAAATGTATTTCATTATAATATATTTTTATTTAATTTAATTTTTATTTATTTATTTATATTCCATTTCATTTTCTGAAAATATTGGGAAAACATATGAAGTAAAATGTTTATAATTCAGATTAAAGTCCAGTGTCAAAAGTTATGGTATGAGAAGACAAATTGCGTTTTTATAAATAATCGTTAAAAATGCAGAACCGATTATATTAATAAACTTATACTTTTAAAAAAATTAAAGAACTCGCTTTTATTGCAGGAATGTATAGTCGGTAACAAAAGTGTCCGAACATTAGCAAAAATTCTTATGTAAATAACATAATGAAAGAATTAGAAATAAATAATTTAGAATTAAACAAAAACCATTTTTAAAAAATCTCCCCTGACTGAGCTCGAATGTTACAGAGGTTCGTAGCCCGGAGCTTTACCTCACAGCCACAGCGTTCACGTAGGGAAAGTCTTTTTTTACAATATAGATTTTTTTTTTTTTTTTTTTTTTTGCTCCCAGAGCGGTTACAAACATACATACAGGTGAAGCTAATAAAAGCGTGTTAAAAAACACACCATAGAGTTGGTGTTTAAAAGATTTTTCCTAATGGCGCGGCGCACATGCCACAAGCATTGACCGAGGCGTTTAAAGGTAAAAAGTACAAAACTTTGAAAAAAACACTATAAAATGCAAGAACTCGCAACAACTGTGCTACAAACAAAGTGCGTTGCCGTTTTGTTTTCAGCACTCGTGCTTACTTTGTTCGCCTGACGAGGGCTCATGTCTTCTTCCCAACCGAATCAATCGTTGCGACCTCTTGTACTTTCTAGTGTTTCGTCAGAACTGATTATATTAAATTTTATGTTTTATTTATGATGGTGGGGCTGGGAGAGAGTATTGAATATTGGGACTTTCTATTGCCTTTTCAAACAAACTCTAAAAACATCTCTCAAACAAAACTGGCAAAATCTTTGGGACTATTCTGAAAAAGGGATACATACCTTTAATCTGGTTCCAACGGTCTCTTTAAATTATTGGTCTCTCTCGCCTCTAATTACAGCCTTCCTCACGGGCCACGGCCCTTTCCCCTTTTACCTTGACAAGTTACACCGCCGACGCTCACCCCTGTGTTCTTGTGGTCAGAAAGGAACTGCTTCGCATTATTATTATAGTTGTCCGCTTACCTCTTCCTATCACTTAAGGAACCCTCCTACTAAACCTCCCAACTGGTTAGAGAATATAATTACAAGACCATCTTTAATTCAAAAGCTAAACAAAAATTTTTCTCTTCTTACGGAAATTTCAAACTTAATAGACTAAGTCAATTAAATACTGCTTATGTTTCTACTCCTCTACTGATTTTCAATTACTACAGGCTCAATGCACATATCACAATTTTACCATAAGCAGTTTCAGTAAATCTTTGCCTGCAGTTCAACAGCATCCTGACCAAGTGCCCCTTGTCGCGAAGGATTATGCCCGGCACTACCTTAACCAATCTCTGCTCTGCATTGGTGCCCCTTGTCGTGATGAGTTCAGTATTAAATTGAAATATGACTTCCTTACCGCCGCTGCTTGTCGCGTGGAAGACCTGTCTCCATCGGCCCTTGTATTTTTTTTTAAGTTTTTTAAATAAACGTTCCGGAGGAGGTGACTAGCATAGCTAGAATCGCTCGACACCACTCCTGGAGTCGTGATCGGTCCCTCCTCCCTGTTAATTAATGATGTTACTAGCAGACACTCTTGCAAAATCAGCAACAGAATCTAGTGACATAGCCTATTCACTCCCAGCTCCCCCTTTCTTACATAAAATATCACCTAAATCAAAAACTAATTAACGACTGGCAGGATCTCTGGAGTGTGTCTCCAAAAAGGAGGTATACACTCACGAACTAATACCAAATGCCTCACTCAATATTTGGGACCTCTTCCCGGAAATCTCTACCTTTCTGTCAGGTCATGGCCACTTCCCCAAATACCTTCACAGATTTCATTGTCGACGATCACCCTTATGCTCATGCGGCGAGGAGGAGACTGCAAAACATTACTACTTTCACTGTCAACTTACAATACCTTACCATTTAAGGAACCCTAACCCTAGACCAGCAACTTGGCTGAACAATATAATAACTAGAAAGCCCCTACGGCTCAAATTCAAGCGCACTTCCTTCTATGCCTTCCTTCTATGCCTTCCTTCCTACTATGCCTTCCTTCAAGATTTATCAAACTCAACAAACTAAATTCTTTTTCTATCTTTCCTTAATTTTTTCCTCCTCTCCTACATGGCGAATACTGGTCATGTCTGATGCTACAGCATTCCACGGAAGTGCTCTCGGGAAGCAATCATCCAGCGCATGATGTTGCTATTAACCAACATTGTTCATAGGGTGTTTGGGCTTGGTATAAAGACTGCGTGAACTTTGTATAAAGACTGTGTGAAATTTGTACATTACCTGTATGAACTTTGTAAATAGACTACCAGTCGGCTCCGGTCCTCTTCACTTTCATGCAACTTTGTCGCCTTTTGTCGTGGGAGAGCTCTGCTCTGGCGACCATTGTAATTTTTTCACCAAAAATAAAATCAAAAACTGGCGTACAGACAATAGCAAGAAATTAAAACTTCTTCACACACCATAAATTTTAAATCAGCACAACCGGTTTCGAAAGAATTGCTTTTGCCTCCAAGGCAGTTGCACGTGTTTGCATCTGATGAAGAAAGGCTACGTCCTTTCGAAACCGGTTGTGCTGATTTAAAATTTATGGTGTGTGAAGAAGTTTTAATTTCTTGCCATTGTAACTTTTTGTTTGTTTGTTTATGCAATAAAGAACAGGGGAGGCTTAATTTTTGGAGACGGGCTCTTTTGAATCTCCACAGTGGCTTTGGAGCCCCTCTCTAAAGGTTAAAAACGCTCAAAACCGTTGCATTGTGGTGAACGGCGTCCTTTCGTCTCATAATCTTAGAATCGTAGAGTCTTAGAATTAATGGTGTTACGAATTTGTAAATAAGGTAATTGTTTTTTATGTAATCTTGTTTAAAGAGGCTTAGTCAGGTTATAAAATGCTAATTTCCCGCGCTTATGCCTTCTTAAGGCATCAAAATAACTTGTATATTTTTAAAAAGCTGTTTGAAAGCTTCACCAAGAAGAGGTGGGGGCGGGAGGAAGGATGGCTTTGAAGACATATTTGGCGCCATATAGGCGCATTTATCGCCCCTTTACAAGTTTGGCGAGAGAATCTTTATTATCGATATACGATTATCGAAGTTCTAAATCGAATATTTCATGAAATATTTAGAAATTTCTGAAAACATGCTAGAATATAAAAAAGGTTGCATTTCGGCTGTTCGAAGTTCAGTTGAAGCCAAGTGCTTGCAGTGTTAGGAGTTGTCTGACTCGGACTTTTGCTGGGTATTATGCTTATGATACAGTTTGTATTGTGATGTTTATGTTGTCAGCTACTACCTAAGCTGTGTTTACTGATGTATCTGAAGCTGATACTTAATTAACAGACTTTTAAACTTTTGGAATATTCTGTGAAATATACTTTTAATCCTCTGCAAGACCTCTTCTTTATTCACGAACTCCGAATGCGTAACAATAGAATAACGTAGTTAATAATTTAACAATGTGCATAGGAAAGTCCTTAAGAGGCCTTAAAAGTCTTTGATAGTCCTTAAGAGTCTTTGTAACCGTCCCAAAGATATTACTTTAACTTACCTCAAATAAGGTAAATACATTCAAATCATATGATTTTGAAATTCAAAAATTATACTGTGTAAATATTTAAAAACGTAAATTTCTAATTTTTATTTAGATATACATAGTATAGATATATGTATAGGTATATTTACTAAAAGTTTATACTCATCTTAACAAACATAACACAAAATGGTTCACTTCTGTGGGACAAAAATTGACAAGAGATGTTGGTTGGAAAAAGAGCGATGCTGTTACAATGAGAATATCAATTAAATCGAATCATGAATTCCAAATATATGCGAGAGCATATACATTCAAAAATATTGTATGAATTGCATTAATATTTGCGGTTGTAAATATTGGAAGAGTTTCAAGACAAGGAATAAATCAACACACAGGGTGGCAGTAATTAAACTGTTCTGGGGTGCGATCTAATTGCAAGAATGGCACCAAAGTTTGTAAGAAGATTAAACAAGACGGGGGACGAATGATTCCGAAAAAAAAAAAAGTTCCAAAATTTACAGGTAGGGGAATATTTGGCGCTTTTTTTTTTAAGTGAAGCTTTTGTTGCAATTTATAATTTAAAACGCAATTTTAAGCATGTTTTACCCATTTATTATTTTGAAATTAGAAACACTGAGCTATTATGTCCATAACAAGAGTTTTACTTAGAAAATCAACGTCACACATTCCCCTAGCGGTAAATTTTGGAATTTATTTATTTATTTTTCGGAATCCTTTGTCTACCGGTTTTGCTTAATCTCCTTACAAAATTTGGGGCTATTCCAGAAATTAGATCGCACTGCAAAATAATGTAAGCACGGTAAATTTAGAAATTTTGTTTAACAAATAACTTCGTAAAAATTTAAAAAAGAATGAACATTGTTAAAATTAAATAAATTATAATTAGTAAATTATGTTCATATTTTTTTGCCTCATTTAAAGTTCAAAACTGAATGCAAAGCAATCTTATTTTTTTTAATATATAGTATTTTCGTAATGTAACTAAAATTCAATCATTCTATTTTGCTGTTTTTCAATATCTCCACAAGTAGAATTTACCAGTCATTCTTTTTAATTATAATTTTAACACATTGTATTCTAGGCGAGTAAAAATACAATTTTCGGAAATTGTGAATTGAGTATATTTCATAATAATACTTTGTAAGAGATTGCTGGTGAACAATATTATTTTCTCAAATGCGTTACAGATGTAAAATAATCTCATATAAAGATTTGCTAACACATATAGGAGACGATAGGAGAGCTGTTGAAAAATTTTTAAGCTATATCCTATTCAAAACAATTTTTTTACCACAGAATTAAAAACTTGTTCTTACACGTAAAAAAAAAAAAGAGGAGGAGGAGGGGAGACGTTAATTTCAAGTTAAAAATACTATGATTCATAACACGACAATATTAATCCACAATAAATAAATCATAAGAGGAATAAATAATCATTATATTTTGTAAAAAACTTTTATATTTTTATTAAGGAAAGTAGCTATTTTTTAAATGATATATAAGAATTACATTTCATTGGGTATAATAGTGACAAATATTTTTTTTAATCGATAAAAAAAAAAAAAAAAAAAAAAATCTAATCTGTATAAACTTAGTTTCTTCTTAAGATTTTTTACCGACAATTTATATATGTTATTGTTTAAAAACTGGCTAGAATCTTTAAAAACAAAAGAATGATAAAAATAAATAATGACATTTAACAATTTAGTATTCAAAATCCACATACAATCCAAGAAGTGACAAGTTTATTCAACTACCCGTCAAATTTAAATGTATTTCAGGAAATCACAATTAATCTAAAATTAGTCGTGAAGTGGTGAACGTAATGATTTTTTTTTTTTTTTAAGTTGATTTCTTTTCAAATCGACCAACTGCCATCGATCAATAACCATTTAGTTTATCTATCATTAGATATAATGGAAAGTTTGTCATCACGATAACTTCCGAAACACTGAATCTGTTCAAACCAAAGTTGGATAGCGAGCTTATCTTACAAATATCTTGGATGAATTCGTTAACCAACTTGATCCGCCATTTTGTTTCCAAGTGGCCTCTACTTAAAAATTTCAAACTCGTATTTAAAAAAAAAAAAAAAAAAAAAAAAAAAAAAAGCGCTTCTATCTGCTTAAAACTTGATAGAAACATGACCCATATCAAGTTCTTAACAAATTTTGTTAATAATCTCGATCCGCCATCTTGTTTCAAAGTGCAGGCCACTTGAAAAAAAAAGCAATAAATCAACCAGGTGAGCCGGAATGATTTACTTTTAGTTTGTTAATTACTCTCTTGAAATTATAAAAATTTCATGATGTTAAATATATTAAATTTCCTCGGAACAATTTAAATTTAATAAACAAATTTTTTATTTTTTAAAAAAGTTTTTAAATGCACCCTGTTAACTAATTTTTATTTTCTAATTATTAACTAATTTTTATACCATCTCACTTTTGTTTCATAATTAGATATATAAATAATGTAAACGAAATCTAAGATTGATGATTCAGCGATATATTATCCAAAATCGTTTTGTTTGTTATTATGTAAAATTAATCAAAGGTTTAAAATATATAATAATATTCGCTAGTCTTTATAGGAAGAAGTGGAATTTTTTCGTTAAGTGCAGATTGTTTCCACATGATTTTTTTTTTTTTTCTTTTTCAAACATCAGCACGACACGCCTGCATGCATGCATTTTAAAGTGATTTCTTATATATATATGTAAGCAGAACAATAACATAATGCAATTTGCTTCTTGTTACTGCCAAGAACAGCCAATGAGAACAAAATAAAGTCTCAAGCCACAAGATATTTTTGCTTAATTTGAGCTTGAGAATTAGTAATTTGTCATGAGAAATTGCTTGAGAATTATTAACAATTTCTTTATTATATTTAGAAATTATAATTTTAGTTTTGTTTCTAACGCTGATCTTAAAATTGTTCCCATCAAGAAATGATTGTTGTAATATTTTCTAATGGAAAGTTCAGAATGTAACTCGTTGATAGCTATTTATCTCACCTTGTTAGTAACATTGTTTTATACTCGATTACTTGCTCAGATCATATATAAGTTTTTTATTCCGATGATATGATCCTCTGAAACAAAAAATAAAAAGAACATTTTTTTAATAACAGCTAAAATTTTCTTGATTTTTCTAAAGTCCATACTTGCTATGACATCTTCGGCTATTTCGCCAATTGCATAATTCCATTGGGAGGTGAGAAACAATTTTCATTCTCCAATTAACAGGTTGAGCGCCATGTCAGCCATTCTAGATTCTAGACATTTTGTCATATATCTCTAAGTACTGGAGGAATCATCTTGAACCTTTAGGAGTGTGCAGGACATGTTATACTTCAAACGTTTCAGTGAAAGTTTTACCCTGAAAGTAAAAGCAATACCAATAAAAAATTAAAACGTTGAGCGCCCTGTCAGCCATCAATAGCTGACAGTGTCAAATATGATATAAAGCCGCGTCAACCGTCGGTGGCGGATATAAAATAGAATACAAAGCTAAAAATATTATATTTAATGATTGAAAATTTATTAAAAATTTGCTTAATTTTTATTGATTATACAGGAGGAATCATTATGGAATTTTAATGGATTTTAAGAATTTGCGTGGCGCTCAACGTGTTAAGCATAAATAAATTTTTAAGTGTTATAATTTTTTAAAAAAATAAAGTTGAAAGTGCGACCTTTTTTTTTTTTTTTTTTTTTTTTTTAAATCTAATAACATCAGTTTTAAATGTTTCTGATTTTCATTTTATCTAAATATATATGAGTGTTTGAAAGCAATCATTAAATTTTTTAAACAATTATCTGTAATTAAATAAGAAAAAACGTAATAAAATTATAAGCAATGTAGAAAACATAAATTGGATTCTTTATAAGCTTTCACTTTATTTATATCCCTTGTGTTGTTATCTTCATAATCTTTTTCTCTCTTTCTATCAATCTGACTGCAAGATAAATGCGCTGCTAAAGAATTGATTCTAATCAAATTAGTGCCTGGGGTCTAATTTACTGGTCAATTGCAGTCCGGTTTACGAAAAAGTTTGCGTTACAAGAAGAATCCCATTTATAGGCACCATTAACTGCCCTTAGGATAGCTTTTTTTTTTTTTTTTTAACCTAGTAATTCAGTTAGGCGAGTAAAGTTTGGTCAAACTATTGACAGACGCGTAAGCTTATTTTTACTTATTGTTGTTGATTAAGATGCAGCTATAAGTAAATTACTATAAATGACGTTAATTTAGAAATGACTATTTATGATAAATAACTTTTAAATGACAGTTTACTGTAAAAGCTTTTAATTTTACAATTTTTTATGTATAGATACAGCGAAATGTGTTTTTGTAAATAATAAACAGGAAATTTAAGAAAAACTTACTAATTAATCTATTATATTTGCTCTTTTAATACGGGCTTCTATTACTTCTTTATAATTGTGTTTTACCGAAAGTGAGGCTTGGATTCTCCAGAACCGCCCTTTATTTCTTTACCATTGTAACATTTAAAAGTCATTAAAATTTTTATCTGTTTTTATTGCAACATAACCGACAGAGTTTTGTTATGTTAGATTTTCAGCAAATGAAGAACTGCGTAATAAAAAAATGAATGAATAATTACAGTTATTAACTTGAAAGAAATAATTACGGAATAAAGACCTGGATGTATAATACTTAATAATTATTACATTGGGAATCATATATGTAATGAGAAGTATATGGAAATCATATATGTGAAATATATATATACTTTTTTATATTTTTTCTTTTCTTTTTTCCTTTATTATTAGCAAACCTCAAAACTACCAAACACAATGCACACATATGCTAAATTTTCAACTCACATAATTCGGAATTTTATGCTTAATTAACACTTCTGATGCATACAGGGCTCACACAAAACTATACTATTCTGTACATTAGAGATGGACTTTTCTTATCGTTCATGGGTTATTACGGCATACAAGAGGACGCCCGTACAGAGCCTGACTACCGTAAAGGCCGACAAGACCGTGGTCCTGGGCCCCAAATTGTAAGAATTTATTTTAAATATATCTCTTAAAGGGTGATTTTTCAGAATTAGAATCTGAAATAAAAATATGCAATCACATACTTGCCAACCATCTCATTATGAACCGTACAATATTTAGTATCCGCCTTTTTTCTCACACCAATAATTTTTTAGAGTGATTTCAGTCTTATTTAATCGTAACAACATTTGGAGAGAATAACTCTAAAAATACAGTGGTGTGAGAAAAGGGGCGTTTTTTCAGGGGGCGTTAACAATTGTACGGTTATTAATGAGATAGTTGGCAAGTATGTAATCATCTAAATCAACTCTATATTAGAGCAGATGAAAAAAAAATACCTCTGTTATTGGATAAACAGTTGTTTTAAAGGCTATTTCTGTGGTAATTGTTCGCAATTAGCTGATCATGTTATAAATTTGGTGTGATCTATATATCTGGGAAAAATGTGTGGGGGGGGGAGGGGGGCAAAAATCCGTTGGATGATTTTTTAACGATATTAAGTATTTTATTTCATTAAGATGCTTTTCATTCTCTATTCATTAAGATCTTAATTCATTAAGATTAGATCAGCACATAATCATGGACAGCCGTGAGAGAATGTTGAGTCTTAAACCCAGAATGATTTGATCAGACCCTGCATCAGTAGAAAAAATAATCTAGAAATACATAGCTGTGAGTACTCTATGATAAATATCTTTCAAGCTAGTACAAGAAATTACATATTCGCGTACGTATAATAAATGCATGTACGCAAACGAATTTTAAATTAAAAAAATATTTTAAAATATTAATTTTACTAAATTGTTAACATAGAAAGCACATACATTATGTTTACAGTTCTGACAGTTTCAAGTGAAAGGGCAATTTTTGAGTTTGAACTTTTTAAATAGATGGCAGCACTATAAGAGGTAAAAAGTAGTTTTTAATAAGTAATTTCATAACAATTTCGTTGTGATTAAATTTCAGCTATTCATTTTTACAATGAAAATCGATTAAAATAATAAAAACAGAATTTTCTTCATAAATTTTCTTAATTTAATGATAATTTCTTTCACAGTATATTTTACAAATACAAATACATCAAATGAAACGTAATTAAAATTTTTTTTTGGAAAAAATAATAATAACAATAAAAATAATAGTAATAACAACACATCAAAATCATTTCGAACATTCTTTCAAACAAACAAACATACAATGAATCGTATCGTGTGCATAAATTATTAAACATTCTCTTCATAACTATGAAAGTGATTTTTAACTATGTCTTGCGTACACATGAGTTAAAAAGTTAAAAGTAAGAAGAGAAAAGAGAGGAAGGATGAAGAAAAAGTAATCTATCTTAATGGCTTATGAAATCGATAATAAAATCTAATTTAATTTAATTTAACTGCAGAAGTGCTAGGCTTTTTAAAAATCTATATATCAAATTTGCGCAAAGATTATTCCAAGAAAAAATAAAGCTTTCATAATAACTAAATATAGCATAAAAATGTACATTAGATATTTTGTAATTCTAACATTTATATCTTTCTTGTTTTTACATAGTTGAATTTGTACCTTTAATTAATTAATTAATGTCGAAAGTTAGTAGTTTGCTCGGACTAATCACTTTGAGGAAAGGTCTTGCATATTTTATGATAATCTAAATAAATACACTAATTTTAGAGCACGGAAAGGCCTACTTTCTTATAAACTAAATTCCTAAATAATTTTTGCATCAAACGTATGAAATTTCGTCGAGCGTTAGTATAAAAAAAAATTAAAGATGAAATTATAAACATCGAACAATATCGTCTGCAAAACTGTGTCAGAATTTTTCTTTGTGGTATTGTAAATTGTAAATTATATAAATATTCAAAATATCTTATCTTATTCTCATTAGAAAAAGTATCTCAGGATTGTGTTTCACATATAGACCTCGGTTAACGTGAAATGGTAAGGAATAAGGAGTCTATAGCACTCAGCAAAAGAAAAAAAAGTTGAAGGATGAGTTCAAAAAAGAAACATAAAGTTCTTATAAAAAAAAAAAAAAAAAAAAGGCAACTGAAAATAGGGTAATATTTTGTATAGAAATTTTTTGAAAGCTTTCTTTGAAAACTTAATCGTCCATCAATCGAAATATTTATGGCTAAAAGGAACAATTAATTCAAGGAACATATAGCTTTGTATAAACGTAAGATTGGGCGTACACTATGGTTTTGGCTTAATATAGCTACTAGAGATATCGAAAGCTTACTTATAAAATATCTGTGCTTATAAAAATCAGTACTTATAAAATTTGTCATTAATAAATAATTTTTTAAAGATATTTTAAACAGTATAAAGTATTGTATATATATGCTGCATTTGATCAAATGTTTCAAATGCATCTTGGCTAATTATGAAATTTTTTAAAGTTTTAATATATATATTAAAATAATATATATATTAAGGTTTATACATATATATATATTACATTTAAAATAAAAAAATGCTGCATTTGCTCAAATGTTTCGAATGCATCATGGCTAATTATGAAATTTTTTAAAGTTTTTTTAAAATTTATTTTATGATGTATCCTAGTGAATTAGTTTAAGAAATATAATTAATACATATCAATGCATTTTCTTTTTCCCAGTAATAAAATATATGAAATTCATATGGTTTAGTTTTGCCAACATCAGGCCTAATCGCTATGCATATGTATATAATATTTATTATTTTCAACAAAGATTTCAGAATATATTCATATTAGAATTCTTACGGCACTACATTAATGTCATTTAAACATTATTTATTGTTAATTAATGAGATTCATCTAGTGACATCATTTTTGAGGGGAAGTACTGTCACAATTCCGGACTCTGAAACAGGTAACCCAGATTTTGTTAATGCGTTGTTTCTACCATGTTCGAAAAAGGATAACATAACAATCAGCTCTGTTATTTTACTATATATATATATATATATTCATAGCGGGGTGGCATTCACTTTCAAAACAGTGTTGATTATTCTAAAACTTTTAAAAACCATAATTATGAAGTTTACCTTTTGCTTTTTATTGACATTGAAAATATGTGATTTACACAAGGTTAATAAAAATATGTTAATAGGATTACGATTATCATATATTCTTTATTGAATTTCAAATATATTTAATTATATTGATAATATTTGGTGTAAAATTATCCATTGATATAGACTTATTTATATTAGTGCTCATAAATGAATAGAATTAATTACTGAATCAAGTTTTGAATCAACTATGTGCTGTTAAAGAAATTACACGAAAAATAATAATAAATAAATAAATAAAATAAACTATCTAAATTATTTGGTACACTTACGGATTATTTCTTACGATCTATAAACTGTAAGACATAAAATAAAATGTTTCTTTTTTCTTATGTTTGTTTAAAACATATAGCAGCATTGTTTTATAGCGAAAACAAATCAATAACTCTAAGAAAATCTTTTAGAAGAAAAAAAAAGTGTATGTATAAGCATGGAATGAAAGAATAGTTCTGCATTTGGTATTTTTCTCGTTTTTTGATAAAAGGAAAAATATTTTACTGAATGCAAATTTTTTATTCAAAGAATATTTTCAATCCGTAAAAAGGCTTTAAAATTCATAACTTCTTTGGTTAGCTATTTTCCATCTTACTATTACTTGAATTTTATGAAGTATATATTTCTGTGCTTGTTCTAATTTGTTTTGTTGAACAATACATTTTTATTCATGTTTTTGTTAACTAAACTTTATATAAAAAATTTTCAAGTTAAATAAACATCGTATATATTTTTACTGAGATTTAAAAATTGAATGTGTTTAGAATTTTAAATTAAATATCTATTCAAACTAAGAGTAGTATGCATTTAAATTAATTTTTTTAAAACATTATGAATAAAATGTTATATTATGTCCAAAGGAAAAAAAAAAAGTTGTTAGTTTAGCATAGCTTTACTCTATTTTTTGCATCCGTTATACATGCAAATACCCTTTTTAGACGGGGGAATTAGCGCTTGTCAAGTGTGCTGCATTTGCTTTTATTAAATTATCCAAGCTGCATTGTAATAATTTTAAGTGCAACAAATGAAAATACTATGTAAAAAGCTGACATACATCTTTTCGTAATCATGTTAATCTTTCATTGGCTAATTTCATCATCATCATTATTATTATTATTATTAGAAACTGCAAAAAAATGCCAAAACATAGAATAGTTTTTGACTATCGTCACACAATAGGCAGGATCTGAGCAGATTTGTTATTTAAAATAAAATACGTTAAGAAAAGAATTAAGTAATATACCATCATCGTGGCAGCCTTTTTCATTGACAATTCCGAAGACCCTATATTCGAAATAGCTTATAATAAGCTGCCATTCTTAGGACCTATATTTTGTCTTTTTAGATTGCAGTATCAGACTTCTTACTTTATTAATTTAATTCAAATTTAATTCTTTTAATCAGGTAAAATAGCATTTAAAAGTACTTTGCTAGAACTTTCAAAATTTATATTTTTCTGTTCCATGGCGCATAGTCTATTCGATAAACTTTCATTGGATCCACTCCAAATTTGCTAGGAATAGGATAGGAATCGCCTACAGCGGGCAACAATAGCAAGGAATAGGTTTTTAGCTACCGGCTTAAAAAACTTCAAATTTGCTTAAAAAAAAAAAAAAAAAAAAAAGTTTAGTATTTTATTTAAAAATATGGTTGAAAAATAACTTTTATAAAGGTCTAAATGAAAAAGAGTTATTTAATGAAATGGCATATGCTTAGATCCTGTCTAGATGTATTTTCAGAAAAATATCTCAACTACATATCAACGATTTTTTAACCCTTTGCGGATGAGTGTCTGGAAATAGCAGACAACAACAACTACATAAATAAAGAGCCCCGCCGTTTGGCGTTCCTCTAAAACAGCACTTTTTTTTGTGTGTGTGTGTGTATTTGTGTTTAATCCATTACTTGTCGTAAGTACATATTTGATAGTGGCAATTACCGCACTGGTTGCTGTGAACAAAATTTAAATGATTTTAACACGAATGCGTAAAAACTCTTGTTAAATGCAAAGACGTTTTAGAAGAACGCCAAAACGCAGGTTTACTGCTTAAAATTAAAAAATCTGCCGAGTGCAAAGGGTTAAAAATTCTTGTATTTATATAGTTTTCTTAGAAAAATCTCGCTGCTTCTATTCTTTGTATACTTAGCATGCAGTTTTGTCCGATCTTATTCACTAATACTAGTAGATATTTCTAAAGCAATGACATATTCATTTCAAATAGAAACGGAGCTCATTTTTAATTAACCAAATAATCCTAAAGAAACAAGATGCTGCAGTATTCCTATTTTGGTTGCTACGCATTTTACTGTATGTAATCCAACCATGTACACTAACTTTCTTGTCTCTCTCTCTTCTTTTCTCTGTTTCCATACATCCTTCCTACCTCAGTGAGTGGTTCATCAACCGTGAGCGATTCCTCAGTGGCACTCACCCCCCCTTCACCCACCTCTCGGACCCCAAGTATGTCACTTTTATTATAATACCTTTGCACTTTGTTTGACACCAGGACGTCATAAGACATGGCCGAAGGTTTTGACTATACATACCTAGAACGAGCACACCTATCATTCATACCTGGACAAGAAAAGTGACACAAGTGAAAAAAATTTGAACTTTTGTTATTGAATTTCCAGTTTTTGTCTTTAGTAAATGTATAAGAAAAGTGCCCCAACGTACACGAAAAGCGTTACACACAATTTATCTACCTGATAGGTAATTCAGCCAGTTTATTTCTGCTAATCAATGCTTTATCGTATTATTTAAGTTGGTTTTTCACAAATACTGCATTTTGAACTTATGTCACTTTTCTTGCCAGGGTTCGATATATATTAGACTTTTGAAGTATGATTGTTTAACCAAATTTAAATAACATGTTTTAGATTGAAAATATTGAATTTTAACAAGAGCAAGACTTTCTTGAAAGTGTTTTTGAAAATATACATTTGATATACTTTAAGTTGGTACTTAAAAATAGCTGTGATAGGCAAAATTAATTTTGTGTATACTACACATTTAAAAAAAAAAATCTAAAACATATTATTTACATTTGATCGAAGTTATAAATCACATTATACAAAGGCAAATAGATAAAAAAAATTATGCTTTGTTGGCAACAAAGTTAGTAAATTATATATATATAAATCAGTGGCTTTGCTTATAATAAGGCTATTGTTGTATATTTTTTGCTTATAAATGAATCATAGGATGCACGGTCTATTTAAGTATAGTCTTTGGTCAAAAGAAACCTTTGAAGCTGATTTTGTCCTTCTTACCAATTGAAAATATACCTTTGTTATATTTTTATCTGATTTTTGAAGTTATCGGGAGAACGAAATATATATATAGATTATACATTCAGAAACTATAAAATAAATAAATAAATAAATAAAATAAACTTTTTTTTTTCTTTTAATTATTATATGATACTTTTTATACACGTTTTTTATGTAAAAAAAAAAAAAAAAAAAAAAATCAGCTTCAATGGAGAAAAATGTTTACATTTATATGACGACGTCGCTGGTTAACCTTCGCATGTTGCTTTATTAAGCATGTAAGCATTTATTTGATTCCATTTTGCTTCCTTTAGTTGCATGCTTATTTGATTTAAGTTGCATATTCTAATGTAGAATATAAAAGCTATCTCATAATATAGCTCAAAATAATAATGAAAAAATCTAGTTTAAAAGATTTATTTTAGATTCAGAGCAACATTAAAATATTAATGAGCTAATTTACGTAATTAGAAAAATTTGCACTATAAGTTTATTAGGAAAAAAGGACTAAAAATAATAAGAAGAAGAAGAAAAAGAAAACGAAAAGAAAGAAAGGGAAATTCCATATTGCTCATTAGTGCTGCAAACGTTAAAAGCTTATCCAAATTTTAAAAGCTCATATCTATTGTCTTTTTTTCAATAAAAGAAAATAATGTGTAAGGGAAAAGCCCAAATTCTCTCGAAACCTATTTTTGTTATTAATTAATATATTACTATATTTTTTATGCATAAAATAATTACAACTTAACTGTGTTCAATAGAAAGATTAAATGCAAATAAAAATTTATTTATTTATTTATTTATTTATTCTAAATTGAAAATTTATAATGGTTGCATAAAAACAATTCTTTAAATCTCTTCACATTTTGCAATTTCAACAAAATACTTATTTAAAAATCAACAAAATATTTATTTATTTATTTTTTCTTTGTAAAATTTTGAAGTTTTGAAATGGTGTCCAAGCATAAGCACCTCACCAAAGAAATAAACGAAAATTACGTCTTTAGGCAATTATACATTTAAAACAAAGATATCAACTTCCAATTATCCCCCCCCCCCCTCAAAAAAAAGTGGGGGGAGAGAAAATTGATTTTTTTTTTTTTTTTTTAAGAACAAAAGAATATTTGTTGTCTTAAAGTGGAAAATGTTTTAATGTTGCTCTTAGAATCTATAAAACACTTTAAAATATTCTATAATATAAATTCCTTAAGCATTTTGTAAAAATTTTATTTAATTATAAGAATGCTAAAATAAAGAAAATTCAAAATGGAGTTAAATTTCAGAGAGGTATATCAAATGCAATATGGAAAACTTAAAAGAAATTTTTATATTACAATATAATGAAATGTTACAACAAATACAAGTGTAAATATTGCATAAAACAAACTGTTACATTTGTAAAATTAATTTATGTTTTTAATCCAATAAGTGTATATTGGTTTATTCATTGTGTAATTTATTTATAAAAGGATGCTTGTAATTCAAATGATTCATTCTCATGCAGTGATTTTACTTATTTAATTAGCTGTATATGCCATTATTCTTGCATAAATATTACATTAATAATACTCTGTCACTAAAATAAACAAAGAGCATGCATTGATTTCTCTAATAAACCACTTTGTCGTTGGTACCATTTCAAACAATGCGTGATATTTCATAACAAACGCTCTAATCAAACTATTTCATGCATTTTCCATTAATCTGAATCGATATATTCTAAAGAAAATTATTTCAGCTTAAAGTGTCTAGCATATTTGAAATTCAAACATTTAATTACATAAGTATATAAACAATAAATTGAAAGTCAAAACAAAGTAGATGTTTCAGGCTTACTTTATGATTTCATTTTGTGCTAATTTATTCATCATATATGTTTAATTAAATTTCTGAATTTTAAATACCTTTCATAAGATCGTAATAGTAAATTTCATTCGATATAATAATCACGTGTGAATATTTTATGCATTTCGACTTTGTTCATAATTAAAGTAATATATATTATTAAAATTTGTGAGATTGAAGAAGTAGATATAGAGCATTTTCAATGATTTTTAAATGAGAAGAGAACTTTGAAGCCTTTTATTTTGATAACTATATGTGAATGGAAGAATTCATTTGCAGTAAATTTTCACGTAGTTATATTCAAATTCTGTTAAGCAAAATAGTCTGATATATTGCTTTAAAATTAATTATAAAAAATTACTGAATAAAGATAGAAAAAAAACACAAAAAAGTTCGAAAAAATAAAAAAGTTCGTATAAAAAAATTAAAGAATTGTCATTATTTTCTAATTGCTGTTTATAAATTTGTAGATTTTATGTTAATTTTTTGTAAAATATTCTTATAGTGCAACCAATGCTTTTGAAGTTAATTGGAATCTTCATACTAAAGCATCTTAAGTTATCTCAAAAGTAAAAATACAGATTTTCCAGCTTGTTCAATCTAAAAGCAATATTTTTGCCATACAATAAATATAAAAAACCGAAGGTAAAACTTAATACAAGCTACAGTCGGTAACAAAAGTGTCCGAACACTCGCAAAAATTCCTAAGTAAAAAAGGACACTTCATACGGCTTTGTTAAATAAATCCTTGTCGGATCCTGCTCTTAGTTAGTCTAAGAACATGATTCGATAAGGATTTATTTAACAGAACCGTATGAAGTGTACTTTTTTTTACATAGGAATTTTTGCTAGTGTTCGGACACTTTTGTTACCGACTGTACCTTAAGACTGATTAAAAAAAAAAATTAAATTAATTTACAAGGTTCGCCAAAAATAAGCATCTTTTTTATTTCGTTAATATTGTTGTCAAACAAAATTAAAATATAAAATAGGTATAAGAAAAAATTATAGCTAACAGTCAATGTACAAAACTGCAAATGAATTCCGAAAAGTCGCCTAAAAGACAAAGTATAATATATCCACATTTTATAAATTATATTAAATGAACCTTATTTTATAATTTTATAATGCTTTTTTATGTTTCCGTTTATATCTTGTATTGCCATTTACCCTGTAAAAGACAATAGGAGAAGAATGTCAGCAAACTTTACACTTTGTTGTAGAATTAAAACGTATCTCTCCAACTTTAAAAGTAATACAGTCGAACCTCTTTATAGCGAACACTCTTACCGTGAATTACTTTTAATATGAACTGTTTCCCCAATACCCGTCAAAAGGAAGATTACTTTAATTATATGGAGATTAGTTACTGATAGCATGAACTACTGATAACATGAACAACTTTTTTATTTCCCTTGCATGAGATTCACGTTAACGAGGTTCGACTGCATCTTCCTTAATAATCTCTGGCAGTGGCAATTTTGATATCCTTTTTGAATTTTCAGAATAGACTTAAGTTATAAAAGTGTTTTCTGCTTTCTTATTATGTAATAGAATGATCAAAATCGAGTTTTTTACCATTAGAAAGTAAACGTCAGATATTAACGTATTGCTTTAAAAATAGTTATTTTACCTTTTTTTTTTTTTTTTTTTTTTTACTGAAGTTAAATCTATTAAAGTATTTGTTAGTCATTATTACTAATAATACTTAAAATTAAGCTTCAAAAAACTTTTATAAATACACCACATTGAAACCAATGGGGCATGTACTTACAAAAACATTTCAATGATTTTAATAGATAATGAATAACAATTTTTCTAAGTTATTATTATTATTATTATTATTATTAAAGTTTATGTGTAGTATTACTACTTAAAGAGAGAAATTAGTACAACTAGTAAATACACATAGTTACATGTCGTTAAATGAAAAACTGCATAGTTTGCCGAGGTCTACAAATCAATTTTCTTCCATTATCTTTTAAACATGTTATAATATATAGACATCCAATGGTGTATTTAGCAAAAAGAATGTTTGTTCGAAATCTGATGTACTGTTAAATAACTTAAATTTCCTATAAAAGTGAGTTTATTATTGAATGTGTTAATTTCGTCTGATATTTTTTTCACATTCCTTTTAGAAGTCTTGTTTCTAAACATTCAGTTTCTGCTGTTGAATAATAAAACAGGTTTTTTGACTATGCGTTTTGTCAAATTTACTTGCAGAATGCGACCGCGTCTTCGTCAGCAACCCAGATGGCCCGTCAAACGGCACCTTCAGTGCTCCTGAGATGTCCATTCCAAAAGGCCATTCCCGACAGTGCATTTACACCTTCATTGCGAGTGAAAATGAGAGAGTCCAGATCACTTTCTTGTCCTTCAGCCTCCGTGGAGCTGTACCAGAGTGAGTGACTTTAATATGATGCTTTTATATAATTATTACAAGAAAAATTCTGTGTAAGTTTTCTTTATAAAATAAACCCCTAACGCGAATATAACTGCTGACTAATAACACAGGTTGACATGTAAAATTTTGATTTCATAATTTTGGCTGGTCTTTATGTTTGTTGCTGTGCTGGAACCGAAAATAAAGCCAGTTTTTCTCTATCACGTACAGATTTTTACCAATACAGGGTGCCTACCTATACAATTTCTTCCATTACTCTTCCACCAGTATAATTATATGGCAAGTTTTATAGTATGTTTCCATGATTAATTAATCATGAATACCTGTTGTTGTACAAAAAATAAGCACTAGTGTGACGAAAAACCATACCAACCAACCAACCAACCTATTGTTAGGATGGTATATGTGAGAAATTGTATCGGTAAACACCCTGTATTGACAAAAATCTATACGTGATAGAAAAAAACGGGCTGCATTTTCGGCTTCAGCAAATCGAAAAACATAAAGATCAGCTAAAATCATCAAATCAGATTTTGTCAACTTCATTTTTGTAGGTTTGTGTAATTTTCGATACAGTCACAGTTTTCGTCATGTTTGTATTGTTTAACCATGTTTCTTGTGACCATGGAAACCTCTGCGCAAGTGTTGGCACAACGAGTCCAGTGTTAAAATAGGAGTGATAACCCTTGTCGTTTAAAGAAAATCAGCGATGAGGAAACATCGACTGATTAGATATTTACCAAATCCCAACCTGTCGATCAATTTAGTACCCCTCCAAGCCTTTCGATTCGTCCTCACTGCTAATCGTAGGAAACGTGGTTGTACTATAAACCATATCTGGTAAAGTATATATACAGCGGCGGCGCATGAATGAGATTTTAGGGCAGCGCATCTAAACGTCTAGAAAAAGTATATTTTAATGAAATATTCATTTCTTATTAGTGAATTTGGCTAGAAACAGTCCGTTGCCCTACAAAATTTATTGATCTGATTGACTGTTGAAATGTCATCATAGCTACGTTGTGTCTACAAATAAAAGAATACACTAACAAGAAATAAATATTCCATTCTAATGTACTTTTTCTAGACGTTTAGATGCTGTGCCTCTACAATGTCATTCACGAGCCGCCGCTGTATGCATTATCTATACTGAGATACAGATAACAAATAATAAATTTTATATTTAAAACTATCTAATTATTTACATATTATATTTAAGATAAAAGTTGCAAAGTATTGTAGATAATTTTTTTCACAGAAAAATAAAAAATAAAAGTTGAAAAAGTAAATAAATAAATAGAAAGGTTTATTCAGGTTCATAAATATCCAAGAGGAAATAAAGTTTGCACTGGCACGCAATGAAAAATTTATTATCAAGGTCATATTTATTATCAAGATTATATAATTTTTCGAAGTATCAAAAAATTCTCTATAAACGACATTAAAAGAAAACAAAACTGAGCAATAACAATTATCAATTACGAACAAAAGTGTTTTGCTAACATCAACAACATAGGAGAAACATTAGATTAATTCAGTGTTGATTAATAATAATAAAACTTTCAAAATAAGTGAAATGGTATTCTTATTTATTTATTTATTTTGGCTTTGATTGAAAAGGTCAAAAATAATAGTATATTTATATAATTCTGTTTAAAACCTCTTAGTAGAATATAAGAATCTTCGCTAATATTCGCCTTACACATTCTTTACAAAACCATAGAACACCGATATCCCCTATTAAACTTTTCGAACCAAAATTGAATAAGCGTTGTTTTTATAAAATACATCTTAGATATCAATATCCATACTAGTGCGAAAATATAACTATCATGTAAAAGTATGGTACTCCATCTCTTAAGCACTATGCACCAAAATTAATTTTCCATAATGTATAATAAAAGCTTATTGCATATCAGATCTAAAACCTAGCAATATATATATGTATCAAAAGTGATCTACAATTGTATTCTAGTACATAAAATTCATCCTGTAAAATAAAATTATTCTAATTGGAAAATAATAATGCATGTACAACATAGTTATGTAGTAATTTGTACAACAAATTTATTCACCGTATCTATGTTATTTATAAATACATGTTCTACAATTTTATTACAGTATTTTGTATTTAATTATATTTTAAAATATATACTGTTCTTGTCTTTCAGTTAAACTTAGGAGAGGAAATTTTAAGAAAATATATTCGTATTATTTAAGTGTATCATAATAAAATATATATTTTAAAAACTAATATTTCTTCTTCTTATTATTATTATTATTATTTTAGTAAGATATACTTTGCCAAACAAAATTTTTTATCAAAATTTATTCAGGAGAAAATGACGAATTTTTTTTCAATGACGAAAGTTTTTGTATTGTTTATATAGACAGAAAATATGCATTCCCGAGTATGAATAAAGTAAATATTTGATGAAAACTGGTCCTATATTTTTATTGAAATTTACTTTTGTATATCGTTTTCATTTCAGTTGCAATAGCGAATATATCGATTTATACACTGAGATTGAGGACGCGAAAATGGAGCTGATCCGAACTCCCTTTGGTGGACGGTACTGTGGAAGAAGTCGGCCGAGAAACCGAATATCTCTGTACAGAACATTGGTTATTGCATTTTTCAGCGCAGAGCACAATGTCTCATCTAAAGCATTTGAAGGATATTACGAATTCATCAACGCCTGTGAGTGTTTGCATAAACTATTATATTTTACATAAATATATGGAGTATAAGGGACATAGCGTGAAATTTTTACAGATTCTGATGGATATCATCAAGACTACACTGAGAAGAAAAACTATATCGCCTTCATCTAGAATGAATAAATGATGATTTTCTAAATCCTTAAACTAGAAATATAGATTTCCAAGCTATGCGTTTAAGGCAAGTCAATAAGCTGAATAGATGAAATAATCGAGAATTTCTAATCAATAAATTTCTAGATGATGAAACAATATTATGAATATTTATGAAATCCTTTGTATCGCGAGAATTCTCGCCTGATTTTCTTGAATTTGATAATAAACCAAGATTATAGTTGCTATGACTCACCTCTTGTATTGTATTCGCATTTATTTCAGAGATTTTAAAATAAGTTTGACCTCGATAATATAGTCAAACGCTCTAGAATTCTAATAGGGGTTTCTAGAATTCGCTTTCAAAGGGGACTAGATTTATAAGGATGGTATGGAACTATTTTTACTGAAGCCACAATTTAGATTCTACATGTCAGTTACAGAATTTTTTCTCAGTTTAGCTTTTTGATAGCCGTCACTGTGAATATAGTATGATGTGCTAACGGAATTTTTACAAAAAATTAGATTTTTCCCCCCGAAAAATTGATTTCTTTTGTTTATAAAACTAATTTTAGCACCAGCATTTTTTAAAGGGTTTGTATGATATTCAATACAAAGTCGCACACTAAGAAAAATGTTAGATTTTTTTTTTTTTTTTTGTTCTAAAACTAATTTTAAAACTGAAGTGTTAAAGTTTTATAATTATGTAAGTTGTAAAATTTGTTTTAAAACTAGACAAAATTTTCAAACATATTTAATATTCTTTGTGTTCCACATCAACTAGCAGAATTTTTTTTTTTTAAGTTTCACTGTCAAAAACAATATTACGTAATTGAGTTTTTAGAGTATGGTGTTTTATGCAGAGACTCTTTTTATGGGGTATTAATATTCCCATCTCACTGATATCAATCTCAATCTGTTAATATATCACGCTGTGTAATCAGTGGGAGATCTGTATGAGTTTCTTAAGCTTTTATTTGAGCTCAGCTTTTCTATAGATGTTGTCAGCTTTTCTGTTGTTATCAGCTTTTCTATAGATGTTAAAAATGCATGTTGTCCAATCATGCATTTTTTAATATACAATATATAAGCACGCTTCCTTTTTTTTTTTTTTTTTCACAGATATTTGTACATCTTAAATTTCTTTTTTGCACTAAGAGGCATTTGTTTTTCTTAAGTTTTTTTTTATAATCGTGCTCAGTTTTTATTATTATTATTATTATTATTATTATTATTATTTTAAAGACTGATTTGTTTCATCAAAAATACTAAACACTATTTAAATAAGCTCTCTAACTTTTCAATATATATTTTTTTTTTTTTTTTTTTTTTTTTTTTTTTTTTGCGGGGGGGGGGGGGGGGGTTAATGTTGCTTCAACTAACTTTTATAAGAATTTTAATTGTGAATAATTCCATGTAAATGATTCACAATTAAAATTACCTAATATAATAATAATAATAAATTCAATTATTGCTATTTATCTTCAAGTAATAAACAGCAATAATTGAAATATATTAGCTATTCTCATGTGTTAGTTTTGGTGTAAGTTTCTCACAAGTATTAAGTTTAATATAGGACGTTCAGTACAATAGCATTAGGTTCTTTCATTCCCTGCTTTAGTTTTTCTTAAATATTTAAAATTATAATTGTTTTACAAATATTTATCCTATTAAATTTTTAACAGCCCAATATGAAGTTGGCACTCCAGCACCAGAGTCAGTGTGCAACTTCACTGTATTCAGTGACAACCAACGTGAAGGGCAATTTTTATCTCCTACCTATCCCGGTGTCTATCCAAAAAACCTGAATTGCATGTACCGCTTTCTTGGGAAGAAAGGTCAACGAGTTCGACTTGAATTCATGGACTTTGATCTGTTTTTCGGTGGCAGCCAGTAAGTATTAATATCTCACCATTTTGACACTAAAAAAGATCAGCTTTTAACCTTTTGCTGGTCCAATTTAATTTCACTTTTCTTGTCATTGTTGCTAAATTTACGAATATTTTATTCAATAACCACCACTAGATTTTAAATGTAACTGTTGCCTAATCACTTGGCAACAGTTACAGTTATTCCTCCATTATATCAAATATCGCTCCTCAAAATTATTGGTGGTAGCTGAATAATGTGGCAACACAGTTTAGAGCGTTTTACAGTGTTAGGAATGTCAAAAGGTTAATATGTACATCTTTCTTCTTTCTTCCTATAATTCTCTATAATTAAAACATTTATATTAAGGTTATTGTTAGAGAAACTTGATTTAAAACCAATTTCAATTTGGATTTTACTGTTAATTTAATGCAACAACAAAACAAAACAAATTCTATAAAACACTAAATCTTGAAATATCATGATTACCAGTTCTTCTTCATCAAAATTGAATATTTTATGAAATACGTCCAATTTTATAAAGTTTTAATAATAATAATGAAAACAAGTTATAAAAATTACATTTATAAAACACCTTTAAAGATTATTCATCTACCGAAGGAGCTATTTTGTAATATCAAAGAATTCTAAACTAGATGCCTGTCGCGTGACTCGGAAACTTGGCAACAGTTCAAGCGGTAGACAGCGTCACCTGGTAGAGATTGCGCGACTTTTTTATTCAACAGCCACCAAAAATTTTTAAAAGTGGAATTTAATATACATAAAAGGCGAATAGAATGGAAGAAACGTCGATTATATATATCATATATGACTTCTTAAAATTATTGGAGACAGTTGAATAAGAAAGTTACGCAATTTGTATCAGGTGGCGCTGTCTACCTCTTGAACTGTTGCCAAGTTTCCGAGCCACGCTACAGGCATCTAGTTTAGGAGGCTATGGTAATATTAACCTCGTTATCAAAACATAATAACCATTTTTATATCATCGACAGTGTATTCAAGAATTCCATTTACAAGCTCTGTGGAAATGTACTGAAACATTGATAAGTATATTAATCACGTAAGAAAATATGTAGGAAACACCTTAGACGAGTTCTGAGGGTTGATACGTGCAGATTTCTCATTGAATTTGTCTATTCAGTGAGATCAATATCAATCGTTTCATGAGCAGCAAATTGGTCTATATTCACTTCACTTGGGTTTGTCTTAGTTAGCACTTCGCTGTACAATTGTATCTGAAATTATTTCTGATCTTCTGTTGCCAGATTCAGAGATTGAATTCCTGTTCAGGCTTAGACGTTCGTAGTGATTCTAATTCAGCTCAAAGCCGTAGATTCTGATCTAATGGAATGTAGTGTTCATGCAATCTTTCTTGCAGGAATTTCGGGTTGAACACTCGGATTGGGTATAGGTGGATGCAGACATGGATGTAGATGGATTAGTTGAGGTGATTTCATCGCGATACTCTTAGACCTGCTGATTTACCTCCTCCCGATATTCTTTTTTACTAAGACCGGTTCCTTGCAAGATTGCCTTGATGAATGTTGTTTACGAAACTCAAGTAAATTCTGACACAGATGCCAAAAATCATCATCGCTGCTCCACGCTCCTGGAAATAGTCCTTATTTTTGAGAAAGCAATACATGCGTCGTATATGTCAAATTACACCAATTCCAATGAGATATTTTGTAAACATATCCAGTGATATTTTAAATTATTGTTGTACATGTTTTTAAGGTGCGTATGGGGCAAAGGGGGGGGGATTCGCTTTACACTGCAAAGTAAAGAAAAATCCTGTTATATTACAAAAACTTTATGGCAACTTTGTTACCAAAAAATATTCGTGTACTGTAGTAACTAGTATCTACAAAAAAGACACTTAAAATGTACAAAAAAGCCAAGCTCAAAGAAAGAGAATTGATTAAAGTTGTGTCTAAAAAGAGTGTGATATCAAATTCCCAAGCTTACATTCAAATACTTATTTAATATTCCCTTTTAACTAAATTTTCACATGTGAATCAAGTGCCTTATGATATGTTGATAGAAATCCTTCTTTCCTGTACTTAGACTTTAATCAATTCTCTTTCTTTGAGCTTGGCTTTTTTGTACATTTTAAGTGTCTTTTTTGTAGATATCATTTATTTTTTTTAAATAGTTTTTATATTTACTGGAATTAAATAATTAAATATTATCAACTCAGAGAGGTATTGTTGCACAAAATGTCCAACGGAAGTAAATTTTCACCATGCAGATGGCATCCTTTCAGTTCTAAAAAAAAAAAAAAAAAATGTAGTATATGAGCTCCACTTATCGGCCGATAGGCATCGAGATTGAATCAAATCAGCATAATGTTTCATAATGGCCTTTTCACATATTAAGTTTTGTTTCATTATATGCAACAGAACCTTTCCTTAAATTGCGAAAATCGCTGTATAGCAGCGCCACATGTTGAGATATTTGTACAAAAGTTGATAAGCACTATAATTTGTAACAATGAAAATTTATTCGTAAATTTATGCAATTCCATGTATTAGTTACTCAGATATAGCCTTCTCTGAATTTGCGGCAATCACTGTATAGCAGCACCATGTTGAGCAATTGACACCAAATATTGATAAACGCTATTATACATCAAGGTTCAATTGCATATAAATTTATATGTAATTCTGAGCAGTAGCTCCTGATATCTAGTTGGAACAAAACTTTCGCCACACACACGCAAATAGAAATTTTCTAAAAATAGTCAAATTGTTTTCAGGAGCTCTTACAACGTGTAAATCCATTAAAAACCGAAAGTCGAAATTCATTTCAATAAAATGAGAAGCGAAGCGGGCAAAGCCTGCTAGTATACTATATAGAAGGAAGTAGAAATCTTTATGCATCGTAATTATCATTGCCAGATTGAATTGAAGGATATTAAAATTGGATACTATATCGTGTACTGACTTTCTTATTCTAAGGTATGAAAAATATTAAAAAATCAGCAATTCAAGCTATAGATTTGAAACAAATGTTATTCAAAAATGTATTCATTTCTGTTTTCAGGGATATAAAATTTAAAATTGTACAAAATAATAAAAGCAAAGATTCTTTGGTTAAAAAAATAACTTATAAAAAGAAAAAGCAGCTCAATTTGAAATTAATATTTTTCGGGTAAACTGAGATGAAGCAATTTCATATTTGGCGATTTATGTCTCTTTGGCGATATTTAACAGTTTTTCAGCAATTAAGATAGGAAATTTTGATTTTTAAAAGCTAAATTTTATAAAAGTTCCTAGATTAAGTAATTGTCTATCTGAAAAATCAGTTTTCAAAGAATTCTGCACATTTATGAATTCTCTAGCTTGTTTTAAAAAAAATTTCTTGAAGAAGAAATTTTTTCAAAAAGTTGTCAAAACATCTAATTTTACGCTAAATTGAAAATGCTCCCATTTTTTTACTTATTAACTTAGAAAGTTCGTTTTTATCTCAAATTAAAGATCTCGTTGATACGAATATTTTACTTTTTGTTTCATTTTACTGCGATATTTGGTTCGTCCAATATTTAAAACTTTACGGAAAAAAAATTTGCCGATTTAACATGGGAAAGTTGGTGTCTGTATAATAAGCATTTAACGATCTTGGGTTATTTCTGTCGATTTTATTATTGGCGCGTTCTGCTTTGTGTTAGTGGTAGTTTGTTTGGTTTGCTTTTTTCTGAGCTTGGCTTGGCAAAACGACCGTTTCTGCTTGATCATGTGGTCACCACATGACTTTCTTCTATATTTTCCTATACAAATTCCCTCAGTAAAAATAATTTATTTAAAAAATTATTTAATAAAATTATCTTCCATGATGAATGCAGGTCATTTCCCTTCTACAGAAGTTGTGTAACACTAAATATGCAAAGAAAGTCAATTTTATTCTCTGTATGACATTTTTAAAAAATTCTTTTTTTTTTTAAAAAAATGAAAAAATCGATAGCTTTATTTTAAATTATCGCAGATCGATGGTTCAACTATTTGTTTTAAAGTTACTGACGAGATCTTTTGAATGATACTCATATTGAAAATTTGCCCCCGTCGGAGGGGACGGTACTCCTACGTGTACAAAAAAAAATTTCCTAGTTGAGTTTTACTATTATAAATAATTCTTTTTAATTTCATAATGATTATTAAAAAAATAATTCTCTGTATGCACATTTAGACGAAATCTTGTCCTATACCACCATGTTACAAATTTTTAAATGTGGGATGGCAACGCCACCTGTCGGACAATTTTCATCAAAAGGGTATAGGCGCTAGTTTATGTCAAGGTGCAACTACTTACCAATTTTTATAAAATACTGTGAAATAATTCCTGAGATACAGTTGCCACAACATTTTCTCACACACACAGACAGACATTTTTAAACTAGTTTGATGTGGCTACCACATGACTTTCTTCTATATAATTTTACACAAAATTTATTCAATACAAATCATTTATTAAATTATCAAATTATTTTTCATTATAAATGCAGACGATTTTTATCTGACAGAATTATATTAACACTCAATGCCGAAAGATATCATTTATTTTGCAAATAAGAAGAAATACGATTTTTTTTTTCGTTAAAAGATAAACAAAATCGGTAACTTTGTTTTAAATTATCACAGATCTGTAGTTCAACCATTCGTTTTAAAGGTATTGACGAGACCTTTCGAAAAATACCCATAATGAAAATTTATACCCTCCCCCCCAAGGGGGAAGCGATGCTCCCACATGCACAATTTTTTTTCCCTAGTTGAATACTACTATTATCAACAATTCATATTAATTTTACAATCACACGATTAAAATATCTCTCATTATGTACACTTATACGAAATTTTGTCCTATACTGCCCATGTTAAAAATTTAGAAAAAATGCGATCACAGCGCCACCTGTTGAGAAATTGTTCCACAAATATAATCAGCACCATATTATGTCAGGGTCCAACTAAATACCAAGTTTGGTTAAATTTCGTTCATTGGTTCGTGAGATACAGCGTCCTCAAAATTTATCATACACACACACAATGACAGACAGACAGACATTTTCTAAAAACAGTCAAATCGTGTTCAGGACATCCGAAAACGTGTAAATCCATCGAAAACTGGAGTTCGAAAATTTTCACAAATCCAATACTTTCTCTATATTATATATATAGAAGAAAGTAATATATATGAGTATAAATTAAAGTAAAAAGAAGGTAAGAAAGAAAGCTCACATTGAGTAAAATTATCCATTTCAGCCAGACAAGATCGAACCAGGGTTTATGCATAGTAAGGGACCGTGTTATCTCACAGTCATGGGACCACATTTTATGTTGTTACTTACCACTTACCAATTTCTGCTTCCATACCATGTTCTCCGTATGCAAAACAGAGAAAATGTGTACCTACCAGGTAATATATGTATCAATGATTTACAGATTTTATCTGGTTATAGGAAAAACATGTGTCCTTTGACAGTTTGAGATTGAATTTTACAGTAAATTTCTGTAGTTTTAGAATGCCGAAACTTTCTTTCTTTTTTTTTTTTTTTTTTTTTTCCTTCTTTAAACAAAAATTTTTAACTGTTTATTATTTCTGTATTGTCTCGCCATTGTCCCTTTATGTTTAGTTTATAACTTGATGAGAGCACTTCTGATTGTGAGTCCTAACGATCTTCTCTACCGACCTTTCGAGATTTTACATAGAATTTCGTAAATTTTGTTTAGTGGGCAAATTGAGATTTTACTGTGACATTTTCTTTAAATATACTTACTTTCTTTAAATATACTTTATTTTTATATTTCCTAGTTGTCCATTTGATTATGTAAAAATATTTGATGGCAACTCTACTAAATCTCCACTGATTGGAACACACTGTGGGCAGCAAAGAGACTTAGTTATTTATTCATCAGCAGAAAACGTATCTGTTCAGTTCATTACACTCCAGAGAACAGCAGAAAATGAAAACAGAGGATTTTCTGGTTTTTTCGAGTTCAGTGAAAAATTTGCCGGTTTAGGTAAGGAGTTTTAAAGTTCTTCATTTTTTTTTTTTTTTTCCGTTTACTTAATTTTATTTTCGAAACATCTTATTTAAACCTCGTAGCATGTTACAAAATTACAAAAACAATAAGAAAAAATTTCTGAATTATATTTTGAAATCAATACATTTTCAGATTTACTTTTGTGAAATACTGAAAACTTGAATTGGTTCAAGTTCTATGTCTTAATTATTGTATAAGCAATTTTTTTAATTTATGTCTCTTTAAATTAATTAAAATATCTCAGAATACACTGCCGAATTTAATTCTAAAAGAAATAAAGTTTTATAATGTAACAATGAAATTTTTTGTAAGTAAGAAATATGCTATTTGTCTAGTTTCACTTACTAAGTGCTGCATAATTTTAAATATTCCCATAAATCAAAAAATTAAACAATAAGCTTTAAAAATAACATTTCCTTGTTATTTACCTCAATTTTTTCGATTTATTTATTTATTTATTTATTTTTCTGAATCGATATAAAACAAAGTAAATTCAAATACAATATTATTAAAAATTATAAATTTGTTAAAGTAAAACTGACTTTTCAAGTGTGCGAGAAGTAAAATGTACAGATGGTGAGAAAATAATGTTAAAAAGTATTGTAAATTATTATTGATACTAAGCAAAAACAAAAGTTAATTTTTTCACTAACAATACATCTATACGAAACGCTTAGAAAAAAATCGACATATAATTTATTTAATGTAAAGTATTACGAGAGAACAAAGATCATTTCTAAAGTTTATTTAAAAAATAAAAAATAAATCTAAGAATAATAATTTATATTTATATTTTTTTGAGTTACTAAATATAGAATATTAATAAAAATACACTCTATTTGTATGCATTTTATATTAAGTTTTAACCATTTTTCTTGTAGATATTATATCAAAAACTTTATTTTACATTATTATCCTCTTTTTTATTTTATTTTTCAAAAAAAAAAAAAAAAAAAAAAAAAGTTTGATTAAACTATTTTTAAGTTTAATGTAATGAACAAAAATCACGTTACAGTATTTCTTTTATACATGTGAATTAATTAAAATGCATATATACCCATGGAGATGAGTAATTCATTATATTTTCCATTTAATTAGCGTTTATCGTAGCAAATGGTGGAGAACACATCAGAGGAACAGGTAAACATTTTTAGAATAATTTCTTTATATGTTATTCTTAAAATAAGTATTATTAATATTAGCGTGTAATTATTACATATTAGGGTCAATCTAGGATAGATAGCCATAGTTTTCGAAGACTAAAATAAAAATTCTTAGAATGCAATTATAAGAAATATTTATGCATATTTAAAATTCTTATGCTCATCATATTTTGGGCAAAAAGTAAATATTGAGAGCAAAAAATGGTAAAAAAAGTTTGAAAATAAAATGGTAGCCAAAATAGATGAAAATAGATGCCCATCTCTCCTTGCAGTCAAGGAGAGATGGCCATCCAATTCAAGAAAGAAAAAGCGAAGTTAAAATAGCAAAAAGCAAATTCATTTTATATAGTTAAATGCACTTACTAAATATTAAATATAGTTAATAGCAATTTGTAAAGATTCAGTTATATTACTGAAAATGAGTGAATAAAATTCGAATAAACAGATTTTAAAAGACAATTTCAATCTCTCACTTTTCGTAAAATTTTACAACAGTTTTGACAAAAAGTGTTGGTCATTTGTACACATTTCATGGTACCACTTCAGGCACCTTATGCATTTTATCCAGGCATTCGTTTTGGTTGTTCTTCTCCATACCCAACACGGTTATAATCATCAAATTCTATTTCTTCAGAATTTGTAGAATCTGATAATTTCCAACCTATTTCATCTTCTTCGCTGCTGGAAAAGTGTTGTGTTTTTGTTTTTTCTTCCTTTTATTTTAAACTTTTGCAGAGTTTTAAAGCTTTTGTATCAACTTAGTCTGTTTCTAGGATGAAACTTTCCGAAATCTTTCAATATTTTATGGTGTGATCAAACCTTATTTACCTATTTGCCCTAGAACGTGTCATAAATACCATTGGTATGTTTTCTAACTGTTTTGAAATGGTTACATAAGGAACTGGTGTAATATCATAAAGTACTTTTGTTGTTGGTGGTAAATCATGAGTTTTTGAGTCTTCAAATGTTGCCATCTCTCCTCGATTTGATGTGTCCATTTCTCCTAAAACTGGTGGACAGATATCCACCCAATTTAAAGCATCACTTCGCCATTGTACGTCCTTGTTTTAGGCTTAAAAGCAAAGATTGGATTATATACAAGCCTTAAAAGCCCGTACAGTGCAAAATAATAATAATAATAATAATAACAATAATAATGAAATAAAATAACTTACGTACTGTAAAACATTCAGATAAAAACTCTCAACCACTAAATTAAACTAGTTGCCATAAGTTGACTCTGCTCAGTTCCCCATCATATGTATGTTCTCATAAATTTCTTAATGCAGCAACAAAACTGATATTTAAAAGCTGGTCTTACATGTTTACGATAAAAATATTTCTTTTCATGCACGTTTAAGTGAAATTTTGCCCTATTCTCTTATGTTAAAAAAAAAAAAAAAAAAAAAAAAATCGTAAGTTTCGAATAACTTCTGAATTTTTTAATTGGAATGTTGCAAATGAATAGGGTTTTTGCCAGTGTCAAAATAATATTATTCGTGAGATATCGTGTACACAGACTAACAAACTCACAGACACCCTACAGACGGACACCATATCCAATTTGATATTTTATGATTCCTCAAACCTCAAAAAGTTTTAAAAAATCAAAAACCGAGGTCGAAAATTTTCACGATTGCCTAAGTTTCTCATACCTATAGTGTGATGGGGAACCAATAAGCATTAAAATTGTACTTACTTTTTATAATAGAGAAAACACAGCTTCCCGAAGCAATGAATGAACTAATTGAACTGTTTCCTAGGAATAAAGTTTATGCTGCCCTCTATGATCAAGTTTAGGAAACATTTAAACTGGCCATCTGTCTTCTATGGTCATCTATCCTAGAGTTACCCTTTTAAAACATTATGAAGGATAAATCATGTAGCAGTAGATGTTTGTGTGATATCGTTGTATTCGTGACAATGAGACGTAACTAAAAAAATCGCAATTTTGATTGAAGCCGGTTTTTGAAAGGCCCAATGTGGTATGTATGACTTGTGAAAGTGGCGTTACTTGATTCCTATGATTTATGGTCTTTATTACAGTTATACCTTTTCCCTAATGCATTTAGTATTTAGTACTTATATGAGACCTGTAATTACAATGATTTTCCTTGCAAATGGTCCATGTTATATGAATTCATAATAACAATGACTAATATGTTGTATATTTCCCTTAGCGCATTAGTTGTTTTGGCCCTACTGAAAAGTTAGTAATTTTGAATTATGCCTGTTTGTCATGAAAGTGACGATATCGTTAAAAATTCTTTAACAATTTTGAGAAATGCATAGTTACTTTCTCTCTTCGTGATGATCTGAATTTATTTTGGGAACTATTATATAGTTGTTTCTATAAGAAGCGGTTTCTTTCAAAAATTAACCATATTGAGAATAAAGTTCAGATAACTATTTACTTTGCTACCTTCTCTGTCAATTCTAGGTTTGATAGGATTTACGTAAATAAATAAATATATATATATATATTTCTTACTAGTGTTTTTTTTTTTATTTTTTTTATTTTACTAAATACCTTTTTTTTGGTAAATTTATTCTTGAATAAAACTATCTATGTGTGAAATACAGGGTGTGCAGCAAATTAGCAAAGATCACTCTGATTTTAAAATTAAAATCTTATTATAATTAATTAAATTAAAGATCAATAGAAAAATGAAACTACGATATATTATTGCGAAAGTTGTAAAAATGTAATAAAAAAAATTCAAAATTAGTTACAAAAGTTGCGAACAATGTCACTGTATGCTGCATAGCAATACAGAATCCTTTTAAATAGTATTCTGAAGCCCAGAGGTGTTCAGTAGACACCGTCTAGAGACCCTATATTAGAAATACAGGGTGAGTTTGACATAATCTGCCAAACGGAAGGAGGTGATAGAACAGCCCATGGGGAGCATAAAACACCATAGAAACCCTGTTCTATCTCTTACCGTTTCCGAATTATGGTAGATAGAAGACAAATCTGTTTTTTTCCATCCTGTCTGAAAAAAACCAAATTTGTGAGCTTTCTGAAAGACTTACACACAAAATAGGCACATATTTGGAAAGAGCAGAAAACATCCTATCGGGTGACACCATTTACATCAAGATACCTTAATTTGACGGCCAGCTACAAGCGCTAAAACATTGGCGAAGTTTAAAATCAAGTTGTCACCAAAATCTTTAACCGGCAATTCTGCAAACACCGTTCAAACTACAATGGGTCAAATTTACCAAAAACTTCTCCATTCCACAAGCTTTAGAATGAGCTCACAATAAACCATATCGGTGTTCTAGTTCAGGAGAAATTCAGCCTTTTGTTTGAAATACATTTATCACTGAACTCGACGTTCGTCGAGAAGGAGACTCACGGGGTACCATGGTCGTTCCTGATTTCATGTCCGCCTTCAGCCCGCTGTTTTGTCAGATGCAAAAAGGAAAGTTTTAAAGCGAAACAAGAAAAGTAGCAGTTTTATTAAGTTTACAAACACAATGGAATGGAAACAAAAGAAGTATGACGTTTCTCACGTCTTTCACAAAGGAATATGAAAAAAAAAAAAAAAAAAAAAAAAAAAAGAAAGAAAGAAAGACGTATCTCACGTTTATGATTAAAGCACATATGCATTCGAAAGGAATTTGTCACCCCCACACCTGATACATGCCCTTGCCCGCTTACGAACGGAAACCACAGTAGCTCTTAGCGAAAGCTCATCCCTCAGTTTTATTATTGCATCATCGAGCCGGCTGCTTAAATCTTGCACTGTGGCAACTTCTGTGTGGTAAACCTCTTGCTTCAGGAAACCCCAAGCATAGAAGTCCAATGTCCAATGGAGTGAGATCTGACGATCTAGGTGACCAAGGAATTGGACCATTACGACCAATCCATCGCGGATACTGCTGGTTCAGGAAGTCCGAACGGCATTGGAAGAATGTGCAGGGGCCCCATCGTGTTGGAAAATGATTTCCGCTCGTTGGGGTACAGGAATGACATCAAGTAATCCTGGAAGATGATGTTCCAGGAACTCCAAATATGTATTGCTTGTCAGATGACCTTGGAACACATGTGGACCTATCAAGCGATCGCCAACCACTCCAGGCCAAACATTTAAACTGAATCGCGTCTGGAACGATGAGTTTCGTGTTACAAATGGAGTTTGTTGAGCGTACTGATTCCAGTTATGTAAATTTATCATGCCATCCCAATAGAAAAGTGACTCATCTGTCCACAGTATCGTTCTAAGGAAATGGTGTTCCTCAATATCTCGCTTTAAAAGCCAGCGGCAGAACTTTACCCGCTCTTGCGTGAACTCATATTTGGATTTTCCTCCACTGGGTCGAGTACGGTTTCCTCAGCGGTGGCGGAGCGGCGACCATGGCCCCTTTCGTACACCCTACCGAACGGCCCACTCTCCCTAAGCCTTCGATGAATTGCGGCAAGTACAGCACGGTTGGGCGCACGCGATGTGGATAACGTAGACGGTACTCTTCTTCGGCTCTCCGAGAGTTACGATCGCAAAATCCATACACAAAATGCATATCCGCGTACTCTTCATTTGTAAAACTAGGCATATCTGTTTGCAGGTTGGAAAGTGTGACAATTTGATCCCTGTGATGACTTCAATTGAAAAAAAAAATTCAGAAGGGTAAACAAAAAGGGATAAAATTTAATTATTAATTTACAAAAGTAGAAGAAAAAATGTGCTACGGAATAAGAACCAACTTGGTCAATTCGTACCAATGTAGTAAAACACACTAAGTATGAACTATAAGAGAGCAAGCAGTCGTGAGAGCAGCGTGAAAAGAATCGGCCGAGCTCAGGCAAAGTCCAGAAAATTCTAAAGCAACAAGCAACATAAAACGTAAAAGAAGCTGACGAGCTAATGAGCTTTTACAGATTGACTCGCCTTTTTTACCCACGAGTGGGATGCGCGCGCAGGAAGGTTGGAATACATCTACATATCACTAAGAGTCCATATGAAGATAGTCACGAATTTGCATACGTTCCATTTACTCACCATCGTTTTGTTTGCCGAATTTCGAGAAACACCGTTTTCAGTGATGTATTTCAAACAAAAGGCTAAATTTCTCCTGAACTAGAACACCGATATTGTTTATTGTGTGCTCATTCTAAAAATTGTGGAATGGAGAAGTTTTTGGTAAATTTGACCGATTGTAGCTTGAACGGTGTTTGCAGAATTGCCGTTTAAAGAATTTGGTGACAACTCGATTTTAAACTTCGCCAATGTTTTAGCGCTTGTAGCTCGCCGTCAAATTAAGGTATCCTGATGTAAATAGTGTCACCCGATAGGATTTTTCTGCTTTTTCCAAATATGTGCTTATTTTGCCTGTAAGTCTTTTAGAAAGCTCACAAATTTGGGTTTTTTCAGACGGGATGGAAAGAAACAGATTTTTCTTCTATCTACCATAACTCGGAAACGGTTAGAGATAGGAAAGGGTTTCTATGGTGTTTTATGCTCCCCATGGGCTGTTCTGTCACCTCCTTTCGTTTGAAAGATTATGTCAAACTCACCCTGTATAGGGTCTCTAACACCATACCATATAGCGTACAGTGCCATCTTTTGCCAACTTTTGTTACTAATTCTGAAACTTTTGTATAAAATATTTACAGCTTTCATAATAACCATACCGATTTTTCCATATCAATCTTTGTTTTCGAAATTTTTAATTTTTACGTCGGGTAATCTTTACTCGACACTTTGCAGCTAAAGTTTAACATTAAAAGTTTTGGGTCAATTACATTTCCAATACTTCTATTCAATAATTCGTAAATATATATATATATATATATATATATATATATATAAATGAATTGCTGTTCGTTAGTCTCAGTAAAACTCGAGAACGGCTGAACGGATTTATCTTATCTTAGTCTTGAAATGTTCGTGGAGGTCTAGGGAAGGTTTAAAAGGCGAGAAAAAATCGAATAATTTCCGGGAAAACCCTAAAAACAGCCCTTTTCTATTTCCCATACAAACGTTTTCTAGAGTCAATTTGAACTTTATTGCTATTCAATAAAGTTTAGATGTGATCCTAACGGCTAATGGCTGAGCTACAAAAATTTGCATGTTGATTCGTAATGACCTCCCCTGATGCACCTCGAAGCTGGATTTTCGAATTTTGTTTTAGTTTTCTTTTAATTAATTAAAATGTTAAAATAAAAACCTTCTAATAACTGATAAATTGGCCATTTAATTTTAATCCACAAAAAATTGTCTCATGCAACAGACGTAGCCGGTCATAGCATATTATAATAGTTAGCGTGAAATTGTTATCATTTTTATGGTTGATCGGGGATAAACAAAATAAACATAGGAAATAACGTAAAAGCAAATATTATGTGCACTACGTATAGTGTTGTTCATATGTAACTGGGATTCAAATATAAAGGGGATACTTCATTTTTTTTTTTCGATACTATCTATTTCGAAACTGTTATCTAATAAGGACTTAATGCAAGCCTATTGGTAAACCATTGTCTCAGGTAATAGGGACAAGCGCCCGAGTTTTAGCGGATGACCAAATCGCTACCGAAGGCAGCAGGGATCCGAAGCGAGCTTTTGAGCAATTTTAGTATTTTATTTTATTTTTATAAAGCTATATAGAAAAGAGTTTCCTTTAAATTTAGTGACCAGCGAAGCGGGCAAAGCCTGCTAGTATATATATATATATATATATATATATATACATATTTTTTTTTTAATTATAATATTATTATTTCTAAAAACGTCTATTTCTAAGAACATTAATAATATTGAAAATTAAACTGAAACGAATGCCTTCTATTAAACTATTCTGTCAAATTCAAGTGTGACGTATTTTGAATAAATTTAAAAATAAATTCTTAAAAGAGATTTTTTTACTAAAATATTTTTATATGTAAGTTAATTCTTAAATAAAACTGTTTTTGTTTGAGATCATTAAACAATATCTTAAACTTTAATTGAAAATCAAAAAGTGAAATGTTCTGATTTTTTTTTCTTTCAAAATTACAAATTTAAAAAAATATATTAAAAAAAAAAAAAATTATATTGAGAATAAACAAAATATATGCTTTCTTTCGAACCATATCTGTCAAATCCAAGTTTGACGCAATTTCTATGAATAAAAATCAATTTATGTAGAAAGATTTTTTTTTTTTTTTATACAAAATATATTTTTATACGTAAATTAATTCCCAAATAAAACTATCTTATTTAAAACCCGTCTTACTTAGGATGGAAAATAAGGACAGGTCGAGAAATTTTGTTAATTTTAGTAAAGTGGAAAAGACGTATAACCGATATTAGCGGCGTATAAACGAAGACGTTTTGTATTAAAATGAATAGGAATGAATCTGGACTTCACTAAAAGGACGTACAAATGTAAAAGACGTATAAACGAGAGCTGTATAAACGGTGCTTTACTGTATATATATTTTTTTTCCCCTAGATATTTAATAGAACCTACTTAAAAGAAAATAGGGATGAATTTTGCAATATTTTTAAAAGAAGAAGATATTAAAAATAAAACTATAACAAAAAATATTAATAATAATAATAATAATAATGCTTTTTTTTGCATATTTTTACATAGAGTTGCACTTTTTAATTTTTTTTTTTTTTCAAAAACTTATTAATAAATTTAAAAACCAATCCCTAATTCTCTTGAGTGGGTTTTATTAATCATCCAGAAAAAAATACTAAGTCTTTTCTCAAATTACTGTAGAAAGTTAAGCATTTTGAAGATCATGAATTCCTACAAAAATGCAAACTAAGTAAACGCAATTTCAAAATTTCAAATCTGCAATAAATAAATAAATAAAATCAAACTCATTAAGAATTGTTGCCCAAATATATATTTTATCGAACAAACCCAATATAGTTCAGTTTATAAATATTATATGGAAATACATAAGCTTTTATATGAAACCTTCGGGAATACTAAATCCCCTTAAGATAAGAAACGAAAGAAGAACGGGGGAATTTGACTGCTGTACAGCCTTAATAAAACTATGTTTGTATGAGATCATTAAATAGTACCTTCAATTTTAATCGAAAGAAGAACGGGTGAATTTGATTGCTGTATATAGCCTTAATAAAACTATGTTTGTATGAGATCATTAAATAGTATCTTCAGTTTTAATCGAAAGAAGAACGGGTGAATTTGACTGTTGTATATAGCCTTAATAAAACTATGCTTGTATGAGATCATTAAACAGTATCTTCAGTTTTAATCGAAAGAAGAACGGGTGAATTTGACTGCTGTACAGCCTTAATAAAACTATGTTTGTATGAGATCATTAGATAGTATCTTCAGTTTTAATCGAAAGAAGAACGGGTGAATTTGACTGATGTATATAGCCTTAATAAAACTATGTTTGTATGAGATCATTAAACAGTATCTTCAGTTTTAATCGAAAGAAGAACGGGTGAATTTGACTGCTGTACAGCCTTAATAAAACTATGTTTGTATGAGATCATTAGATAGTATCTTCAGTTTTAATCGAAAGAAGAACGGGTGAATTTGACTGTTGTATATAGCCTTAATAAAACTATGTTTGTATGAGATCATTAAACAGTATCTTCAGTTTTAATCGAAAGAAGAACGGGTGAATTTGACTGCTGTACAGCCTTAATAAAACTATGTTTGTATGAGATCATTAGATAGTATCTTCAGTTTTAATCGAAAGAAGAACGGGGGAATTTGACTGATGTATATAGCCTTAATAAAACTATGTTTTGTATGAGATCATTAAACAGTATCTTTAATTTTAATTGAAAATCAAAAAAAATTAAACGTTCTGAATATTTTTCTATTTTACAGAATGTGATCAGAAAGTGTTGAGCAAGAAAGAGTCCAGTGGCTACGTATACTCTCCTAATTACCCTTTACTTTACCTTCCAAACACTGTGTGCAAGTATTACATTTATGGTTTGCAAAACAACCAAAATTTGGAAAGAGTAAAGCTCATTTTTGAGATGTTCGATATACCCAGTAATGATTCAGAGTAAGTACCAGAATTAAACTTAAATAATTATATACTCTAAATAAATGAAAAAAAAAATCTAAATTTACGGAAAATGTTCTTTTTATGGAAAGAATGAATGTAATTATAACCCTTTCCGACCCAGACCACACGATCGTGCGGGTTAGACATCCACGGCATCCACTTACATTTTTGCATCTGGAACTGTCGTATGTAATGAAATTAGGAAATGAATTATCGAGCTAATTAGAAGAAAATGTAATGTACAATTTTCAATCAACACGTGTCGGTTATAGTCCATATTTTTCTTTCAGTTTGCAAAAACAGAAGAATGTAATGTTTTAAAATAAAAATGTTTCGGGTCGGAAAGGGTTATGGGAGATCTATGGCATTTTTTACTGGGAAAAAAAAAAAAAAAAAAAAAAAAAAAAAAAGCAGTTAGATTATTTTTTATTTTTTATTTTTACAGTGTATGAAACAGGTTTTGTATAATTCAGTACACCAATAAAAGTATTAAAGTATTCTTTATGACTTTTTTCTATAATACTTTTAAATATTTAAAAATGCGTATCAGGATGATTTCAGATTTCAATAACTTAATTAATATGAGACAAATGTTGAAAGTTATTATTTATATTAATTTTTTTCTAAAGTTTTTTTTATACTATTTGTAACATTGTAACATTACATTTATCTAAAACTTTTTTTTATTATTATTCAGTTGTCCAAATAAGATGTATTGACATTGTTTAAACATTAAAATATGATGAAACAATTTTTATGTTTTTCTAGGTAGCTTGTTTTTAGAAGCTAAGTTTGTTTCTATGTAGCATGTCTTTTTTTTCATATATATACAGCTTTCTTCGGAATTAAACTGATGAGTGGAAAAAGAGAAACTAATAGGCAATCCTTCTCTTTTTTTTTTTTCTTTTTTCCCCTTACTAATTCAATATCTGTCCACTTTACGATGTATGTATAAGAATTTTAATAAACTGGTATAATTAATGTGCTTCTCTTTCTAGATACCTCTGAATAAAAATTTTCCAATAATTTTTGCTTATATTTTTCGTTTCATAATGTTATTTTTCAGAATATTTCTTTTCTTTTTCTTTAGATCTCTTTAACCCTTTATCTACCGACGGTGCTTTAAAGTACCATTCGTTTAAAAAGCGTATGAAAGCAAATTTACGTACGAAATATGAAAGTGTTTATAGTAATAGAACGTACGTACTTCACTTTAATCTTATTACATGGCACTAGAATAGAGTGACCATATTTTTTTCATTGAATTCGAGGACAAATATGGCGGTGTCTTCGAATTTCGAGGACAATAAATAAATAAATAATTAAATCACCTTAAATTGTAAAATTTTAGTACTTTTACTTTCCGAACACTATAGCGAGGAAAGTATTGTAATCATGTCAAAAATCCGAATTTGAGATTTTGATGTTTCTATACGTTTCGAGGTCCCCTGAGTCCGTTTCCACTATTTTTACGATGATGTATGTATGTGTGTGTGTATGTATGTGTGTAGGTATGTGAGTGAACACGCTAGCGTCTAAACGCTTTGTTCGAATAAGCTGAAAGTTGGTACGTATATTGTAAGTCACCATAGTACGAACCTTATAGATTTTGGTGAATCTAGCACTTATAGTTTTTTTACAGGGACACCAGGAAAAATTCTTTATCGTTATGGCCTATGGGCCAAATTTTTAAAAGTGCGATAGCGTCTAAACGCTTTATTAATCTGAGCAAAAAATTTGTACACATGTTATAGGTCACTATTGCACCAACTGTATAGATTTTGGTGAATTTAGCACTAACAGTTTTTTTACAGGGACACAAAGAAAAATTTCTTATCATTATGGCCTATGGGACCAAATTTTTTAAAATGCGATAGCATCTAAACGCCTTATTCAATTGAGCTGAAAATTTATATGAATGTTATAAATCACTGTTGCACTAAATATAAGCATTTTGGTGAATCTAGCATTTATAGGTTTTTACAGGGACACAACGAAAAATGCTTTATCATTATGATATATGGGCTCAAAGTTCAGTAGCGTTAAATAAAACATCGTGTAATATATGGAGAAAACAACTCAAACACTCTATTATGGTTTTCTCTCTTTTGTTTGTTTAACAACTCCTCTTTCTTTACTTTATCTACAAAACTGTTAATTACTCAATGTTCGGAAAGTCGTGTGGAGTCACTCCAGAATTTTTTTGTATAAAGCACGTAAAAAAACTTATTTCAGCTTATTTATTATACGTATAATAAATTATTATAATAAAACATTAATAATTTTATAACCGACGTCCCCAAATGTGTTGTAATTTTTTGGGGACGAAGGTTGCTTTCCGGAACTGTCCTCGAAATTCGAGGACATATGGTCAGCCTGCACTAGACCCTACATTTAGCTGTTTTTTTCCAAGAAAGGATTTTATAGAGTGCTCTAGCTGCTTCTGATTGACATTTTTTCTACACTGAGAAAAAAAATATACCGTCTTCATCTAGGATGAATATAGGTGGCCATTTTCTAAATCCCTTAACTAGATATATAGATTTCCCAGCTATGCGCATAAGGCACGCCAATAAACTGAATAGACGAGATGATCGAGAATTTCTAGTTTACACATTTCTGGATGGTGAAATAATATTATGAATATTCTGAATATTTTGTATTGCAAGAAATTCTCGCTTGATTTTCGAAAATTAGGTCATAAACCAAGATTTTGCTGAAACCCGCCTCTTGTATTCGCATTTATTTGCAGAAATTTTTAAATAGCTTTGCCCTTGAGAATATAGGCAAACGCTCTAGAATTCTAATAGCGGTTGCTAAAACTCGCTTTCAAAGGGGACTATAATTTATAAGGATGACATGGAACTATTTTTTCTAGAGCCACAATTTAGATTATAGATGTCAGTTATAGAATTGTTTCTCAGTGTAAACTTCCATTATGCTATAACTAATTTATATTTTACCGCAAAAATCTACATCAATCTTTAGAAAAATATAAAGAACATAAAAAGTATTTTTTTTTTTCACACTTTTTTAGGGTCCTAATATCGCAATTAATCAACATTAAGTGCTATGTTGAGGTGCTATACATATTTTTTATTACACTTACAGGCCTCGTGCTATAAGTAATTTTGTAATAATTTATCATTAAAACTTTCAAGAAAATATCTTTTTTGACGATAGTGGTGACAATATAATAAAACTCCTGTAAAATTTTAGTATCGCTACCAGACCTGCACATGTCTTTAAGATGCACTCTTATTAAATAACTAAAAAAAAAATGTGTTTCAAATACTTTTTTTTTTTTTTCCATAATGCAGTAAAGAATGCATTAAATGGCTGATTTAAAATATTTCAAAACTAATGTTATCACAAGGATATATGATATTATTGTAAAAATCTATTTATCACAAAACATCGTTAAATTTTTTTAAATAGTTTAAAATAATTAATTTCAAAGTTTTCTCTGATATTTTTCTCGTCAAAATGAAGTCACTATAGAAAATTAAATAAAAATAAACAGTTGTTATATTTTAATAGCAATCCCTAGAGATTGGTTTTGAACATTCAAGTCGTTCTCCCAGCAATGTTTTTATTATTATTATTATTATTATTATTATTATTTATTTATTTATTTAAACAATTGTCATAATTTTCTGGATGCTTTTAATTGGAAAAAGTTTCCTTCGATGTTATCAGTGTTATTCTGATATAAATATTGGGTTGTTCGGAAAGTAATTTCGTTTTTTCCTTCGAAAATGAAAGACGATTTTCTTATATTGTATAAATATTTTAATGAATTATATATTCTCCACTTTGATCGGTTTCTTAGCGATCTCATGAGTTGTTATTTGGCAGTTTTTCATAAATCAATACTTTATTTTGTCTTCATGAGCACAAACTGGTTTTCTAGAACGTTATGCATCTTCAACTCAAAATTGCCAGAACAAAATTTGGTAAACCAGTTTTGACAATAGCGTTCTTTAAATAAATTTTCTGTGTACGCATCGTATACTTTTTTTCCTTGTTTGAATAGTATTTTCGCATTTTTGATAGCAAAAACAAAATATGCCGAAAATGTCGCTTCTGATTTTCTTTATTTGATAGGGCACCAATCAAAAACTATTGAGCAGAATAAAACGACCTTTTCCACAAGCAAGCCTTGCTATATCAGCTGTCACAATATGTAATGGCAATGCAACTTAAATGTGAAGAAGGTGTGAAAAAAATACAATTAAGTCCTCTACTGAGAAAAACGAAATGACTTTCCGAACAACCCAATAGTATAGCTCTAAGGATTTTTTTTTATTATTATTATTAAATATTTCAAACTACTATATTTAAAGAAAAAAAAATTAAAAATAAGAGTTTGTTCTATGTTCACCTTTTAGGTGTTCGGACGGTGCATTCCTGAAGATATATCTCCATGGTCAGGAAGAGCGGCAAGCACTGGATGAATTTGATTTCAATTTGTGTGGCACGAAGAAAGTCCAGTCTGTAGTCTCAGAAGGACCGCGATTGGCGATGCTGTTTAGTAGCAGTAGAACACAAGGGAAAGGTTTTAGAGCCAAATACATTTTCCAAACAGGTACCTGTCCCAATAATTTCTAAACATCTTGAAATAAAAATAATAGTTATGATAATATACAGATAATACAGTGTGCAGAGTATTGCCGGATAATGATCCAGTTTTCATTTTCACAACCGTTCATAAAAAAGAAAAACTATACAGAAGAAAGTAGTAAAAAATCTCTATATGATATTTGCATTTTAAGAGTATCATGATATTTATACATAATGCCGTGCATATAAAAAGTTTCTTAGTTTTCGTTTTTTCAATCTTAACATAATTTTTCTCTTTGTAGACTACAAAATTCCGGGTACTCCTACTCCTGATGGAATTTGTCATTTTACGTATCTGAGCACGAGTGCATTACGCGGTGCATTTAATTCTCCTCGGTACCCGGCCAATTACCCCTCCAACACAACGTGTGAATATCATTTTATTGGTGAAGCTGGAACACAGGTGAAGATCGTCTTCAATTTCTTCAAAACTAAAACGCGTGAACTTGCAAGCACCGGATACAAGTAAGTACGCTTTGCAAGAAGCTTTAAATTTGACAATAATAAATTCCATAAAAGAATATTTACTTCCTCCAAAATCCATAAGCAGGTATTTGGTTCGTAAAAATTTCTGACTGGCAATTTTTCGCAATTTTGTACATAACTTTTTAAATTAAAGAAGCTAGATTTAATATATTAAAAATAAATATCTTAAAAAAGTTTCGTGCTTTAAGCTTTTCGGTTTGGATCTCAACCATCTTCAAAAGTGTCTTGATGTTTATTGTCATCAATGTTTTTCGATTTCCCTCGCAACAAAAAGCGCCATCTCTGGTCTTGACCCCTTTTGGGTTCCACGTCATTACATGATAGTTCATTGGCTAAGACTTCCATGGTTTCACAATTGAGCAAGTAATTATGATTATTGTAAAACGAAATACCTTAAAAAAGTTTCGTGTTTTAAGTTTTTTGTTTGGGATCCCAACCACTTTCAGAAACATCCTGATGTTTTTGTCTTCACTATTTTCAGATTTCCCTCGCAACAAAACGCGCCATCTCTGGTCTAAACCTCTGTTAAGCTCGACGTCATTACACGATCGCTTATTGGCAAAGACTTCTATGATTTCACGGTTGAACGCCTAATTATGATTATTGTATTTGGCTACCTGTTAGACAATCAAATTTTATTATTATTATTATTATTATTATTACGTTGAGAAAAAAATATGTACCGCATTCACCTAGAACGAATACGTAGTCATTTTCTGAATCCATAAATTAGAAATACAGATATCCGAGTTATGCATATAAGGTTGGTTGATTGGTTGGGGGGTTTAAAGCCACAATAGTACTGCGTTATGAGTAATTGGTGACGGTCTGGGGCACACATCCTAAGGATGGTCTGGAGACATGCCATGACAATTTTGATCCTCCACGGAGGGAATGGCTCCCCGCTTCGGTGACTTTCAGAGGTATAATTTGGATGGGGACATGGAGTACACTGCAGCCACGACAAATTTTAGGTGCATCAGCCACCATTAATATACACGATGGTCTTTGGCCCGCTCGTGTATCAAACCCGCAATCTTCCTATTACGAGTTGGGCGTTCTACCGACTGGTCTACTGCGGCTCTGTGCATATAAGTTAAACAAGTATGCTAAATGGACTAAATGAGGGTGAATTTCTAGTCTATACTTTTCTAGATGGTAAAACGATACATTATATTATAAATCCTTTGTATTGTGAAAAATTCTCGCTATGATTTCTAGATTTGACTGATAAACTAGAATTATAGTTTCTAAAATTCGCCTCTTATGTTCACGTTTATTTGCAGAGATATTTAAATAAGTTTGACCACGATAATATAAAAAAGCGCTCTAGAATTTTTAATATAGGGGTGTCTAGAATTGACTAGCAATGGTAATTAGAATTTGTAAGGATGACATGGAACTTTTTTTACATTTATTTTCTAAATATCAATCACAGATTTTATTTTATTTATTTTATGTACTAGTTCATACACGATGGTAAATAAGATTAAACTTTCTCTATAAAGGGAATAGGTCTATTTCTTAGTTAGCAACATAAACTATTCATTTATCCAATTAACTTCGCAAGTTTAATTCTATAATGACCCGTCCGTTCGTTAATCATTTTGTGTTCCTAAGGTAAGCATTTAAACTTTATATCTTCACTACAATATCAAATCTTCCATTCTTGTTTTTCATTGTATCCGAACTTTATCATTTCCATTTGAATTCCGTGATCCTTCAATAATTTTTAAAGTAACATAGAGTTATAATAACCATAATTTTAAATCTAAAATAAATAATAATAATAATAATAAAACATTTCAATTTCTAGCATGTCCCTCTTTGAAAAGAAATGCTGCTGTTTTTTCCAGTAAAAAAATTGTTAAACTTTACTGTTGTTCTTGTATTATTTAAAAAATATATTTAAAAAAAAAACTTGAAAATAAATTTAATTTAATGCATGTAAGTAACTACACATATCAAGTATTAGCATATACTCTCATAAGCACTACTATATTTAGTACTATATTTTTACCCGTGATTTCGTTCCCGGAAAAGTTTACAAAAATACTCTATTAAGTAGAATTTTCACCTGTAATGATGGAACTTATAAATAACGTATTTGTTAATTAAAATTCAAGCATAAAATTAGAAGCAAAAATAGTTCCCTACGTTTGATTTTTCAGTTAATTGCCTGTAAATGATTGCACTTGTAAAATATTTTCAATATTTAATTGCATAACTGTACATATAATTGAATTAATTCTAAGCATCATTTACTACATTTGAAAGCACAGAAATATGCATATTCACCCTAAATATATATGTGATTCACATTGTTTTCCCGCAATTTCTTCTGTAACTCTATATTTCGTTTTAACCCTTTGCGGCGCAAGACAATTCGGATCATTTAAATTATACTGCCACCGGAATTCATAAACTAAATTAAACTAAAAGAAATTTTAAATTTTAAGGTTGAAAAAACTGGCCTTTTCTGATATGTTATAAACGTAAATTTTTGCTAAAAAATTTCCGGGATGAGTTTTTGCAGTTGGATCGCAGCGTCCTCGCAGCGAGGACGCAAAATTTAAGATCCAGCTGCAAAAACTCATCCCGGAAATTTTTTAGCAAAAATTTACATTAATAACATATCAAGAAAGGCCAGTTTTTTTAACCTTAAAATTTAAAATTTCTTTTAGTTTAATTTAGTTCATGAATTCCGGTGGCAATATAATTTAAATGATCCGAATTGTCTTGCGCCGCAAAGGGTTAACCATAGCGTCAACTTCCACAACAAAAATTTTCCTTGTTTATGGGTGTTTCAATTTTGTATATCGTTTACAAACAAGCCAACACAAACAAACATATGTATCTTTTTCTTTTCTTCAAATATGACACCAATTTCATGATTGTTTTTCACATGCAAATTGTTTTTTAATCATGAAAATTTCCGAAGTAAAATTTTCGATTTTTCTTTTTTCATATAATAATGATAATAATGTATTTTAATCTGTTCTGTTTTGAACCGGAGAACTCTCGAGCAAAAGCCAAATATTAAGCATTCCATATTGTGTAATTTAGAATTTACAGCTTTTAAGGCTTCAAAGTTGATTATTATTAGAACTTTATTCATTATTCTGTAATATATGACTGGTTTTTTTTTTGTTTGTTTGTTTAATATTACACTTGTCATTTTAAGATAAAAGCAGTTGATCATTGTTAATTATAAAAGTTTGTAAAACAATATCTTTAGAAGTAATAATTTCATGTATACAGTGTACGTACAAAAAACTAACAGTTTAAAAAGTTTTTTCAAAAAGTATGACATATGTACAGTATATCTTTTTATAAATTTATCAGTTTTTATTAAATATGGCCAATCTTCTTTCAAGAGCGTTCTATATTTCTTATTAATTGCTATTAACTTTTGCTGTGTTTATTGTTTACTCATTTATTTCTTTTCTATTGTTAGACATATTCACTGTAAATAGAGGTATCTTAATAAATCTAGGCCAAAAAAATGTCTTAAAAACATTTAAGTATGCGAAATTTCAGACAGCACATGCGTCTGAATTTAAGACACATTAATGTCTTTGTTCAATTGGACTGCAATGAATATCTGAATAAATTTGATATGTGAGAAATTAAGATATATTACAGTTAAGACACTTTGAAGTTAAGACATTTTGTTTTCTGATAAATTTTTCCTTTATTATAAGTAGAGACTAGTATGTACTAGTAAGCATATTTATATACAGGATGATTCAACGATGATGGGAAAACTTTGAGGGGAGATAGGACACATCATTAGGACTCAGAATCTCATAGGAACCCATGTCCTTAAACGTCATTTTAACCCTTTACGGACCATGTGTTTTCTGGGGGTTTTAACAGAAAGCTCCGCCTACTGCCATTATTTGTGAATGGGGCACTATTTAACAGAAAGGTTCTGTCTTTTACTGTTAATCTTACAAAGTACATGATAAAATGTTGTTTCCGAATACTTCTCTGATCGAATAAATGCTTGTATTGTGAATAATTCTTTAGATGTACTGTAACACACGAAATGTAAAACTTACGCAGTAGGCGGAGTTTCAAATACATCACAAAGTGTTTCGTTACAGTAATATTGACAATAAGTAAAGTGCTTAAAATTGCAATCGCCGCAAGTAATACAAGTAAATAAAATTGGGACGATTGGCTGGTAATACTGAATTTAGAGAGCTTTAGTGGACCTGGTCATTCGTTATCAGCATCTGCGGTAAAGTGTAATTTTAAACTATGTTTTTCGACGGAGATTGGGGATTTTACTGATAATGAAAAAACAGACATGCATCTAATGTACGGTGCTGCTAATTGGAACAGTAATGGGAACAGCAGAGACTGTAACAGGAATGATTTCCAAACAGGCGCATGCCGAATCATAAAATGTTTGGACGGCTGCATTTGGTTTTTTACGTTTTTACTTTCGCTTTTTGCACAATGTTTTTTATTTCATACTAGCAGGCTTTGCCCGCTTCGCTGGTCACTAAATTTAAAGGAAACTCTTTTCTATATAGCTTTATAAAAATAAAATAAATACTAAAATTGCTCAAAAGCTCGCTTCGGATCCCTGCTGCCTTCGGTAGCGATTTGGTCATCCGCTAAAACTCGGGCGCTTGTCTCTATTACCTGAGACAATGGTTTACCAATAGGCTTCCATTAAGTCCTTATTAGATAACAGTTTCGAAATAGATAGTATCGAAAAAAAATGAAGTATCCCCTTTATATTTGAATCCCAGTTACATATGAACAACACTATACGTGGTGCACATAATATTTGCTTTTACGTTATTTCCTATGTTTATTTTGTTTATCCCCGATCAACCATAAAAATGATAACAATTTCACGCTAAATATTATAATATGCTATGACCGGCTACGTCTGTTGCATGAGACAATTAATTGTTTGTGGTTATATATAATTCATGGTTTGTAAGCATGATCACAGTACCGCCTTAATATAGCTCTCTTTGGCGACTTTTGAATTTTTGTCACCATTTTAGATTTAATCCCTTGTAAAAATAAGACTTAATACCTTGTAACAATATGCTATGAGCGCTATTTCTGCCATATTTTAGACAACTAAACTTTTAATGGTTATATATATTTCCCATTAAACATATTTTTATTTTCATTTATTTATTTAAATATTGATGAAATTTGAACTTCAATTTGGTTTGTAACGATACGACTGATATTTCTAATTTTTTTAATTCACTTTCCTCATTTTAAATAAATGTAATTTTTATTGTTCACGTTTTTTTTTTTTCTGTCGAAAAAATAATGATAATTTTTTTGGCAACAATTAAATTAAGGAATAAAATTAAATATTTTAACTAAATGTAATTTTTATTGTTCACGTTTTTTTTTTTTTTTCTGTCCAAAAAATAATGATAATTTTTTTTGGCAACAATTAAATTAAGGATTAAAATTAAATGGCTAATTTATCAGTAATTAGAAGGTTTTTATTTTAACATTTTAATTAATTAAAAGAAAACTAAAACAAAATTCGAAAATCCGGCTCCGAGGTGCATCAGGGGAGGTCATTACGAACCACCATGCAAATTTTTGTAGCTCAGCCATCAGCCGTTTTCTTAAAACTCTCTGGAAACCATACACAATGACACACACACAAACATCTTATTTTATTATATGTATAGATTTAATTTTTTGTGTTATGCCTATACAAAAGATGTATGCTTTAGTAAACTGTTCAACCCCTTAATATTTGTCCCATGACCGTAGAAATATTCGTATTTGAAACTCCACCTACGTTGTAACTTTTAAATTTTGTGTGTTACAATATATCTAAAATATGTTCACAATATTGATATTTATTCAAGCAGTGTGCATTATTCGGATACAAAATGTTTATTATGCATAGCCTTTAGTATGATAAACAATTATAAATAGAATCTCTCTGTTAAATAATACACCATTCAAGAGGAACTGCAGTAGGCGGAGTTTACTGGTAAAAAACACAGAAAACACATGATCCGTAAAGGGTTAAAATGACGTTTGGGGACATGGTGGGTTCTTATACAATTCTGAGTCCTAATGATGTGTCCTACCTCCCCTTAAAGTTTTCTCCATCATCGTTGAATCACCCTGTATATATATGTAGTTTGTGTAAATATAACTAATATTATATCTATATATATATATTTATGAGATATTGTTCAATAATAATTTTCATACTTTTTTACTTTTAACAGTGACATATGTACTGAAGATTGGCTTGAAATATATGAAGTTCACCAAAGTAGTCGTGAGAGCAAAATAGGCCGATACTGCGATAGAGCAACTCCCGGACCAATAGTGTCCGGGGTCGGTGTGAGTACAATGAAAGTTGTCCTACACACTGATGCAGAGGGCGTAGCTAGCGGTTTTGCTGCAACCTACAATTTTATTACTCCATCCAATAAATTCGAAGGTACAAATATATCATTATTTCATTCACTATGCATTAAATGAAAGTGTAGTTTTAGAAAATAGTTGCTTTTGTGATTCTTACTTACAAGGAAACATTCAAAAGGTGTCATCTTCAAAAAGTATTGAAAAAAATATATGTGATTCTACTCTAAACTCTTCATAAAACACCAGGAAATGAAAAAAATATCGGCTGAAATTAATTACAGCGACCACGAAAAATGATCAAAATTAAGCATATTTGGCGATTTAGCGCTGTTAGGCGATACGTTTGCTAGCACCGAGATTGCCGTGTACGAACAGAACCGTATTTTGCTTTTCCGCCAAGTACTCAAAATCAATCGCCTAGCAGTGTGAAATCGCCAAATGTGCTTAATTTTGATAATTTTTTGTGGTCGCTGTAATTAATTTCAGCCGATAATATTTTCACCTTCTGGTGTTTTATGAAGAGTAAAATCAAATATATTTTTTTTCAATACTTTTTAAAGATGACACCTTTTCAATGTTTCCTTGTTAGACTATAAAATTTTGGTCACAGGAGAAGATCTTTATGAAAACTACCTTTATTCTTAAAAAAAATCACTATTTTTTGCTATAAAAATTGTGTTTGTATTAAAGCTTTATTTATTTATTTATCCTCAGTTAAAGCATAATAATTCACGTTATATAAGAATAAAGAATATAATTTAATTGTACAGTGAGCGATAAAGAGACTATCTTATTCATATTTATGTATATACAAACAACGTCAGACAAGGATTTCTTGTAAAATATACAATAATTTTTCATTTATTTATTTTTATTTGTTTATTTATTTGATAGAAAAAAAAGTATGAAGAATAATTGCATAACTGATATTATGCATGGTTAATAAATCATTTTTTCCATATAATACTATTAAAATAATAATAATAATAATAACTTCTGAAATTAACATGCCTTCTTTATCAACATGCATACAAAATTGCCGGATATTTTTATCCATTTAAAGTATCATAAAGTATAATTGGGATTTATAAAGAAATTGTTAATATGCTATTATTGTTTAGTTTGCTCCATTTTTAACACAAATTATTATTATTATTATTATTATTATTTTCATGAGTTACAAATCTTTTCTTCATTTAATGGAATAGGAAATCTTGCACATGAAAAAAAAAATGAAGTCATAAATGCTTTTTAATGCAATTTAAATTAAAACTGTTTAATAAAAGTTTTTTTTTTTTAATGTCATTTGAATATGTATGGTTTATATCAAATACATTTCTAGTTGTTAAAATAACAATATAAGTAAGGAGTATTCAAAGAGGGACGAGGGTCAATTGCACCCCTCTCTTAACCTGTCAATCAAATGACGGGCGAATTGCACCCGACCTCCTTCCTTTGTTCTTCTAATCTCGGGCGAGTTGCACCGCTTGGGATTTTTCGGACGAGGGTCAATTGCACCCCTCTCTTTACCTGTCAATCAAACGACGGGCGAATTGTAACAATTTACTGATAAGTTTCAATGCCAATTTCAGTGCACCTAGTCCAAATATTTATGCTTTTATTGAAGTAATTAAGCAAACACAGGTTGATGTAAATGCTTTGAAAAATAGCGTAAATATCACAAAACAACCAAATAAATTTCTGAAAAAGAGAATGGAAAACATGGAAAAAATAAAGCAGAAATATACGAGTAAAGAACTTACAAGATATGAATTTTTAAAGGCTATTTCCTACTACAGTTCAAAGAAAGATAAAAAGGAAGCAAATTAAAACCGATGCATAAAATAAGACGACAGATGATCATCTTTCTCAAAGACAATGGGCATATGCTCGGCTATTAGACAAGGTAAACTTATTACCACTATGAGACAAAGAAAAATTATTCACAAATCTTTTAAACACACCATGGGTTTTTAGCCCATGACAGTCCTAAGCCTGTGAAAAGGGTGAAGGGAAAATTATGCGATTATGTATTAAAAAAAAATTATGCGATTATGTATAAAAAAAATTATGTAATAATATCGTGGAGGGTGCAACTCGCCCCTTTATAGAAATGGCTAAGCGGTGTAACTCACCCCTTGGTTCGAGGTGGTAAACGGTGCAACTCACCCCTTGGTTCAGAGAGTAAGCGGTGCAACTCGCCCGTTTAGGTATTCTCCGGGTGCAACTAACCTACTCCCTTCAAAGAGTATTCAAGAGTTCACTTTTAATAATATTATACAGGCTTATAATTATTTATGATTATAATAATTTTCAACTCTATTACTAGATGATATTATGTTGAATGTTAGAGGATTTTAATATCGTTTGGCATTCTTACTCTCTCGTTTACTGTTGCTAACACTTTTATATATATATTTTTATTACTAGGCATATATTTATTTATCTTATATATTTTATAATGCATAATTTATGATTTTTTTTTTCTGTTGTTGTTGTTTGTTTGTTTGCTGTACCAGTGTCCATTTATTTTAGTGGTTGTAGTGCATAATAAACATAAAATGACTTTTTAAATCTTAATGCAAATTCAACTTTAAAAGAGCTAATTGTACACGAAAATAAATGCTTACAATTTTAAACACAACTTCGATGCTATGTGTTTGACGAAATTAACCTGATACGGCACTTTTCTTTTACTTTTCTTATCATTCTGAGCTACTTACATGCGATTTTTGTGAGGATTCATGTAAAAATTGGCATACATGCTACCTCTGTAGAACGCTTTAAATGAGTAAAACATGAAAATAAATAGTACTTAGTTTTGAGATAACAATTATTGGAACTATTGCATAAATTGCTTTGATTCGGTATATTGCTCTGCAATAATTTAGTTCAAATATTCTCTGCAGTAATAGTACAGTCGGTAACAAAAGTGTCCGAACACTAGCAAAAATTCCTATGTAAAAAAAAGTACACTTCATACGGTTTTGTTAAATAAATCCTTATCGAATCATGTTCTTAGACTGACTAAGAATAGGATTCGACAAGGATTTATTTAACAAAACCGTATGAAGTGAACATTTTTACATAAGAATTTTTGCTAGTGTTCGGACATTTTTGTTACCAACTGTATTTGCACACAGGGCTAACTAATCTGGGGTCTTCTGTTTAAATTGCATTCCGAAATACTACAAAAATATACGCGTGAACCGAGAATCCAATCTGGCACCTTTTAACTGAAGGCCAAAGAACTAACCAGTCCAGAGCGGTTACTACGGTCAGTAACCGGAGCAGTTACTAAACGAGTTTTCTTGCTAGGGAAACCAAAATAAAAGATAAATAAACATAAGAAAAATGAACAACGTCTTGAACGACAAAAGAAATATGAAATTAAGTCGCAGACTGCTATTTCAGTAGCATTAAGCTTACCGCCAAAAGTGCAGGGCTGATAGTACGCTAAATGCTACTGAAACAGCTGCCTGCTGTTTTATTATTTCCTTTGACATTCGAGACGTTGTTTATTTTTTCTGTATTTATAAAATAAACTTCCTATTGAAAATGAGGCTTTACTAAATAGAGAAACATAGGATAAAAATTAAAGCAATTTTATTGTTTTCATTGTTATTATTATTATAAAATTCTGAATAAAACACTCATAAAAATAAAAGCAAGCATTTATAGTAATTAAGCAGGAAGTATATGATGGGCTGGATAAGATTTAAAAAGAATTTGATTATTAATATACGATTATAATTAAAGTTATGATCTCAAAAACGCTATCATTTTAAATCTACCGTTTAGAATGACTTGGATTTTTACCAAAACAAACGTGAGGCAATGGAATTTTGTTTGGCAAATGGAAAAAAAAAATTCCAAAATGTGCCGTTAATCATCCATAAAGTGTCATAAGGCTCGTCTTTTTCTCTTGTCACTATCACTGTTTTCGTATTGAACACGTATTCTTGTCTTTTTGCTAAAAAAGTTGTCGTAAACCCTTGGATTCTATTTTTTCTTGCTATTCTGTCCTATTTATAACAACATTCCTGTGCATAATGAATCGATTTAGACGTTTCCCCTGACATTACACTGATAGCGCCATCTGTAGACATATTTTGAAGCTACTTTTTTTCTTCGCCAAACAAAATTCCATTTCCTTGCGATTTTTCTGTTGAAATACCAAATCGTTCTGACCAGAAGTTTTTAAATTATAACGTTTTGAAATATTAACTTTAATTATAATCACCCTATACTATGTGCCATGTATCAGCAAACGTTAGTCTGAATAATTTGGAAGATTTAGCGTTTTTTTTTTTTTTTTTTTATCTTAAAAAGAACGAAAATAAATAAAATAAATGATTAATTTTTTCGAACACATGACATATTTGCTTCTGTAATGCTTGTAAGAAATTTTTGAAACTTAAGTGATATTTGCAGATTTCATTGATACATTTTTCTATACAACAGAATGCGGGTTTAACATAACCGGACAATCCTCTGGCGTCATCACGAGTCCTGGTTTCCCGGAAAAGTACAAAGACAGAAGACAAGTGTGCCACTGGTACATAAGTGTCAAGCCAACTGCCAGAGTGTTGCTCATCTTTACATTTTTCAGGCTAGAAGGAGATCCAGGAGGTAGGTTGTGTAAAATATTATTTTGTTAATTCTTTGTTTTTACTCTTTTATATATATATATACAGTATACTTTTCCGCCTTTTCTTGGGCTTTATTAAGGATTTTTTAATCACCCCCCTTGATGAAGGCCAAAAAAATGTGGAAAATACCAAACTTTGAAACAAAATATCTCGGTCACTTTTTGGTGTACAGAAGTTAACATTTGTGTTATATTTGTTAGGATGAGTGTCATCTTTTACTAAATATGATTATAGGGACCTGAGAACTGTATAAAAAATTAGTTTTTGTAATTTTTAAAAAATTTATTTTTTAATTTTAAACATGACCTATCATAAATGCTTGCATTTTTAAACCATTTTGTAATTGGAAGTGTATATGTTTTCTACTAATGGTTGTGGGAGATAAAGGTTTCCTCGCACCATTGCTTTGCACCTTGTACATTTGGGTGTTGTTTTTTGGATTCCTTAGCAAACAGATTCTCAGAAGTTTTATTATACTTAATATTATTATATTTGAATGTATATGTATGTAAATTTTTATAATTCCAAGACAGTGCTTAAAAAATTAAAAAATCATTAACCGTAAAATTCAAACCGTTATCATCAAAGCTACTAATATTCTTCGCAAAATAAATTTTTATAATTGAACTGAAACAGCAATTTTTAATCTGTTGAATTATGATAAAGGGTGATACATTTAAAAAGAGTACCCGATATTTTGTCTTTTATATTACCCATATTTTGAATGTATATATGCCAACTTTTTCGGTTTTTACGGAAGGTATACCACAAAATTTTAATAGAATTTTTTTAATAATAGTTTTCTTCTAATTATCTACAGTTAACAGTAGTGAAAAATCCTATTACAAAAAGCAGTGGTTATTCTTTAAAAATAAACCTCACTGTTGGTAAATATGCTAAAGCGTATGCGGCAAGACTTTCAACATCGTAACGGATTTAATATGTTTAATATTTAATGTGTGAGTATCATTTGCATCTCGCTCTAAGTGCTAAAACATGAACAAGTTATCAATTTTTATTACGTTTCTGCTCATATGAGTTAAATAAATAGTCTGCTTTTATCACCTTTCAAAGAAAAAGAGCTTTTAGAAAGCGAAATAATTAATGTCCGCATATTTAATAATTTTTGGTGTTGAAAGTTTTGATACATTAGTGATGATGGTAATACAAAAAATGAAGGATACCCTTTTAAATTGATCATCCTGTACTAAATGTACTACAATTACAAATTTTATGCATACTGTATCAATATTTATTAATTAAATTATAATGGAATATTTTCCAAAAAATTATTTATGTTTACAATGTTTTACAGGAATAATAATTTTAATATTATGGTTAAAACGTTTAAGCAATTAAGAGATCTGTTTTAAATTTTACCTGACTAATGGACAATAATACTATGTGTGACGATTACTTCAAATTTTTTGTTCCTGTTGAAGATAGATTGCCTTTAACAGCACACAAAACCTGTCCTTACTGAGAGCCAGACAACTCAAGATTTTTATGGGGAATTTTTTTTTTTTTTTTTTTTTTTGTGTGGAATTACACATTGCCCAATGTATTTTTTAAAATTTCGTTTCAATATTTAGAAAATTCACAAAGATTAAATTAGTTTTTGTTTTCTAGATATATATATATATATATATTTATTTATTATTATTTCAAACAAAAAGCATTTAATTCTTCGCATTTTTTAGCTCCAAAATAAATTTTTTTAAATTTTTAGTAAGGAATCCTGTCGGCTGCGCCAGTAAGGAATCCTTGTTCTGTGAATTCTTGCATCACAGAGAAAGCAACTAATTAATTAAATCCAGTCATGGCACTGAATAAAAATGTCATAAATATAGATGAACACTTTAATTGAATAAATACTATAACATCACAAAACATAATAAAACATTCAAACACAAAATAAAAATATTCTTTCGGAACAAACTAAAGCATGTCCTCCACCGTTCACTATCACCTCCCGCTCCCTTCTTTTTCGGCTGTTGCCACTCAACTCGAGCCTAATACCATGTCATGACGTCACGAACTAACCATGGAACTTTACATTTTTAAAATAATTTTAAGCTTTTAAGATCATTTTTGGAGGAATCAAAAACAAATTTAACGTTTTTAAATTTTCTGATTCTGAAAACAGAATTTAAAAAAATAGTTAATGGGTATTTCAATAAACAAATTTCCCTATACAATAACATGGGGTTTAGATGTCCGTGAAGTTAAATATTGGATCCTTTTAAATAGTTGTTCTATGATAATTTATATTGCTCCAAAACAACATTTTGAATAGTAACAAGTTTTCTTTTCTTCATATTAAAACACACACACACGCAAAAAAAAAAAAAAAAAAAAAGCTTTTAATTGTGTCATCGACGTTAAAAATTTTCAATAACGTTAAAGTCACAAAAAAAAAAAAAAAAAAAAAAAAAAAAAAAAGATAGCTAAAATATTCCAAAAAATTCTGTTAAAATTGGTAATAAAGAATTCTGTGTAAAATAAAATCTTTTTTAATTTATAAATTCTTACACTCTCAATTACTTTTAGATTAAAAATGCATGCTTTAAATTTTAAAGCATAGGATTTTTTGACAAATTGTGCACATAAAAAAAATTGATCAAATTAAAAAAAAAAAAAAAAAAAAAAAGAATATAGTGAAAGAATATCTTTCTTACTGAGCATTACAGTTTTTCGTGATTTGGTTTCAACAACTGTAGATGCTAAAATATTGGCATATATGAACTGTCTTATAAGGGTTGAGTGTATAATCTTTCAATAGTAAGAACTTTTTTAAATAATAGTATATACATGATCTGTATAATAATATAATCTATAATAGTAATAGTAATGTATAATAATTGTAGTATAATCTATTTAGAGAAATAATATATAACATGATCTATACAAAAATCTCTTGAATGCCTGTAAAAAGTTATAACAGCTAGTATCACACTGTTAAAAAGGGTTTCTTAAAAATGAGCAAAATTGTCTCAAAATAGCTCCGAAACAACGTATACATAAATTTGAAAACCCATGTACTCATTTTTGAGTATATTGACATGTCAAACATAGGGATATTAGGATTCTTATTGGTCAACCCCATTTTTGAGCATGTCATTATACTCAAAAATGAGTACATGGGTATTCAAATTTAAGTACACATTGTTTCGGAGCTATTTTGAGACAATATAGCTCAATTTTAATAAACCATATTTAACAGTGGCATTTGTAATATGTACCGTTAACATATAAGTATATAAACAACATATAAAAGTGCATAATATGTTCGTAATTCCTTAACGTATTTGTATATGATATATGATTATGTATTAGATTAAGATATATTTCTAAACATAAAAGTGGAAATTTTTAAATATTCTGCATAAAACAAAAGAAATATTCTTGTAGTTTATAAACATTTTTAACGATTATTTCAATTTGAAAACTGTTTTCCTTTCACATATACGCATTTTATTCTAATCACCTAATTATACTGTAAAATTACTCAACAATAATAATCCTTATGAATCAGTTAATTATGTTGTATTTAATTAAATTCTGAACAAGTAGGTGTTTAGACAAAATTTATGTATAAGCAAACAGATAAAATAGATTTGACGGTGAAAATGAAATCCATAATATTATTAAGACTTATTTTAAATTCTCTAATATACAGATTTTTGCCGCAATAATCCTATAATAAGATTAAAAGCTAAAATTGCAAATAAACACCTTTGGTTATATTTAAATATTTGCTTAATAATACATTTATTTCAGTGTTTCGTTACAGCTCTTATACACATAGATAGTTCAGGAATATTTTTTACATGCTAATCAAACTAATAAAAGAAAAAAAAAATATTTATACGAATTGTATAATTATTTTGTTACATTTGTTAAGTTATGCTAATTAGCTATTTTTAAATGCTCTAAGGAGTTTTTGTTAACACTTATTTTATTTTTAATATGGCACCTCTCCCAGCTTTGTTTTAACCCCTTAACGCGCGGTGTCCTCGCTGCGAGGATGCAAAATTTAAGATCCAGCTGCAAAAATTCATCCCGGAAATTTTTTAGCAAAAACTCACGTTTATAACATATCAGAAAAGGCCTGTTTTTTAAACCCTAAAATTTAAAATTTCTTTTAGTTTAATTTAGTTCATGAATTCCGGTGGCAGTATAATTTAAATATTTCAAATTGTCTTGCGCCGCAAAGGGTTAATAAATATATCAATTAATAATAATTCGAGAAAATGTTTACATTCATATTTGGTCTAAGATATTTGAATAAATTTAGAAAAAACAATTATATTTTTTAATTAATTATATTCTTGTTTCGAGGTTTTTTTTTTTTTTTTTTTTTAATGAATTTTAGATTGAAGCATTAAAAAATTCAAACCAGTTTTCAATAAAGCGAATTTTTTTTTTTTTTTTTTTTTTTTAAATATGATTTCATCATATAATATTTTTTTTTATTTTCTGAGTTCAAGTTATCATACAAATTTTCTTTTTAAAGGGACTGGTGAGTTAAATTTTACATACAGACACTAAAAGTTGTGCTTTACTCAGAATGAACGATTATTTTATTTATCCCTCTTTTATAAATAAAGAAAAAGTAGTAGAATTTCGCATGAAAATATCTAAGAATTTCTATTTTAGCTTTACCACACACACACAAATGTTTTGATGAAGCGACAAAAATTTTGTTAACCTGTGTATTCCCATGGCTTGTTTACAAAACAAAACAAGTACTTCCGCCTCATTCGGAAGGGTAGGTTGATATCTTTTTTCTATCAAGTAGCCACCATTTTGGAACAAAATGGCGATTACAAATTTTTAATGGATTCGATTGAAATATTGATGTGGGCTATGTACACATGGAATTTAAAGCAAATCGGTTCATAAACGCTTTTAATGTGAATCTAAAATTTTCAAATGGCCAGCACTTGGAAACAAGATGGCAGGCCAAGTTAGCAAACAAATATATCAAATGCATTTCTGAGGTAAGTCTACTGTACAAATTTAGTTCGAATTAATTCAGAATTTCAAAAGTTATCGTGTTAAAAAATTAAGTGGCTGCTACTTGGATCAAAATGGCGAAGCAAGTTTCTCAGTGAACTAAGCCAAGATATTTGTAAGTCCACGGTCCAACTTTCGTTCGAATAAATTCATTATTTCAAATGTTGCAGCGATAACAAATTCTCAAGTGGCCGCACGCCGCAACTTGGAAACAAAATTGCGGAGAAACTTGCCCACCGAAATCACAGATATTTCAATGATAAATCCATTTTTGAACCTTGGTTTCAATTGATTAATTATTTCCAAAGTTATCCCGATAACAAATTTTCAAGTGGCCGCCACTTGGAAACAATATGACGGGGCAAGCTGCCCAGCAAACTCCCCCAATACATTTGAAGCATAAGCTCACTCCGTTATTGAGCTCAAATAAACGAAGTGATTACGATAGGTAAATTTCTAAAGAAATCAACCTAAAACGCATTATCTGTTTCTCTGATGTAATATTTAGGCTAAAGAAATACACTTTTTTAATTACAAAATTTATTTTTATACTTATAATTTATATTTATTATTTAGCACTTGAGTTGTTGCTTTGCAAAAAGGCATTTATTTTGCAGATTATTTATTCATTTATTACAAACAGTAACAAAAATATTTATACTTGCGCTTTGGACTTATTTTTTTTCAACTTATAATACTTACACACACTAAAACACGATATTACTTCAATAATACGGAAACAATTACAAAAAAAAAAAAAAAAAAAAAAAAAAAGACAAACGTTATAAGCACAGTGTTGCCAACAAAACTATATCAATATTTACCATATTGACTCTATGCAGAAATAAATAATATGCAAGAATATAATTGTTTATGGTTAGAAAAAAAAAAAAAAAAAAAAAAAATGTTAAACATCTGTCACCTCCAGTTATTCTGAGAATATTGATGAGTTAAATCAACAATTTTTGTTGATATAGCCTCAACAAAAATTTTGTTACCAGAACCCAAATTATTTTGTTGTCTTTTAGCAAATAATTTTGTTCATATCAGCTAATATATGTTTAAATGAACAAAATTATTTTTATAGTTTAAACGAATAATTGTGTTGATTCAGCGCATCGCTTGGTTGTTTACAGAGATATCTATAATGTACCATATTGAACTATCTAAACAAAATCCCTCCTTTTTCAATCATATTCTTTTAGTTAATCGGGGTAAGTTGATTTTGGTTACCTGAACAAAATTATTCTTAAAATGACAAAATGCTAGGGAAATTCAAAAATTACTTATACTTTTCGTTCTACAACTTTATTAAATAAGGTGGTGGCCGCATGCGCATCCATTGAGTTGGCGTGTCTGTGGTCACGTGTGAGGAATTTAATCACGATCTCGTCACTTGTCTTCTAGCTACAACAGCGTAAGCATATCAGCTTCACTATCAGAATGCACCAAAGAAGAGCAATGAGGAGTGATCAAATTTTTGTGATCACAGGGGGTGAAAAGTTCTGAAATTTACCGGAGACTTTCATCACAATTCGGAAAAAGTGCTTTATATCGCAATTTTTTTTTTTTTTTTTTTTTTTTTGTAAATCGAAATGTTTAACCCGTTAGTAGTCGCTATAGACAGCGCCACCTATTAAAAATTGCACACTTTTTATTTAACTGTCACCAATAATTTTAAGAAGTGATGTGACCGACGTTTCTTCGATTTTATTTGCGTTTTATTCATATCAAATGCTACTTCTAAAAATTTTTGGTGGCTATTGAATAAAAAAATCTGGCAACACTAAAAGATGGGCGGCAAATCGACCAACTAGCGACTACTAACGGGTTAAAAATGGCTGAACGAGCGCAACAAAAAATAAATAAAAATAAAAGAAAATTATACAGACACGACATTATTTCATTATTTAAAACATGAAAATCTGACATTGACAGATTTTAATTTAGTGCCAGAGGTCTACTGCTAAACTTGTTAATATCGACAAATTCTTCTTTAGTTAATTCGTGACGATCTAAATTCCATGATAAAGTTTTCATTAAATCAAACCAATGTGTTTTAGCTGCAGATATTGTAACAAATAACGTTGGAAGTCCAAACTGTCTTATAGCCGCAAAACAACGTTTTTTCTCTTTTTCCCAATGAGTGGGAGGTGTGCCTTGGGGGGACTCATGTCAAAGGTGTGCCATGGGGGGGGGACTCATGTCAAAGTTGTACCTTGGGGGGGACTCATGTCAAAGTTGGGCCTTGGGGGGACTCATGTCAAAGTTGGGCCTGGGGGGGGGGGGGACTCATGTCAAAGTTGGGCCTTGGGGGGACTCATGTCAAAGTTGTACCTTGGGGGGGACTCATGTCAAAGTTGGGCCTGGGGGGGGACTCATGTCAAAGTTGGGCCTTGGGGGGACTTCATTCAATAAATCCCCATTCAATAAACCGACTGAAATAGGCCCTTAGCACTATTAAGAGTGTATTATAAAAATTCGACAACGCTGTACCGACTGAAATAGGGGTACCTTGGGGGGGACTCATGTCAAAGTTGTGCCTTGGGGGGACTTCATTCAATAAATCCCCATTCAATAAACCGACTGAAATAGGCCTCTAGCACTAATTAAGAGTGACCTATAAAAATTCGACAACTGTACCGACTAAAATAGGCCTCTAGCACTAAAAAAAGAGCTGGACGACCGTCAATCTCGACCACTGATGACAACATTCAGCAAGCTCCAGAAATGGTTACAGAAGATAAGAGAGCTGCCATAGTCGCATTGTCCGAACATAAGTCACGGTTATGCCTAAATACTGAAGGAAGCTTTGAGAGGTCGTCGATTTACCTCATACATAGATGTTCGGGATGCAGTGGAGAAGTGGCGTCACGACCAACCGAAAACCTTCTACCAGGAAGGCATGCGGATGCTTGTGGCTCGCTGGATCATCGACGAAATATTAGAGTAGACCCCGGACTAGTAATCCTTTTGCTTCCGAAGATCACATCCCCACAATTCTACCATTTCATTCGCCAAACCGATATTCCACTTCTACCAAAGCAAGTCTCCTTCATCGCTGTTTTATATTTCGATTGGGGATAAATTAAACACAAACCACAACCTACATTAGGTGAAATGAAAAGCAAGTAATCTAATCCTTGTTATAGATTGAAAGCTGTTCTGCTTGACTTTTCTTTGAAGTTTTGGTGGTAAGAGGAACAAACCATTTTAAATATGCAAAATCCCCAAAACCAGTTGCCAAGAAAGCGATTATCGACAAAAGAAGATGCAAAAACCACAGTGATGTTCTGCGAATTTTTCTCCATAGCCAGTATAGGGAATCCTTACTCTACTAGCATATCTGCTCGATTCGCTGGATCAAGTGTATTGCTCAAGATGGAGACTACAAGAAATAATAACTTACTCAGTTAACTAAAAGAATTCCGACACGTTATGTATGGTAACTACTGGATGATGTATTTTCAGTAGAGGATGAGGTTCAGTGGGTTTTACGTCGCACTAGTGCACCACTATGGGCACTAGGGCGTACTATTTGTAAAGAAAATGAATATTCAACAGGAATTCTGAGTCCCAACCCACACACAAAAATCTTAGTAATTAATTGAATTAATCTTATCTATATAGAAATATTTAACGGCTGTATTCACCAGTAACTTCAACTCCCGGTTGAACACGAAAATTTGAAAAGCACATAAAGTCGGGGTACAACTTTTCAGCAAAATCTGATGCGTTATTTATGCCATCTAGCGGCATAGTTACTTTCCAATTTTTTTATCGGAAAATAACCAATCAAATTTTTTATGAAATCTCCGCGCTAGATGGCAGATGAAGCCGGTCAATTTTTTTAGAAAGCTGCACCCTGCCTTTAGACGCTTTTCAGGTTTTTCCATTGAACCGGGAGTTGAAGTTAATGGTGAATACGGCCGTTAATGACCGAGTTTCAAACTGAATCATTATTTAAAATCCTTTACAAAGTAGATGAGTGATTTGTTTTGGAAATCATTATTCATTAAAATCATTATTGGAAATCATTTAGCTATTTCTTTGCTGACTGATTTTTTAGCATTAAAATACTTTTGTTTCAGAGAAAGGTCGATTTCAAATTTCAAAAACCCCGTTATCTGCGAATTTCATAAAAATCACCAGAGCCGTTTCCAAGAAAACTAGATTTCTGTCATATTTTGCAGAGAAAAAAGCGGAATTTTTTTTTTTTTTTTTCTTGAAACAACCAAATTTTTTCGTTGGTATAGCCAAAACAAAAATTTGTTGTTTCAATAAAAGATTTTTTTCTGTGCGGAGTGCAGGTTACCAGTGGATATTACTTATTTTTCTGAAGATGAGGGTAAATTCATATCAAACCTTCATCTCAAAAATCACCTAATTCTAAATTTATACCAAAGTCGTTTAAGTAGTTTCCAAGGCAACCAAATTTTAAACATATTTTGTACCAGGCGGAGCGCGGTTCAAGAGCGAAAGGTAGTTTTCCTGAAAATGGGTGTAATTCTAATAGAATTATCATCCCAAAAAAACTCTCGTAAATTTAAAACAAAAATTGTCATCTCAAAGAAAATTATGTCTAGCTCTGAATTTTTATTTAAATATATATATATATATATATATTTCGAACAGTTTTCAAGAAATCCAGTTTCTGTCATATTTTGCCATGCTCGGAGCGCTGATTCACAGTAAATATTAATTTTCCTAACGATAAGTGTAATCCAAATCAAATTGTCATTTAAAAATACTCCTAAACTTCACTTTCTATGAAAATTGTTCAAGCACAGTTTTCTATAAAACCAGGTTTCAGCAATATTTTGCCCTGAGCAGAGCACAAGTCACCAATGAAGGCTAATTTTCCTGAAGATAAGGATAAATCAGATCGGTTTGTGATCTAAAAAAAAGACTTTAACAATAAATTTTTCTTTTAAATTGGTAGAAATTTCAAAAAATCCAGGATATGTGTACAAGATTAACTCATTTAATAATAAAGAGGATAAATAAAATATCTGATCAGTAACCTATAATGCAAACAGGACATTGAGGTTTTTTATCTTTGGTGTGTTATTAGGGTTAAAGTCGGTTCACTGCACAAGGGTCCTAGATTTGAGGGGAATGTCCTCCGGGACTGTCTTTCTAAGGTGTCCTAGCTCGTATTTATGCGAGTTTTGGAGAAAAACACTGAAAACTCCGAACGGCTAGGCCGATGGGCGCAACCTGGAATCAAACTCGGCACCTCACGTCTATCAGCTTTGAGGACAGAACCTCTCGACCGCTTGTGGGCTTTTGATCTTTCGATCCACTAGTTTTGCGAATCAAATATGAGGCATGACATTTATAGAATCTATAGTCATTAAACAGAATCAAAACAAATGTCATTATCCTTTTTCAATACTACACTTCTTTGTACATTCTTTATTTATTAATATTATAAAGACATATTTCATGAAAATAATATTTCGCCTTGTGCTTTCAGAAAGAGGATGTCCTGGAGCTGTAGTCCGAGTATGGAAAGATTTGAGTCAACCTCCAGTGGAAATGTGTGGCATTGTCGTAAGCAATGACACGCTTGAGATCATATCGACAACTAGTGTACTTAAATTTACGTGAGTATAGATTAATTACTACAGTCACATGAAATACATAATGAATTTATTAATCAAATTTTAATTATGTTAAATTTAACAAGAAAAATTTTTATGATATTCGATGTCCATTAATTCCTTTTGCTGGTGCTATAAGTCTATTTCTTTTAATCTATGGTGATCATGGTTGAGTACCTCACAATAAAATAACATTAAAAATGTTGCAGTTACCCAAATTTAGAAGTTGAGGTATAATGAAGGCAAGAAAGATAACAATTATGATAAGTAATTTCCTTGTTAAATTATTTAAAACTTAGAAAAAACGATTTCAAAAAACAGGCTATTCGAGGACATGTAATCGCCCTATTTTAATCTGAAATTTTGCGTCGTCTACAATTTTATAGTTCAGTCATTTATAAAAAAAAAATTATCTACAATATTTCTCTTTTAAGTAAAATTAAATAATAACGCTGTATGTAAAATTTAGTATTTAAACGCCGATAGCATATATTTATATAGATAATAGACCACCACACTGTTAAAAATGGTTTCTCAGAGATGAGCAAAATTGTCTCAAAATATCTCCAAAACAATATATACTTAAATTTGAAAATACCATGTGCTCATCTTTGAGTACATTGACGTGCTCAAAAGTGGGGATATTGGGATTTTTAGTGTTCAACCTCATTTTTGAGCATGTCAATATACTAAATATATACAATACATTAAGTACATATATATATATATGTATATATATATATATATATTTCGATATCTCGATTAACCGATAAATTATTTTTTAAACAATTATTTAAATTAGAGACAATTTTAAAATATAATTAAAATTATTATAATAAATTTAAATATTAAATAATTAAATAATAATAATAATGATAATAAATTCAAAACAAATAAATGTAAAATATTTCTTCTATCATTTTATTTACTTTACTCCGTATTATGAGAATTTTTTTTTTTTTTTTTTTAATGAAATGCGCGAAGGAAGAAACTATTTTCGCCGCATGTATAAGTCTCCAAATTCGCTTAATAGCGTGGCGGTCCTCGAATAGAAAAGTACTGGTCAAACTTTTATAGGTTAAAAGCGGCATTCTTCTTACTTCCACTTTCTACTATTTCTTAAATTTATTTATTTTTTAAAATATTAATGTTTGTAAAGTGTTTTATATAATCATAAATTAATATAAAATATTTAATAATTTTCATTAGAAAAATGAAATAGTAATTTATGCGTAAACATTTTTTATTTTTTTATTATTTTAACAGTTTTGCAACAGCAGAAAAAGCTATTGGTGCTGAAGGTTTTAAAGCTGTTTGGACAGAAATTACAGAAGGTATAAAACACAACAACGAATTTCTTATATTTCATTTGGAGAATTATGTCATTTAAGATTTCATCTAATTGTATTAATATATATATATAAATTCCAATGTTTTATTTTCACTTAAAAAGATTTTTGCATAATCATTACACTTTTCACCCTAAAATACTACTAAAAAAATAATCGACAGTAAAATTAATTTTCTATATCTATTGTAAAGTAAACCATAATAGTACTTTTAATAAATAGAGTAATGTCATACTAGTTAACAAAAAAAAAATGTACATGCATTCATTCTTTTTTAAAAAATTCTGAAAGTTTACCGAAAACTTCTTCATTTTTTTCATTTTTAAAAGTAGTATATCCCTTTAAATGCAGTGGATAAAAAAAAAGTATTGGCCATTGCTTATATTTAAACATATTACTTAAGGAAATGACTGATATTTTAAGCAAAATACAACGCAGTAGACAGGCAATAAAAACTCAAATAAAATTAAACTTTCATTTTAATATACTTTTTAGAAATAAAATGGAACAAAAACATAATTAAGCTTGTCAAAAATGTATTGGCAAAATAATACAGCAAAGTGTAGGGCAAAAACAAGTGATATTTAATATTTTGTATGCATAGCTTTTGCATTTATGATTGCTTATAATCTATTCTTCATTGACAAAAACAACGTTTTTGTAGTGCCACTGGTTATATTTTCACATTCTTGGAGGAGTATACGTTTAAGCTCCTCTTTAGACGATATTTTATGTTTCCTGACAACTAAATCCAATTGGTGCCATAAATTTTCAATTGGGTTAATGTCCGGTGACTGAGGTGGTGTTTTTAACTGTCGAGGTGCATTATAGAGTAACCATTCCCGTGTTTTATATGTTGTATGCTTGGGGTCGTTGTCTTTCTGAAACACAAACGACGTTTTCAAGCCAAGTTTATGAGCACTTGCCTTTAAGTCCCATCGCAATATGTCGATGTACATAAGTGCTGTCATTTTACCTTCAATAAAATACAAGTTACTAACTCCATTTGCTGCCATACAGCCCCAAACTAAGATGCTCCCCCCTCCGTGTTTCACAGTAGCTGTTACATTTCGTGTTTCAAATTCAGAATTTGGCTTTCTCCATACATGTCGTCTTCCATCACTCCCAAAAATATTGAATTTCGATTCATCCGAAAATATGACTTTATTCCAAAAATCGCTGGCTGATCAATAGTAAATTTTGCTAAGTCTAGCCTGATTTTCCTGTTTCTTTCAGAAATGAAAGGCTTCTTTCTAGCTGCTCTTCCGTAATAGTCATTTCCATGTAAAATATTTTGAATTGTCTGGACATTAAATGTTTTTCCAAAATATTTGCTACTTGTTGGGTGAACTGGGGTGCACTTATTTTTGGGTTCTTGTTGACTTCTCTGATAACGTCACGCTTCTCCTTTCTGGAAAATATTCGAGGCCACCCAGTTCTGACCTTATTCTCTGTTGAACCTGTTTCTTGAAACTTTTTAACGACACTTCTGACAGTGAATAAATTAATTTTCAGTTGCTTTCCAATAGCACGATATGTTAAGACATCATTTATGGATAATGATGTTTTTAATACTAACGTCCGACTCCTTCGATTTTGTAGACATTTTAACCAGCGTTAAAAAAAAAAGATGCAAAAATTTTACAGAAACACTGCTGAATTTATGCTAACATTCTGTCACGTGATTTCAATTCGACGAAACTTGGAACTTTGCCAATTGGCCTGAGTTCGAACTTTTCCAATACTTTTTTTACTTTCTTTCACCCCTAAGGTAGAGAAAGTATTGTTTTTGGGTCAAATTTTCAAAATTGAAATTTTGTTTTATTTACACGTTTTGAATAAACAATATAAAATATTATACGCCGGTTGATCCAAAAGTCGTAGAAAAAATAACAAAATATATTATTCAAAAAGTACCGAGAGTAACTCTAATGCGGTTTTCACTGAAATGTACAAAAAATAATGGGAATTTTTATATACATATAAGAAATAATATTAGTTACATTTTTCACCAACATATCGCGCTGTATTTACAGCATCGTCTCACATTTTAAACAGTTTGACCTGATCGTATGGCGCCATATTTCGAATTCTGAAGCTTTTTTTTAGGAGAATTTCCAATGCGCAACGTCTGATAGTCATTCTAATAAAAGATGGCCGTTACATTGAGCATTTATAATCCTAGTTACTTTGTTGTATGTACTGTACCACTGTAAAAAAAAATAATTTTACAATAAAAACGCCACCTACTGAAGAAAATTTAAACTAATTTGCTAAAAAAAAATTTCTTGCCTAAAAAAATTCCTATCTCTTTCTGTGCATTTCAGTAAAAATCGCATAGTGCTACGGTCAATACTTTTTGAATAATATATTTTTTATTCCTTTCAGTGACTTTTGTATCACCCTGTATTTCATATCATATGTATCAGGGTAACTGAGATTTTCAAATGATTGTTCGTTATTAAATAGTTAAGTAAGCTTTGACTTTTTTTAATTAATCGTGAAATAAATTTTAATTAGCCACGAAAACTGTTATACCTATGGGGGTCACCGAAGCGAAGAGCCATCCCTTCCGTGGAAAATCAAAATTGTGATGGCATGCCACCGGACCACCTCTAGGGGTGTGTCCCAGACCGTCGCCAATTGCCCATCTGCGCAGCACTAGTGCGACGTAAAACCCAACCATCCATCCATCCTCAAAAACTGAAAAACATCTCATCAAGCCCATATATACGTACAGTATTAAATCCATAAACCCTTCCGATCGTGTGATTTGATGCGATACTAACATTTAGTATCTTAATTACGATACTTGATTATTTTTTTTTTTTACTTTCTTCTATATGTAATATAGAGAAAGTATTGGATTCGTAAAAATTTTCGACCTCGGGTTTTTGATGAATTTACACGTTTTGAGAGCTGTAGAACACGATTTGACCATTTTTAGAAAATGTCTGTCTGTCTGTCTGTCTGTCTGTGTGTGTGTGTGTGTGTGTGTGACAAAATTTTGTGGCAACTGTATCTCAAGAACTACTGCACAAAATTTCATACAAATTGGTATGTAGTTGTACCTTGACATAAATTAGTGCCTATCAACTTTAGGTAAAAATTGTCTTACAGGTTGCGTTGCCATCCCGCTTTTTCTAAATTTTTAACATGGTGATATAGGACAAAATTTTGTATAAATGTGCATAAAGAGAATTATTTTTTAGTAATCATTATGAAATTTACAAGAATTATTTAAAATAGAGATAGTCAACTGGGAAAAAAATTTTGTATGCGTAGGAGCCTCGCAACCCCCCCTGGAGTAAATTTTCAAGATGGGTATCTTTCGAAAGGTCTCGTCAATGCCTTTAAAACGAATGGTTGAACTATAAATCTGTGATAATTTAAAACAAAGTTATCGATTTTTTTTACTTTTAACAAAAAAAAAAACTTAGACAAAATCTTTTTTTTTTTTTTTTTTTTTTTTTTTTTTTAAACGAAATTTAACCAGACTTGGTATTTAGTTGGCCCCTGACATAAACTGAGGTTGATTAGATTTGGGGATCAATCGCGCAACAGGTGGCGCTGTGATCGTATTTTTTCTAAATTTTTAACATGGCAGTATAGGAAAAAATTTCGTATAAATGTACATAATGAGAGTTATTCTTAACCTGCGATTGTGAAATTAATATGAATTATTGATAATAGTAGTAGTTAATTAGGAAAAAAAAAATTGGGGCATCGCTTCCCCCCCCCCTAGGGGGAAGTACCCCCCCCCCCCCCCACCGGTGTGTGTGTAAATTTTCAAGATCGGTATCTTTCGAAAGGTCTCGTCAATACCTTTAAAACGAATGGTTGAACTATAAATATGTGGTAATTTAAAACAAAGTTATCGATTTTTTTTACTTTTAACGAAAAAAAAAATGAAAAAAATCTTTTTTTTTTTTTTTTTTTTTTTAAATATTGTTACTGCGTGAATTTGTATAGGAAAATATAGAAGAAAGTCTTGTGGTGGCCACAACATACTAGTTTTTCCATTAAAAATCACATATACAGATACTCGAACATTGTTAATTTATTCTATATCATTGCTCCCCATTCCAAACAATACCTCTTGGGATCATAGAAGCAGTCATCCCATCTGTGGAGGATCAAAATTGTGATGGCATGTTTCGTGTCCTATACCATCGCCAGTTGCCCATGTTGTAGCACTAGTGTAAAACCCATTCAATATCATCCTCAACAGTACCATTGTTAGTATCCGCCATTTTTTCACCTTTTTCTTTTCCTTTCTGTAGAATAATTTCTTCATATTTAATTAAAATTATATATTGGAGAAAAAAGTTCTATAAAAAAAAAGGGTGTGTAGGAAAAATTGAGGAATAACAATACTACAGAGTGGATTTTACGTCGCATTAAGACAATCAATGCTACCGGATAAATTAGAAATATTAGGATATGTCTGCATCAGTTTTGTGCATCTTATAGTGACTTTATATTCAATATCCAGCATTAATTTTTAATTGCAGTGATTTTCAAATTGACTATCATACATGGAAAATATTATTCTTCAAAATTAGTAGTAGTTAATAAATTAAAACGTCTCTTCAAGTAGCCAACTGCAGATACTTCCATATGCCAAAAGCAAGTATTTTTTTTCCTCCTTATTAAAAAGAATAAGGAGATCTCTTTTTGAAAAATTGCACATTAATTAAAAATGTAATCTTGTTTACTATCTCGATTATTCACTTCAGTTTATATTTATATATATATATATATTTCAGACAGTGAATGTGAGCAACTCAAATGTAAAGAAACTGGTTACTGTGTGGCAAATGACTTGAAATGCAACAGAGAACCTAATTGCGGATGGTCAGACAGGACAGATGAAGAAGACTGTAAGGATCAGTTAAATCAATTTCTTTAACTGTCTTTTATTATTCCTTTATAAGTAAACAATCGCAAACTACTGAATTGTTGTTACTTCGTTCACAATGATCCACTTTTTAACTTCCCAATCAAAAATCACGGTAACTTTAGAAATACTTAATCAAATCAAAGTTGAAAAATGGATTTATCATTCAAACAACAAAAATCTAGAAATTTCACGTAACTCGTGAACCAATCACGTTATTGCGTCCATCTTTGGTATATCGATAATAAGTATTTTCCCGCCAAAACTCGCCAAATTTGGCGCCATAGGGTAAAAGTCGCCAAATTTGGCGCAAAATCCATTACCTGCGTTACTGGATCTTTTTAATGCGTTTATAAGGAAAAATTAGGCTATTTTAATGCTAAAACAAACTAGAAATGCAGAAAACTAACATTTTATCAACTTACTAAGTTTCTTTGAATGAATTTCTACAAAAAAAAAATTATTTTCAAATTTGCAACGATATCTTAGATGAGCAACTTTTCTGCCATTTTGATCGAAGTGGCAGCCACTTAATTTTTCAACACGATGACTTTTGAGATTTTGAATTAATTCGAACTATATGTGTACAGTAGACTTATCTCACAAATACATTTAATATGTTTGTGAACTTAACCCACCATTTTGTTTCCAAGCGCCGGCCACTTCAAAATTTTAAATTCACATAAAAATGTATTTATGAACCGATTTGCTTAAAACTCCATATGTGCATAGCCTACATCAATATTTCTACCAAGCGCATTAATAATTTGTAGCAAAAGACGGCTACTTCATAAGAAAAAAGAAAACAACCTACCCTTCCGAATAAGCCGGAAGGACTTGTTTAACTTCCCATTCAAAAATAAATAAATAAATAAATAAAAATGGATGTTATGAACCTGAAACCTTTGTCTGTGCATCTCTTTCTAGAACAATTGCTTCGAAACGAATAATCCGATTTTAACTTTTTTTTATACTAATATTTTTTAACTTTTTTAATTATAACTCTAATTTAATTGAATTAGCTAGGTCTGATCGTTCTTAGCTGTGGTTGATAGATTTTGAAAATTAATTAAAAGACGATTTTTCAGGCCAGTTTGCAGAGATATTTTAAAATTTGCGAGTTTGCAATCATTAAATTTCCAAACCGTGTATGATAAAATGTACGAGTTGGAAAACTTCCAGTTTTTAAAACATGTTATTATAAAATTCCGGGTTTATCATTATTATTGTTATTGTTATTATTGGAGGGTAAAAATGACTTTTATTAATCATAAATTTGAAATTAACTTTGAAAAAAGTTAAAAGTTAGCTATAAATAGTAACTAGTATCGCCCAGTGGTCGAAAATCGACCATTTTTTTTTTGCAAAGCGAGGCAAAGCAAAGTTATTGCCTTGTCCTAAACGGAATGCAATTGCAACACAGCTGCGGCAATTGTTTGCCGATATTCACTCTAACTGAATCAGCAGAGTTTTACTTAATATAACTATTTCTCTCTGTAAATGTTAGCCTTTCCTGAAATGAGAGGAAATCGAAACGTGAAAACGCCCCTTGTTGTGTGATACAGCCCAGAAGCTAGTAGGTACCATGTCAAACAAAGCCCAACCAAGTATCGAATTCTGTTAAATTAATTCGATTGGTTCATAAGGTACAGTGTTTGAACAAAAAAAAAAAAAAAAAAAAAAAAAATCAAAAATGGTCGAATTGAGTTCGGGAAATTTCAAAACGTGTAACTTATCGAAAACCGAAAATCTAAAACTTTTCTGAATCTTATATTTTCTACTTATATATGCAGAGGAAAGAATAATAAATCCACTTTTTAAAAAATAAAAATAAGTAGTCAATTTCACTTAATTAAAATGCAAGGAAATCTCAAAACGTGTAAATTCATCGAAAACCGGAAATCAAAAGTTTTTATGTGTCTTGTACTTGCTTCTTCTACCCACAAAAGCTAGCAATAAAAACACTTTTTTAAAAAATAAGTAGCCAATTTCAGTTAATTGAAACGTAATGAAAGCTCAAAAAATGTAAATTCAGCAAAAAACGGAAATCGGAATTTTTTCCGTATCGTCTACTTATAGATGCAGCAGTTAGTAACAAATCCATTTTCCTTTTATTCAGTATATTAGTTGAATATTTATTGTTTAAATATCACCCTTTGAAATGAAATGTTTATGTTTATATTCAAAACTGGAAGTTTGCCATTTTTTTTTTTTTTTTTCTGGAGTTTTGTGATTTTAAATTAAAATTTTATCAATTTTACAGAAAAAGTAACTCAATCAAACACATGTAGACAGTAACTTATATATAACTATACCTAAATATTGGAATTAAAATCGGCAGATAATTTCCGTTATTTTTTAATAATTTTTTACAAAAAATCCAATTGATGATTAACATAGAAAATCTTTTTCATGGCTCCATGGACAGACAGTGACGTCATCACTTCGCTTGCGTATGGTGATGCTACCACGGAGTAATATTAATCTTTTACGGAGTCTTTTTACTCCGTGGATGCTACATTACACAAATTACTGTGTCTATGGCTTTATTTAAGCTTTATGAAATTGCCAGATTTAACAACGTTCTACTTTTAGGTATTTTTTAATGTGAAGGAATACGTGTATAAAAGGGAAAAATGGGGGAAAATGCATAAAAAATAAATGTATTTTTAAATACCTTCTTGACATCGTAAGAAAATAATATTTGTATTCGCACCTTCCGGCTAACCATACCTTTCGAATGATACTATTTTCAACCCTCTACTCCCATAATTAATATGTTAAAAAGGGACAACAAATTTTATGCTTGCCTATTAATATATAGATTATGATTTCATAATTTAAAATTTTTTAATTTCGATTAAAAAGCTGGGATTTTACAGAGACGTTTTAAAGCTACTTAAAATGTGATTTATTGTACCATGTCATAATGCTTATATATCTCTCACACACACATATACACTAAGAGACAAAAAAAAAAAAAAAAAAAAAAAAGGCGCGTTTGGATATTTTTCTTATCTCTGTCTGCAACCGCCAGTTTTATCGTTTAAAAAGTAAATTTTCGAAAAACTTTTATTACATCGTTTTCCAAGTACACTTTAGGATTGATACCAATGTTAAAAACAAAATGCAATTATCAGGAAAATTGTAATTTTAGAAAGTATTTTTTCAAAAATTGCAAGAATCAACTTTTGAACTTGAAAATCAACTTTTCTATCATCTATATCTTTCTGAGAGAAAAGATATTTGCTTGTGGATTTTTTTCGAATAAGTCTATATATATTTAAATCAAATTGGAGTGTAAAGGTTGATATTTTTTATTTATTACCAATTATACGAAAAATACCAGAGCCGGGAATCGAACCCGGGCACCTCCGCTGAATGTACGGATGCTCTACCACTGAGCTACCCTGGCTGACAACCAGCTAGGCACTTCTCGCATAATATTCGTTGGCAAAGTCACCGAGTCTGCAAACGCAGATATATCAGGTGAGACAATAATAATCGTAGCACAACTCTATAGACCACGAAATTTCAATTTAGAAATTTTTATTCATGAATTCCTCAACCGTGAATATTTATTTAAATCAAATTGGAGTGTAAAGGTTGATATTTTTTTTATTTATTACCAACTATGCGAAAAATACCAGAGTCGGGAATCAAACCCGGGCACCTCCGCTTAACGCACGGATGCTCTACCACTGAGCTACCTTGGCTGGCAACCAGCTAGGCACTTCTTGCATAATATTCGTTGGCAAAGTCACTCAGTCTGCAAACGCAGATATATCAGGTGAGACAATAATAATCGTAGCACAACTCCATAGACCACGAAATTTCAATTTAGAAATTTTTATTCATGAATTCATCGAACCCGGGCACCTCCGCTTAACGCACGGATGCTCTACCACTGAGCTACCCTGGCTGACAACCAGCCAGGGTAGCTGGTTGGTCATTTACACTCCAATTTGATTTAAATAAATATTCACGGTTGATGAATTCATGAATAAAAATTTCTAAATTGAAATTTCGTGGTCTATAGAGTTGTGCTACGATTATTATTGTCTCACCTGATATATCTGCGTTTGCAGACTCGGTGACTTTGCCAACGAATATTATGCAAGAAGTGCCTAGCTGGTTGTCAGCCAGGGTAGCTCAGTGTTAGAGCATCCGTGCGTTAAACGGAGGTGCCCGGGTTCGATTCCCGGATCTGGTATTTTTCGCATAGTTGGTAATAAATAAAAAAAATATTAACCTTTACACTCCAATTTGATTTAAATAAATATTCACGGTTGATGAATTCATGAATAAAAATTTCTAAATTGAAATTTCGTGGTCTATGGAGTTGTGCTACGATTATTATTGTCTCACCTGATATATCTGCGTTTGCAGACTGAGTGACTTTGCCAACGAATATTATGCAAGAAGTGCCTAGCTGGTTGCCAGCCAAGGTAGCTCAGTGGTAGAGCATCCGTGCGTTAAGCGGAGGTGCCCGGGTTTGATTCCTGACTCTGGTATTTTTCGCATAGTTGGTAATAAATAAAAAAAATATCAACCTTTACACTCCAATTTGATTTAAATAAATATTCACGGTTGAGGAATTCATGAATAAAAATTTCTAAGTCTATATATTTGACAAGTAAATTATGCAAAAGAAATTTTGTTAGCTCTTGCGCATGCGCAGTTAAAATTTATTTTGTAAAAAACGGCTCATATTTCATCGATATTTTTTTATTCGGATTGCAGTAGATTAATATGTCTAATGTATATCAATTTTTCTAAAAATAATATTACTTTGGTTTTAAAATCCCGTATGTTATAAACAGAAAACCTTCGAAAAATTTTCACCATTGCTATATGAATCTTTATATTTACGTTAATATACGTGCAGTTCTCATATAAATTAATATCTATAATTAAAATGGCTTATAATTTAATGCTATAGCTGGAATTCGTTTCAAGCATTATTCTTTAATATTCCCAAACTTTTTGTTGTTGTTGTTGTTGTTAATTTTTAACTAATCCTCTACTCGCCTTCGGGACGAAATTTTCAGTAGAATATACGCGGTATAACATGCTCTTTTCACCCTTAAACTTTGAAAAGAATTCATGAAGTATTTTTCTAGAAATTTGAAAAAACGTCTAGATTCAAAAGTATGTCTTCACTTATATCAGTGGCTGTACATTCTAGATAGGTAGGTTAAAGAAACATTAAAGTCCAAAATTATATCTGATTACTTAATCAGGTAAAGTAATAATAATGTAATACTTTTTTCTAAAGTATTACGGTATGATGCTTGCCGCCCCAAATGACGGACGATTGAGCGGACACATTCCCCATAGTCAACGTCAACGATGTGCTTCGGAGTACCTGCATTTGGTCGCAACCAATGCTTACCTCCAACGAAAAATGAGAAAAACATAAAAATAATTTTCCATAAAATAATTAAAAGCCAAAGGGATGAATTTAGAATTTTGATCTCTGAATAAATCTCCGCGTGTGCAGAGACCAATCAGAGTGAAGCACCAGGAGTTTAAAAAAATAATAATAATAATAATAAATAATAAAATAAATAATAAAATAAAAAATAAATAAATAACTCCTTGAAAAAACCTAAGTGTAACAGTGAAACTGTTACGTGCGTTGACGAGACGGTCTGGACGGCGAAAAGGAATTAAGAGTTGAGCAGGGCGTCCCAAGGGGCACAGGAAACCGCTAATAATAATCAGAGTCCCGCAATTAAAAAAAAAAAAGGGGCCATACAATTTTTTTTTCCTATCATAATTAAAATTCAGGAGGATTAAAGTGAAGTGCATGCATGAATCTTACGAAAGTCTCAGTGTCCAGCCAGAAACTAAGTTCTGAGCTGGATCTGCGGACCTCTCAGAGACACACATAGCACTCACAATCCTCACTGAAAGTAAAACGAGCAAAATCGCAGAGGATTTTGTCCAGAAACTGAAAGCCAATCAGAGGCCAGGAAATCGGCCAATGAGAGGAGACCTCAGATCCCTACACTACAAGACAATAAAATTAATAAAAAATTAAAAAATAAGCCAAATAATAAAAAAAAATATACAGCAATTAGGAAATTTTGATAAAAAAAATTAAAAAAGAAGTAACAATTTCACTAGTAAGAAGGTTCAAAGCTCGCGACTGACAAAGTTCAGTAGATAAGCCTGATACTAGGGTTAGCCAAAGCTAGATGAACATTTCGTTCAATCTAGGGGAAATAGAATTTTGGATGGAAATACTAAGTTAGGTGACTCCGGAAGTTATACTCCTACGCTTTTTAGAGACGGGGAGAAAATCATCCCCCCCTGACTAAAATAGCCAGAGGCCGTTTTTTACCACGACCGACTCTAGCGTCGTATCTGTGAATAGAGTCCAACAGAGGCTTTCCAACAGTAGGAATGGATCTGTGAAACTTAAATTCCCCATAGACATTGCGCGGCTTACTTTGTACATGATTTGATTGGAAGTTAAATAAATTAAATAATATTAAATTAAGTATGCTTTCTCATCTAAAGCATGCTTATATCACAATCATGTAATTTAATTACAGGTAATATCTCATTAACTTCACTTTCTAATAAATTTTTCTGGTTTAAATCATCATTAACAATCAGTAGTCAAAACTCACCGTAGTTTTATTTGATTCTTACTTTATAGTTAGTCTTTATTTTATACAGTTTCTGATCCTTTTATCATTTCAGGTGAAGAAGAAGAAACCGTAAATGTGTACCTCATCGTTGGGCTCACAATGGGTATCGCCTTCTCAATCTTCCTAACCATTTGCCTAGTCTGCCATCGCAAGAGGAAGAGACGGCGGAGACATCATCCTCACTTTCCTCATCATCATCCTCCACCGCCCTTTGAACCCAGGGTGAAGACTCCTCGCGACATTCCTCCGATCTTCATGTCGGTCGAGAGCGTCTGACATCCGGAGGAATACGACAATTTTGTCCCTTATGGTCCAAATGTCGTCCCGTGGCCATGAAACGTATCAGCAACTCGGAAGCTACCTACAAATGACTCTTTAATACGTTAAAAAAAAAAAGAATCAAGGCGCTTCAATCATTGTCAGTACTAGTTATGGTTTTAAATAAGAACTTTCAAATTAAAAATGGCAAACCATACTTAAAGATCTTGGAGTAAGGCGAAAACAGTTCAATCGAAATGTAAACATATTTTGTCAGCACTGACCGCTGTTACACTGCCCTTCTAAAAGTGCTATAAAAACGATATTTTGGTGTGTATGGTACATTATCCACGTAAAACTTATACTATAAATGTAGGTGTACAGTTTTACAGATCCCCTACAGATCAGATGCTATCCTTCTGCTTGATCCTATTACGTTGGATGGCAATTTTTAAACTTGTTTATACAGAGTATTATAGAAATTTTGAAGATAAAGAATTAACGCATATTCGAGTTAAATGGTCCTGTTGGAAATGAAGTTATTAATCTAAAAGAATATATTGCTATACAAATTTTATTTTTGTTTCTTATATTCTGGACATTTCACTACAATCTACTAATTAGCTGATATTTTAGAAAATATAAAATATACATATATATATATTCATATATGTGAGTATGTGTATTTATAGTAAAGATAAGAAATAAATACCTTTGTAAAGATATAATTAAAAAAAAAAAGAAAGACATTTTGTGCCAAAGTCTTAAAGATAATACATTTCCATGCCATGTAGTATTTATCAAGACGTACGTACTTAGTTTTCTTTGGACAAAGCTGTAAAGCAAATAAGCAGTCTTAGATGTTTTAGAAATAAAACCTGTGAAACTGTACCCTGTATACATGCTTTGGTGCTACGAGCTTTCAGAATTCCAAATGTTTTGAAGACATTTTTTATAGACATTTCTGAAGATTAGAACAAGTTTTGAATGCCAAAAACAGTGAATTTTTCAATAAAACTATTAAAAAGAAACTGAATATAGGCAGGCGTTGTAATTGAACAGAACGTAACTGTTCTGAAAAAAAAAAAAACTGTTTTTTACAAACTTTGAATCTCTTCCAAGTGGGCAGCTACAAAGTACGCGTACTATGTTATTATGTACACAACGACATCATAAGTTTATGTTTTTTTTTTTTTTTTAAGTGGTTATTTTTCATGTCTCTTTCGAGATTCACACTTCAAGCATGACGCAACAAGATATGTTTTGCTCAAAGAACTATTTCTCATTTTTCATTAACTCCTATAAAGAATGGAAAATTAATGTACAAAAAATAATTACTCTTGTTTTTTTTTTTTTCTATTCCTTTTTTATTTAACTTGAAGAAAAGTAATGTGTAATGTCGTGAGGTTTCAAACAGAATATATTAATTTATTGAATTAAATTATTGGGTTCCAGTTATGTGTTTCACTCTAATAATTTATGATGTTTTGTAAATCCAGGAATCTGGTTATAAATAAAATCCGTAATTTTAAAATCGTTGCCATTTTATTTTGAAATTCTAACAAGCATAAGTAGAAAATATATTTTCATAACCAACCTTTTAAATCACATCCTACAAAGATGTGTTACTGACTCACCTACATATAGGTGAGTCTATCTTGAGTCTATATATAGGTGAGTCTAACAAATATCTATAGATATTTGTTTCGCGCAATTTCACTTGATTAGTTGAAACAGCGTCGATTGGCCCAATGGCATACTTTTTGTTCCCTTCTTCGTCATTTTATTTATTGGATAGCTACAGTTAATAATCCATAAAAACAACGCTTTGAGTCCAACAGCAATTATCGTGTTAAATATACATATAATGGCTTATTTCCAATTTCGTTAGACTCATTAAAATATCAAATACGTTATTCTTTTCACGCGAACATATATAAATAACAAATAATAAATGCCGAAATATAATTACCAATATAAAATACTGCATATGGGCCAACGATCTGCTGACGGTCAATCCATCCATACAGCGAACAGTCATTTATAAACATTAACCAATATCGACCCCATCGAAAGCGATTGTTGTTTCATTGTCGAACCATATAACTTTTGCTTGTCGGCAATAGAATCTCAATAGTTCGAGTTGAAGTGAACGAGACTATTTCGAACTGTCGAAAAATTCGGACAATCGAATTTAAAAAGGAATCGAGTTTGAATAAAATTATATTTGTCAATAATAATGTTGGTGTATCATTGTAAACTGAACTATTAATGTCTTAATAAAATATAAATTAAAATTATATAAAATAATTACATACAAACAGCATATTTTTTTGTAAAATCTTAGGCGCTAAAATATCTTTTAAAGTTACATTAAAAATAAAAGAAAAATCGAAAAGTAAACAAAAGGTTAGAATTTAAGTTGTTATTGTTTTCTCCACTTTTTTTCTTTCATGAAATAAATTTCAGAAACGATCACATTTTCATATGTCATATTTTGTTTCATATGCGGCATAATGTATTTGTAGAAGTGTTAGAAATGTAATTTAAATCTCTAGACACTACTCACGGTGGTTCCACTAAACAAAAGAACTTTCAGTGAGTGGAATCTGATCCATCCCTATTTGTAATAAAGTAAAGAGTTTTTCGACAAAGTTAAAAAATTCCTGGTCTAACTATTCCTAAATGAAAGTCAGAATTTTTTTTTTCCCATTTTGTACGGGTGTTGTACTTTTTTGAAAAGAACTGGCACGAGATTTTACGAAATTAAAAAAAAAAAAAAAAAAAAAAAATGGGGAATAAGTAATGAGCAATTCGGAATACAAATCGTTTCACAGAATAACATGGTGTTAGGCTATCGATGACGATAATTGTTTCTCCATCGTAAATGGTTTCCTTTACACTGATTTTTTTTCATAACGCAAATGCCTGGTCCTTGTTAGCAACTTTGCCGTTGAAATCTAACTAACAGTCATCTAATGTCAGCAGCAAAGATTTAAAAGACTAGTCTTACTTAAATATATTGTATATGTATATATATATATTATGTTTACTTGTTTGAATTAAAACTAGCTATATACTCCTATATCCTAAACAGCATTTTGCACACAAAATAAGATATTTTTTAATATTTCTGTTTTCTTGTTTTGAACCAGTTAAATTATCTTCACCCCCCCCCCATTAAAAAAAAGAAGAAAAAAAAGAAGGAGTGAATGAATGAATGAATGAAAAAGGTAGGGGAAAATGTCGTCAAATTAAAGTGCATTTGGTTTACTGAAAACTTTATAAGAGAAAATATTTTTATTATTTATGTTTCTTTAGAATGAATTCACTAGAATTTCTATTTATTACTTTTCAAATGGAAAAATTGATTAAAAAAAAAGTATATGTGAGGCACTCACATATTTTTCTCTTACTCGACATTTCAATGCTATAAATACTGAATACAGATCAAAGTGTAAGATAATACATACTGTATAGGAATATATTTTAAAAATTGTTTTAGAAAATTTTATTTCCCGCAGGGCCAGATTATGGCACGGACACACGGGGCACTGCCCCAGGGCCTCCAAATTTAAAGGCCTCATTTCCAAGAATTGAGACGTAATAGTACAGATTTTTTTATTATGTGCCTAATAAAAACAAAAATTTATTAAATTTTTCTTTCTATATTTTATTAGATAGCTTGAAAAATAATTAATTTTTTTAACTAGTTTCCTAAACATTGGAAACATTGGCTGATCAATGTGCTTCAGTTTTTCATTTGTCTTGAACATAAAACTAATGATTTTGTTATAGGTTGCTAAAAATATGAGGAAATAGAAGGTATAATTGAAGGAAAAGTTTTAAAAAGTACTTTATTTATTTATGTATTTTTGTTTTTGAGAATGTGTCATTTTGGCGAGCTCTTTAGAGTAGGGTAAGGGGGCCTCCAAATAGCATCAGTGCCCCAGGTCTTCAAAAAGCATAATCGAGCCCTGATTTCACGTATATTTTTGTATGAGTAACATGACACCTCATCAACCTCCCGATCGAACTTAATACCTACATTCATTAAAAAAAAAATAATAATAATAATAATAATAATGCTATTATTATATTTAAAAGCTTTATTTATTTTTTTATTTTATTTTTTATTATTTACACAGATTTCACACACACCCATCTTTGAAAATATTAGTCACCGCAAAATTTTAATGTGACATTCTAATTTCATCTTCAAAATACAAAATTTCAATTCCCTACAATTATCTGTTTTTCAAATATATACATAAAACAGGCATTCATATCGATCAACAACTAAAAACTTGATTTTTGCATTCAGGGACCCCAAAATACGTAATTATACAAAAATTTAGCATTGAAATTCGGATTTTAAACAATACTTTGTTTGCCATTTTGGTAAGAGAAAGTAATTGTCTGAAAACTTCCTGTTAAAACATCCAGCTTTCATGCACTTGGTAAAATTTAGTAAAACACACACTTCCATCAAAACAGAAAAGAATATTTTAATTTAATTTCGGTTAGCCCTGTTTATTGTTGATAAATTGTATACACAACACACAGTGTGCTTAAATTTAACGCAATATATATTTAAAAAAAAAAAAAAAAAAAAAACATAAAACAACTTAAAAAGCACTTCATCTATTTCCAAAAATAGCCTTGATATATCCGGTTCCTTTTGTGTGGGCCTGTAAAAGAATCGTGATAGATTTTCATACCACATTGTATGAAACATGTATTTGTGAATATAAAAAGATATGTAAATTTCATTTTGTAAGGTTCAGTCTAAATGTTTAACAGTATCTACCAGAAATTTTACTCATAGACATAATGTATTTCAATTCTCTTTTGTGCCTGTGTGCACGAGCTATTTCTACAGTTTTAACACAAAGTTTCAAACATCAAATTTTAACACATACTCGTGTAATACAAAATTAGGGCACCTGAGTTTAGGCTTCTTGCAAATATTTGTTCTTGATTTATTTTGATAATAGAGACTTACAGACACACAAAGAGACCAACTGCTAAAACCTGATGTTTGGATTCAGGGGAAATAAAACATACAAATATATTGAAAATCTCAATTTAAAAAATAATAATGAATTTTTAAAAAATCTTAACATTTAATAAAATGAATTGGATTTAAAAAAACGAGAACGAAAAAGCATGCATGGTGTACTTGTATCGTATAATTTTCAATGTTCTTTCAATGTTCTTTGCCTACGTCATCACATAACGGACAGACTTAAAGAACTTACAGTAGAAAATCATTTAAATGTGATTTATAAAAATATCTGTCCTAAAACACAATGCATTCGTTTTTTTGGGGGGCTGGAGGGGGGGGGGGGCAGGAAGTTCGTGTACAAACCAGTGGACCTATTAATGTAATTTTAAATAGGAAACACTCCATAGTGAACTTGAATAATACATGTATATATATTTTTTAATTATGAAAATATTTTCGGACGCTGGGGGCGGGAGGACAGACAGATACACAAATTGAAATCTTATTCACACTTAGAAATTATTAGAAAGTGTTAAAAATGCTTAAACGAAAATGCAATTCCAGCAAATTTCCAATAATAAATCTTAACTTAACTGAATACTTTTGTGAAACCCTGTAAATCAAATGCTAATTATACTGTATTCTATAAGAAGCATTCTTTTGTGCACATGAATAACCTAACTCAATTTCATTAAGACTTGAACAATGTAAAGTCATTAAAATTTCGTTTATAGAAATATGCCTCATAGTAGAACGCAATGCTTTGGAATACTTTCGGATGTCCCTGTACACAAACCAGTGGTGCTATTTGCTCCATTTTCTATAGAAAACACCCGATAGTAAACTTGAATAACATATTTCACTTTCATTAAGATTTGTGTTAAAGTTTTAAAAATATGGTTTACAGAAATATCACTCATAGAACACAATCGTTTGGAATGCTTTCGGGGGTCCCTGTATACAAACTAGTAGAGGTATTAACTTCATTTTTAATAAGGAACATCCGATAGTGAACTTGAATAACATATATCAGTTTCAAAATATTCCATAAATATTTACGGGAGTTAGAGCACAGACGGACAGACAAACCGAAGTCATTAACACTTTTCAACCTTTTTGGAAAGTGTTAAAAACAGCATTGAAAAGGAAAATATCCTAATAAAAATAAAAACTATGGGATAAAGACCAAAACTAAAAGTACAATTTATCTGGTGACTTTAATGCCCAAAACCAAAATTTAGGTATCATGTGAAAAAGAAAGGTATCGATCACAAATAGAGAATCAGAGTGTCCTCTCGACTCTGTCGGAAGAGCAGGTTGATTTCTTTTTTTCTTATCGAGTGGCAGCCATTTTGGAACAATATGGCAGATTGAATTGATAATAAACTTTGTTGACACCTTGATATGTGCTATGAACAGTCAAGAAAAAAGAAAACCACAGCTCGATTAATTTCCTCTTAGTTCCATGTCATCCTTATAATTTCTAGTCCCCGGTCTAATTCTAGAAAATCAAGTGAGAATTTCATGGCAATACAAAGGATTCAGAATACTCAGAATATTGTTTCACCGTCTAAAAATCTGCAGACTAGAAATTCTTGATCATTTCGTCTATTCAGCTTATTGGCGTGCATTATGCACATAGCTCGGCAATCTATATTTCTAGTTTAGAGATTTAGAAAATGACCACTTATTCGTTCTAGATGACAGCGGTATATTTTTTTTCTCAGTGTATTTATTTTGCCTGCTTGAAAGTCCAGGGTAAATAATATATGTACCGCATTTATCTAGAATGAATAAGTAGTTATTTTCTGAATCCCTAAACTGGAAATGCCGACTTCCGAGTTATGCATATAAGCCATGAAGTAGCAAAAAATCTAAATAGACGAAATGATCGAGAATTTCTAGTCTGTACTTTTCTAGATGGTGAAACAATATTACGAATATTAAGAATATTAAGAATCCTTTGCATTACGAGAAATTCTCGCTTGGTTTTCTTGAAATGGGTCATAAACCAAGAATATAGTCGCTAAAACTCGCCTCTTGTGTTCACATTTACTTGCAGAGATTTTAAAATCAGTTTGACCACGATAATATAGGAAAACGCTCGAGAATTCTGATAGGGGTACTTAGAACTCGCTAGCAAAGGGAACTAGAATTTATAAGGATGACATGGAACTATTTTTACTAGAGTTAGATTTAATTTCTAGATGTCAGTCACAGAATTTTTTCTGAATGAGAAATAGTATTCTGGTCCTAAAAAAATATTTTGATAAAGTTCGCTACTTTCTTTTATATACCTGTAACAGTATCAACATATGCTTACACTGTAACAATATAAACATACTGTTACAATTTATGCTTTAAGATGTAACATAAGAAATGCAGCATTTGGACATTTGCAGTGCATTCCAATCAACATTTAAAAATATTTATAAAAACAGTTTTATTTTATATACATTTCTTTATATCGATACCCGCATGAATTACGTAGCTATATTTGTAAAACATTTAAGTTTGACATTCAATAAAGTTTAATTTGAATTATTCAGGAAATCGCTTCTCCCGCCATTCTTAATATTTCTCTAATTTTGAGTAGCCTTGTATATTTATTTGCAAATTATATACGAACCAAAAAGGGTACTTAAATTTAGTATATCAAAAAGGAAGTAAAATAAAAATAATTTCGCAACTTTAAATGCGCGTTGAGCTATTTCCAAATATACACTGGGAAAAAAAAAAAAAAAAAAAAAAAATCCCACATAAAATTTATGTTTTCTAAAACTATAGAAATTTAATTTAAAATTACATCTCAAATTGCCAAAGAAATATTTTTATTTTCTTCGTTCTTTACTTTCTTTTTTACTATATAAGAAGAAAGTATTGGACTCGTGGTAATTTTCGAACTCCGGTTTTCGACGGATTTACATGTTTTGAAATGTCTTGAACACGATTCGACTATTTTTAGAAAATGTCTGTCTGTATCTGTATATCAAAAAAATTGTGGACATTGTATCTCACGAACCAATGGACGATATTTAACCAAACTTGGTATAGGAGTGAGTTGATTTCTGCGAAAGAATACGTAGTCACTGCGATTCAGAGACCTATTCTGAGTGATAGCCCTTTAAGTTTTTGGACCAGAACATTCATCGAATAGAGACTTTTACTGTACGAGTAACAGCTTCAACTGTTTCCAGAATATTCGAAGAATTAACACTACTATTGGACTGTTTTCGAAAATATTCGTTTTAATAATAGTTTTGTTGCACAGATTCGAGAAGTTCAAAAAATGTTTGATATTGCCAAAGAGGTCCCATACTAAAGCTGTGACGAAAAAAGGCGCCAATCGAAATATATTTATTTAAACGTTTCAATCATTCAATTAAAAAGAAATCCTTAAATATAGAGCCTAGCAAAGCGGGCAAAGGCTGTTAGTAGTCATTAATGCTATAGTTACATATGCTTAAGGGATCATCAGCAAATTAAATTTTACTTCAACTTCAATTTTTCGTATTCGAATTTCAGTGATCAAGGCAGTTCAGAAAAAGATTATAGTTTATGCTGTTTTAATTAATTTTTGATAGAGTTACAGACGAAAATGTATTAAGTTTTCATCCGTAAATTAAAAAAAAAAAAAAAGAAATGAAATCTTACACTGAAAAGCACTATATTTATTCAAATAATCCGCGTTTGTAATGATCGATAGATGACGCTTTCTCAACTGCAGTTGTTAGTAAATATAATAGTCACGTGTATTAATTATTGTTCTTTCTTGTTATTCTATCAATGTTTCAGCGTGAAAGCTATCAGTGGTATGATAATTTCACCTTAGCCCACCAGAGGGCGAGCATTTTATTACAATCGCGGATAACCGGGAGAAAAAAAGTATGACAATTTTTAATCTTATATATATTATAAATGTGAATGTCCGTGAATTTATTTGACTGAGTTTCACGCCAAAACTGCTCGGCGGATTTCGATGAAATTTGTAATGGAGATAGCTTATACCCTAACTTACAAAGTTGGCTGCCTTTTATTCCGAAAAAAAAACTTTTTTTTGTTATTTTTATGCATAAAATAGCAATTTTGTAAGCTAATAATTATCAAAAAATTAGCCATTTAAATTGTATCCATAAATTAATTGTTGCCAAAAAAAATACGAGTTGATTTTTTTTTCCAACAGGAAAATAAATACATTTATCTAAACGTGAACAATAAATAAAAATAAAAAAAAATGAATAAATTATGCATCTCACAAAAATTGACGTCATTTTTAATTTAAAATTTCTTTTACACATTGATAAAGTGCTAATATAGTTTACTATGCTAATATATGTTGTACTAAAATCAGTTTTATTTATAGGTCCTCCTGGGTGATTATTTAAATTGTTGCGTTGAAGTACACCGAACATTTTTCGCTAAGAGGTTTAATTTAGCAACAGCGATTTTAATCTAGGTAGTTCAAAAAAAATGTAAAATGTATAAAATATTACAAAACGAAAAAAATAAACTGAAATAGTAGTCATATAAATGATCTATTTTTATCTGAGTAGATAATTTTATAGAAAAAAAAGTGCAGTTTTAAAAATAGAAAATTTATTTCATCAAGCACTATTTTAAAACTAAAAACCATTAATAAAATAAACAGAATATGAAGGGTTCTTATTGGTTCTTATATGTTAACGAAAAGGTGTCCGATAAAACGCTTTCTATTTTTATGCAAGAAATTATACAAAAAAAAAAAAAAAAAAAAAAAAAAAAAAAATCGTTAATATGGCGACAAAAATTCAAAAGCCGCCAAGGAAGAGATATAATAAAGTTGTGTAGCAGGATAATGTTTAGTTATTTATTTATTTTTTATATACCAATCACTACGCTAATTTAACATACAAATAAATGAGCTGCTGTGTGTGACTGCACTTGCACGCTGTCGGGCAGAAATATTTGATTAATTCAAATTAATATTTAAATAACTAAATAAAGATATGTTTAATAGAAAGCATAGTCTTGGAGACAAACTTCGCGAGTGGGCGACCAAATTTGGTGAAAAATGATAGTTTAGGGTTCCCGATGTTCCGAAGCTCTCCGACACACGAGAACATAGACCTTGAGCTTACCAAGGGATTCTCGATGGAGTCATCTCCAAGCCCCATCGCCAAAAGTTATAAGTAGGAGTGAGTTGATTTTTGCGAAAGGGTATGTAGTCACTGCGATCCGGAGTTATTCAGAGACCTATTCTGAGTTATTGCACTTTAGGGATTGAGCTCTAAGCGACTGGACATTTTTCGTGAGTGAGCGAAAATTTTTGTTTTGGTGTAGTTGATGTTATTTGCTTTACTCCTGTGGAACAAGTGTCAAGTATAAACTAAGATAAGACATCAACTTCGTATCAAAAAAACACATATAGTTTATTTACAGGATCTATATACAACTTGGAATAATTCTTTTACAGATGCAATTCACCAGACTGTGATGAAAATAACTCGTAGCATATATATAATTATCCGTTTTTATAACGGTACAATAACTCTAAAAGGATTTATACTCATAAAAATCCTCATGTTTCAACTCTTACTCTGTATATTAATTACTCTTGAAACGAAAGAAACTCTAATAAATCGTTTTCCTCACACATAAAAAGAATAAAAAACAACAACACCCCTGTTGCCATTTTCTCACAACAAAAAAAAGAACAAGAACGGAACATAAACTCTCTCCGTTCAAAAAACATTAAAAAGCTCGTTGCCAAAAAATGATCTTCTAGTAATTTTGAAGAGACCATGGAGTCTAGATAGTCTCGTTCAATCTCTTTAATTTTTATGGGAGAAAAAGGAAGCATTTCCGAACATCCTCCCACCTAAGTTAACCCAGAACTCTAAAAGTTAACTTACAAAACTAGGGATAAAATTAGAAATACACATAGAAATTACATTTTTGCCTGAGAAATTTGGGTGACTAAATACTGTACAACAAATGAAGGAAAATTTATGAGTAAATAATAAGAATCATATACTATACATATTTACAACTAAAATTATAGTGCTAATATTAAAGTCATAAGTCAAGTCTCTGTGGGGACTTAATTACACGCCCCGTTCTAGTAACAACTGGTATGTGGCCTGCAGATTCACTGTCAAGTGCACTGCTCTTAACTCCCACCGTGGGGATTACCTCTTCTGGAGTAACAAAGGAGTCATTATCAGGAACTTCAAACGGGTATATCCGTTGAATAGCTCTAAAAAGGTCTCCATGTTGTGTCTTCACTTTAACTCGACGAACGATACCATCAGAACCTGGAAACACTTCAACTATTAGACCAAGAGGCCACGACTGTCTTTTCTTTTCATCGTCTCCAACAAGAACTAATTCTCCCATCTTTAAGGTAAAAAATTGTTGATTTCTCTGCTTCGTACAAAGCGCTCCTAAATATTCTTGACGAAATCTTGATCGAAAAGCTTCACGAATAGTCTGAATATAACTCAATCTTCGTCGTAAGTGATTTGGGTCTGAAGAAGTTTTAATGTCTGGCAAGGTGCTACTTTTTATCTCTCTCAGAAAATCTGCAGGAGTGAGAACACTGAGACTTGGGGGGTCTGAAGTTACTGCAGTCAAAGGTCTATCATTCAAGATAGCTTCAAAATTGCATAGAGCTGTTGTCATCTCTTCGTGGTTCAAACTTGCTCTTCCTAAGATCTTCTTCAATATAGCCTTCATCATGCCTATTAACCTCTCCCACCATCCTCCCCACCAAGGAGCTCCAGGTGGAATGAATTTCCAAATAATTCTCTTCTCTCTTAAGTGTAGAGACACTCCTTTGAAATCGACACATTTAAGAATATTAGCTGCTCCTGTGAAGTTGCTTCCATTGTCACTGTAGACTACTGAAGGCTTTCCCCTGCGAGCAATGAAACGATGAAAGGCTAAAAGAAAAGTGTCTGTCGAGAGAGAGGTCACCAACTCGAGGTGAACTGCACGGTATACTGCACATGTAAATAAGCAAATCCAGGCCTTAGAATTATCTCGCAGGTAGACAGGGCCAGCAAAATCTAAACCCGTTACTTGAAACACACAGGCATCTTGCACCCGATCTGCAGGTGGCGGTGCAGTTGGAGGCTTAATATTTTTGGCAGCAAACATTTGCAAATCACACATGACCTTATCACTGATCTCACTGTTCTCCTGCCACAAAGGATCCAAAATCTCTCTCTTAAGGAATTCAGTGTATATGACACACCAGCATGTCCTCTTTTACTGTGTTCCTCTAATATAAGACTTCTCACAATTGGAGGTTCTCCTGGCAAAACCGCAGGCATGCTGAACTCTGCTATATCATCTCTTTTGAACACTGCAGTTTTTAATCGAAGTATTCCCTCATCAACAAATGTATCTAAAGTCTTCAGTCTCTTCTCACTCTTATCTGTGAAGGACTCTCTTTGGATAAGACGCACAACGGTTTTTTCTGCTTCTTCTATCTCATGAACAGTAAGGTCACCTAGCTTCTTTTGGGAATTGAAACAGTTGTAATAGAATCTCCTTATCCAAGCTACGATTCGGATAGTTTTCTTATAGTCATTAGTACGAGAATGTAGCAGTGAGCCTACTTCAACAGTTAACATAGAAGAAATAATTCTCTTTTTTCTCTCACTGTTTATTTCCTCTTCTCGAACAATGTCTTCAGCATTGGGAAACAAATCAGATGGTGAGTACAACCATGCAGGCCCCTCCCACCATTTCGACGAAGACAACTGTAGAGCAGTGTAACCTCTACTAGGAAGGTCTGCTGGATTCAGGGAACCAGGGACATACCTCCAAGCCTCTTTGGGAGTCAAACTCAGTATCTCAGTTACTCTATTTTGAACAAAAACTCCCCACGAATCTTCTCTTCTTATCCACGCAAGTACAGTGGTGGAATCAGTCCAGTAATATACGTCTCTTACAAGAAGATCTTCTAGTATGTTTGAAGAAAGGCGAGCAGCAATAGTAGCCCCGAGAAGTTCCAGACGAGCAATACTAGTCTCCTTATTTCCACAAGGTGCAACTCTGGCTTTTGCTTGAACAAGCTGCATGTGCACGCAATTTTCTCTTTCAACTCTCAAAAAAAACGCACGTTGCATAGGCGGATCGACTTGCGTCACAAAATACATGCAAAGATTTCTTCTCATCTTTAATGTCAAATCTAATCCACCTTGGGATTTCAATTGTTGACAAAACTGGCACATACTTCATCCATTTTCGGAACTCTCTCTCAGTTTCTAAATCTACTTTTTGATCCCAAGTCATATTAATCTTCCACAAGCGTTGTAACAAAAGTTTTGGAAGGAGAGAAACTGGACAGGTGATACCTAAAGGATCAAAAATTTTGTGAGCTGATGATAAAAAGGTTCTTTTTGTTACTTCCTCACTACGCACCTCTTGGAAACTTTCGATGTTTATTCGTAGAGTGTCAGCTTTTCTATTCCATATTAAACCCAATACGCTAGAACCAGTTGGACTTTCGGCGTTAGGATCGGTAAATTCCCATCCTCGTAGATCAAATTTTCTTTCAGCCATAACTTCAGTAGCTACTTCCATGAACTGTTTACGTTCTGCTTCATTCTTCACGCTGTTAATACAATTGTCTACGTAGAAACTAGTCAAGAGTTTTTGAACGACATCTTTTGGGTATGAGGACTCACCAACCTCTATTTTCTCCAATACAGTTCTTAGCAAATATTGAATCGTAGAACTTAGCAGAAAGGGACTGCACGATACACCAAAAACAACTCTACAGTGCCTATACCTTTTAATTTGCCCGTCACTGGTGATCCATAGAAATCTTAAGTAATTTCTGTCAGCCGGCTGAAGGCTTATTTGGAGGAATGCTTTTCGAATATCTGCGGTGACACCTATCTTCTCTTTGCGAAAACGCATTAGAATACTCGGAATCAGCTCTATGAGGTTTGGCCCTTTTTCTAAACAATCATTAAGACTCGGTGATCCTTTTACTTTTGCAGAAGCATCAAATACTGGTCTCATATTCGTGGTGCTCATCTCTTTGATTACTGCTCGATGAGGTAAGTAAAGTACTGGTTCTTTACACTCATTGTCCACCTCTTCTATAATTTCGCAATCTAGCCACTCATTAAAAACTTCTTCATAAGCTTCACACAGAGACTCCGATTTGAGTCGCTTTATTGTACTATTCAATCTTTTTAATGCTAGCTCATAATAATCTGGAAGTGGGGGATGATTTTCTAACCATGGCAAATGTACTTGAAAACGATTATCTTTAATTTCAATCGTACTTAAGAAATGGTCTATGGCAGCCTTTTCTAACTCAGTTTTGGTCTTCTTCACCGAAGGATCAGTAATTCCAAGTGTATCCAAAGTCCACAAATCAGTAATGTATGCGTCTTTATTCATCATTGAAATCAAAGTTGAAGAGTCACTGGAAGATAGACTTGACGTGCGACCCATAACTGTCCATCCTAACTTTGTTTCGAAGGCTACGAGACCACAAGGTATTTCACGACGAACACCTGTCATGAGTTTTCCCGCTACATCAGCCCCAATAAGGATCTCAATAGGACCTTCACAATCATCCACAATATTAATATTACAAGCAGCTAACTCTTTCAGGCAAAGGTTATCTACAATAGGTGGCACTGACTTACAAATAATTTGTTGACTAAGAACTTTAAAGTTACAATTATAATTTCCGTGCACACTTGATAGATATAAAGTGTATACATCATGTTTGCATAACTCTGTATTTTCCCCACCAAATAAAGAGTGTCGTAGATATTCACAATTCTGGGATTCATAGTTCATTTCTCGAGCTGTACTCTGTAATAAATAGGATCGCTGTGAAGCTGTGTCAATGATAGCTCTTGCAACACGTTTTTTCCCATTACCTCTAATTATAACTTTAAATGTTTGCAGCATTACGTCTGGAGTAGCAGATACATTAGAAAGAGCCTGATCCACTTCAGAACTAATCTCAGTTTTCTTTTCAAGTTCAAATGATTCTTTGTCTTTAGACCTATTTATTTGTTGCATTTTTCTACATAGAAGAATGTGGTGTCTTTTACCACAACACAAGCAACTAGCTTTCCAATTGCAATCTCGGACTGCGTGCCCAGATTTCAGACATAAAAAACAGTTACGAGATTGTTGAACAAGTGACTCCCGCTGACTTAAAGGTATTTTTCTTGCTTTTCGGCAATCTCCAGAGTAATGTGAATTGGAACGTTTTGACACTTGAGACGAAGTTAAAATATCTGTTGCACTAGGTACATCAAAAAACTTCCCACTCTTAATTTTGTTCTCAATTACCCTTTTTTCACTGCGAAATTTATTATAATTTGCTTCAACTTTTGATTTTGAAGTATTAAAACTTCGAGAAGCCAGGAAAATGCGTTCTTCTGCTTCAACTTCATCTTGTAGAAATTCTAAAATACATTCTAAACCACTTTTTTCAATCATAATTTTACTTTGGTCAGAATCATCTGAATTCACTTCTCGAACTCTACGATTAGCAGATCTATATCGCTCCCACGCTACAAGCGTGTCTTCGGGTAACGATGACTCAACTAGAGGAAATATCATAGCTCCGTATTTTTCTCTAGTAACCCCTAGTAGTTCAAGTGAACGGAGTTTACTCTCCAATTGGTCGAATAATTTTCGTAACGAATTTTTAGAACAGTTCTGTTTTTGAAGAACTAAGGCTAATAAATCTCTAATATATATTTGAATTAATAATTCTTCTCTACCAAAACGCATTTTTAGCTGTTTTAAAGCTTTTTCATAGCTATTACCACCTAGGGGGGGAAACTTTTAATGAATTCATCAGCGGGACTTCCTTTTTCCATAGCTTGAGATAAATATGAAAATTTATCATGAAAATCAATATTAATGTCCTCATCAATTTTTTGAAAATGTCCCCAAAAATAGAGCCAATTTCTCACATTACCATTTAAAGTAGGTAATTTTATTTTTGGATAATGTAATAAGGTATTCGGCTGTGAGATAATATTAAAACTTTCATTTTTTGAAGAAAATTGTTCTCTCATTAATGTTTCTAGTTTCTGTTTTAAAGATCTCCAGCGATCAATATATATTTCTGACTCATCTACCTCTTTCTCAATATCTGCATCGGATGTTTTCTCAGAATACAACAATTGTTTAAATTTATCTTCACATGCTATCATTGATAAAGCTTTTTCTTCAATAAGTCTTAATTTATTAATTTTATCAGCACAATTCAGCTGAATTTCTTCCTCATCAAAAGAATTACATGCTCGAGTAAACAGCCTTCTAAGCTGTTTTCTATCTTTCAATACAGCTTCCATGTTATAACTCAAAATATTTATTTTAAACGTAATCTTCAATTTATTTAAATTCGTGAACAATATATTCAATTATATACATTAAAAACAATAGCTCTTGTTATTAGATTCATCAAAAAAAAATCTTCACATAAATTAAGAAACAAATATCGTCTGCTTAACGCTATTAAATCAGTTCTCTATCATAAAATGTTCTTCGTTTAAAATAATTCTATCTCACAAAATATAGAAATAGCTTACTTGCAGCCGAGTCTTGTTAGCGGACGCCAGATGTCAAGTATAAACTCATGTCAAGTATTTTAATTACTCTTGAAATGAAAGAAACTCTAATAAATCGTTTTCCACACACATAAAAAGAATAAAAAACAACAACACCCCTGTTGCCATTTTCTCACAACAAAAAAAAAAGAACAAGAACGGAACATAAACTCTCTCCGTTCAAAAAACATTAAAAAGCTCGTTGCCAAAAAATGATCTTCTAGTAATTTTGAAGAGACCATGGAGTCTAGATAGTCTCGTTCAATCTCTTTAATTTTTATGGGAGAAAAAGGGAGCATTTCCGAACATCCTCCCACCTAAGTTAACACAGAACTCTAAAAGTTAACTTACAAAACTAGGGATAAAATTAGAAATACACATAGAAATTACATTTTTGCCTGAGAAATTTCTTTTTCTGAAAAATTCAATCTCTGTCTTATTTCCATTCAATACTGCTAAGCCATATATTATTGCTTTCGCACAACATAAAGGGGAACCATCATTTACTGGTACTGTAATCACAGATGTCTTTTTCGGACGATCAATACTTATATTTGTGACTCTCCTTTTTCTTTGAAATTTCCCTGCGCCTATCCGCGTTTGTAATGATCGATAGATGGCGCTTTCCCAACTGCAGTTGTTAGTAAATATAATAGCCACACGTGTATTTATTAGTGTTCTTTCTTGTTGTTCTATCATTGTTTCAGCGTGAAAGCCATCAGTGGTGTGATAATTTCACCTTAGCCCACCAGAGGGCGAGCATTTCGCGGATCGGCCGCTTAACAGTGATAACGTCAATTTTTAAGAATTCATCTAAACTCAATGAAGTTTTGCTTTGTACAACTTTAAGAATTCTTGAGAGTATTGTTCCAACTGTCATGTCACTAACTCTAACGAGACAAGTTGAAATGGGTATATCTAGAACATCAGAGTCAATGCAAAATCTTATCAGGTCGTGTGGCATTAAGTTTGAAGTGCAGCGTCGTATTAAATTTTCAAAGAGATGTCGTACGGCTTCTACAGCTGAAATAACAGGCCTTCCTTTCAAAATTTCGGGCATAAGATCCATATTAATTTTAGCTCTGAAAAAAATTTCTTCTGCGTCATATCTCTGATTTATTCTTCTAGATCTCTCTTCAAGTATGATAGCATTCATAAGCTTAAAAAAATAAAATAATAAATTTAAATATATATATATATATATATATCTTTATATATATATATTTCTTTTGTGCGTGTGTATGTCACTGAACTCCTCCTAAACGGCTGGACCGAGTTTAATGAAATTTTTTGTGTGTCTTCAGATGGATTCGAGAATGGTTTAGATTTACAAATGAAAGTTGTAACTTAATTAGTTCTTTCTTAATTAATTTTTAACCAACTGTTTCAACAAATTTTCCACCTAGATGGCGTGAGTTGTCCATAAACACGATGTCAGAATTTATTTAATGTTAAAATGAAAAATGAATTTTTAACCGTCTTACGAAGTGTTTAAAATATTTTTTCAAAGTTAATATTTTTAGAATCGTAACCGTATCTTACGAAGTGTTTCAAATATTTTTTCAAAGTTAAAATTTTTAGAATCGTAAACACGATGTCAGAATTTATTTAATGTTGAAATGAAAAATGAATTTTTAACCGTAAGTGTTTAAAATATTTTTTGAAAGTTAATATTTTTAGCCTGAGGATTAAAATGGTATATTCTTTTAAAAAATTCGTCAATATCCGACGGAGTTATTTTATGTTAAAATGAAAAATGAATTTTTAGGCCATTATTATTTGTGCAGATGGAAAATGTACTAAAAGTTTTCCGAAAAATTTCACGATCACAAATGTTTACGGACATCCAATATATCGTCGAAGAAATCCCGATAATGGTGGACAATCTTATCATCTATGGCGGTCATCTATGTCAACAACATAGATATTGACATTGATAACAGTTGGGTGGTCCCATATTCGCCTCTGCTGAGCAAAACATTCAATGCTCATATTAATGTTCAGTTCTGCAGTTCAGTGAAGAGCATCAAATACATTTGCAAGTATGTGAATAAAGGCAGTGATATGGCTGTATTTCGAGTTGAAAATACCAATGTGAATGCTCCTCCGGTGAATAACAACGATGAAATAACACTTTACCAAATTGGCCGGTACGTCAGCTCCAATGAAGCTGTTTGGCGTATCTTTGGTTTCCCAATTCATGAACGGGATCCAGCAGTTCTTCATTTAGCCGTCCATCTTGAAAATGGCCAGCGCGTATATTTCACGAGCGAGTCCTAATTGAAATATTACATCAAGATGTAATTAGTGTTTGAAGAGTTTTGAAGTGTGCATAAAAAACTATACATTTTGCAAATTTAGTGCGGAATTGGACTATTATTTTATATAATTTTCTATCAAATTTACACGCGCGTTGATTAACAACCACCCTAACCTACAAACTTATTTGTGTAGCTAATTTATTATATTTTATTTATTTATTTTTTGAATGGAACACCTTTAATATCGGAACCCTTTGGCAAAATTTGAAATTTGGCACCGAAGTAGCTCGGACGCTTCTCGCCAAGATCTTTAGTTCCACAATTGAGATAGCCATTTCAATTCATCGCAAAAATGGCTTAAAATATTTAAAGTCACCAAAGGGGGTCCCATACTTTTGTGCGTGTGCATGCCACTGATATTTTATTTATTTATTTTTTGTATGGAAAATTTGGCACCGAGGCAGCTCGGACGCTTCTCGCCAAGATCTTTAGTTCCACAATTGAGATAGCCATTTCAATTCATCGCAAAAATGGCTTAAAATATTTAAAGTCACCAATGAGCTCCCATACTTTTGTGCGTGTGTATGTCACTGATATTTTGTTTATTTATTTTTTGTATGGAACACCTTTAGTATCGGATCCCTTTGGCAAAATTCGAAATTTGGCACCGAAGTAGCTCGGACGCTTCTCGCCAAGAACTTTAGTTCCACAATTGAGATAGCCATTTCAATTCATCGCAAAAATGGCTTAAAATATTTGAAGTCACCAAAGGGGTCCCAATTTGTGGCTTAGATTTAGAAAATCCGTGCTTTTCTCACGGCCAATTATATGTGTTCTATTGTTGGAAAACCTTCGAATTTGTTTGTGTATATTCCTCAAGGATTAACCAAAAATATTGTACATCCAATAGCATTACGATAAATTAAGTTTTTGTAGATTAAAAAAATATACCTGTTATAAAATAAATTGAGTTTTAACTTTTTCACCTTTAATTAAAACGAATTTAAGTTTTTATTTAATACGAACTCTACTTTTCACTTCGCACATACTATACACATACTCACATGCATCGATTGATTGAATTGTGATAAATGTACATGTAATGATGATAGATATTGTAATAACTTTTTGATAAAAATTTTCATCAAATCGGTCCAGATTGTTACAGCTTATTCAAAAGAGACGGAATTTTCATGTGAAATTCGTTGCTATCAGAGATTCTCTCATAAATTGAAATATTTGCCGTATGAAATAAAATTTTGTGCTGTTCGACATTCAGCGGAGGTTTTAAATAACAAGTAGCAAGTAGAAAGTACCAAGTAGCAAGAAGCAAGTAGCGAAAGTTTCGGTAATTATGTCTTTTACGTTATAATAGGAATTCACAGTCACCGTTCACAGCGCTCTATACCTGTTTCACTTATATACCACATCTTTACACACGTACAATAAGTTAGTTATTTTTTTCTAGCAAAATATTCTCTAGAAATAATTTATATGACAAAACAACGTTTGTCGGGTCAGCTAGTATATATATATAATCCTTAAATAATAACTTTAAGTAAAGTAAAAACTCAATTATTTAAAGTTCACGTTACAATAATAATAGTACTTACATCCTCATCATTCAAGAAGGAAGTTTCCTGAGTATTAATCGGTTCAACAAAAGATGGCCCAGGTTGATTCTAGAAATGATATCGCTATTAGTAAAAAATAATAAATAAACTTACAATAATATGCGAAGACTTTTTTTTTATAAATAAAAACATGCGTACTTCAAAACCTTCACCAATCTGATTACTCATGGGTAACGGATTTTCTTGAAAAATTTTACTCACTGTGCTTAACTATAAAAGAAAAAAATCACAAACTTTATTAACTATAACACATGAATAATAACAATAACAGGGGGGTAGGGGATAATATAAATTAATATCTTACTTCGTCTTCCGAATCACAGAAAAAAATTTCTGCGCCCGTAATCGAATTTTCAATAAAGATTTGTGACGTTTCACTAAAACACTGCAATTAAGAAAAATAATAATAAAATCACTAAAATAAAAATACTTTTTATCCTATGTTATTTTTTTAATTAAAAGTAATAGAAAAAAATACCATACCTCATCATCAGAATTCAACATCGGTATATCAGAATCGTAAAAAAGAATCTACAAACAAAATAAAGAAAAAAAATGTAGAACAAATATCAATTGCTGATAATTTGAATGATTAAAAGATATCGGCAAAAGTCAAAAGTTATTATTATTATAAACTACAAATTTAAAAAATAAATATACCTACTAATAATATATGAAATTACTTTTTGGTTATAAAAAGCATGCAAGTAGAAATATAAAAATTCTTAAAAAATTAAAAAATGATCATATTACAAACACATTCAAAAGAATATAGTAAAAACTTACCCTAGAATCTCTCGGAGAATCATCTTCATCCATCAAGAAAACAGTTTTCAAAAAACACAAAAATATAACAAATTTAAGCAAACGCACAAGGCAAAGAGATGTTACAATCACTGAAATAAACAAAGCAAGTAAGGAAACTCGCTGTTGCCAATAATCGTTTACTAAATTGTCTAAGCGAATCGTGTTGCCATTCCGTCTAAATATTCGAAATAAAACAACTCAACTCTTCAAACGGTAGCAATTTCACACTGTTTTCAGAAGTAAACAACTCAACACAATGGCGTGTTAAGCGATTTGAAGTCTCAAGATAGAACATGAATGGTGACTTCACGATACAATATGGCCGCCACAGCGATGCACGTATTCACTAGCGGTGAGATCAAAGAAGAATTGAATGCGTCTTAATTAATTGTTCATCACGTCCATAATTAAAAATACTTAATTAAAACTCAAACGTTAGCATTTAATTGGCAATCGTACAGGTACAAACTTGCAGTAACAAGCGTGAGCATGATGACGTCACAGTTTAACGACATAAAAATTTTTACAAGTCCCCATTCCGAAACTAACATCAAGTGTTGCCAACGCAGAAAAACAAAGTAACCCTCCCGTCATAACTTCGTATCAAAAAAGCACATATAGTTTATTTACAGGATCTATATACAACTTGGAATAATTCTTTTACAGATGCAATTCACCAGACTGTGATGAAAATAACTCGTAGCATATATATAATTATCCGTTTTTATAACGGTACAATAACTCTAAAAGGATTTATACTCATAAAAATCCTCATATTTCAACTCTTACTCTGTATTTTAATTACTCTTGAAACGAAAAAAACTCTAATAAATCGTTTTCCTCACACATAAAAAGAATAAAAAACAACAACACCCCTGTTGCCATTTTCTCACAACAAAAAAAAAGAACAAGAACGGAACATAAACTCTCTCCGTTCAAAAAACATTATAAAGCTCGTTGCCAAAAAATGATCTTCTAGTAATTTTGAAGAGACCATGGAGTCTAGATAGTCTTGTTCAATCTCTTTAATTTTTATGGGAGAAAAAGGAAGCATTTCCGAACACAAGTGACTATTTTGTGGACTGTCCCAGAACATTCATCGAATAATGACTTATACTGTACGAGTAACAGCTTCAACTGTTTCCAGAATATTCGAAGAATTAACATCAGCTATTGGACTGTTTTCGAAAATATTTGTTTTAATAATAGTTTTGTTGTACAGATTCGAGAAGTTCAAAAAATGTTTGATATTGCCAAGGAGGTCCCATACTAAAGCTGTGACGAAAATAGTCGCCAATCGAAATATATTCAGTTACAAAGAAATCATTTAAATATAGTGTCCAGCGAAGCGGGCAAAGCCTGCTAGTATAAAAGAAACTAAAGTAAGGTTAATTAAAAAATTATGGGGCATCTAAACTTACTTGACTATTTTAATTCCAAAGTATGTAAGGCTATCCGCGTTTGTAATGATCGATAGATGGCGCTCTCTGAACACTGCAGTTGTTAGTAAAATGTAACAGCCACGTGTAATTATTATTCTTTCTCCGCCATTTCATCATGGAAAGTCGATTGCATAATATGAGGATATGCAGTGGTGTGATAATTTCACCTTAGCCCACCAGAGGGCGAGCATTTCATTACAATCGCGGATAGATGGCATAAATGATAACATGTCACGTCACACTAACCCAAATAAAAAAATCACTTTTCGGCAAGCTTAAAGGCAAAGGTAGAGATTCCTTTACGTTAATGCTACAAAAGTAAAGAAATATTACATATGCATTAACGCATACTTAGTCAATGGCTTTGTTCCCTCACATTGCATTATTTACGTCACTATTCTGTTTTTAAGAAATTTAATTATCAACTACTACTATTCATTCTACTTAAAATTTTAGGTTAGATTTATTGGTCAGTAAATGATTCAATTTTTTTAAATCCAAGTTCATAATCATTCAACAAATAGAAGCCATAAAGATATATAATTTGGTGACAAAACTTGCGACTTAGCAATGAAATTGGTGATTTGGCAGCAAAATTTGATAGTTGGCGACGAAATTCGTTATTTGACGATAAAATTTGGCGAGCTTGGCAATGAAAAATAGAAGCTTTGACGTCATTATGTTTTCTTCCCACGCAAAAATCTCACACCTTTTCACAGACCAATGTCTTGTTTCCACAAGATAGAAAATCAAAGGAAGCTGTAACCGTATTACTTTCAATTTCAATCGTAAATTTTAAATTCTTGCGTAAACCGGCGTTCTAAACAATTCACCACAAACGATATTTTTACCAAGACTAACGTATTATTTTAATTATATATTTTTAAATGATTAATTAAAGCTGCTACCATGGTTTTTATATTCTCAGCTATCTTTTATATTATCGTTTGCACGTGACGTAAGCATCAGATTATAAATTTAAGCAATTAAAGCTAAAAAGTCGGCTTCATCACAATTGACGAAAAATCACTTTTTAACTTGTAACTTTTAAGCAATTGAAGTTATCGAAAAAGTTTAAATACAAAAGTTATTCTTTAGGGTAAGGCGGTAATTCGCCTGTTTGGAAGTATTTTCCTATTTTTAATATTAAAAAAATTATGGGTAAATGAAAATTTCCACCCCACACCATTTCCATCCCCTTTGAGCTGGATGCCCTATCAACGAACTCGACTGAGATTTTTACTGTCCTGACAACATATCCCAAGCTGGTTAAATTTAAATAAAAGTTATATCGTGTTCACAGCTTAACATGGGAAAAAGTGTTGTACATATATATATATATATATATATACTTTTGAACGGAGGGTGGTTTTGGGTTCTAGGGGTCATGATCGGTGAAGATAAGAAGAAAATTTCCAGAAGTCGTGTCATGAGAACCATTGCAATAGGTAGATCTCCTATAAGGAATCTACCCAATAAATGGAAAAAGCCGAAAAAAGCTTAAATTTAATAATAGAAATGGGAATTTCTGAAAGTAAACAATCTTTGCAACATAAATTTGGCTATTAAAAATTTGTTAGAATTGTAAAATCTATATATCGAAAGATTCTATTATTTATGAGTCAAAAATAAATAAGTAAGTATCTTTCTTTTTAAGTTTAAAAAAAAAAAAAACCTTGCTCTTTTTTTTTTTTTTTAAATAATTAAAATAAAATTGAGAAAAATCGTGTTAAAGAAATGGAACAGCTTCAGTATAAAACACCTTGTAGAAATTTTAAATATGGCACCTATGTAGCTCGGATGTTTCTCTCCAAGATCTTTACTTACGCGATTGCCTTTAATTCGTAAACAAAATGACAACAAAAATTTAACAGCTGTCAAGGGGCTACTACTCTAAAGTTATACCCCCCACCCCACCCCCCCAAAAAAACAACTATATATATAAATAATAACCGATGTTAGGGAATGACACATAATTAATACATGTACATGGAAAAATCTGTTAAAGTAAGTCCTGTTGTACTAAATTAAATTCTGTTTTGTGTAGGATTTTATATCTATTACATAGGAAACAAAAATAGGCTTAGGGTTTTGTTCTTTATATTTTTTTACAGATTCAGGGTAGATTCTTGTGGTAATATATATAAATTAATCATAACACACGTGAAGATTGTTAAAAATATCAAGCAAAAACAGTGACAGCACTCGAGCTTTTCGGATTCAATGGTGGGAAAATGCCTAATTACATTACATAATAGCAATTTTTGTCCGAAATATTATAAAAACTATAATAGAAATACCCAAATGTAGAATTAAATTTCTTCATATATTTAGCTTTCTTAGTTGAAGTAAAATACAACTAATAATTTATTCTTTATTTGGTGAAAGGATGTAATAATAAATTGATTCCTGATCCTTTTCGTATTTTTTGAAAGTAAATTTTACATTTATAAACTTAACCCAGAAATACTTCCCTAAATGTTCTGCAAACATTAATTTCTGTTGACTGCATGACACGTATATTACGAAGTTTTTAAAAGGAAAGCAATAATATTTTCTTACCATTTTCCATTTTTGTCGATCTAATTTTGTTTCGGACTAAATGATATTATCCTGACTGATCGCGTGGTTGAAATTGATCATGTAACCATGTTCAGCACGATCCTTAATTTTCACAATGAACACCGAAATCTATGTAGCATCCACTTTTTTCTCGAGTAACTATGGCAACCAGTTGTTAGACTTTCGCAAACTATCCATATGATATTTCGAAATTTTCTTTCAAATATTTACTACATTCATATCTGTAAGTCCGCAAACTAGAAGCATGGGGTAAGTTTGTCCAAAATTTATATTTATCATTACCGTACAAATTGTAATATTATTAAAAAGAAAAACTATTATGTTTTAAATATATTTTAAGTTATGTTTCTTCATAAATTCAAGCTTTCTACATATGTACATTCGAAAAACAGCTAAATATGCCTAATTTTTAGTAAAATCACCGTATTTATTTCATAAAATATAGATCTATATGAATTTTGTTGAAAACTTTTCTCCAATATAAGCACACTTAATTTGCTTTAAATTGTAAAATTCATTTATTTTGAATTCTAAAGTTATATAATAATGCAATGTATCGTGCATTGGAAAAGCAACAATATGGCGATTTTTATTTTGATCTTATTTGTGTCAAACCTTTTATTTGTCCATTTTGTTTCTAAAATTTTACGTACTTATCATCAAAAAATACTTTTGCAATAAAATGTAATATTCTTATGTGCTTGATGAATTTCTCTTTAGCGCAACTTTTATTATCATACTTTTCAAAATTTACTAACTGTGCTTGTTTAGTTCAATAAGAGTTCTTACGTTTTATCAATATGCCATTGGCGAGATATTTACATACATAAATATATATAAAATAACTAGCAGGCTCTGCCCGCTTCGCTGGTCACTATATTTAATGGAAACTCTTTTTTATATAGCTTTATGAAAAAAAAGAAAAAAAAACTGAAGTTTATCAAAAGCTCGCTTTGGGTTCCCGCTGACTTCGGCAGCAACTTGTTCGTTCTCGCAGTCTCCTGTGTTTATCCCTATTGTCTGCGACAATGGCTTACCCGTGGGCTTCCATTTGGGTACTTAACATATATGACAGTTTCGATACGGATAGTATCGAAAAATTTGAATTAGCTCTTTTATATTTGAATCCCAGTTACATATGAACAACATTATACGTGATGTACATAATATTTGCATTCACGTTATTTCCTATATTTATTTGATTTAATTATCAACCATAAAATGACAGCAATTTCAAGCCAAATATAATATTACAATATACTATGATCAGCTACGTCTATCGCATGAAACAATTGTTATTATTATTATTATTTTGTGGTTATATATACTTCATTCTTAGTTAATATAGTAGTTGGTATATAGAAAAATTAATAAATTAATATGCAAACCAGCCCTTGGTGACTTTTGAATTTTTGTCGCCGTTTCAGACCAAAATATAATTTATGCGATTATTGTTCCTATCTATTTCTATCTTTTATTTTCTTTCTTTTTACTTTCTCTTACCCATAAGGTAGAGAAAGTATTGTTTTTGGGTCAAATTTTCGATCGCGAGATTTTGTTATATTTACAAGTTTTGAGGGCCCCTGAATACGAAAATCATGTTTTTAGCAAATGGTCTCTGTGTGTGTGTATCTGTGTGTGTGTGTGTATCTGTGTGTGTGTGTGTGTGTCTGTGTGTGTGTCTATGTGTCTGTCTGTTATCAGCATATCTCAAAAACAAATTATGGCAGAAAGTTCAAATTTGGTATTCTAAATGTGTATCATATAGGGATGCTACAGAAAGCTTTTCGTTAAGATCAAGCAAATGGTTCGTGTACAGGGACAATCAAGAGAATTCTAATACATTACGTCTATGGGGGAAATTGCAGGTAAGTAGAGTTTAACGTCTATAGACTGCACTAAACCAAATGAAACGAATAGATATATTTTGTAATAGAGATAGTCAACTGGGAAAAAAATTGTGTGTACGTAGGAGCCTCGCCTCCCCCCCCCCCCTGGGGGGAAGTCCCCCCTCGAGGGGAGTAAATTTTCATGATGGGTATCTTTCAAAAGAGCTCGCCACGCCAATACCTTTTAAAACGAATAGCTGAACCATCGATCTGCGATAATTTAAAACAAAGTTATCTATTTTTTTCACTTTTAACAAAAAAAAAATCGTATTTTTTTTTTTTTTAAATAAATTGGACTTTTTTTTGGATATTTAGTGTTATACTACTTCTCTAATATGGAAATCGTCTGCATTATCATAAAAGATAATTTTTTAAATAATAATTTTAATAAATTATTTTTTAAAAACAGAATTATTTTTTAATAAACGAATTAAATTTTATATAAATCTAGGTGCATTAATGAAACGGGGGGTTGAGGGGGGCTGTAGCCCCCCTCACACAGAATTAATTATCATATAAAACTCTTCCGAAGCCTAATTTGAACTGTTTAACATAGGTTTACATAACATCGTTATCTTACCTCTTAATCTCCAACCTGTATTTATAGTATTAATTTTCAGGGTAAGAGAAAGTCGTGTGAGTGACACACCAGATTATTTTCAATGTTTTAGAATTTAGTTCTATTTTTGACGCGCTACTTGGCTTAAAATGGCAAAAAATGTCCGCCCTACTTCAGCATCAAAATTTAAAAAATTGTCCAGAATTATCAAAAAGTAAAATACCTTTAATATAATGCTGAATTAGCTTGCTTATGCCAAGCGTGATTCATCCGTGCTTTAAAAAAAAAAAAAAAAAAAGTCTGAAGTTCAGGTATATAAAAAAAATGCTATGAAATGAAATTCAGAAGAAACGTGTTAGATTTGTATTATTACTATTTTATTTTAAAGTTATGAAGACGTCATTTTCTCATTCACCAATTTAACATTTTAGATTTTTTTTTTTTTTTTTTTCGCGTGAAAGCATATTTCATTTTATGTTGGAAAAAAAAAAAAAAAAAAAAAAAACATAGAATAATAATAAAGAAAGAGGGAGCACGCCAATACTCTTAATGCTTACAAACCCCTTCTAGTGAAATGCCAGCGAAAGCTACTTTTGCTCCTCTCAACCTTGAAGTAGGGCACCCATCCTCAGTGCTATTATCGCTGTTTGTTGTGGCAACACAACAGCTTATGTAGAAACACTTACGCTCCTTCTTCCTTTATTATTATTCTATGAAAAAAATAATAATAAATAAATAAATAATATAAACATTTTTGGCAACAATTAAAAATTTAAATGACTTATATTAAGTCAATTACCAGTTTATTATTTTCATATTTTAATTAATTTTAAAAAATCTAATCAAATTTCCGGTATAAATAGTAGCCTATGTTCTATTCCAGACTATTCTCTATCTCTGTACCAAATTTCATCCAGATCCGTTTAGCCGTTGTGGCGTGATTGAGTAACAAACATCCATTCAAACTCCCAACACGCACTTTAAAGAGATTTTACAAAATTTTCCCTGCCTCCAATTTAAGGGCGAGGGGGCCCAAAACACGCTTTTAAGATTAACTCAGGATAGCGATTTTTTGATAAGTCGATTGGTTATGCGTACTCATGACACACACTACAATGGGATTTTGTGAAATTTCACCTTACCCCCTTTGGGGGGTGAGGGTGGGACAAAAACATGTTTTCATGCGTAACTGTGCTCCGAACTATCTTTAAAAGGTTATGGTTAATGATGGTTATGGGTTCCCAACACGCACTATAAAGGGATTTTCCAAAATTTCCCCTCCCCCTTGCAAAGGCGGGGACGGGACAACAAAAACATGTTTTTAAGAGTAGCTCTGCTGTAAATTATCTAATAAAAGCCATTTTTTGATATGTCGATTGGTTTTGCGTACTCAACAGACACACTACAAAGGGATTTTTTTTTTATTCCGTTCTACCCCCTTGGGAGTCGGGAGAGGGCAAAAAACATGTTTTCATGCGTAATTCTGTTCCAGATTATCTTAGAATGGTAATTTTTGATGTGAAGATTGCTTATGCATACTCAACACACACTACAAAGGGATTGTATTAAACTCCACCCTTCCGCTTTTTGAAAGGGGTGGGTGGGTGGGTGGGGGGGCAAAAACATGTATCCATGCTTAACTCTGCACTAAATTATCTTAGATTGGAAATTTTGTATGAGAGGGACAATTATATGTGTCTAACTCATAGTATGAAGAGATTTTGCAAAATTCCCTCCCCCTTCCGTCCTTTAAGAGCTGGGGGAGATTAAAAAAAAAAAAAAAAAGGTTTTAAAACGTAGCTTTGCTTTAAATAATTTCAGGATCTCGATTTTTTGATGTGTTGGTTAGGTATGCAACCTGCAATATAAAGTAATTTTGCTAATTTACCCCCCTCCCTTTGGGGAGGGGGAAGGAAAAAACACATTTTCAAGCTTAAATCCATCCAAATTACCTACGAAAGGCGAACTTTGGTGTGTGGGTGTTGATTAAGTATACGCAATATGCACTTTGATGAGATTTTGGAAAACTTTCAACTTTAACCGCGAGGGAAGGAGATTAAAAAGCAGGTTAGAGACTGCATTGGGACTCCAGAATCAACTGTGGTGTGCGGGAATACCGCTATAGAAAATAGCGGGAACTTAAACTTATATTTTGACTGATTTCAATGTTTTTTTTTTTTTTTTTTACGATTCTTTTATTATTAATAATGATATGGGGTTTTGAGGATTCGTTTCAATATATTGACCAGGGAAATGGGCAAAGCCTGCTAAGTAGTATATGATAATTATCCATAAAAAGACACGAGCCAAAGATTTTCGACAAATATAGCAATCGCCCCAAAAATTGCAACTTAAGAGCGCACAATACCTAATCTCCTGACAGCTGCAGTCCATGCTCTTCTATGGGAAAATTTGTTTCCATAATTACTTATTACCTAATGAATATATTTCAATTCTGTTTTCCGAGTATGAAAATTCATAAGTGTTAAATTAGTACTTATTTTCCAAAAATTGAATTTTTTAATTTTTAGTATTTCATTTTGCTACTAAAAAAAATTGAATTTTTTAATTTTTAGTGTTTCATTTTGCTACTAAAAAATGAGAAAAATGCACTTTGGAGGGGAAAATCGCATTTTTGAACACAAAATTTAAATGTAAAATTAAAAAAAAAATGAATTTTTCGAAAATGAGTACGAATTTAACGTTTATGAATTTTTTTACTGTAAAAATGGATTTAAAAAAAAATACATTAGGTAATGAGTAATTGTGGAAACAAATTTTCCTATAGAATAACATTGAAAATAGGCTGTCTGCGGGATGAGGTATTGTCCCCTCTTAATATCCTAAGATCGTACAATGACCCTTTTTGTTTTCATTATTCAACCTAATGTGTATCGATACATATAAAAATGCAAGCCTGTCGGTGAATCTGTTCGGATTCCTTAGATTGCTATACAGAGTTGCACCTTTCAACATATCGCAACGAGTAAAACTTATTAGTCAGAACAAACTCCAGTTAACACCGTATTTTTTTTATCCAATCTGACAATTAAATAAAAACTTCATATATTAGCTTTCGAATTATTTAAATTAGAAAATACAGAGTTAATGATGTCCATGCTATTATCTAAAATCATATTTTAATAGTGGTCTGAGGATTGGATTGGATTTGGGAATAAGGCCAATTGACTGCTGTAGGTACAAGGACTGAGGGGAAGTGCCCTCCGTGGGGGTCTTTCTAAGGGGACCTAGCCCGTATTTATGCAAGTTTCGGAGAAAACCACGGGAAATCCCGAACGGCTAGGCCGACGAGCGCGACCTGGGATAGAACCCAGCAGCTCACGTCTACCAACTTTTAGTGCAGAACCGCTTGGCCGCTGGTGAGCCCTAGTGGTCTGAGACCATTAGGAGGAAAATATAACTCAAAATTGGCTTTGTACAAAATTTTGTCCTAGTCTGCCATGTTAAGAAATTGTAAATTTCAAGTAACTTACAAAATTTTCGAAATTAAACTTTGATTTTGGTCATAACTGATATTTTAAAGCTTGTGTGACATTTTTACAGTAAAAATATTCCTTCTAATAACCGTTTAAGCGATAATTTGCCCTATTCTCCCATGTTAAGAAATTCGTAAATTTCGAATAACTTACTAAGTTTTTAAAATTAGAATGTTGCAGATCAGTGGGGTTCTTACTAATATCATAAGTGATATTTTAAAACTGGTCTGACCTGTCTGTCATTTGTTTCAATCATTTGTCTTTAGACATCGTGTGCACAGACTAACAAACTAGCAAATTAACGCGCTAACAAACGTATAGAGACAATATATGGACAACATACCCGTTTTGTGATTTTGCGATTTCTCACCCGTGGAAACATGCAGCAAAGTCAAAAAATCAAACCGAAGTCGAGAATATTCACGATTACTTAAGTTCCCCAATAAAAGACAACTGAAAAAATTCGAAGAAAACTGATCATTTATCTGTAATGTTTACTAAATTTTCAGAAAACCTTTTTTCATGTAAAAGAAATGGATATCTGTCCTTTTTACTTTCTTCTATATGTAATATAGAGAAAGTATTGGATTCGTAAAAATTTTCGACCTCGGGTTTTTGATGGATTTACACGTTTTGAGAGCTGTAGAATACGATTTGCCTATTTTTAGAAAATGTCTGTCTGTCTGTCTGTCTGTCTGTCTGTCTGTCTGTGTGTGTGTGTGTGTGTGACAAAATTTTGTGGCAACTGTATCTCAGGAACTACTGCACAGAATTTCATACAAATTGGTATGTAGTTGCACCTTGACATATATTAGTGCCTATCAACTTTTGGTAAAAATTGTCTTACAGGTTGCGTTGCCATCCCGCTTTTTCTAAATTTTTAACATGGTGATATAGGACAAAATATTGTATAAATGTGCTTAAAGAGAATTATTTTTTAGTAATCATTATGAAATTTACAATAATTATTTATAATAGAGATAGTCAACTGGGAAAAATTTTTTGTACGTGTAGGAGCCACGCCACCCCCCCTGGGGGGGAAGTCCCCCCTCGAGGGGAGTAAATTTTCAAGATGGGTATCTTTCGAAAGGTCTCATCAATACCTTTAAAACGAATGGTTGAACTATAAATCTGTGATAATTTAAAACAAAGTTATCGATTTTTTTTACTTTAAAAAAAAAAAAAACAGAAAAAAAATCGTTTTTTTTTTTTTTTTTTTTTTTTAAATATTGTTACTGGTTGAATATGTATTACTTTTAACAAAAAAAAAAAAGAAAGAAAAAAAATCGTAATTTTTTTTTTTTTTTTTAAATATTGTTACTGATTGAATATGTATATAGGAAAATATAGAAGAAAGTCTTGTGGTGGCCACAACATACTAGTTGATGAAGGAATACCTAAATTCATTATATTTCAGGTTAACTCTATACTGTAGTTGAAATCAAATTCGTCAAAATGTATAACAGCTATCAAGAAAAATCCTCCCCCCATTACACCTGGGGAGATTGGAAGTCATATAACAAGAACTTGGACACCATCACTAACAAGAACAACATCACTGGTAACAATGTAAGGCAAGAAGCCATGCAATTAAGAAATGCTGTTACGAATACCATGACATGGAAACTTCGAGTAAGTATCCACATTTAACTCAATTTCTTCCTATATATCCAACATTATACGGCTAGACAATATATAAAATATAGTAAAATCTCGATGACTAGACAATCCAAGAGAATCAGAATGGTTCTAATTAAGGAAAAATGAGAGGTTGCTACTTGATTTTTCACGAATGCCAGTGTGATTCTTCACGAAGCATGGCGAGATTATAGCTAATTTCAAATTATTCACACAGAGATTGATGCAGCCATTCTTCTACGGTTGCTTTTAAAAAAATTTAATTATTTTAATTTAGTATAAGTATTATATTTTAACAATGCTTTAAATTATGTGAATTCTTTATCTAAGTAATTTATTACTTAAATTTTATTGTTAGAGTTGTGCTTCGTTTTCGCTGCGTCTTATTATATATATGGCTTTTTGTCGTGGGTGCCGTGAAAATAAAATAGTATCCTCTACAGAGTATATATCTAAAAGTTTTTTATTGGGGTTTGTTCACATATTACATATAAATTTGATCCATCTCTCATCAACAGAATTTAAGAAACAGCGTTAATATGCTTATTTTTGACAGTTGAGCATAACTGCACCACTTTTGGACACAGTAGCCAAAAACCAAAATTAAATTAGAATTTTTGCATTTTAGTAAATATTACATTTAAGGTGTATGTGTTTCCAAACCATTAGGCGTATTAAGGTGTATATGGTTCCAAACCATTCACAATATCCATTATACAGGGTGATTCAAAGTCAACGTACAAATTTTAGGGGTGGTAGAGCACATCATAAGGATTGAATATTGCATAGGAACTCATGGCCGCAAACGTCCTTTTAACCCTTTAAGAACTGGATATTTTTTGCTACTGTGTACTACTGCTCACTCCGCCTATTGCGTAAATTTTAGAATCTTTTATACTTCCTTATTTCGCAAAAATTTACATAATGATCGTATTAATGCAATCAGTGAGATAAAATACACCGATGAAAAACAGAATTTATTTATTTATGTAAACATTAACATGTGAAAACTTAAAAAAAAAAAAAAAAAAAAAACTTTTGAGAGTTAACATACTCCTTATATCCATGCAAAAACATCCGGATCTTAAAGAGTTAAAATGACGCTTGTAGTCATGGGTTCCTATGCAATTTTCAATCTTTATGATGTGCTTTACCACCCCTAAAAGTTTGTACGTTGACTTTTCAATCACATTGTATTAATCAGGTTGTCCAATCCGCTGGACGTGGTGGAATTCTATAAACTTATAATCAGACAAATTTAGTTAACTCATCAAAAATTAATCAATTCCTTCTGATTTTCAGAGTAAAAATATCAGGTATTTTGGTAACTACAGAAACAAATATCGAATTGATTACTCGTAATAAAATATTATCACGTCGATTATTGTTTCTTATTATGATAATTATTAATGTATAATCATAATTATTTTATTACTCTATTGTTATTTTATGAATTTAATATTAATATATATTATTCAGTATTCTCAGTATTATCATTTGATCAATCTTATTTAATCTGCTTTATTTTTTATACATCATCATTTTTAATCCATTTTATATCATTATTCATCATATTTTGTTTTCTGTATACATTTACAATCATCATTTAGTTTATATTTGTTATTGATGTTCATGAAGAACATATTAAATACTCTGATTTTTGGTACTTAAATCAGTGACAGGGCAACATCGTATGGCGTAAATCCATTTAGACCCGTAATTAAGTTAATTAACTTGTTGTAACACCTTTATGCAATTAAATTAAATGAAAACATTTTAAAATTTCAAATTGTAATCCATAAACATTCCACAAGAACAAGCTATTATTTATTGCAAGATCAGTTAATGTAACAGTTACACTAGAACATACAAAAATCTATTCTTACAGTTCAAAATAAATAAACACATAAAGTGTTTTTTTTTTATTATTATTATTAAATTTACAAATACAACTATTCTACTGTTTACAAATGCACAATATTACTTTTATTTTATTTTATATTAAATATTAACACTTTTGTTCTTAAGAACAAGATTTAATTGAATTCGATTCTCAGAATCCGATTCTTCGTTTTCGTCTATCACATGATTCAGCAGACGACGCTGAGAAGAGTCCATTATTCACAATCCATGCTTTTAACCGTTTGATGTTCACCACATATTGCTAAACTAGTTTTAAAAAAAAATAAATCTGGTGCGAAACAACCACACGACTTCCATTACATACTATTACACGCATTTCATGCACTTTTTGGAGATAATGTGATTAGAAGACATAAAATTGACATAATGAAGTAGACACCTAAAAATTTTCCGGTAAGAGAAAGCTGGTACACGCGTTAAGAAATATAAAACAGAGTTTACACATAGCGAGTTAAAAAATAAGAAAAGAAAAAAAAATCGGTAGAGCCCCTTCTTGAAACACCAGTTTCCGAGATCAAAAACTGACTTACCTATAACTACCAAATTCCCTGTAATAAACACGTGATACAAGAGAAAGGATATCTAAAATGGTTTTATGTAACAATTATTAAGCAAATCGTTAGAGCCGTTTTTGAGTTTCTGACTTTTACCAAAACTTGGCATTCTACTTTGTTGACCGGAAAAAAACAACTACATACAAAAGGATATCTAAAAGAGGATTAATATGGCGAGTTCGGAAAAAATACGCACAGCTTTTTTTAAAGGAACGCACTTGCAAGACCGGAAATTGAGGAAGTTACACGTAGAGGATGCCTATCACTTTTCCTGAACTAACCAACTAATTCATACGAAAGGAAATATAACAGAGTGTTATATTTCCTTATATTATATTATAGCAATTTTGAAGAAAATCGTTAGAGTCATTTTTTAGATATGGACTTACGGGTCCCACTTGCGGTTTTCCAATTTTTACCAAATGTTGGAAAATTCATCTGTACATCAGACCTGTCTCAATTCTGAAATTTTGTAGTTCTATCTTTATTAGTTTCGGAGATATGATAGACAGAAGATACCCTACATACATACATACACAAGTGACCAATTTTAACTGCCAAAAACCACTTTTTTTGGATTCGGGACACCTTAAAACATGTAAATCAGGTGAAAACTAGAAATCGAATTTTTGGACCGAATACAATATTTCCACTACATACGGTAGTCGGGTAATGGAAGTAAGAATAGTTATTGGACATGGCACATAATTATTCATAAATATCTAAAATAATAATAATAATAATAATATTTTTCATTTTTGAGAAATTTTTTTGTTTGAAACGACTATATGATAAAATTCAAATAACAATAATTTAATAAATAAATAAATTTTTAAACACTATGAATTTCAAAAACTCTTATAGTAGTTGTTTTAGGTTAAAATAATAGCATGATCTCCATGAAGTAAAATAGTTGGCACGAGTGCATCATCAATGCAGCAGGATGAACTCGCTCCTACACAAAAATGTAAAGTGACTTCTGCATAGATTTTCTCTGAAAAACATTTTTTGTTAAATTTCACAGCAGTGCATCCAGAAGAAACAAAGATTTAAAAATCTGTTGAACAAGCGAAAAAACATTGAAAAATTGTTGCATTGACGAAAAGAAAGAAGGGGAAAAAATATAAAATGTTTTGTTTTAGTGCCAAACCTCTGAAGTTAAAGTATTAAATAATTTAATTTATTATGATTTACTTTTTTAATGTTTTGATATTTAGGATACTAACCAGAAACTAGGTGACAGAATTAATGACGTAGAACAATGGTTTCGAAATTTGGATCGGACGTTGCGTGAGATACAGGAGGCCGTCGACAGATTATCAGAAGCAAAGGTTGAAACAGAGAGAACCATTAGTGAAAATTTACCCCTGCTGGAAGCTGCTAAGGATTGCTTGAATTTAAGAGACAGACGTCGGCAAATAGATTTAGTGGAAGATGAGGTTTATTACGAAGTAAAGAAGGTATGTATTTTTAACCGACTTCAAAAAAGAAGGAAGGTTCTCAATTCAAACCGTATGTTTTTTTTATGTTTGTTAGCTCATAACTTTTGAACGGATGCTCCGATTTTGATACTTTTTGTTTTGTTGAAAAGGTCTTGGTCTACAATAGGTCCCATTGTAATATCTTTACGATCTAAAGAAAATACAGGGTGCCCAAAAAAATCAGTCCCAACTCTTTTAACTGCTAAACGGCTGCAACTATAGTGATAAAAATGGTATGTAAGTATAGCAAAGTGGCCATGAAGTACAAGGTTAAAACGTTTGCAGCGCCACCTGGTGGAAAACAGCGAAGTTAGTGTTCCTATCTCGAAAACGGTTCTAAAGAAAAAGTTAATTACAAATCTGAAGAGTATCCCCGATTTAGTACAAAAAGATAGTTTAGACATTAATGCTAACGTTCCTATCTCGGAAACGGTTCAAGACAGGGGGAAAAGAGGAATTATAAAATTGCAGAACATCATCGATTTAATACGAAAAGATTGTTTTGGCATTGATGATGCTAAAAATACAAGGCTAAAAACGTGCATTATTTTGTTCGCAATTTCTTACACTATACACACTTGAGCTACATTGCTCACGTTGTAGCGTAGCAGGTGAGACATACGCTATATAGTTCAAAATACGGTTACTTGATACTTTTTGTTTTGTTGTACAGATCTTGGTCTGAAGTAGGTCCCATTATAACGTCTTTACAATCTAAAGAAAATAAAGCGCCATCTGGTTAAAAACAGCGAAATTAGCGCTCCTATCTCAAAAACGGTTCAAGATGGGTGAAAAGTTAATTACGAAGTTGTAGAGCATCATCGATTTACTACGAAAAATAGTTTTTAGACATTGCTAAAAATAGAACGCTTAAAGCGTGCAGCTGTTTGTTCGCAATTACCTACACTGTGCACACTTAAACTACGTTGCACACTTTGCAGCGTAGCGGATGACACGTATACTCTGGTTCAAAGTACTGTTACTGTAAGCGGTCACATCGATTAGCGCAAAGTCCTTTTCAACTAACTTCAGAAAGGAGGGTGTTCTTAATTCGAGCTATGTGTTGTTGTTGGTGTTTGTAAGCTTATAACCTCGTAAGAGACGCTCTAATTAACCGACTTCAAAACGGATTAGGTTCTCAACTCAAAGCGTATGTTTTTTTGCTTTTGTTTTTGTTTGTTAGCTCATAACTTCTGAACGGATGATCCGATTTTGATACTTTTTGTTTTATTGTAAAGGTCTTGGTCTGAAATAGGTCCCATTGTAAGATCTTTTCGATCAAAAGAAAATACAGGGTGCCCAAAAAAGTCAGTCCCGACTCTTTTAACTGCTGAACAGCTGCAACTATAGTCATAAAAGTGGTATATAGGTATAATAAAGTGGACATGTGCTACGCGATTCAACCGCCTAAAGCGCCACCTCGTGGAAAAGAGTGGAGTTAGCGATCCTATCTCGGAAACGTTTCAAGACAGGGGAAAAAATGAATTATAAAATTGCAGAGCATCATCGATGTAGTACGCAAAGATAGTTTAGACATTAATGCTAAAAACAAAACGCTTAAAACGCGCATTTGTTTGTTCACAATTTCCTATTTTCTGCACAGTTGAACGACATTGCATATGTTGTAGCGTAGCGGGTGACATTTATGCTATGTAAAATTTAAAGTATGGTTATTGTAAGCGGTCACATCGATTAACGCATAGGCGTTTTAAACCGACTTCATAAAGGAAGAGGTTCTCAATACAAACCATGTTTCTCGTTGTTGTTGTTGAAATTTGTCAGCTTATAACTTCGTTAGAGATGATTTAATTTTAATACTTTTTTTGTTGTCGTAATGATCTTGGCCTGAAATAGGTCTCATTATGATTTCATTAAGATATAAACAAATTACAGGATACTCACAAAAGTCTGTTCTGACTCTAACTGCTGAATGCATGCAGCTACACTGGTAAAAGCAGTATGTAAGTATCGATGTTGAAACTTCTGTCCGTCAGCTGAAATGCATATTTTGCTCTTTGTTTGAACTTTACGCTGCGCAATTTCCAGCGCAGCGGGTGACACGTATTCACTGTGAAGTTCAATATATATGCCTATAACAGAATTTTCGGTTACGAATACAGCGTATCCGTTCTTTACATTTCTAAAGACTTTTTAATTTAACGTATGTTCCTTCAATAGTGTTTTTCTCATATCCAATAAAGGCAAGAAAAGTGACACAACTTAAAAATGCATCACTTGAGAAAAATCAACTTAAAAATAACTTGACTAGAATAAAACTGGCACAACTCTCTCTCGAGTGGGTAACTTTCTAGATGGAGATGTTGACATTGGGTGCATTTCATGTATTTTTCAGTGACATAAACCATTTTTTGAGTAATATCACTTTTCTTGGAAGTTGTGATTTGTGAAACTTCCGTCGAACGTCTTCTGATGCTCTGCTATATAAATAAGTTTTCACTGAAAAGAGAAAAACAAAATCTTTTTGTAAAAAAATAGAACCGACTCCAAAAACGAACTACTATTAAACAACTAAAAATGAAAGAATATGGAACTGTAATTGCACTTAAAAGTATAAAATAATTTCCTTCGTCAAACAACCTATAACACTACGATTAATCATAACTTTTGAAGTCGGCGCAAAATTAAACAAAAATTGATACCTTTATTCAATACAAAAATCAAATCCTATTCAAAATACTCATCTCACATTGTTACCTGCAAAACGCAGCCGAAAACTACTTTGATTCAAGGAAACAAATAAGATTTCGTAAGGTGCTGCAAAAGTTGACGAAGATGCTGGTATCTGACGTCCTTGGTGAACGAAAAATCGCAAAATTATCTGGCAAACATATTTAATTTCTTTGGGATATCATGATTATTTTGATAAGGTATATCAAGAGAGTAATCAAGGATATGAAACAACGCATCGTACAATATATATTATGAAAATATACATCTTGCGTGTATATTTTTGCCTTACGTTTTGATCGTTAAATCCAAATCCATCAAGGATGATAGTTATCATACCAAATTTGCAAAGGAAACTCTAACTTTGTAGAAACATAAATACCGCATTGTGAAGAATGTTCACTGTTCTATCTAGATACTACTAATGGACCAATTGTATACAGTGATAAAATAATAAAGGAAACATGAAAATGGATCATTCGAGACAACAGGATTTGTTGCTACCGATCTAAAAACAAACCTTTAAAAACTAATTAAATTTTATTTAATTTTGCGCCGACTTCAAAAGTTATGATTAATCGTAGTGTTATAGGTTGTTTGACGAAGGAAATTATTTTATACTTTTAAGTGCAATTACAGTTCCATATTCTTTCATTTTTAGTTGTTTAATAGTAGTTCTTTTTTGAAGTCGGTTCTATTTTTTTACAAAAAGATTTTATTTAATAAGTATTCTTCAAAAAATATAGATTTTCGATTTATAATTGAAGACATTATAAACAAAATTATAAATAAAAGTAATAAGATGCGCTTCATTTTCTAAATTTGAATGTTAAGCGAACTACAACGAGGGAGGGGGCGGGGCTTTGTATATAATTTTCTTTTTTCGCCGTTGTCTATTTTTTTAATGCTATAAATTTCAACACCATGAATCAACTTACAATTTTATTTTGAATATTTATATTAGCTCTTTCGATAAAGTTAATAAACTTTTCAATAATAAAATTGATATTATTAATTAAACTAGTATGTTGTAGCCATCACAAAACTTTCTTCAATATTCTCGTGTACAAAGTCACGTAACATAGAACAAAACATAATCACACAGTGTTATGCGTTCACTGTGGGTTCACTTTACAAGTATTAAAAAAAATATTGCACATTAATGCATCTACATAAGACATTATAAACAACAACATTTTAAGAATGCATTTTTTTTTTTTTTTTAAGCATTTCTTTTTCTTTATATTTTAGTTATTTTGTTTTATTTCATTTTGTTAATACTATGAAAAGAAAATCGAGTTTTCAAATTATCAATCGATTTGTTTCAGATTATCACAGACATATAATTTAACCACTCGTTTTAAAAATATTGACGAGTTTATTTTAAAAGAATACACATTTTGAAATTTTACACCTCAGGAAGTGTAAATTTATACGAAATTTTATCTCACGCTACCAAATTAAAAATTATTAAAAATGGAACGATAATGTTAGTTGTTCAGAGTTACGCTTAAATATTTGATAGACACCAATTCATATCAAGGTGCAACTAAATTTTAAATACAAAAATTTCTGTGCATTAATTCTTGATCTAGAGATACCACAAAAGTTTTGTAACATAGATGCACAAACATTATTCCGAGATTGGGTAAAACGCATAAAAAATCAAAACCCTGAAATCAATAAGTTTTATAAATCCAGGACTTTTTCTCACGAATACAGAAAAAAGTAAAGGTTCTGATGTATATGTGAAATAAAAACAAAATATTGTAATACAAAACTTTTTAATTCAGTTATAATACAAAACTTTTTAACTTAAAATATGAACTCATACATTTCTCATTTGTTCCATAACTTTGCCGTATCATCATACTTAATTTGAAATTTTTTCTTAAGGGAATAATTTTAATGTTAAAAAGAGGTGAAGAATAGTTCCAAAAAATCATTTTGGTCACGAAATGTCCAGAAAGGGCCAAAAAGTCTGGCCCTCACAAAAAAGAAAATTGACACAAAAGAAAATTAACACAAAACTCGCCACGAATTTCTAATCCCATCTCCAGTCTCAGAACCCAGAATCTAAACACTTACAACGTAACCTTGCTGATCACCCAATGCTGATCACCTTGCTTGATATTGCTATACCGTGAGTTCTAGTATGCGTTGTTGAACTGTGATTCATGCATTTTCTCCGGTGGATATTAGTAGATGCTATGATTGAAAAGTTGTTTTTGGTGCTGTTAACTTTTGATTGATAACTTTTTTTTTGGATCACAGTAACATTCCTTTAGCGCAGTGTGTTTTGGACGTACGAACATTCTTAAACAGTATATTTCTATTCTTCATTAAAATATGAAAAATTTGTTCACAAAAAAGAAAAACGTTAGAAACACAGTTCCAATGGTAATACATCACCTTCTTTTCAAAAATTAAATATTCATATACGCATGCAGGATTATTATAATTAAAATTGTAATTTCAATCTATCTGCCAGAATGACTTGATACTTTACCAGAACACTCGTGAAACGAAGAATTTTTGTTAGGCAAAGGGGAAAAAAAAGTTTCAAAATGTGCCGTTAATCAACCATAAGGTGTTTGTTTGAAGAAGCTTCTATTTTTCTCTTGTCACTAGCACTATTTTCGCTGTAAACACGCATTCTTTTCTTTTCACTAAAACATTTATCGTAAACCCTTGGAGTCGACTGTTTCCTGCTGTTTTGCTCTATTCCTAACAACATTCATGTGTTTAATGAATCCATTTAGGCGTTCTTTGTGATATTACTCTGTCAGCGCCATCTATAAGCACACTTTGGAACTACCTTTTACCTTCACGAAAAAAACTTACATTGCCTCACGATTGTTCTTGTAAAATATCAAATCGTTTCAATCGGCAGTTTTAAAGTTACAGCGTTTTGAAATCGCAACTTTAATTATAATCACCCAGTATATTTTTCAATTTTGTTTTCATCTTAAATATCTTATTATACTTTCTTTTTTCAGGAGGTAGACTTGATACATAAAATAAACAATGAGCTTCGAGATTGTGCTGCCCATGACTTTGATCATCTGATCAAGTTGAAAGATCAACGCGATAAACTTGAGCTAGATTTGAAAGACAAAGATCTTGCCTTAAAAATAGATCGCTTTCAGCTGTCTCTGAATCCCACATCGACTGATACAATTAGTTTTAAACCTTGGCCGGCTGATGCATGTTCAGCAGGAAACTGCCCAGTCAGTTTGGAAACTTGGCTTAGAAACAGCGAAGACAGAAGAAATGACGCTGAAAATGAAATAGCCCGAGCCACAAGGGCTGTTAATGATACGTGGAATTTAATTCGCAAATCGATGAATGACATCAAGCATCAGAGAGAAGCTACACAATTTGCTTTGAGGAAAAGACGTCACGAAACTCTTCAGGTATGTCACTTGTAGTTTTTAAACATTTACAAGAATTTTATTACACACCATTCTCTTATATGTCAATATTGAAAAGTTTTAAAATTTTCATGAAAATTATAAATTCGAGTGATCTACTTTTATCTTGGAAATAAAAAGTATAAAGTTCATATATTAATATTTTTAATTTCTATCTAGTTAGAAGAAATGAATCACTATCATTAAAATGAATCACTATCATTATTCCATATATTAATAATCTGAGTATAACTCTCAATGTAAAGAAAATAATAATATGATAGTCACGTCTGTTCAAGTAAAACTATGGCAGATAAGTGTATGGTGAATTTCGGTTTAACTTATCTCTCTACCATCAATTTTTGCACACAATTGCTCATTACACCAATATCTATTTATTTCAGACCACAGAGATTTCGAACCACTATTAACATCTAAATATATATATATATATCTACAGGGATGCGAACCCTGCACTTGGGAATTCAGAATGCTAATTATTCTGTAAACGAATAGAGCATTATAGATTTTTCTTTTTCTTTATTTATTCTATTTTATTTATATTCTGTCCTGTGATCCAATGTCCCCCATTTTACAATATTTCCTGTTTTTTTTTTTTTTTTTTTTTTTTTTTTAATCTTTTTTTTAACCTGTTTAGATATATTTATGTGTTTTTAACTAAATTTTCATAGATAAACTAGAGAAATAAAAATTTTAGAAAAACTACTATTAAAGATTCTTGTTATATAAAAAATGTAGAAACTTTTAGGTTATAATCTGATTCGTTTTGCCGATATTTATAAATTTTCCTTATTTAAGTTTAGTATAATTCATTCGTGTTATTAAAGTTCTGCTTTTCTCTCTTATAACTTTTAGGCAAGGGATGCTTTGGCAGCTCAAAGAAAAGACTTAAAAGACGAAATAGAGCGTCTAGATAGAGAAATGTTAACGATCGAGCAAAAGCTAAATGAATCTAGAGGAAATCTTAAATTAGTCCAAACTCGATTAGAATACAGGAAAGATAGACCTGGATTCGAACTATGTCGTGACCTTCCTACAGTAGGTTTGGAAGAAGAACTGCGACATGTTGTAGAATCTAGAGAATTCTTAGAGCAAAAATTAAGAGATGTAAAGTAAGTAGTATTGGTTTTCGCATAAAATACAACTTTTTACCATGTTTTTATTAGCTTCAATTCTTGTTTGTTACTTTCTTCTATATTCAATAGAAGAAAGTATTGGATTCGTAAAAATTTTCGACCTCGGGTTTTTGATGGATTTACACGTTTTGAGAACTGTAGAACACGATTTGACCATTTTTAGAAAATGTCTGTCTGTGTATGTGTGACAAAATTTTGTGGCAACTGTATCTCAGGAACTACTGCACAGAATTTCATACAAATTGGTATGTAGTTGCACCTTGACATAAATTAGTGCCTATCAACTTTTGGTAAAAATTGTCTTACAGGTTGTGTTGCCATCTCGCTTTATCTAAATTTTTAACATGGTGATATAGGACAAAATTTTGTATAAATGTGCATAAAGAGAATTATTTTTTAGTACTAAACATTATGAAATTTACAAGATTTATTTATAATAGAGATAGTCAACTGTGAAAATTTTTTTGTATGTGTAGGAGCCTCGCCCCCCCCCCCCGGAAGTCACCCCTAGAGGGGAGTAAATTTTCAAGATGGGTATCTTTCGAAAGGTCTCGTTTGTTACCAAGTGAATTTACATAGGAAAATATAGAAGAAAGTCTTGTGGTTGCCACAGCATACTAGTTTCTTTGTATGTTTGTTTGTTTGTTTGTCCGGTACAAATCTTGCAATCGAATTTTAACTAACTTCCCTACCAGTTAGACATTTGAAACTTTCACAGAACCTCAGAACCCCGTGACAACACAATACTTCGAAGTCCGATTTTCGAATTTTGATTAGTTTTCTTATAATTAATTAAAATATGAAAATAATAGCATCCTAATAGCGTTAAAATAGCCATTAAAATATTAGCTATAATTTAATTGTTGCCAAAAAAAAAAATAATAATAATAATTACGAGTTCATTTTCTTTCGACATAAAAATAAATAGTACATTTAATTAAACGTGAATGTTAAAAAATTATAAAAAGTTAAATTATACATCTGACAAAAATAAACGTCATTATCACTTAAAAAATTTTATGCACTATGATAAGAGCTTATAGGTTGCGTGTAGTTTGCATAAATAAGACTCCAAATTATAAAACTAATATTATTTACATACTATTTACAATCTAAATGTTACAAAGGGTGAATTAATTAGTGCAGTAGCATGTATAGAAATATAAGAAAGCCTTATTACAAACATTCTAGCTCAGAGACAAAGTAAGGGAGGCATACTATTGTAACAATCGCAGCTATCGTAGATCACAAGTCGGATTGTACACTCCGCAGCAAAAGTATCCGAGCACTAGCAATAATCCCCGCCTTAAAAAAGTGCACTTAATACTGCTGTGTTAAATAAATCCTTGTTGATTCATGCTCTTAGTCGTGTGAACACGTCGAAAGATCCTTGAAAATGAAAATATCTTCCTTACTCTGATTAGATGCTGGTGCTGGTTTGACTGTGGCAAAATGATTTTTAAGCTGAGTAGCAAACTCGGATTGATTGATTGAAGCAGGAGTGGGTTGAATAAAGTCTCCAGGTAGACGGAGTTGTTCACCGTAGAGCATCTCTGCAGATGTTGTTTCAAAAGAATCGCTGATGGCAGTTCTCAAACCTAACAGAACAGTTAAACGACTCCATACAATGTTATTGTGACACATCAAAGCAGCTTTTAAAGACCTGTGCCATCGCTCGATAAAACCATTTGATTGAGGATGGTATGAGGTTGTGCTTTTTCTTTGAAATCCCATAATTTTTTACAATTCTTGAAATAAGCGTGATTCAAACTGTGTTCCCTGGTCAGTGACGATGTAAGATGGAACGCCGAAACGAGAAATTCAGCCAGAATAAAGGGCCTTGGCTATGGTTTCTGCTTCAATATCATCTTTTCTACTTCATTGTTTCTACTTCAATTCATCATCTGACCTTTGAGCTTCTGCTATTGCCTCATAATCGATGGTTGGCAGAATAGATAAACTATTTAATCTTGACAATGCATCAGCAACTATGTTCTCAGAACTGGAAACATGTTGAATGTCAGTTGTAAATTCGGCAATGAAGTTTAGATGTCTTAATTGGCGAGGTGAAGCTTTTTCAAGATTTTGATTCAGGGCAAATGTTAGAGGTTTGTGATAGGTATAAATTGTGAAGGGTCAGCCTTCCACTAAGTAACGAAAGTGTTTCAAGGCAGAATAAGCAACTAGCAGCTCTCTGTCGTATGTGTTGTACCGTTGCTGTGTAGGATTTAGTTTTGATGAGAAGAAACCTAACGGTTGCCAGGAATCGCCAATTTTTTGTTGAGCTGCTGCCCCAATTCCAAAATTAGAAGTGTCTACAAATAATGCCAAGGGTACTGATATTGATGGATGTGCTAGATGAACAGTATTCGCCAAGTGCATTTTACATTTCTGAAAGGATTCTTCTGCTTCTTATGTCCAATCAATAGTTTTATTGTTCTTTTTAATGCCGGATAAATATTTTGTTAGAGATAATTGGTATTCCGCGGCATGAGGCAAAAAACGTCTATAAAAATTGAGCATACATAAAAAACGTTTCATCTGCTTTATTGTTTTGGGTCTTACAAAATTGTGGATGATTTCATTCCGATCTGCCGCTGGATTCAGCCCTTTGACGGAAACAGTATGTCCAAGAAAATTCAGCTCAGTCTGGCCGAAATTGCATTTAGAAACTTTTATTACTAAGCCAAAGTCTGGCAGACGTTTGAAAACTTCTTTGAGGTGCTCCAAATGCTCTTCTTTGGATTTTGAAGCCACCAAGATATCATCAATGCAAACAAAACAGTAATCTAAACCTCTTGAAACGGCATGCATGAATCTCTGAAAAGACTGAGCAGCGTTTCTTAAACCAAACGTCATGCGGGGAAATTCAAAGAGGTCGAAAGGTGTGCAGATTGCGGTTTTTTCGATGTCGGACGGATGGACAGGAATTTGATGGTAGGCTCTCTTTAAGTCTAGCGTGGAAAATATGGTGCAGCCTTCTAAGTGCTTCGTAAAATTTTGTATATGGGGAATTGGATAATTGTCAGCTTGTGTTATGCGATTAAGTGATCTGTAATCACTACAGGGCCTCCAATCACTATTCTTCTTTTTCACCATATGAAGAGGGCTAGACCAACAACTTTTAGATGGTTCCTTGTTCCATCATATATTCGAATTCGACTTTAGCGAATTTTAATTTTTCGGGCGATAGCCTTCGAACTTTGGCGCAAACTGGGGTACCATTTGTAATTATTTGATGGGTTACATTATGTTTTGGAAATGTTTTAAAAGAATTTTCTTTTGTTATGTCTTTAGGCTGAGCCAAAAGAGAAGAAATTTCTGAATCCAAATTATTAAAGTCTATGGTAGTCAATGATGTTGATGGTTGTATTGCGATTGTGGCGGGTGACGAGAATGAAGTATAAGGATCTAATAAGCGCTGTCTTTTGACGTCTACTAATAAACCATACTTCTGGAGAAAATCCGCTCCAATAATTGCTTTTGACACATCGGCCACTATGAATGACCAAGTAAAAGTTCGTCTGAATCCAAGATCTAATTTAAAAATTTTATTACCATAGGTTTTGATTTTGGTGCTATTGGCGACAAATAATAGAAAATCAGATGGCGGCAGCACTTTTCTTCTATTGACAGGAATCACAAGCACATCCGCTCCAGTATTAATCAAAAAGGAACTTCCGCTATTTCTGTCGCAAATGTATAGGCGACTGTTTTGCTATCGTCGGTCGCCGCGATCGATTGGCCTATTAGTTTTCCGGCAATTGCTGTTTGTATTCGCATGGAGTGGTACACTTACGTGCCCTTTCGCCAAAAGTGGCATGGTACCAGCAATACTTGTTTTGCTGTGTCGATCGTGAGCGAGAGCGTGATCGTTGTCGCCAAAAACTGGAACGGAAGCGATTTCTATCAAAAAATTTGTGAGATCTTCCCAAAACAATCAAATCTTCTAAACGTTTGATCAGGGCATCGAATTTGCTTTCCAAAGGTGTTAACCAGTCACTATCGCCAAGTTGAGTATTTTCTTTGCCATTAGCATTTGTCGATTCTAAATCAGTTTCCGAGTCCTTCATTTTATGAAAATGGTATTTTTAAAAAAACAAGATGCTTTCATAAAAAGTTTGAAAAACTCACCTAATATTATCAAAGGCTGAAAGCAGAAAATAAAAGAACTGAATGCGACATCTTTAGAAAGAGGCGCCAATTCTTTATTTATCCGGTTCACCACTTATAGCTTGCGTGTAGTTTGCATAAATAAGACTCCATATTATAAAACTAATATTATTTACATACTATTTACAGTCTAAATATTACAAAGGGTGAATTAATTAGTGCAATAGCATGTATAGAATTAATTTTTATAAGAAAACCTTATTACAAATATTCTAGCTCAGAGACAAAGTAAACATTGTTCCACGAAAATTCTGGTTTCTTATCGCTACCTATGAACAGGAAAAAAAAAACGTTTTTTGTTGCCAGATGCGTAAAGTCTTTTTAACTATCGGCAGTGTTGCCAGATGGCTACAAGCTCTATGATCCATCAGAAAATTTAAAACATGGTATATAAAAAGTTTTTCTTTATCTTATAATTTTTATTATTAATTAACTTCTATACATAAGCGAAGTGTGAAGTCACTGACTGTCCGTGGATGCAAGAAAAATATTTCCTATGCTAATCGCCCATTGTATTTTTTGTAAAAAATTATTAAAAATCGAGGGAAATTATTTCCCGATTTCAATCCCCATATTTAGGTATAAATATGTATTAGTTATCGTGTGCATGCGTTAGATTAAGTTGTTTTTGCTGTAAAATCGATAAAATTTAAATTTTAAATTTTAAAACTCTAGAAAAAAAATTACAAACTTCCATATTCGATTGAAAACATAAACATTTCATTCGAAAGGATGATATTTACACAATAAATGTCCAACTAATAGTATACTAATTAAAATAAAAATGATAAATATTCTATAATAATTTTAAGTCAAATTTGTTTTCAAATGTCTAAATAAAGAATCTGATATAAGATACTAATATGTTGCAACGGAATAGATTTCATATCTGTCATTCTTGGTGGGGAAAAAAATCGCCAAGTTATTTGGCGAATATACATATTTAATTCATTTCAAAAATCATGGTTATTTTAACAACGTATATTAAGAAAATAATCAATAATATGAAACAATATTTCGTATAATACATATTACGAAAATATACATCTGGAATGTATAATTTCGTATTACGTTTTTGATCACCAAATACAAAAAACGCCAAGGACGACAGAGTCTTGAAATTTAAAATTAAATTTTTTTTCAATTTGACAGTAATATAACTCAATCTAATAGATGCACTCGATAACTAATACATATGTATACCCAAATACGGAGATTAAAAACGGGAAATAGTTTTCCTCTATTTTTAATATTTTTTTACAAAAAATCCAATGGGCGATTAATATAGGAAATCTTTTTCTTGCATCCACGGATGTTCAGTGACGTCATCACTTCGCTTGCGTATTCTTGTTTGTGTGAGTGTTTGTTTGTCCGGTACAAATCTTGCAATCGAATTTTAACTAACTTCCCTACTAGCTAGACATTTGAAACTTTCACAATAGCTCACAACCCGATGACAACACAATACTTCGAAGTCCGATTTTCGAATTTTCGAATAGTTTTCTTTTAATTAATTAAAATATGAAAATAATAAACTTTTTATACGTTATAAATAGCCATTAAAATATTAGCTATAATTTAATTGTTGCCAAAAAAATTTTACGAGTTCATTTTCTTTTGACATAAAAATTTCTTTTCGACATTTAATTAAACGTGAACGTTAAAAATTGTAAAAGTTAAATTATGCATCTCAAAAAAATTGACGTCATTATCAAAAAACAAGAAATAATAATAATAATAATAATATACCTCAATTTTAGATTTTTTTTTAAGTATGTTTTTGGCATAGATGAATCGCGCTTGGCATCAAAGCTAGTTCAGCATTGTATTATATTCTCGCCAAAAAAGTCACCAAGGGCAAAAAGTCGTCAAATTTGGTGCCAAATTCATTACCTACCTATTGTAGCTTTTTAATGCGTTTTAAAGGGAAAATTAAGCTACTTTAATGCGAAAAAGAGCTATAAATGCAGAAAATTGACATTTTATCAATTTACTAAGCCTCTTTGAAAGAATTTATACAAAAATAAATACAATTATTTACAATTTCGTAAAAATAGGCATTGATAAAGTGCTATGTAGTTAGCTCTATAGCTATGATTCAACAAAAAATTTAAAAACATGGTTTATAAAAAGCTTTTTATCTTATAATTATTAAAATTAAAATCGTCAAGATCTAAATTCTACATAGAAAATTATGTTTTGTTGAAATAACAAAAATTTAGTTAACCAACTAAATTATTTTGTTGTCATATCCTTAAAGAAATTCTGTTACTACAACCCAGATTATTTTCTTGTTTTACTAAATAATTTTGTTGAATGAAACAATATGCTTTTAAATGGACAAAATTATTTTATTGTTTTAAACAATCAATTTTCTAGATTCACTACATCGTTCAATACATCACTTCAATATCCTACATGATACTATAATTTTATATATTTATTTATTTTTTAAGAAATCATTATATGTCTAAGAATATATGCGCCATATAATAGCAGGAGACTTGGCGTTGGAATATTAAAACAGGAATAAACTACTACGTTAGATAAACTACTACGTCCCTCGTATTTCGCCTACTAAATCAGTCACATCTAATATCAGTATTGTTTTACCCTATTTTTCTAAAACCAGTCAAACCATAGCTAAAATTCTCAAACAATATGATTTTAAAATAATATTTTCGCCTTCCAATAAACTCACCTTTTCTCAGTTAAAAGATCCTATTGATATGCATAATTCTTGGGGTATTTATAGTATTTCCTGTCAGTGTGGTTTATCATATATTGGCCAAACTAAACACAGTCTTAAATTTCGTCTAAAAGAACATATGAATTACGTCCGCAAACAAGAAGCCAATAAATCGGCTATTTCTAAACATTGCTGAGAGGAAAATCATAATTTTAAATTTAATTCAGCTAAAATAATTTGCAGACCTAAATCTATTCATGAACTCGATTTCTTCGAAGTTTTTCATATTTATAAAAATTTTAAAAACCTTGTAAATTGTGATTTCGCTGTTCCCTATTTGTCTGATTGTTGGAAATTTTACATTCAGTCCACATTTCCTTAATTTTTCTAATGTTTACACAGCTACACATTCCTTAATTCCTATTGGCCACACTCCCCACCTCTTCCGTAATCCTATTGGTTGAACTAAATCCGGTCCCTCTCCTATATATACGAGCACTTCTCCAGATTCAGAATTCTTTTTGCACTGAAGACGGTACGCTTTAGGCTACCGAAACAGCTGTATGCACCTCAATAATTTTTCTTTGGCGTTTCTGACGTAGTAGTTTATTCCTGTTTTAATATATGCGCCAGTTTCGTAAAAGTTAATACAGATAATAAGAAGCCATATTATCACATGCTGTAACCAGAAGGAATTTCAAGCATTAAGTTTTTACTGATCCTCCTTTTGATTTCAGAGCGAGACTTTCGCTGAAACTTATGAGGTGTAATATGTTATTCACACACCTGAAGTTTCAAGATAGATAATCAAGTACATTTTAAGATATTTGACAAAACGTCTAAAATTCAAAGTGTCCGGTGATTCATAGAAAATCAATGTAGGATGGATTAAATTAAAATAGAAGGCTATCTAAAATTATATAAATAAATTCTGCTATATTGAAAGTAATTGATTGAAGTGCTTTACAAATATTAAAAACTTCAGGAAAAGTGCTGAGGAGTTATAATTATTCTCTCAACCCTATGGTAAAAAAGTATTAGTTTGTATTCCAAATTTCAACTCTGACTTTTGTGTTATAATTACGCGCTTTGAGGTCTCCTCAATCAAGTTTTTAGTCCCCCTGAAAAATCAAAGTTTTAGCAGTTGGTCTGTGTATCTTATACACTAAAGCACAAAGCTGATTTTAAAAACCTTTATATATATATATATATATATATATATGTAATCATTAGAATCTTTGTAAAGTATTTCATTTCCATACTATATTATAAGAATAAAAAAAATAAATGTTGAAAATCGTATGCATGCAAAAATCTTAAATAATATAGTTTATTACTAGAAATTTAATGAACAAATTAACTTATTAAAATATTAGACTAATTCTTAACTTTTTTTTATTAATATACTTTTGCTGAAATGTAATATTTTGATAGAATAAAGTGCTACTAGTATCGCCCAGTGGTCGAAACTCGACGACTATTTTGCAAAGCAAGGCACAGCAAAGTTATTGCCTTCTCCTAAACGGAATTAAATTGCAACACAGCTACGGCAATTGTTTGTCGATATGCAATCAAACTGAATCAGCAGAGCTTTACTTATTACTTCCTTATACAAAGTAAATGGAAGTATAGTAATCACGATTTGCGAAATGGATTTTGTATTTCACGGTGCTCGAAAACGAATGATCGCTAAATGTTTCCAATTTAAACGTGACTGTCATGATGTCTAGTTGTGCACCTGCAAGAGTAGTCTTAAGACGAGCTCTCATTTTAGAGATATAAGCGACTTTACACGATTTTTCGTGACGTCTGTATGTATGTGTGTCTGTGTGTGTGTGTGTGTGTGCGTATGTCGCATAACTGAAAAACGGTTGGACGTAGAAAGTTGCGAATTGGCACATAGATTTGTTATAATATCTAGTTGTGCACCTCCCTTTTTCGACTTTGTATGATTTTCCGTTTTGGAGATATTTAGGAAAATTAGGTTCATAATGACCGAAAATACATAGATTTTGGCCAAAATGTATCAAGAAACGGTAATGACTCAAAAATGGTTTGGACAAATCTTGCAATCGATTTTTAACTAACTTCCCGACTAGCTAGACATTTGAAACTTTCAGAAAAGCTCAGAACACGTTGACAATGCTTTTTTTTTTTTTAGCCAACTGTTTCGAATACCTGCTGCCTTCAGCAGCGTTTATATGATTGAATAGAAAATTTATTTAACTAATTTACCGACTAGCTAGACATTTTAAACTTTCAGAATAGTTCAAAACACGGTGAAAATGCATTTTTTAAATACTTTTAGCCAACTGTTTTAGGTCTCTGCTGCCTTCGGCAGCGTTAACTGTACAAATATTGCAATCGATTTTTAACTAACTTCCTGAGTAGCTAGACATTTGAAACTTTCAGAAAAGCTCAGAACACGGTGACAATGCATATTTTAAATATTTTTAGCAAATTATTTCGGAGTCAGCATTTTTATGGTTCGACAGAAAATTTATTTAACTACCTTCTTGACTAGCTAGACATTTGAAACTTTCAGGATAGCTCAGAACACGGTGACAATGAATTTTTCAAATATTTTTAGCCAATTGTTTCGGATACCTGCTGCCTTCAGCAGCGTTTATATGATACAACAAAAAATGTATTTAACTAACTTCCCGACTAGCTAGACATTTGAAACTTTCAGAATAGTTTAGAACACAGAGAAAATGCATTTTTTAAATACTTTTAGCGAACTTTTTCGGATCCCTGCTGCCTTCGGGAGCGTTACCTGTACAAATCTTGCAATCGATTTTTAACTAACTTCCCGAGTAGACATTTGAAACTTTAAGAAAAGCTCAGAACACGGTGGCAATGCATATTTGAAATATTTTTAGCAAATTGTTTCGGAGTCATTGCTGCCTTCGGCAGTGTTTTTATGGTTCCACAGAAAATTTATTTAACTAACTTACCAACTAGATAGATATTTGAAACCTTTAGAATAGTTCAGAACACGGTGAAAGCGCATTTTTTAAATACTTTTAGCCAACTGTTTCATGTCCCTGCTGCTTTCGTTAGCGTTACCAGTACAAATTTTGCAATCGAATTTTAACTAACTTCCCGAGTAGCAAGACACTTGAAACTTTCAGAAAAGCTCAGAACACGGCGATAATGCATTTTTAAAATATTTTTAGCCAACTGTCTTGGGTCCAATGACAATGCTTTTTAACATTATGTATATATTTCTAATGGTGTATAAGGAAGTCATGTGGTGCCCACATCAGATTTTTTTTTTTCTCTAAGTTTGGTACACAGTCTTTCCTGAAATTAGAAATCGCAACGTGGAAGCGTTTACTGTTAGGTGATACAACCCAAAAGCTAATCAGTACCATGTCAAACCAAGGTTCAACCAAATATCTAATTCGGTTAAATTAATTCCATTAGTTCATAAAGTACAGTGTTTGAACTCAAAAAGACAGATATTTTCCAAAAATGGTCAAATTGAGTTCGAGAAATCTCAAAATGTGTAACTTCATCGAAAACCGAAATTTTTTTTGGCTCTTATACTTTGTTCTTATAAATGCAGAGGATAGAATAATAAATCCATTTTTTAAAAAGTAAGTAGTCAATGCCAGTTAATTGAAATGCAAGGATATCTCAAAACGAGTAAATTCATTGAAAACCGAAATCAAAAGCTTTTCCAAATCTTAAATTTTCTTCTTATATATGTAGAAGATATACGCAAGCGAAGTGTGACGTCACTCACCGTCGTTGGGGCCAAGTAAAAGATTTCCTATGTTAATCGTCCTTTGTATTTTTTGAATTTTGCAGAAAAAATAACTCAATCTAACACACACAGACAGTAACTTATATAGCTATACCCAAATATGGGGATTGAAATCGGGGGATAATTTTCCTTAATGTAAAAAAAAAAAAAAAAAATCTAATGGATAATTAGCATAGAAAATCTTTTGCTTGGCTCACGGACGGTCATCACTTAGCTTGCGTATAGTAATAAATCTATTTTTAATAAAATAAGTAGTCAATTTCAGTTAATTGGAATGCATTATGTTTTTGCTTGAAAATATGTCTTCGTATTACAGCTGACGTAAATCACAAAAAAATACTAATAATAATAAAATAAATAAATAAAGAATGAAAAGAAAAATATTGTAGGTTTAAAAAATTAAAGAACACGCTTTTATAGAAATGTGAACTAAAAAGCACAAAATATCTATCTTAGTATTAAAATGCAGGGTAAGAGAAAATCGTGTGAGTGACACACCATAATATTTACATACATTTAATTTTTTAATTAAAATAATTTAGAATTAAACAAAAACTATTTTTAAAAAATCTCCCCTGACTGGGCTCGAACGCTGGACTTTTAGGTTCGTAGCTCGGAGCTTTACCTCACAGCCACAGCGTTCGCGTAGAGAAAGTCTTTTTTTACAATATGGATTTTTTGTTTGCTCCCGGAGCGGTTACAAACATACAGTCGGTAACAAAAGTGTTCGAACACTAGCAAAAATTCCTATGTAAAAAAAGTACACTTCATACGGTTTTGTAAAATAAATCCTTATCGAATCCTGTTCTTAGACTGACTAAGAACAGGATTCGTCAAGGATTTATTTAACAACACCGTATGAAGTGTACTTTTTTTACATAGGAATTTTTGCTAGTGTTCGGACACTTTTGTTACCGACTGTACATTATACATACAAACATACATTATACATACAAACATACATACAGGTGAAGCTAATAAAAGCGTGTTTAAAAAAGAAATTAGATCATAAAATATATATATATATGTGTGTGTATAGGAAAAAAAAAAGAACTTTCATAAATCAAATCCTTTTTTAAATTGCGTATATTTTCAACAGTATAAACTTTCGATCTATCACTCATTCACTGAAATTTCTACCGTCTAATGGCTGTTTTCTCTTAGAATAAAAATCTGTAGTCGAGAGTATACTGATTCTGTGTCTATGGTTTTATTTGAGTTTTTAGAAATTGCCATATTTAACAAATTTTTATCTGAGGTATTTTTCAATATAAAAGAATACGTGTATAAAATGGAAAAATGCATAAAAAATAAAAGTATTTTTAAATGCCTTCCTGACATCGTAAGAAAATAATTTTTGCGTTCTGCACATCTGGCTAACCATACCTTAAGAATGATACCATTTTCAAACCTATACTCCTATAATTAATATGTTAAAAGTGTACCCCAGATTTCATGCTTGCCTATTAATAAATAGATAATGCTAAAAAAAATTAATTTATATTTTTTATAAATAATGAGTTTCATTCAAAATCAAGAAAGATGTTTTTTTTTTTTTTTTTTTTTTTTTTGGTCACATATTCTACGAATTTTTTTTAATGGTCTTTACAATACATAGTTCAAATGTTTCATCTCCTAGCCATTGTTATTTTAAATAAACTATGAATTTTTGTCATTTATTTATGTTAATTATTAGTTTCATAAAAGTAAAGAAAATTTTTCGTTGCTGTTGCTTTCAGATTTTTAAAAGAATGTAAAAGAATTTTTTTTTTTTTTTTTTTTTTTTTTAATGAAAGTATGTTTTACATTAATAGCTAATAGATGGCGCCAAAACTGTCATATTGAGATCGAAATGCAATATCATCGATGCTTTATATGGAATATTTGAGATGGAAATTAATTCCGTACGCATGCTCAGTTTATGTTATCCGATTTGCAGTTTACGCTTAAATACAATGAATTAATGTTTTGCATTAAATCCAAATAGTTTTACAAATATGGGAATGAAAAATCAGAATCAAAGTTTACATACTTTTATTAAATAAAATATAATTAAAAAATGCTTTTCTTATCATCTGGGCAAATTAGAATCCATGATATATTTTGCAACTGAATAAATTTTTTGTCTTTCATGCAATTTATTCAAAAGTTGTGATCTGTTACTGTTGATGGTAGATTACTATAATTATAATCTTCTTGTAAATTTTTGTAATCTTTCATTTTGCATGAAAAGTAACAAACAAATTGCACAATAATCATTGTAGATTAGTAGTCCATTTGTTGAGGTAGAAAGGAATTCCATAATAGGAATATTTTACATGCATGATATGCTTTAGTAACGATTATCACGAATATAGATACTATCTTTATTAGAAATACTAGTTCTTTCTACAATTTATAGAAATTCTATTTTTCTTTTAATTACTACTGACATTACTTTGGTCATTTTCAGAAGGAATTAGGAAAAGCTTAGAATTTTGTTTATATTCTGTGGAGTACACTCAAATTTTTTATATTTATATTTCATGAAATTTACTCTCCCCATTAGCCAAAAGATAATTGATTAAAGTAGGAGGTCTTAAACTGGTTAAGAACAATTAAAAATATTGAAGCATGGGTGTTTTAAGTTTAATATGCCGTAAAAAGTTTTAAGTTACACATTTATGCCTCATTCATAAAATTTTGACGGGTATTAACTAGTAGTCTTTTATAAGCATAACTTAAAAGCAAATAATAGCAGGAAATTAACAATGGCTACTTTGAGGATTATATAAGATTGTCATACGAACATTTTTATCAAGATTGTTAAGGTTTAAGCAGTGGTGTAAGGGGAATTTATCCGAATAATTTAAAATAAACTTTTAATAACAGCCTTAACTTTTTATTAATGTACACTGTACTTGATAGAGGGTCTGAGAGAGGTTATCTCTCCTTCACATAGAAACGCATGTCGACTGTTTAAAGCTATTTCAAAATTATTTTCAACTGTCTTTAAAGTGTATTTATGTACAGCACTTGTTATTTTACCCCTAAATCTACAATATGCCTTTTCTATATTCAAGTGAAGAAAAGGTAAGCGAAAAACGTGTCAGTAACATACTACATTATTTAAAGTTTGGCGAGTTGTAAACATTATCAGCTTAAAGTTCAATTTCAGTATCAATGCGAATAAATGTTTTAGAAATTATTTTGCTTTTTGTCATATGGCATCATCGCAATGTCTCAATGTTTATTGCAAAAGCATTGAAATATTTGCGCTTATTAATAAAAGACGGTTTTCATCTCACAATGTGATTATTTTATAAATAGTTTAATGGAAAATTTTAAAAATCTAATCTATCTATCTATATATTTTTACAATAAAGTTTCAAACGCTGAAAAACGAATAATTACATATATACATATTAAATACATTTTTCCTTTTTAAAGTACTTCTGTACATTCTAGAGAATTCATTAAAAGAAAGTTTTGGACTCCAGAATTGTTTTTAATTCCGATATTTGATATAGTTATAGGTTTTCGAGACGAGCCTAATTTAGAGCGTGCTTGTCTGTCTGCATGCAATTTTCATGCGACTCTAATTTTTCTATGTATTGTACAAAGACTGTAAATAACATAACTTCAGAATTTCCGGATAAAATTACACAAAACTTTTTTTATTTATTTTTATTTGACAATCTAAGCTAATTGTATTTAGATTTCTACCATCCAGCAAATGGTTACTGTTAAATAATTTTTAAATATTAACTATTTTTACTTTCCGAACACTATAGTGAGGAAAGTATTGTAATCATATCAAAAATCCGAATTGGAGATTTTGATGTTTCTATACGTTTCGAGGTCCCCTGAGTCCGTTTCCACTATTTTTGAGATGATGTATGTATGTATGTGTGTGTGTATGTGTGTATGTGTGTATGTGTGTATGTCTGTGAGTGAACACGCTAGCGTCTAAACGCATTGTTCGAATAAGTTGAAAGTTGGTACGTATATTGTAAGTCACCATAGTACGAACCCTATAGATTTTGGTGAATCTAGCACTTATAGTTTTTTTACAGGGACACAAAGAAAAATTCTTTATCATTATGGCCTATGGGACCAAAATCTTAAAAGTGCGATAGCATCTAAACGGCTTATTCAATTGAGCAAAAACTTTATACACATATTATAGGTCACAGATACTCAATCTGTATAGATTTTGGTGAATCTAGCACTTATAGTTTTTTTACAGGGGCACAAAGAAAAATTCTTTATCATTATGGCCTATGGGGCCAAATTTTTAAAAGTGAGATAGCGTTTAAACGCCTTATTAGTCTGAGCAAAAAATTTGTACACATATTATAGGTCACAGTTGCACCAACTGTATAGATTTTGGTGAATCTAGCACTTGCAGTTTTTTTACAGGGACACAAAGAAAAAATCTTTATCATTATGGCCTATGAGACCAAATTTTTAAAAGTGCGACAGCATCTAAACGCCTTATTCAATTAAGCTGAAAATTTGTATGCATATTATAAATCACTGTTGCACTAAGTATAAGCATTTTGGTGAATCTAGCATTTATAGATTTTTACAGGGACACAACGAAAAATTCTTTATCATTATGATTTAAGGACTTAAAGTTCAGTAGCGTTAAATAAAACCTCGTGTGATATATGGAGAAAAATACTCAAACACTCTATTATGGTTTTCTCTCTTTTGTTTGTTTAGCAACTCCTCTTTCTTTATTTTATCTACAAAAGTGTTAGTTACTCAATGTTCGGAAAGTCGAGTGGGGTCACTCCAGATTTTTTAGATATATCTCATATATTTGTAATATTTTCATAGACTTTTCTTTTTTCTGATAATTTTATTTAAAAAAAAAAAAAAAAAAAAAAAAGTGAATCCATTTGGCTTTCTGAATATAAAGTAGTTACCAGTAGATTAAAAATAATTTCAATCGGTGAATAATTTAGTAAATAAACTTAAAAGAAATTATAATAGAATGCTTGAGCACTTCTCTCCTTGTCCACATGTTTATAACTATAGACCATTATGCATCCAGAAATATTTTGTGTGTCTTGTAAAAAAAACTATAAATAGTAAATACGTAGTTTGTCATGACCATACTCTCTCAAAATTCTAAAACATATATAAGTTTCAATCTGTTACAAACAATTAAATGGTTCTCGTGATATATGTTTCATAATATATTCCACAGGACATAATGAAAATAAAACTTCCTGTAAGTTCGTTTCCAGTAAAATAAACGCTTCTTTAAAAGTTTTCCTGTTATGCTTCCTTGTAAATAGTACGTGTCTCATTTCTCGTTATAGCCATACTTTATCAAAGTAACATATAACACACATCAGTTTTGCTCTGTTTTAAATTATTTAACAATATTGAAGTGCGTTTCACTTCAAATAATGCGAGTCTGCTACATTGTATCCCAATAAAATATAAATCTTACACTTATGAAAATCTATACAGTTCGTGCGATGATAACCTATAACAAGCCAAATAAATTTGATTTCAATCGAATTCAGTGTTTAAACACTGTCCTGTTCAAACTCATACGTATACGACATACATACATACTGTTACAAAATTGTAAATAATTGTGTTTATTTTTGTATAAATTCTTTCAAAGAGGCTTAGTAAGTTTATAAAGTGCTAATTTTGTGCATTTCTAGTCGTTTTAGTGTTGAAATAGCCTTAATTTCCCTTAAAAACGCATTAAAAAGCCCCAATAAGGCAGGTAATGGATTTGGGGCCAAATTTGGCGACTTTTTCCCACCTTGGCGATTTTTTTGGCGACCTTGGCGAGAAAATCCTTATTAGGGATATACCAAATATGGAAGCTGTAAGTTGATTGGTTGACCACTTTCTAGAGTTTGCTCGAAAAATCTGGGTTCCATGGAACGGTATATAAGAAGCGCTTTCTCGCCAAGGCAGTTCAGTTCAGTCTGTGATCAGAGTCGGTCAGCTTGCATTGAGCCTCTTTGAAAGAGACTTGCTTTAAGTGTTATTGCTATACAGTTTGTACTGTGGATTTGCTATTGACAGCTGTTGTTTAAGCTGTGTTTACTGGTCGAATTGAAGCTGATACTTGGTTTATAGACCTGTATTTTTCTGGAACTTTCTGTGAATAAATTACTGAATTTTTGTACGTTTGGCCTTTCATTCTCGGACAACTCACGAACCCCCAAGTACGCAACAATACATACATTTATACATACATACATACATTTATACAGACATACGTATACATACATACATACCAAATTCTCATATTCTATTTTTTACTTAACAATAAAATGGTATTTATAAAGTGATAATTACCATTTTGATTCATAATAAAAACTTTATTCATTTTAGCTATAAATTTCACATGAACTTAAATAGCATTTAAATTTATTGCAGAAATACGATGAATTGTCTTCAACAACATCTTCACGAAGTTGAAGACGACTTACGTCGAAAGGAACATTCTTTAGCCATTGAAACCTCTTGCATCGAAATACACGAAAATCCGATGAAATCACCCTATCAGACGGATATAGCGTGGCTAGCTCCTCTGAACAGTACAGTGACGTCTAACTACCTGAATGATTCAGTGAAACGTGGAAGCAATCAGAGGATCCTTGATCGCCATGAAGCTGAGTGCTTTACAAACGATTACCAAACTCATTTGCATTCCGACAATCCCGAATATAAATTAGAAGATTGACTTCTGAATGTGTAGAACCAATAATAATAATAATAATTACAACGATATTTCTTTTTACTTAATTTTAGACATATATTTTATTGTGATACAACTTGTAAGTTAGTAAATTTATTGAATTATAGAGTAATGTTGGAAATTTATTCTTTAAAAATTTCTCAAAAAAAAAAAAAAAAAATAAAATAAAATAATTTTTAAAATTTTTTACTACTTTATCTTTTGATTTACACTAATTATACGAATTGTAAATTAAAGTTGTCAAATGCACTGAGTGAATTACCTTCAGAATAAAAAATAAAATTTTAATAACCATTTAACAATACAGATTTTTTTTTAATCAATTAAGTGTACTTTTTACACCATTCTTGTTGTAATAACATAAAATGCGAGCATTAATAAAGGTAATAAAAGATTAGATTAAAATAAATAAATAGAACAACCTACAGATGTAAAATGACTTTTATTTACAAGAAGCTGTATTTACACTTACATTGGAAAATTTAAATTTTTTTATTTATTTATTCCATTTACTTCTCAAAAATTAAATTATTGAAGCAAAACGAAATTGAACAGGAATAATTTATATTGATTTTAGAGTCTACAAATATAAATAAAAGAGATTAATTCAAAAAATAATCATACAAAATGCGTATAGAATAACAATGAGGTGATCATTTTCGCAGAAGAATGAATGTGATGATAAATCCACTGTTCTTTCTTTTAACACATTTATTTTTTAATACTTCATACTTCATTTGGAGAATGTCTTGTGCACACTCAGATCCAATTCGCTGCGATGTTTCGTCGAAGACGGTAGTAATGTTAATACCATTTCACGGTGAGTGCATTTAGAAGAGAGAATGTAGTTCCATTAATTCGAAGTTCATGCTGCAAAATAAATCATTTTGTACCGTATTATTGCAAAATAACATAAATAATAAGAATGCTAATGGTGATAATGATGAATAAAAATATTATGTAGCATTTATGGCAAAACTTTTTTGGAATAATTTGTAAGAATAGACATAAAATAACTGTATTTTTTTATGATGATGAATAAAAATATCATGTAGCATTTATAGCAAAAAATTATTGCAATAATTGGTAAAATGCAACAAAAAATAAAGGGTTTATTATTATTATTATTATTATTATTAAAAACATATAAGTGTGTTTGTGATATACCTTTTAGTAACAACTAGAAAAGCCTCGGTTCGAGAACGAACCGAATTCTGAATGCTGGAAAATTTTTAAAATCAAATTGGAAATGTACAAAACTCGGCCAGATGCTGCTTGCGTGCCAATAGATCAAAGTTTGTTAATGAAATCATTTTTAAATTTATGAAATCAATGAAGGTAGTGAATCAACTATTTATTGTTAAATCAGTTAATGTAACAGTTACACTACAATATAAAAAATCGATTCTTACTTGTGAAAATAAATAAACATACAAAGTATTCTAAAAAATTATTAAACTCACAAATACAATTATTCTACTGTTTACAAATGCACAATATTATTTTTATTTTATTTTATATTGGATATTAATAGTTTTGCTCTTAAGAACAATATTTACTGAATTCGCTTCTTTGTTTTTCAATGTAACGGGACTAAGCAGACGACTCTTTTATTTATTTAACGTTCATTTATATTTCCATTAATTTTTGGAACTCTCATTTAACTTTGTCTTTTTTTTTTTTTTTTTTAACTCCATTTTCATATTTTCATTTTTTTATAACTTAATATTTTACCTATACTTTTTTTTTTTTTTCGCGTGAAAGCATATTTATTTTATGACGAATTTTTTTTTTTTTTTTTTTTTTTTTTTTTGCAACAATTAAAAATTTAAATGTTCATTTTTGAAGCTTTTATCAGGTTATTTTTTTTCATATTTTAATTAATTTTTAAAAAATCTAATCAAAATTTCGTTTCAAATAAGGTACCAAATGAAAGGAGCAATTTTCCTGAATCCGTCGGATTAATTAACTTACCGATCGGACAATTAGATTTTTTAAAATTAACTAAAGTATGAAAATTTGGTGGCAACTTGCGTCAACACACAGACAGAGTCCAAGAAAATCTTTTAGTCGTTTATATATAGAGAGGTTGTGTGGTTCGGGACAAAAAAGTTCCAATCCGCATTTTAGGTGAATTAAGCACTATAATTAGATTGCTTATTGTTTTAAATAATAATATTCTAAATTATATTCTAAATTATTAAATTATACTATTCTTGGTTTTTCAAAAACTTATGATAAGATTCGCAAAAGATTCTATTGGCCGGGGATGCATCGGAATATCGTTCGATAAGTTACGCGTTGCTGAGAATGTCAACAAAGGATATCCAGTCCTCAATTACCACCTGGACGCTTAGTTTCCATTCCCCCAGCTCAAGCACCATTTCATCGCATTGGAATCGATTTTCTAGGACGATTCCCGAAGTCGGCCCGTGGTTACAAATGGAACTGTGTGGTTACAAATCGTCTGTACAGATTATTTTACACGATATAGAGTAACTAAACCTATACCATTAGCCGAAGCAGTGGCGAAATTCTTATTGGTCGAAATCTTTCATAAGCATGGAGCTCCCCGAGTCATTATTACTGATCGTGGGACAGTCTTCCAATCTACACTAGTTTCTTCACTTGATTGGCTGTGTAATATCGATCATCGTACGACGACTGCGTACCATTTCCAGACAAACGGATTGACAGAACGCTTTAATAAGGCTCTCACTGACATGCTGTTGATGTATGTTGACACAGATCAGAAAAATTGGGATGAAATCTTGCCATTTGTAACATTTGCCTACAATACTGCTAAACAGCACATGACAGGAATTACTGCTTTCTATTTACTACATAATCGTGAAGCTGAGACAACATTGGACACAATGTTCCCATTCTGTCCTCATGACATGGAAGATAGTAGTATCTCAAAAATCACATCTAAAGCCGAAGAGTCTAGACAGATTGCGAACCTTGGAAGCTCAAGATAAAGACAGTCGACGTTACGATTCTAAACATTGAATGGTATACTATACTCCTAGAGATCCGGAATGGATTTATACCCTTGTACGAAAGGTTGGTCTTTCTGAAAAACTTTTAAAAAGGTATTTTGGGCCATATCGGATATTATGTCGTTTATCAGATGTGACCTATGAGGTTCAAGATTTTGATCCCTCGTCCAGAAGAAGAAATTAAAAAGATACTATTCATGTACTGCGCATGAAACCATATTTTGATCCAAAAACGCAAAATCGAATCGAAGACGATCTCAAACAAGATGATATTCTTTAAAATAAAGACACTTATAAAGGACCCATGACCCACTTCCGAATGAAAGTTTTGGACTCAAATTTGGCTGACAGTGAGGTGCTGTCATTTTAAGAGGGGAGAAATGCAACATAAAAAAAAAGGTATTGTCAACAATAACTGTGGCTCTTGACAATTTAAATTACTTTATTGATAATTATTTATTTATTTCCCGTTCATTCATATTTCGATTAATTTTTGGAACGCTCGCGCAACTTTAACTAAATTGTTTTTATACAAAACTATTCAGTTCTTTGCCTAGCTTTGTTGAACGTTGTTTAGGGCTAATAAAATCTGTTTGTATTATTATTATTAAATCTTTCGATCTTCGTGACAATATTGTTAAGCAGAATATATGACAATGTTACTAATAGACTAAGAGCTAGCGACTGCCAGACATACGGAATAGTATGAAAGCTGATATTTTTCATGAATAATTACACTGTAGCAGGTAATTATGTTTGGATATTATGAAACTTGAGTAGGGGGGGGGGGGTAAGATGTTAGGTTTTCAAAGTACAAAAAAATAGCGTCAAAAAGGTTATAGTATGAAAGCTGATTTTTTATATGTTCAAATGGTGTTTTCTTACACCGATCGATTGCTGTCAAACACGTGCGCAGGGGGGTTAACTCAGCCAGACACTTTTTAGGTCTCAAAATATGGGTCGAATTTACGTAATAGTATGAAAACTGAATCTTTTATATGTTCAAATAGATGACATTCCTAACTCCGATCCACCGTTGCCAGACACGTGCGCAGGGGAGTTAACTCAGCCGGACACATTGAAGGTCGCGAAATTTGGGTCGAAATTACATTATAGTATGAAAGCTGAATCTTTTATATGTTGAAATAGGTGACATTCCTAACTCCATTCGATAACTGCCAGACACTTGCGCAGGGGGTTTAACTCAGCCAGACACTTTTTAGGTCGCAAAATATGGGTTGAAGTTACGTTTTAGTATGAAAGCTGATTTTTTGATTTGATCATCTGGGTAACATTCCTAACTCCGAATGACCGCTGCCAGACACGTGCGCTGGGGGATTAACTCAGCCAGACACACTTAGGTCACAAAATATGGGTCGAAATTACGTTATAGTATGAAAGCTGATTCTTTGATATGATCATCTGGGTAACATTTCTAACACCGATTGACCGTTGCCAGACACGGGCGCCGAATTTTTTATACGGTCATCTGGGTAACCTTCCTAACTCTGATCAACAGAGCTTATTGTAATTAAATACATATTTTTATGCGATAATATATTTTTAATACACATTTTATTGACATTTTTAACAAATTTGCAATTTAGCGATTTAATCGTTGCGTATAAATGATTTAAAAAAAAAAAAAAAAAAAAAAAAAAAACGAAAATTGTAGCAATTGTAGCAATTATAGATATAGTAATTTATATCCCCATGATATACTAATCCCCATGATATCAAGCAAAGATTTTTGATGCCGAAAAAAATTTTTGGTATCAGTCATTAACTGATATTGAAACTCGGCAATTGTAATAGAATAGAATGCTGATGAATTTTTAAAATAATGTATTGCGCGGCTTTCAACTGCACTTATAAATAGATGAAAGGAAAGTTAATAGATTTTCATAAGTAAGTTATATTTAACTAATTTATGTAAAATATAATTTTTATAATCAGTTACTTTGTTATTATTATGAAATAATTACCGTCTTCATATTTAATTGAATATATATCTTTTTTAATTTTAATATTTTAAAGATTTTATATTAATAAGTAATATGGAATTTTTAAAATTCTTTTAAATTTAGTTAGAAGCGGCGCTGGTAAAGCTCGCTAGTTTTAAGCGCATGAAAAATATCAGCTTTCATACTATTCCGTATGTCTGGCAGTCGCTAGCTCTTAGTCTATAAGAAACTAGCAAAAAACTTTATATATATTTTGTTTTGAGTATTTAATCTAATTTTCAAATGCATATTCTCAGAAGTTCAGAAATGTGACTCAATACTCTCTTGCCCTGACTTGTCAATTTATTCCATGCACCTAGGAACCATGACGAGACTTTTTACTTTCTCTTACCCATAAGGTAGAGAAAGTATTGTTTTTGGGTCAAATTTTCGAACGCGAGATTTTGTTATATTTACACGTTTTGAGGTCCCCTGAATACGAAAATCATGTTTTTAGCAAATGGTCTGTGTGTATGTCTGTGTGTCTGTTATCAGCATATCTCAAAAACAAATTATGGAAAGTTCAAACTTGGTATTCTAAATGTGTATCATATAGGGATGCTACAGTAAGCTTTTCGTTAAGATCTAGCTAATGGTTTGTGTACAGGGACAATCAAGAGAATTCTAATACATTACGTCTATGGGGGAAATTGCAGGAAAGTAGAGTTTAACGTCTATAGACTGCACTAAACCAAATGAAACGAATATATATATTTTGTAATAGAGATAGTTAACTGGGAAAATTTTTTTGTGTATGTAGGAGCCTCGCCTCCCCCCTGGGGGGGAAGTCCCCCCTCGAGGGGAGTAAATTTCCATGATGGGTATCTTTCAAAAGAGCTCACCAGTACCTTTAAAACAAATGGTTGAACCATCGATCTGCGATAATTTAAAACAAAGTTATCGATTTTTTTTACTTTTAACGAAAAAAAAACTTAGAAAAAAAATTGTAATTTTTTTTTTTTTTTTTTTTTTTTTTTTTTTTTTTGAGAATAAAATGGATTTTTTTTTTTTCATGTTTGGTGTTATACTACTTCTCTAATATGGAAATCGTCTGCATTATCATGAAAGATAATTTTTTAAAATAATAATTTTAATAAATTATTTTTTAAAAACAGACTTATTTTTTAATAACCGAATTAAATTCTATATAAATGTAGGTGCATGAATGAAACGGGGGGTTGAGGGGGGCGGTAGCCCCCCTCACACAGAACTAATTATCATATAAAGCTCTTGAGAAGCCTAATATGAATTGTTTAACATAGGTTTACATAACAGTACTCGTTATCTTACCTATTAATCTGCAACCTGTATTTATTGTATTAAATTTCAGGGTAAGAGAAAGTCGTGTGAGTGACACACCAGATTATTTTTTTTTTTTTTTTTTTTTAAGAATGCTTTTTTTTTTTCAACCGGGTTGTCTGTCATCCTGTCATTCCGTCGGTGTGTCATCGAGCCACTTTTCTGCTATATTTTGACTCAAGGGTTATCCCTTTGAATATGAGTGACCGTGACCATGAGTAACCCGTAAGTGACTCATGAGTGACCTATGAGTTACCTGTGAGTGACCCCTGGGTGATCAGGGAGGGACCCATAAGTAACTCAGAATATCAGAAAATTTTACAGTATTCGAAGGATTACAAAACCTTCGCGTCCTGCTTCATTTCAGTTTTAAATTTAAATTTCGGTTTTTTAGTTTTGATTTAAAAAATAATATATATATATATATATGTGTGTGTGTGTGTGTGTTATTTTTTATTCCTAATTTGCTCTGCAAGAGAAGAGCATTTTCATGAATGATCTCTTTCAGATAGGGGAAGGACCAATATTATAGGAATATTCACAAATCTATGTGATTTCGTGAATTTTATAAATCATCATTCTATTTTAAGGAATTCTCAAGGAAGTGGAAACTCTTGCAAATCAGATAGTAAATTTAAAATCATTTTATCAAAATAGGTAAAAAGTATTCAAAGCTAAATCAATTTTTTGGTTCAAGTAAATTTTTAAGATGAAAAAATTATTATCAAATTTGTCAGAGGATAAACACACACATATTTTTACCGTCAAACACTTTTAAAAAGACGACATTGGTATTTATAAGATTTTAAATTTTTAGCATTTCAAGTCGAAAGACAAACCGAAATGTAGACTGTTTTGCTGAAAGATGTATATATGTATGTGTTTATATATACCTATGTACACACACACAGAAAAAGATATCCATAAAAAAAATATATAAAATTTTATTTTTCTTTGTTTACCTTTGCCTAAGCAAGTTAACAGAAAGCAATACTACTAATGACTAAACAACAATACAAAATATTAAAAAAAAAAAAAAAAAAAAAAAAAAAAAGTTGCACTCCGGGAGTGCCGACAGAAGTGAAAACTTGAACATTTACGTGAGTATTTCTTGAATCGTCAGGAAATATTTTATTGTGCAGGAAATACTTTTAAATGAAGTGTTTTTTTATTCATTAATATAAACTAATACTACAAAAATTATATTAAAATTTTATTTAATACGCTAACTGCAATAGAGACAGTGTCCTGAGATGAGAGAAGTCGTGTAAAGACGCACCAGATTATAAAAACGTGAGAAAAATTGCGGCTTTGGCCTTTCTCACGGTTTTGTGAGGTCTAACTGCAACGTTTCCGGCTGCAATCTTTATTAGACAGTGTCCGGAGATGAGAGAAGTCGTGTAGAGCCGCACCAGATTGTAAAAACGTGAGAAAATTGGCGGGTTTGGGCTTACTCACGGTTTTGTGAGGTCTAACTGTAATAGAGACAGTGCCCGGAGATGAGAGAAGCCGTGCAGAGCCGCACCAGATTGTAAAACAATATACAGTATATAACCATTAACACTTCACATTAGCAAGCTAATTGTATGATACATTATTTGTATCATACAAGGATGGAAAGCGTCAGCTGACGATGACGGGAGTTCAAAGATTTTTGTTCACCCAAAAGTTTTCACTTCAAATGGAAAGCGTCAGCTGACGATGACGCGAATTCAAAGATTTTTGTTCACCCAAAAGTGCTCAACGCGCCTAAAGAAATTTTCACTTCAAAAAAAAAAAAAAAAAAAAAAAAATCAGTAATGATCTAATTAATTGTTTTAAGTTCATCACAAAATTAATTCAGAGTTTCTATTAATCGATGGTATGAAAAAAGTTGTAATTAATGTCATATTCAGGTTAAGTTCCAAATGAATATGAAATTTCGTAGAATTCTTGCTGTTAGTTCTATAGTTAGAACGTCAAAACCTTCTTCAAGGTTTACTGTATAATAGGTATATAAGGTTTAATGTATTTCAATAAAACGCATTCACGCATTTTATTGAAATACATTAAAATTAAACCAGAACTTCCAAACAAGTATAAATTAATTAAAATAGAAATTGGAAATTTTTGAGAAACCTACATTTTCTGTTTGTAAGTATACAAGGGTACTGACGGCGATGAAGGGTCTGTGAGTCCTGCAACGAGGAAGAGCCCTGGGACTTAAGAGGCCCCCGATAAGGACTCAAAGCTTGAGTTCATTTCAATATTCTCCGGCAATCAGTATTAGAAAAGGGGAAAATATGCCGGTCGCGAAAGTTAAAGAAATCTACAAATTCTATAAATTACAAATAACTAGATGTGAATTAATAAACATTAGGCATTATTCTTTCAGAAGTTCCTCCAAGTTGTTAGCGCTGCCATTGCATGTAGATGCAAATATAAGTCAACACTCATTCAAGGAAATATGATTTCTCTTAGGAACTCGAGCTTTACAAATTCATGTAAGTTTATATTTCAATTGTTATTGAAACTGGTTCTTTATTAACATTCAGAACTTAAAAAAAAAAAAGATAAATTAAGAAAAATAAATACAAAAATGCAATTTGTAACAACGAATATCTTGTCTTTTTTTTTTTTTTTTTTTTTTTTTTTTTTTTTTGTCGTTCCTCTATAGGTTAAATTATAAATTCATAATTTTCTCTATATATAAAACAAATAAACTGCATTTTTCTAACAGCATGTACATCTAAATGTTAAATTTTTACAGTTGGCTGTAAAATTATTCAAGGACATATCCATACTTTTTTTTAGTTTGATCAATAATTTTACCATGTTTTTATTAGCTTCGATTCTTGTTTGTTTTTTTATTTGTTTATCCAGTACAAATCTTGAAATCGATTTTTAACTAACTTCCCTACTAGCTAGACATCTGAAATTTTCAGAATAACTCAGAACCCAATGACAACACAATACATCGAAGTCCGATTTTTGAATTTTTGAATAGTTTTCTTTTAATTAATTAAAATATGAAAATAATAACTTCTTAATAGCTTTAAAAATGGCCATTAAAATATTAGCTATAACTTAATTGTTGCCAAAAAAATTTACGAGTTCATTTTCTTTCGACATAAAAACAAATACATTTAATTAAACGTGAACGTTAAAAAATTGTAAAAAGTTAAATTATGCATCTCACAAAAATTGACGTCATTATCACTTGAAAAATTTTATCCGCATTGATAAAATTCTAATGTAGTTTGATAGCTATGATTTAACAGAAAATTTAAAAACATGGTATATAGAAAGTGTTTTATATTATAATTATTTTTTAATCATCAACTTACTTTTTATAAACGTCATAGGACTAGATCATGACTCGACAAATATTTACTTTAAAAAAAAAAAAAAAAAAAGGATTGCTCATCTTTTACGTAGAAATTATCGCTAGCGTTTCAATAATTTTACTGCCGAATGTGGAAAAATCACAATAATTCCAAAATTTATTCAAAAAAAAAAAAAAAAAGAAGTACTTACGTCTTTAAATTTATAGTCCACCAACCGATTATTTATAGTTGCATTGGAAGGTTCTTTACTCAAGCCAAATACTCGAATGAAGCCTAAATTCATTTTAGTGTCTGCTCCTGTCTTGACAGCTGTTGTGTTTAAAACATTCTAATAAAGGTAATAATTTATTTATAAATACATATTACAAATATAATTATTATACAATTAATAGCTATTATACAATTATATATATATATATATATATATATATACTTTCTTATAATATATATAAAAAAATATATTATAAATATATATAAAAATTTTCTTATAATCCTAAGAATAATTTTGCCTTTAAATTATATACAGGCTGTTCCAAAACGACAGAAATGCGTTTTTCTTTTTATCCGTTAGAAATAAGAGGGAAATTTAAATTTGGAAAAAAAAAAATAATAATAATAATAAGGTAAGAAAAAAAGGAAAAAAAATACTACATTAAAGGAAAAAATGTGCGTTAAGTATGAAAAGTTATATTTTTTTCATAACCCTATAAGTAAATTTGGTCAATTAGAAATATTTTATTTTCTGTCCAAAAGGCTCAATAGAAAAAATGCAAAACTCTACCTTTAAAACCAACTGAATTGTGATAAAGAAAAAACAAGGACTTATGCCATTAGAATATTATTACAGATTTTTCCATCAAATACATTCTACAAAATATTTCCCTTTTTTAGTAGGCATTTTTAAAATATTTTATTCTTAAATTGATTTATACAATCCACTTCATTTATTGAATTCATTTCTATATGGTCCTATATTTGATCTTGTCCTATCGCTATCTTATATGGCGGAAATATTAAAAGGAAAATTGGCGCTAGATTATTAAAACTAAGAAAATCTTTATCGTCTTAAACGCCAAAGAGAAAAACTGAAAAGCAAGCAACTATTTTGGTAGCATGTAGCGTATTGTCTTCAGTGCATAAAGAAATGAGAGAGAAGTGAGCATTGCTGGGAGAAAAACCCTCATTTTAAATTTGATTCAGCTAAAATAATTTATAGGCCAAACCAACGCAAGAACTAAATTTCTTTGAAGAAAAATTTTCATCTATAAAAATTCTCAATAGTATTGTTAACTGTGATTTCGCTGTACCACATTTGTCAGATTGTTGGAAATTTTACATTTAATCCACATTTTTTTAATTTCTTCTACATTTTTCATATCTAGTGCTTATTAATTTCCCATTGGCCGATCCCCTACATTCTACATAATTCTAATGACTGATCAGAATTCAATTCCTTCCCTATCTATATGAGCATTTTCCCCTCATTTCTTTTTGCACTAAAGACGGTACTCTAAAGCATTACACACAACGATCTTTCAATCAACTGTCATTTGAGCCAATTTTTGCTCTAATTTTTGAAAGCCGAAATCCGAAAGAAGGTTACAATATTTGAGTGAAAAATTGTTCGAAAAACTGGTTTGCTGGGTACACAATACATGACAAACGAAGCTACTTCTCGCTGTTTCAACGGGGACTACGGAGGGAGAGCGAAGAGAACTATGTACGGTAAATGAATTTCCCCCCGGTGCATGTCTTTTTTCGAAGCGTAAGGAACTTTCTCCTAATTGGCTTGCTACAGTAAAAGGAGTTGGGAATACGAACAACTTTTTCTGACTAGCCAGAAAAAATTGTTCGTATTCCCAATTCCTATTACACTGGGCTTTGAGGTGATTTGAGCCAACAAAATTGGCTCAAATTTACAATTGGCTCAAAAGTTGGGCGTACACTCGTGTGTGTAATAGGGGCTTGAAACTGCTGTCTGCTTTCAAGTTTACCCACTGTGTGAAACACTGTGTGTCAACTTACCCACTCCTTAAGAGAAGAAAACCATTTTAGAAAACCATTCTCAGTCTCTTTGCCGCCGCATGCTCTCTCTAACCACGCCCCTCTACAAAAAATGTCTGCTTTTTACACTTATGTTTATCGTGCCTTACACATTTGTTCTGATCCGTCTAATCTTTCGAAAGAAATTAATTATTTAAAATCTCTTGCTCTCTCTCGTGGTTATAACCCATCTATTATCGATAAAGCTCTATATAAATTTAAGAATCCTAAACGTTCTGCTCCCAAATTAAACGATCACAGTCTCATCCCAGTTGTTTTACCTTTTTATTCTTCACTCTCTTTTAAAATCTCTAAAATTCTTTCACCGTTTCTTTTCAAAGTCATTTACAAACCCGTCGATAAAATTAAATTATCTTCTCTTAAGGATCCCATTCCCACCGAAAACCGTTCTGGAATTTATTTAATTCCGTGTTCGTCCCGCAACTTAGGTTATATAGGTCAAACTAGGTGGCGTTTGAAATACAGAATAAATGAGCACCGTCGGAATGTTCGTAATGAAGAGATTACCAAATCTTCTATTGCTTCCCACTGCTGGTCTCAAGGTCATCGTTTTGATTTTTCCAAAACTAACATAATTTCATCTCCTGTCTGTTCCTCCCATTTGGATATTCATGAAGCATTTTACATATTTAAAAATTCGAAAAATCTTGTTAATGATATTTCTTCCACTACATTCTTCTTCGATGCATGGAAATTACTCACGTAACTTAGATTTTCGTTTAATTTTTGATATCCTTAGATTGTTATATGGTTAATCTCACTCATTTATTTATTTTCTTGTTTTCTTGTACAATTCTACTCACACCAGTTGTTATATTTACTTTCTACTTTATAAAGTTTTTCTTTTCATTTTAAACGATTTTGTGCGTTCCCGCTTTGACGGCAGCACTCGTGCATACTTTATTCGCCTGATGAAGGGTCGTGTGTTTTTTCGACCCGAAAGAATTGTTGCGAGTTTATTGCATTTTATGGTGTTTATTCAAAGTTTGTAAGTAATATATATTTTTTTTTGTTTGCCCTGGTGCCGCCTGGAACCTGCCCCTGATATAAAAGGTACCAGGAAGTACTTTTATATAGTTTTGTTATTAATTATGAAGTCGTGTACAAAATTTCTGGTCAATCGGAAGACTAGGTGTGCCTGAAAATTGAATGGCAAGATTCTGTTACATACATTAATAGTTACATATATGATGTCAAGTTAATAATAAAAGTGTGTTAATTTTCTACATTTTACTATGTCTACAAACATTTCTCAGGAAGGAAAATTAATTTTTCATGCCCATAACGTAAATAACGTATTTATCGAAATTCTATTTTCACCTTTATTTTTTTAATATCATATTTTGAGGTGCCCTGAATACGAAAGTCCAATTTTTAGCAATTGGTATATATGTATACCTGTTATTTAGCAATTGGTATATATGATACCTGTTATCACCATAACTTAAAAACAAATAACTGCAGAAATCTGTGTTTATATTATTGAAATGCAAGGTAAGAGAAAGTCGTGTAAGTGACACACCAGATTATTTACATATTTTTAAATATTTAAAAAATTAATTGTTGTTACTTGACGTCACACAAATGCGGCTAAATCGTGTACCGCATACGATAGTATTTAATGCATATAGATTGTTTTGTTTACCCAAAAAACATGCCCACTGGAGTCTGCCCCTGATGAGAAAAGTGCCTGAAAATACTTGTATATTTTATTGTCATCGATTATGAAGTTGTGTGCAAAATTTCAGGTTAGTCGGACGATGAGACGTGGTCGAAAATTGAATTGCAAGATTCCGTTACATACATTAATAGTTACTTTCATTACAATATAGATTTTTTGTTTGCCCCCAGAACTTGCCCCCTAGAGTCTGCCCCTGATAAGAAGGGCGCCTGGAAATACTTATATATAATATTGTCATCGATTATGAAGTCGTGTACAAAATTTTAAATCAGTCAGACGACCAGAAGTGGCCGAAAATTAAATTGTAAGATTCCGTTACATGCATTAATAATTACATCATGTCACGTTAATAAAAGCATGTTAATATGGCGTTAGCTAGATTTTGTCCTAATTAATAAGTGTACCATTTTTCGTAGTGGTCGCTTGAACGGTGTAGATTTGTATAGCGAACTAAAATCCAGGCAAACAAACAATCAGCTTTATATATAGAGACAGCAAACACTTGGTCTTTTCCTATCACCATAGTGCGATGGAAGTACTAAAAAGTATGCGGCCAAAGTATTATCTTTTTTGCCTCTGATAGTACCCTACCCACCCTTCTCTCTCATTGCCAAACATTGATAAAAGTAGATCTACAATGTTATCCAAATTATTCTGGATTTTTTATATTATTTTATTTATTTTATTTTATTTATTTATTTATTTTTTCATTTTTTATATTTTCTAAAAAGATACGGAACGAAATTATCTTGAACTTTAAATATGGAAAGAACATTTACAAACTCATATTTTCAACCATAAATTTAGTCACGAGTTCAAGTAGGATCTCAACAACAAATTGGAGAAAAATACAAGTATTTTGGACTACCCTGTATCATAAAATACTACAAATGATTTGTAAGTTTAATGCATAATTTCACATACTATGTGTAATATTTGTATAATATGATTCTTTTTTGTGGGAATAGCATGATTATTTAGGCAGAGATATATATTTTTTCCCCCAAAATTATTATTATTACATTTTTTTTTTTCTATACCAAAAATGAATTTGAACAAAATTTTGCAAAAGTTGCAGAAAAAATTGCAAAGCATATGAGAAACATTATTCTGAAACATAAAATTCACACGTATAATTTTCGATGAGGTATAAGTATTTATAGTAAATATTTTTTACTGCGCATGCGCTAAAACTTTTTTGTTACGTAGTTTGAAGGTAAGATATGTAATGCAACTTATTCATTTTATGTTTGAAAAATTAACCAAATTATCGGCGAAAAAAATGAGCAAGATTTGAGATATTTTTCACAGTTGAAATTTCACAAGGGATTTTTCACATGCCATGTATTTAAGTGTAGATTCATTTATTTCACCTACTTTATTGTCTTGGAGATCCAATGTAAAAAATCAACTGCATGGGAAAAATCCCTTATGAAATTTCAACTCTGAAAAATATCTAAAATCTTGCTCATTCTCTAACCAATAACTTTCTTTTTTTTTTCCTATTTTCAAATGAACTTTTGACAAAAGTTGTCCAATATATTTAGCTTTTAACCTATGTTTAAAAAAAAAAAAAAAAATGCTATCTTTCGCGCATGTGCAATAAAAATAAATTTACTACAAATACTCATATCTCGGCGAAAATTACACGTGTTAATTTTATGTTTCAGAATAACAATTCTCTAATGCCTATTCAAGATTTCTAAAGGTTTTGTAAAATTCTGTTTAAATTCATTCTTATTATAAGCAAAAAACTTGCCAAAAAATTTAATAATTTTGAAAAATATATGTCTGTCTAAATAATTGTACGATTCCCACAAAAAATAAATAAATAAAAAATTAAAACAGAAATACTGTACTTAATAAGTGCAGTAATGTGTTAAAGTTGCAAGTCATCTGTAGTTTTTTTTTTTTTTTTTTTTTTTTTTTTTTTGGCACAGGGTGACTCAAAGTATATATGTGCTTTTCTCATAGAATAATAATAAAGGAAGAAGGAGCATAAGTGTTTCTACATAAGCTGTTGTGTTGCCACAACAAACAGCGATATTATTATTATTCTATTACTTTAAGGTTTTGAGTAGCAAAAGTAGCATTTGCTGGCATTTCACTAGAAGGGGTTTGTAAGCATTAAGAGTATTGCCGTGCTCCTTCTTCTTATTATTATTCTATGGCTTTTCTTCAATTTATGGTCCGTTCCCTAATTGCACTAGCGACTAAATCGATAGTAAAAAATATTTAATTGTGAATGTTCTTCACGTATCTAAAGTTCAGAATTCTTTCGTTCAGTACTTTTTTTTTTTTTTTTTAACGAATGCCTGAAACAATATCTGAAAAAAATGTCAAAATAAAAGATACATTTATATCCACAATAATTTGGCCATCACACTTTATCTCTACTACATTCATATAGATTACTTTATTTGGTAATGAAATATACAAAATAGTCAAATTTAATGACGAATTCTCATATCTTATAAATAATAATGATCTGTATAATTATGTCACAATATGAAAGACACTGGTTTAAAGCAAAAGATTCAAAAGCTAACAGAACAAAAGCATATTTTAATGTTAGTGAAAACGAATTTATCACCCACAACAAAACTTACAAAATACCTCAAGAAACCCGAAATTCAAACGAAATTTCCATAACAATGAATGTAACAAACACAGGGCTGGTCCGACTGCGGGTATGTAAATATTTTGATTGAAGAATACATTTTATGTAACTGCAATACTAAAATCGGAAGATAAGGGAAGAAAATACAAATTACCTTTTCTGCTTTCATTTTAATGAGACTATACTTCTCGTTTTTGTATGTATCTGAAAAAATTAATAATAATAATAATACATATAATCAATTTATAACTATATCAAACTTATTAAATGTTGTTATAAATTTAATTTGCAGATGCAATGACATTTTTTTTTTTTTTTTTTTTTTAATAGTAATTTCTTGTTTTGCACATTCTTCATAAAATAAAATGAATAAAACTATAAAGTAATCTTCTTGATAATAATAAGCCAAAGTTTACCGAAACTGACGCTGAAAATTATGTCATAGCTAAATCAATTTGCTGGAATAGAGAAAATAAAATTTTATCTACGGTTTCCACACATGCATTTTAACTGAATAAAATAATGAAAAGGGGAAGTTTAATGAAAAAACGTACTTCATAATCATAACAATATATTGAGATTAAAAAAAAAAAAAAGTAAAGTGAAGAAATTAAGAAAAAAAAATAGATATATCCATGGTTTGTAGGGCTTTGGAAGATTCGTTCATTGATTCTTAATAAATAAAACAAAACAATTTATATTTTTAAAATAAACTATTTCCATTGCTCTACGAAATTTCAGTACCTTCGGGGAAAATAATAATAACAAATTAAACATGCAGAATTTAACTACCTTACCAGAAATTAATAATATAAATAAATAAATAGGCATATGGTTATAAAATTTAAATTAAAGAACTGAGATGTTATTTTTAATTTCTTGAAGATTTCAAAACATATAAGTATTATGATGTAAAAGATGAAACCGTTTGTTTTAGATATCATGTATACCAAAGTTTCGTAATTTCAACTGACAATGAGAAATACATTTTAAAATATATGTCTAAAAATCGAGCACTAGCTAGGCACAGACCGACTATAGTATTAAAATAATTACATAACTTGAAAACGAAAATATTTAATGATAGGAATTGAATAAAAATATACACTGGACGAAAATTATAATCTTTCGGCACTTCAATTACAAAGATATAGCTAAATTTACAAATGAGTAGTATACGCTATCAACTTCCCTGGAATAGTTTTTCTATTAGATTGAAGTAGGGTGCTCAGGACCAAAGGAAGGCCCTCTGACGAGGTCCGAATCAGCTATATTTTTAATTTATTTCTATCCAATTTTATTGCATAGCTGTTGCAGTAACTGCTTGCATTTACTGCTCTTACACTTGTCTTTTTTTAACAAGTTTTTATTAGTAATAATAAAAACATATAATAACAGGAACTTGGCGTTGGAATATTAAAACCCGAATAAACTACTACGTCAGAAACGCCAAAGAAAAATAGTAAATGCGTACAGCTGTTTCGGTAGCCTTAAGCGTACCGTCTTCAGTGCAAAAAGGATTCTGAATCTGGAGAAGTGCTCGTATATATAGGAGAGGGGCTGGATTTAGTTCAACCAATAGGATTACGGGAAAGGTGGGGAGAGTGGCCAATAGGAATTTAGGATAGTTAGCTGTGTAAACAGTAGAAAAATTAAGAAAATGTGGACTGAATATAAAATTTCCAACAGTCAGACAAACAGGGATTTGTCAATTTTGACAATTGTGATTTCGCTATTCCCTATTTGTCTGACTGTTGGAAATTTTATATTCAGTCCACATTTTCTTAATTTTTCTACTGTTTACACAGCTAACTTTCCTAAATTCCTATTGGCCACTCTCTCCACCTTTCCCGTAATCCTATTGGTTGAACTAAATCCGGCCTCTCTCTTATATATACGAGCACTTCTCCTGATTCAGAATCCTTTTTGCACTGAAGACGGTACGCTTAAGGCTACCGAAACAGCTGTATGCATTTCCAATATTTTTCTTTAGCGTTTCTGACGTAGTAGTTTATTCGGGTTTTTATTAGTAGTTTTGGACTTGTCTTTTTTTTCACATTGCAGTAACTGCTTTCACACTTGTGTTTTTTTAACAAATCTTTATTATTACTGTTCGACTTTTTTTTTTAATTGCAGTAACTGTTTTCAGATTTGTGTTTACTGGAATGATGTTGGAACTTGACTTTAATGTTGTAGGCTTTGGACCTAGAAAAAAATTGAGCTGTAGGAGGGAAGGAAAGATGTATTAAACGGTCAACCGCCATTTTGAATTTATAATTAGCATTACTATTGTTGTTATAAACCTTCTTTAATTGTACACTTACTTACTTCTACTTTTATTAATTAAAGTCTTTTTTGTATTTACTGTTGTAGGACTTATAATGTTTATATATAGGGGAGAGTGGGGCACCTTAAATGTCAGCTTTGATTTTGTAAATAGGATTTTTTTTTTTTTTTTTTTTTTTTTTTTTTTTATCATAGTGGGCAGCATAGTCTATATTTCAGTGTAATTTGAAATTTTCTCGCATTAGCAGGTAAAGATTAAATGAATTTTCTTTGTTTTGAAAGATTCAAAGTTACCTAAAAAAATTTAATGTACAAAATATAAAATAATTTAAATATGAGTATGTGGGAATTAAAATATGGACTTTTATAATAATTTTAATGTTAAAAAAGGCATTGTACTGCAAAGCCTAGTTTTTTTAGAGTTACGTTATGATAGTGATCCAAGTGGGGCAGGTTTGGACACATAGTAGTGGGGCAGGTTGGAACACTCTCTCAACTTGCCCCACCACTAAGCAATGTAAAGAAAACAATATTTACATGTACTATATAAATTTATTGAGACTTTAAATGTATTAAAATTGAAAAAATGGTTATTAATATTATTATTATTATTATTATTATTATTATTATTATTATTAAGAAAGTTGTCTTTTCTTTAGAATTTAGACGAGAGCAATATTCAAATGTAATATACTAGTATACTATACATTGACATTTGTAAGGCTCTAAGTCTATAAATAAAGTTTTATCAAACAACTAGGCTTAAGAATATTTTTTTATACATTAAAGTTTTATTATCAATGTCTCAAGTTGCCTCACCTAGTAGGGCAGGTTGGGACATATTAGATTTTTTTTTTTTTTTTTTTTTTTTTTCTTTAATAAAGTTAAATTTGATGGAAAACTGTATTGGAATAAATTTTAACGGGAACAGGAATGTTTAAACTTTATGTCAAACTGAGTTTGGAGAAATTTAAATAAAAAAATAAATTTTCTAAAAATCATTATTTAAAAAGTGTCCCCGCACCTTCCTCTCTATATAGAGTTTTAGGTTAGAATTAAGTGTTTTATGAGTATAAAGAGATTTAATGAGAGACATTATTTTATTGATTGTTTTTTATATTTAAAATTTATGAAACAAATTATGAAATTTAATATCTTAATAAATGTTTTTAAAATTGAGTTTCTTCATCTGAATAAATAACTTTTTTTTTTTTTTTTTTAAACCGGTGGTAAGTCTTTATCATCGGAAGTGGAAATGATTGAAGAGATTGGATTTGCTTCTGTAGTACTTACTTAGTCCAGTTTGTGTTGATTTGTTATTTCATTGGACTTGTGTTTCTGTTGATGCATCTAGGAATTTCTTTGTTTCTTCTTTCTTAGGTGGCGGTTCTACAAATGAAAACAGGTCTTTTTCTTCTTGGTTTAAATACTTTTAGCCATTATTATGAGCCATTGTGGATATAATTCTTTAGTTATATCTTTCAAAAAATGACATGATTTTAAATCTTGATACATTTTTAATACTCATGATAATGGCAGTTTTAGCTTCTGGACATAGATTCCATATATATGTGTTACTTGTTATTATTACTGGTGTTGATCTTAAGTATTCGTCGCTTGTCATTTTTTTGTGGACAAAAGTGCGGTTCCCTCCAAGATTACCTTTAGCTGTTCTATCATAGCACTGTCGAAGTAAGGTTCGATAATTATGATGACTCCTTTGTTCAAGCAGTCTTGCCACATGAATGAGTAACTGGCTGTATCTTGGTTAATTTCACTGTAAAAGAATGCTGCTTTTTGTATGGGTCTTGCTATAAATGTTTTTCCACTGTTGAGTTCTCCGCATGAATAAATAGAATTTTTTTCTTTTTTCTTTTATACTTTGTCCAAAACGTTTAATATGTTAAGAACTCTTGTGAAATTTCTTGAAAATTATCCAAGATTACCTTTAGCTGTTCTATCATAGCACTGTCGAAGTAAGGTTCGATAATTATGATGACTCTTTTGTTCAAGCAGTCTTGCCACATGAATGAGTAACTGGCTGTATCTTGGTTAACTTCACTGTAAAAGAATGCTGCTTTTTGTATGGGTCTTGCTATAAATGTTTTTCCACTGTTGGGTTCTCCGCATGAATAAATAGAATTTTTTTTCTTTTTTTTTTTATACTTTGTCCAAAACGTTTAATATGTTAAGAACTCTTTAGGTGAAATTTCTTGAAAATTACACCAGTTAGTATTAGTCTGCCTAAGGAACTTTGCATTTCTAATTGTAATGCCTTTTCGAAATTAAGACTGAATGTTTTTTTCGTATAAATTTCTTTGAAAAAATTTCGTCTTAGTGATATTTGTTGACAAGTTCTGTTTCTGACTGGGCTTGATTCTCTGATTTTATTCATAATATAATGGAGACTGCTAAGCCAGGTTTCAAAGACTGACCTTGGCACGCGGCCAAAAAAATGGATTATTCCGGAGGGAATGAAACGTAGGTTTGAAAGGTGGGAAAAGTTCCCCTCTCACCAAGCTAGTAATGAAACATATTCCTGTCGTTTCCCTCCTATCCTATTTTACAGAATAGATTCGTTTTCGCCCCACCTCTCAGTCACATGACCCGTCTTTAATTCTTGGCTAGGCAGTATCTGAGTAGATAGATGTCTTTCCTAATGCTTTATTATTTTTTTTTTCCTCTTATGGAATTGATTAGGTCTTCCGTTACTTCACTTAGTAAATAAGATTCTTTTTTCGTACTTTTAAATATTATGTACTTAGGTGGAACTTGCATGTAAGCTAAGAAACTGGCAGGTGCTATAGCCTTCTCAAATTTAAAAAATTGCCGATTTTCTTGACTTCTTGGGAAATTTGATCGTTGTCGAATCTTGATGTTCTTGGTATTTCAACAAGGCCATGATAGTGAAGTTTTCTGTATTCGCAGGTCGGGTTGTCTTCTGTTGGGTATTCTGAGATGAATACAGTTCTTTTCTTTTCTTGAATAGGGCTTTCAATAGAGGATCGTCATCTAATCTCGTGTGATTTCTAAGTCCCAATACGATAACTCTGTATTCATGTGAGTAAGAAGAGGTTGTTAGTAGAAGTATGGTTGGAATTGAAACTTTTTCTTGAAATTTCTTGAAAGTCGGTGATTTTCCAGGTACTGAAAACATGGCAAAGTCTGTAAGGCAACCGGCACTTGGGTTTGGCTGTGGTGGTGGAGCTGCTGGAGGTCTGGACTCTTCGGGAGCTTAAAGTTCAAAATTTTAAATGCACAAACATAAGAATTTAAGTTTTTGCTTTTGAAAATGCACTATTAATTTACAATAAACATAAGAAATTTTGCCTTGGAAGAACTTAAAAAACTCGTTGTAGTTGTATTTGTCGTTTTTCTTATTTTGTAGACTAATTTTATTTATTTCATATTCACCTTAAATTTAATGCATATTGAAAATGTATTATTATATGTGTTATGTATATGTAATGTATTATTATTACAAGAAAGAAAAAACGTACGGATCGCATAAATTATAAAAACTTACTAACTGCACTTACCAGCGTTATGTCATTTAATCTTTAAATGTGTTGTAATACAGTAATGACACCTTAAAATACTTATCTAATAGAAGAAGAATTTTTTTTTTTTTTTAATATCTAAGATTTTAGTTTCAAAGAAACACTATACAGTAAATTATTATTATTTTTTTTTTCTTTTAGTCCTGCATACTGTCCAAAAACAGCAAGTCTATACAATATATTTTGTTTTTAACGATACACTATAAAAAATAACAGTAGTTTTTTTTACAGCAGTATGCGCTCACATCCGTTTTGCCATCAAATTCTGCTTTTCTGCAGGGTAATTTACAGCGATAAATCTGTAAAGAGATGCTCTTTTATAGATGTTTCTGTTATAAGCTATTTCTTTTTAACAATAGAACGTGCGGGCATCCTTTCTTGCCAGTAGTGAAAAACTACTTTTTCTGCTACACTTAAAAAATAAATAAATTAATTAATTATTTTTGTATTTTTATTTCAAAAGAATAAATATTAAAAAGGTTGCGTTTGTGGAACCCTGCATATTTTTTAAAATTCGTTTTTCCTGTACCATGAACATGTACATTGGAAAAAACCCATATCACTAAAAATTTAAATAGAGTAATTTTATTTAAGGCATATGCACCAACAATGGACACTTTAAAATTTAAATGTTCTTCACCTGCGTTTCAATATTCAGATCTGTCAGTCTCTATGAAGATTTAAAGAAAAAAAAAATCAGTATACTTAGTCTAACATATTCACATACATAATGTCAAAAGTGAGGGCCATTTCGGAAAAATCAAAATTAGAGGATTTTTTAATCTACAGATCATTTCTAATTCAAAAATTTCAGTAATATCTAAAGAAAATTTTAGCTTCCAATTAAATCACTTATTTTTCACCCTTCATCGTCAATGGATAGTAAACAAGAACGAAAAATCATGCGGTGTGCATTGATTATTAACATTGTACTTATTTGTTGTATCATATAAATTTCAATATTCTTTGCCTTCATTATTATACAACGGACAGACAGAAGTATTGAAAGGTATACAAATAGATTAACTGAATTCATAAACACTCTTAAACATCTTTGGAAAGTATTAAAAATGCTTAACGCAAAAGAAAATGCAGCCCTTAGATTCTAATTGCTGCCCTTAATGTGTTTTAATATTTCAGTGTAATCCTGCAAATTTGAAGATTAACTATATCTCATTCTATACAAAACATTATTTTAACATATTAAAAATAAATCTTAGTTTTTCAAGAATTTTCTGGTGCTGACTCTAGGTTAATTCGGTGGCGCACTAGCGGCCTAGCAGTTTTGCGCTCAAAGCTGGTAGACATGATCGTACGCAGGTCACGCTTGTCGGCCTAGCCGTTCAGAGTTTTCCGTGGTTTTCTCCAAAACTTGCGTAAAAACCCCCCACGAAGTGCATTTCCCCTCAGGCCTAGGACCCTAGTGCTGTCAATCGTCCTTAATCCCCACAACCCAAACCTAGGCTAATTTGGTAGGGTGTTCCACCCTGCTGCCCTTTTAAACACATTTTAGAACCCTGCCGCCCTTTTAAAAACATCTTGGTATCAAGTAGCCTTTTCTAACATTTTAAATGTTGAGAGGCATTTAGATATTCTTCTTCCTGACTTTTCAACCTTCTTGCAATATTTCTACAGCATTTTTGGAAGAACAAATGCACATAGCCTACATATATATATATATATATATATATACGTAAACTTAGTAATTTACTTTTGTAATTTACAAAAAACACAACATAGAAGACCACAAATTATGCAAATAATGCTCTTTTTGAAAATAGGTTGCCCTTTTTATTGAATTCACTCCCCCCCCCCCCCCTCCCGACGTCCCTTTTATTCTACAGCCAGCACTATTTTGCAGTAGAAAGTTATTTAAATATAATTCATTTAAATGTATGTCCTAAAACACAATGTATTGGCATTTTTTTTTTTTTATGTCTCTGTACACAAACCAGTTGTACAGTTCCTAATAATTCCAGTTTAAATGTGAAACATTCCATAGTGAACTTGAATAACATAAATCGTTTTTTTTTTAATTCTGAAAATATTTACGGACGCTGGAAGCGGGCAGACGGACAGATAGACGGGTGGACAGTTGGACAGACAGATACACAAATTCAAATCATATTCACTTTTAATAATTGTTAGAAAGAGTTAAAACGCTTAATGTAAACGAAAACGCAATTCCAGGAAATTTGCAATAATATCCCTTAATATAACTGAATATTTTTGTGTGGCCCTGTAAATCTTAATGCTAATCATACTATACTCTATAGAAAGCATTCTTTTGTGCATTTAAATAACATATTTTAATTTCATTAAGATTTTTGGAAAGTAAAGTTAATAAAATTTGGTTTATAGAAATGTCTCTCATAGAACGCAATGCTTTGGAATACTTTCAGGTGTCCCTGTGCGCAAACAAGTAGAGGTATCCAATCCATTTTCAATAGAAAGCATCCGATAGTGATCTTGAATAACATATATCAGTTTCAAAACATTCCATGCATATTTACGGGATTTAGAGCGTGGACAGAGAAACGGACAGGTGGACAGACAGACAAACCGAAGTCATTACACTATTCAACCTTGTTGGAAAGTGTTAAAAATAGCATCAAACGGTGCGAAGATTTTATTTTTTAATTTTCTTTTAATGACTATATACTACAGAGTGTCCTAAAAGTTCCAGTACTGACGCTGATGTATTTTTTATTTACAAAACAACAAGCCTAAAAACGATTATTTTTATGCTAATGATAAAAGGCACATTTAAAATAACGGAGGAAAAAATACAGAACTTGCATCTATAATAAATGTTCAAAATGTCCACCTTTTTCTAGGAGGCAACGCTGAACTCGTTTGCGCATGTGTTTAGAAACGCGTTTTAACATGCTGGGAGTGACTCCTTGTAGAGAAACTTGTACCCACCTGCACAAAACCTGCATTATGAAATTGTCGAACGAGCTGATATAGCATATTTTTACTCGGTATTGCATCATCTGGATATTTATATCGCCAAACATCTTTGCATCTCTCATACAATTTACATTCAAAATAAGCTTCAAACAGCGTATTCTCTGAATGCGTGATAAACACATTTCACTATGAAGAACAAAATAACATAAAACTTTATTCTCACACAACTTGAGCGAGAAAAGAAACAAACTATAAAAATTAAAGAACTGATGAAATAATAAGCAGACGATAAAATTTAATATAAAAAAAAAAATCATGGACACAATGAGTTCTTTAAGTTGGAGTACTGGAACTTTTAGGACACACTGTATTTTGTTGGATACACATTACAGTTTAAATTTGCACGACTGTTGATAAAAGACTTCTTTAAAAATCCTTAATTCCCAAGAAATCCTTAGGAATTTCTTGTTTCATATGAGTCTCTAAAAATTAAATAAATTAAATACACTCTATTGATCTATTGATTTAGGTCTTTCAACAGTCTTAATTTTAGTGACAAATACTGAAACGAAAAATGTTATCAGAAAGGTATTGATCCAAATAAAAAATACTGTAAGTTCTTTTGCATTTTACACTGAAGCCTAAAACCTAAAAAAAAAAAAATTGCATTGTATCAAAGACTTAAATCTGCTGTTTGTTCAGTATAACCCTGCATCTTTGCTTGTAATTTCAAATGCATAAAAGAAAATTTTCTGGAGAAATAAAAAGTTATATATCAATGTCTATTATTACTTACAAACTTTGAATAAACACCATAAAATGCAATAAACTCGCAACAATTGTTTCGGGTCGAAAAAACACACGACCCTTCATCAGGCGAATAAAGTAAGCACGAGTGCTGCAGCACTCGTGCTTACTTTATTCGCCTGATGAAGGTCGTGTGTTTTTTCGACCCGAAACAATTGTTGCGAGTTTATTGCATTTTATGGTGTTTATTCAAAGTTTGTAAGTATTATTTTTTACAACGCCAGTTTTGTGGTGCTTTTTTATTAAATCAATGTCTATTCCTGACATTTTAACGTATTACTGCTTTTGCAACATGTAGTACTCGCGTTGTATTAACGACTTATTACAGGTATTTTATTCGGTAAAACTCTTACACCTTTTTGCTGATGATTTTTGACTTTTTTATCAAATATATTAAATAATATTTTCTGGGAAAAAAAACTGACATTATATGAACATATTTTGCTCGCCTTTTACATATTGCTGACAATTCAGTAGATGTGCATTGTTCACATTGCAACAGTAAAAATATATTGTAGTTATTTTGTTTCAGTTACGTTCTTTACCTCTTTTCTTTTTACTTTTGACCTTTTAATTTAATAAATTAAATGATATTAACTGAATTTAAAAAAAAACTATTTGCCGTATTACTATTAATTGTTATAATTCATACCTATTGACTCGCCATCATCGAGGAACAATTCTCCTTCTGCTTTTTCATTAGCATCTAAAGCAACAAGCAAATCATACGGCGATTCAAGACTGTAAAAAAGCAAATAAATCAATTTTATTCAAAAACCAAATTAGTAATAACACAAAAACTTTTTTTTTAAATTCAATTTCTGAATATATATTTACATAGAAATTATTCAAAAAATTGTTATTTGAAAGTGAAACAAAATTAAAGTTGAATATTTTGATGCTACTGATTTGAGTTCAGCATCGGGTCGGGCTTAGTTTCCAACGAGTCGGGTGGTGTTGAGAACATATTTCAAAACCATTTTACAATAATAAGCAGAAATTACTTTCATATAATTATAATTGTATAGCTAATAGAAACATACCCTATGTAGTATACCCATGGTTAAATAAAGGTGTATCCAAAATATTAGAGTCAACATTCATATCAGAAAAAAACAATGAATACAGTAAATAAAAATATTTCTTTCTTTTAGAACATAAGCATTAAACGATAAATAACAAACACTATAACTGAAGAACATTTTTGTTCCCTTCAAGTATAAACAACACTTATAAATGGTAAAAATTATTATTAAGCCTTTTATTGGGTCAGTGCGACAGTTCTACTAGTTTTGGATATGCAAATTTGCAATGGAACTGACGTCACACATGACATTGTAATGACGCAAATCGTCACCCAATCAAACGTGTGGATGCCTCACATATAAATGTGTCATGTCTCAAAAAGTTAATCATCTCAAAAAAAAAAAAAAAAAAAAAAAAAAAAATCAGAGGGAGTAACGTGGAAAGCGAGAAGGAGCGTATAAGACATTGTTTGTTATACGAGTTCGATATAAAAGAATACGGCAGCCGCAGCATGTCACAATATTTGTCAAGTGTCAAGCTTATGGGGATGATGCAATAGACGAAAACATATGTCGTCGATGGTTTCGTAAATTTAGGGAAGGAGACAGAAGCTGCCAAGATCAGGCTAGGAGTGGACGGCCATCACACGTTGGAAACGACGATATTGACAATATTGACGATATTCCAAATTTTGGTAAAAACTTGAAAACCGGAAGTGGGTCATCGGAAACTGGAAGTGGGACCGTAAGTCCGTATCTCAATAATGGCTCTAACGATTTTCTTCAAAGTTTCTATACAAACACTCTGTTAGATGTCTTTTCGAATGATATAGTTGGTTAGTTCAGGAAAACTGATAGTGTGCTGTATAAATAGTTCAATTTCAGGTCTCGCACTCTTTTGAAAACGGTTATAAGTGTTTTTTCCAAACTCGCCATATTAACTCCCGTTTAAATATCTTTTTATATATAATTATTGTTTTTCCAGTCAATAACTGAGTTATAACCTAAGTTTTGGTAAAAGTTGGTATCTCAAAAATGGCTCTAACGTATTTTTTTTTTTTTTTTTTGAAAATTGTTACATAAATCCATTTTAGATACCCTTTATACTATAGGTATGGGGAAGTTAGGTAATCGTGAAAATTTTCGACCTAGGTTTTTTGACTTTTTTACACGTTTTCAGGTGTGAGGAATCCGAAAATGACAAAATTTGTATGGTGTCCGTCTGTAGGGTGTCTGTTGGTGTGTTAGTCCGTTAGTCTGTTTACACGATATCTCACGAAAAAATGATCGCAGAGAGGTCAGACCAATTTTAAAATATTACTTTCGATACTGGCAAGAACCCTATTCATTTACAACATTCGAATTAAAGAACTTCGTAAGTTATTAGAAATTTACGATTTTTTTAACATGGGAGAATAGGACAAAATTTCACTTAAACGTGCATTAAATGGAAACTTTTTACTGTAAAAATGTCAGACCAGTTTAAAAATATCAGTTTTGATGCCGGAATGAACATCAGTAACTATAAGTATGCTACTTTGAAAATTTCGCAAGTTATTGGAAATTTACGAATTTCTTAACATGGCAGTATAGGGCAAAATTTCACATAAACGTCAATTTTGAGAGATATTTTCATCGTAAAGATATCAGACTACTTTTGAAATATTATTTAGGATACTGGCATGAATATAACTGACTATGAATTTTCCAATATAAAAATTTCGTAAGTTATTGGAAATTTACGAATTTCTTAACATGGCAGATTAGGGCAAAATTTAACATAAACGTCAATCTTGAGGGATATTTTCATCTTAAAGATGTCAAACCACTTTTTAAATATTATTTTGGATACTGGCATGAATATCATAGACTATTATTTTTCCAATTTAAAAAATTCGTAAGTTATTTGGAATTTACGCTTTACTTAACATGTCAGAATAAGGCAAAATTGAGCATAAACTTCCATTTTGAGGATCATAAATACATTAGACAACTTCAAAATTACATTTATGATATTTGTTTGAACATGATTGAATACAAATATTCTAATAGGAAAATTTCGTAAGCTATTCGTTATTTAAGAGTTTTTCAACATAACAAAATTGAAATTTTTCTATATAAATATGCATTTTGGAGATTGTTGCATTGGAAATTGTAGCATAAAAACTAAACTACGAAATATACCCTAATAAAATAAATTAATAGATTAGAATAAGATAAATATATCGAAGTGAACGGTGGATAGCCTATTAGGCGGGGATTTCATTCTGTCACTGTGTCAAGCGTTTTTTCAAATTCATTTCTCTTAACATGATAACTATGTTAAGAGAATGTCCTGTTCTAGAAATTTACGAATATATATATATATGTGATGGGGAACTGAGCAGAGTCCACCTATGCCAACTAGTTTATGTATTATGTGGTTATTGCAGGAAAAATAACGGTCATCTTGATTAGATAGCTCAGTTTCAGATCTCGAAAACTGGTGTTTCATAAAACAATTCTACCTTTTTTTTTTTTTTTTTTTTTAATATGATATCATGTTTTGAGATGCCTTAAATACGAAAGTCAAATTTTTAGTGGTTATTCTGCATGTATACCTGTTATCAGCATAACTTAAAAACAAATAACTTAAAAAAATTCAAATTTCTTATTTTTAAGTTCTTATTAGGTTGTCACTGAAAAAATGTAATCAAGATTGGCAATTTTAAAGGCAAATTAATTATATCTTTATATATATATATATATATATATATATATATATATATTAATGTAGGCGCAGTAATTGAACGAGGGGTAGAGGGGCGAGAGCAGTAGTCCTACACACATAGAATTATATGTCAAATAAAACTGCTCCTAAACCTAATTTAGATTATTTTTAAAGCAGATTGAAGTTTATTATCTTACTTTATTAATCTTATGATTTAATCAGCAATCTATCTTTATAGTGTTGAAATGCAGGGTAATCGAAAGTCGTGTGAGTGACACACCAAATAAGTTTTGTTAGAATTGCAACAAAAGCTATTTTGTTAATCTAACCAACATTTCTTTTGTATAAAACACAATGTAAACAAAAATTTTTATTGTGCATACCAAATTTTTGATAATAAAACAAATTTTTTTATCTGAGTGCCTTTTTTAAATTTCATTCGAGTTCTACTTAATTCTTACCTTTCTCTAACAGTTTTTCCCGGTTCTTGTGCAGGTAGAATATAACCACCTCTGATAGCAACATTGATGTGTGTGAGTTTAGCTTCTAAACTTTTTCTTGTGCCGTTACTAATAATCGATTGTTCCCCAGTATGATAATCATACCAGTAACCTTCAGGAAAATATGGGTCAATCGAGTTTATGCCCTGTTTTAAAGAAAAACAAGCAAGCAAGAAATGAAATCAAACATTAAAAAAAAAAAAAAAAAAAAAAAAAAATCACTATAGCATTATCAAGATTTACAAGTAGAATTTCTATATTAGGTTTGTATTTTAATATGCACAAACATCATATCATCTCATTAATATACATTAAAAATAAAACAAAAAACTTTTTAATTATAAGACAAATAATTTAATTAATATATACATATAAAAACAGTTTAAAAAAAAGGTTTCTAAATTCGTCCGAATTAAAAATTCAGTATTAAAAAAACAACCTTTTTATAAACTTACATACAATCGGTAACAAAAGTGTCCGAACATTAGCAAAAATTCCTATGTAAAAAAAGTACACTTCATACGGTTTTGTTAAATAAATCCTTGTCGAATCATGCTCTTAGTCATTGTAAGAACCTGATTCGATAAGGATTTATTTAACAAAACCGTATAAAATGTACTTTTTTTACATAGGAATTTTTGCTAGTGTTCAGACACTTTTGTTACCGACTGTACATATTCAAAGAATTTATTATAGAAATGGAATACTCAGGTGCTAAAGTACATACCTCATTGATTGTGTGTAGTTGGCTGGCAATATACCAACCTTTAAGGAAAATACGAAAATAAAATTTTTTACATCCAGAATTTAAAATTTTAATATATTTAAATCCTAGAATTAGCATTCAATCAACTGGAACTGGTCACGTCTTCTATTTTGAAAATATTAAAATTTTAAACTCTGGGATGTAAAAATTATAATTCTCGTATTTTCCTTGATGGTTGATAACACAATCAATGAGGTATGCGCTTTAGCACTTCACTATCCCGTTTTACTATAATAAATTCTTGAAGTGTATGTGTAAGTTTATAAAAATGTTGTTTTAATGCTGATGAAGAAATTCAGACGAATTTGGAAATGTTTATTTATATTTTATTTATTTATTTTTATGTATGTTTTATAAAATTATTTGTTTCATAATTAAAAAGTTTTTTTTTTTAATTTTGTACTATCTGTTTATTATGAAAAGAAAAAAACTCTAATGGGTATATATATATATACACCCCGCGACAAAAGATAGGTACAAAGGGTTTTTTCTTTGATTTTTCATAAAATAACATTATCTAAATTGTGCTTATCATTTATTATTATCATAAAATAACACTATTCCCGGACTAATTTTTGTTTTAAGACTAATTTAGAAAAGTTTTAAGACTAAAATTTTTCTAATTTAAGACTACACTCCGTGACAAAAAGATAGAAACAAAGAGTTTTTTTTCCATAAAATAACATTATTTAAATGGTGCTGATCATTTATTATCATAACAAAATATTATCATATCAAAAACATATTAAATCAAAACAATCATATTCAAAAATTTAAAAAAAAATAAACCTTTGTTCTTATCTTTCTGTCGCGGTGTGTGCATATATATACAGGGTGTCTCCTAAGTCTGTAGATATTTTAAAAATTTATAACTATTGAATGAATTGATAGAATTGAACGCGGTTTGCAAAAAAAATCTTTCTCGTGAAGGGAGAATTTTTTCAGGGGAGGGGGGGGGGGGTTAAAGAAAAAATATAGCTAAATTTATGTCGACGATATTTAGACAAATAGTTTAATTTTTTGCGCGGATGTGAAAGAAAAATATGCAAATGAAAGTCCTATAAACTGCACAATTTTGCGATTACAACACTTTATTTCCTATTTTGTCTCCTACTTATGCATACATGAAGTTTTAATTGCGTTGCTGACTTGGTGGATAAAGCGTTGTTGGTGACGATGTTTTCCCTTTGGTAAGAACTGCCGATTGAAGCTGCATTTAGCAGTGTTATAATTCGTTTGCAAACTGTAATTTGTGGTGACGAAGGGGCATAGAGTAGGATTTATATGCCTGTAAACATTTGCATGCGAATAAATACAGTTTTTCATGAAAATGTGTGATCTGGTCACGCACAGCGACCTCTATCGACAAATAGCTTAATAAATTCCCCTTCACGAGAATGATTTTTTGCAAACCGCGTTCAGTTCTATCTATTCATTCAATAGTTATGAATTTTTAAAATCTCTGCAGACTTATGGGACACCCTGTTTATATATATATATATATATATATATATATGTTGGCTGTTCAACTGATGTATGATTTTGTAAGCGCATTAGTTTTAAAATATAATTCATTTGGATTTTAGTTTATGAGTCTCTCTATGTAACTTTATAAGTTTAATATAAATAATGCATTTCTACATTGTATGCATAGAATGTAATTCTACGCCTTATTATTTTATTCTAAACTTTTTTGTTTGTTTCTTTATTTGTTTATTGCCAAAAATATTAAACACGTCAATTGAGAAAGTAAATTAATCTATATTTTTCCAAATTTAGTATTATTTAGATAAAAGTTTATAGAATAGTAACAAAATCATTAGCTGACAAGTATAAGATTGATTTGAAATATACGATAGTTAAGTGATAAATGTAGTGGTCATGAACAAAAATATTCATATAAACAATGAAACTAAAAAATATTTAGCGTACAATATAACTGTCAACTAAATTAATTTAGTGTAAATTAAATATCTAAGTTATAATTTGAAATGACGAAAAATCGAACAAGAGCCTTCACCAACAAAATATGACACTTTAATGAAATTGATTTCGAAAAAAATCTCAATTTATAAATTTTAATTTATAATACGTTAGCTTAATTAAATTTTAATTGAAACATTGCCTTCCACTTCAATGCTTTTTGAGAAATTTTTTCATTAAAAGCAGGGTGGAATTTTTTTTTTTTTTTTTTTTTTTTTTTTTTGTAAACTAGTCTTAGAATTATGAAAATTTGCATACATAGGCATTTAAATATACTAATATTAAACACATTAAAATTTTTCAAAAATTATTTAAATAATAATATTCAAATTTTATTTTATTATTATTCTTTAATGCTCCCTCCTGACTATTTTTTTCCCTCCTTTAATTTTAGATTGTTGCTGTAAATATATTCGAAACATATTTAGTTATATTAATGTATGGATTCATTGATAAATTAATACATTAGCTGCTGATCACATGAGATTGTGTTATAACTCTAAGTCAAAATCACGTGCTCGCACGATATCGGTAGTCAACGTTTTATTATATACAAGGTGTTCTAAAATTTGACAGACAAATTGTAAGTAATGATAGAAGACATCATGAGGATGACAATTTACCACAGAGTATGTGATTGCAAACCACGTTGAAAGAGTGGAAATCGGGAAAAACGCATGCAGGTTTCAATCTCACGTTGGAACGACCAAAGTAAAATAATAATTACAAAAATATTTATTTTATAAGTTATTACAAGAGTTGTTGGAAGTGGCGCCCGTTGACGTCATTGCACAGTCGACAACGACGTAAAAACAATTCCCGGACGCGCTTGATCATGCCAGGTAAGCTTTTGATGTCTGCCGCAGCGAAAATGATCCTCGCTATGAAAACCTCTAGTGTGTTTACAGGGGTCACAGAAGCGAGAGTTTTAAGGTGACCCCATAGAAAAAAGTCACACTGGTTGTGATCTGGCGAACGCGGAGGCCATGCAACGAGTCCCGCGCGTCTAATCCACCTCCTTGTTTTTCACCCTCTCATCGTGGTTAGCGACCCCATATTCTATGGTAAGTTTACGTCTACTTGATGCCTTATATTATTCCTCTGAATTTGTCGATCGAAGTTTGAAACACCCTATCTATATCAGTCGGTCTTCACTGAGAAATATGTGTATATACAGAGGCTGTTCGCACATTTTTTAGACGATTTTGATGGAGTGTACTGAAGCAATTTCACTCATATTTCGAGTTTTATTTGTTCAGTTTGATAGCCCTTGTTCTTAACTAACATTCTACATCATAATTTCTATGATAATAATGCTTTTTATAATATCGGAAGAGGTATATTTTTCTACTCGTCTTGAACGGCTTTCCAGAGTCCACAAAGCGTTGTAGGTCGGTGTTTGGATAATGTTGATTTTAAGAGTCGAAAAACACAAAAATCCAACAACAGGGATGGAACACGGGCGCAGAATTCATACCACTACCAATGTAAAAAAAAAATTCTACTACTTAAATCAACGATATTATAGGTAGAGAAATTTCTTAAACAGATTCCGGTATGAATTCTGCGCCCGTGTTCCATCTCTGCAACAGTGATACATCAGAAGATTTAGCAGGAATGTCAGTGAAGGGTATGGTTTTAATTCCCGTTTTTTGTTCCATTTTTTTCTAGAAAAGCAATTGCGGATTGTGATGTGTGGCTGCTTGTTTTGTTTTGATACAGTTCAACGGATTGATAGCATTATGGATAAAGATCTGGATTTTCATTTTTTAAAATTGGAATCAAAATATGTTCTTGAGAGTATTTAGAGTTGATTTTGACATTTTTGTCACATTTTTTTGCTTTTATCTTGCTCTTGCATGAAAAACCAGCGGCAATCATAAATCCTTTAGAAAAACTTTCTTTTGATGCTTTGAGCCATGTAGCAATTTTTTTTTTTTCTCCACTTTTGTGATAATAAATTGACCTTTTTTTATTGCAACCACTTAAATAGACCCAAGATTCATCTGTTGTTGCAACATTTTTCCATTTTTCTCCTGATAAATGCTTTTCATAAAGATTTCACTAAAAACTCTCTTTGGAAAGAGCGGAAACCTATCCTTCCATCCACTGCCATTTTAAAAGCGCATTTTTGCATCTAAACAAAAATTCTAAATATCAGAAGATAAATAAAACTTCCAAAAATATAACTGTTGTGAAAATAAAATTCTCCATGCAAACGATTTTTTCTTACTGCGAAATAAAATCGTCTAAAAAATGTGCGAACAGCCTCTGTATATATGCTGCCTTCAACTAAAACGAATAAGCAGTTATTTTCTGAATTCCTAAACAAGAAATATAAATTTATGAGTTACAGATGGCTGACAAAATAATGTGAACACTTTCGCTTTTTTACGTTTTGTTAAATAACTTGAAACGTTCTTTAGGAATCATCTTGAAACTTTGAAAGTGTAAAGAGCGATTTCAATGCAGGAAATTTTTTTTTAGTTCTTATTCATAATGTGATATAAAAAAATAAATAGTGATTCAATTCTTTTGAAAATTCATTTAAATGTAGAGACCAGCGAAGCGGGCGTAGCCTGCTTGTATAGAGACTAAAATTAACTGTCTTCGGATATTTAGTGTCATACTACTTCTGTTGCAACATCAGTGCCTTCCCCCCATTCTTTTCCCTCTGTTTTTCGGCCACCTGTCGCGGCAGCGGGAATGCTTTATTTTTATTTTGATTCTCTTTTTGGTTTTATTAGAAGAAGATGCACTTTCGATTCGAAAGTGGAGTGTTAAAAAAGATGTAGACTTGAAAGGAAAGGCACTTTCACGGTGTCTTAAAATTTATTATGATTCTGTTTTATTAAAGAAGAAGAAAACTGAATATTTTGAATATACAGAAAGTTATTCATTATGTGAATCTGAATAATCTGAAAAATGTTAATTAATCGTCAAATTTTGTACATATATTTTCATTGTAAATAGTACCATTGCATCATCATTTAAGTAAATATGCTGAAAACCAAAGTTCCAGAAATATTATTTTGTGTCATCGATATTATCTTCTAACTCCCTAAGTTTCAAGTCGGCCGTGAAAAGAAGAAAGGGTGAGTAACCTTTTCGATAATTAGTTGATAAATAATAAATATGATTATAATTTTAAAAGATATTTATCGCTAGTTATAATCTAATTTAAAAAGAACCCATGAATATATAGATTATATTAAGTTAGTGGCGCCCCAGAACAGGGACGGCCGACTTGATTACTTTCTCCAACATCGAAATAAATAAATATAAATGTTATTTGAATTGAATATTTGAAAATTTGTTCTTATGATGATATATAAATGAAGAGAAAAAGTTTTGGTTTCTAAGAAAAAGTTTCGTTTTCGTTTACATTTGAAATAAATAATAAATGATATTTATATTATTAGTTTTGTTCTTGAAATTTGTTCCTTTGATAAAAATGAAACGAAAGAATATTTTAGTTTGGGTTTGTGCAATACTTTGTGTTTTGAATTATTGCATTATATATTAATATGATGAATGCATAACTTTGAAATGTTTTCGTTTAATTAACTACTTTGACAAGAAATTTTATTTGATAATTGATCAAATTGATAAAGATTTGTTATTTATAATTAGCATAATGAGTGTAATTCAAAAACAAAAAAGAAGTGTTCTTAGAGCGCAAACCACGAAGTTAATAAATAAAATCGAAGGCAGGTTATTGGAAATTGATGTTGGAGAAGAAGAGTTAGAACAATATTTAGAAGAGTTAAATTTAAAAGATAGGGAACTGAATTCATTAGATGACGAGATACAGAAAAATATCAAAGTAGAAGAGGTTGAAGAGGAAGTTCTAAAATGCGATGAATATAATTCAAATATTTTGATTTGGAAAATTAAAGTAAAAAGTAAAATGATTAAAATAAAAAATAGTAGTAATTCTAACATTTTATCGACTAGCCCCGTAATAGAAGGTAATAGAACACCAAAATTAGATCAAGGTTATATTAATCTTCCTCGATTAAACATTGAAAGATTAAACGGTGAACCAACCGATTTCCAAAGATTTATGGATCAGTTTGAAGCAGCAATCGATAAGAATTCAGTTTTATCAAATATTGATAAATTTAGCTATTTCAGAACATACTTAAGTGGTACAGCTGCTGATGCAATAAAAGGTTTCACGCTAACAAACAATAATTATTACGCGGCTCTGGAAACATTAAAAGATCGATTTGGTAAAAAAACATTATTAATTAATTCACATTTAAATAAATTACTAAATCTTTGTCCTGTAAAAAAATCCAACGATATATTTGAATTAAGAAAATTACTGGACACATGTCAGACAGAAATAAGAAATCTAGAATCCCTAGGGATAAAAGAAGAAAATTACAGCACGTTATTTTGCCCAATTTTCATAAAACTTTTACCAGCAGACATAGTTTTAGAAATAACGAAAAAATACGGCGATGATGATCAGTGGAAAGTTTCAGAAATGATTGAAATTTTAAAAACAGAAGTTGTTAGTCGCGAAAAAGCTACTGCACTAATTTCAAATGCCCAACACTCAGAACATATTTCCACCACATCAAATAAGAAAGAAAGTTATGAATCACCAAAAATAAACAAAATTCGTCCATCAACTGCAGCTGGCCTTTACAATAATAATTCAGGCAATAAACGACATTTCTGTAATTTTTGTAATAGCGAAAAACATCTATTGCAGGATTGTAAAGAATTCAAAACTAAAGAATTCAGTGAAAAAAGAGATTTTTTGATGAAACGTGGTCATTGTTTTGTGTGTTTCTATAAAGGTCATTTGGCAAAAAATTGCCGCTGCTTTGTAAAATGCCGTATTTGTTCTCGCCGTCATTTCGATATTATGTGTCCAGAAAATAATTCTGCAAAACAAGTTACAAATGAAAATACCACTTTGTCCAACAAAACTTGCAATCAAGAAGTGTTACTCCAAACTTTAACGCTAAGGTTAATCAATAAATATAAAGAATACATTATCAGAGCATTAATTGATTCAGGATCTCAGAAATCTTATTTGAAAAAAGAAATAATAAAGAAAATTGGTTATACACCTACAGGGCAAGAAAAATTAAACCATAGTTTGTTTGGTGGGTTACAACAAACACATGATCATTTACGATATAGAATAAATTTAAGTGATTTAAATAAAAACTATTTGTGTAATTTTGAAGTTCTTGATCAAGAAAAAATTTGCGCAGAAGTACCTAAATTACGAAATGGGCCATGGATTAACGAAGCAAGAAGGCGGGGAATTCAATTTTCAGATTATGACAACTCTACAAAATTTAGAAGAAATAAAAATAGAGAAATTGATTTGTTAATTGGTGCAGATGTATGTGGGAAACTTTTTACAGGGAAAAGTAAATTACTCTCGAAGGGTTTAGTGGCCTTTGAAACAAAATTAGGTTGGACATTGATGGGTAAAACTGAAGAATTTAGTTCCAACGATAGTACAAATGTTGTTTTATCTCTTCATGTGGCCAATGCACAGATTTCAGATCTTTGGTCCCTGGATACTTTAGGAATTTTGGATTCAGGAAACAAGAACACGAGAGAAGAATTAGACATAGCTGCTGAAGAATATTTTAACCAAAATATTAAAACTGTTGAAGACGGCAGATATGAAGTAAGCCTTCCATGGATTGAAGGCCATCCTCCACTACCTAGCTGTAGACCAATTGCTGAGCGAAGTTTGAAGAATTGCGTGGAATCACTGAAGAAATCTGGAAGATTAGAAGCTTACGAAGCAGTTTTTGACGAATGGCTTGCAGAAGAAATCATTGAAGAAGTTGAGCCATACAGTGATAATCTGAATGAACATTTTCTGCCCCACAGAGCAGTTATTAAAGAAAATTCCACAACTAAAATTCGTCCAGTTTTTGATGGGTCAGCGAGAGAAAAGGGCTCTCCTTCTATTAATGATTGTTTGGGAAAGGGTCCCAACTTAGTGGAACTAATTCCCTCTGTAATTAATAGATTTCGTTTTAAAAAAATTGGGGTAATTTCAGATATTCGTAAAGCGTTCCTACAAATTCAGCTCAGCGAAGTAGACCGACCATATCTTAGATTCCTGTGGTGGGAGGAGGGTGATCCTTCAAATATTAAGATTTTTCAGCATAGAAGAGTAGTATTCGGCCTTACTTGTAGTCCCTACTTGTTAGGAGCAACTCTAAAGTACCACTTGCAACAGGTTAACGATGAACTAAAAGAAACTGCTGATAAACTAGCAGAATCTTTTTATGTAGATAATAGTGTTACTAGTGTAGAAAGTGTCGAAAAACTTGAAAAATTTATTTCGGAGTCTAAATATATCCTTAGTACTGCAAAATTCGATCTAAGAGGGTGGGAGCATAATATTATCAATCCAACAGAAGAAAATTCTACTCCCTCCAAGAAAAGAAATGTTCCAGTTTTGGGATTATTATGGGATTTAAACAATGATTCACTAAGTATAGATTTGCGAGAAAATCAAGAAGAAATCAAGACAGTTACCAAAAGACGAATATTGTCAGTAGCCCATAAAGTATTCGACCCCATCGGATATAGTTGTCCTGTAACCTTAGCACCAAAAATTTTACTTCAAGAATGTTGGCAACTAAAAGTGAGTTGGGATTCTGAATTACCTAAATGTGTTGGGAAAAAATTTGAGAAATGGAAAAGGGGACTACATAAGTTGAATGACGTTGCTATTCCAAGACTCCTTGTACCTGATCCGGAGTATACGGAAATGAGCCTTCATGTATTCTGCGATGCAAGCAAAGCAGCCTATGCAACTTGCATTTTTTAAAGAGCAGAAAATTTTAATGCCATTACCTGCCAACTTGTGCAAGCCAGATCTCGGGTAGCCCCATTGAAGTCAGTCACCATTCCCAGGCTAGAACTTCTTGCTTGTACCATAGGAGCAAGACTAGCGCAGAGTGTAAAAACAGATTTAAGACAGCCAAGTATTCCAACACATTTTTGGACAGATTCATCAAATGCTCTATTTTGGATCAAAAGAAATGAAAATTGGGCACCTTTTGTTTACAATAGAGTGCAAGAAATTAGATCCCTCAGCCATCCAGAGAAGTGGAAATACGTACCAGGGAGGCTCAATCCTGCCGATTTGCCATCAAGGGGCTGTACTGCTGAATTTCTATTAAAATCCCGGTGGTGGGAAGGACCTTCTTGGTTAAGAAAATCTTCAGAATTTTGGCCTAACGAAGTTTTAGAACCCGATTTAAATGTAATAGAATCAGAGAGAAGAAAAACAATAGTTTCTGCAGCCAATGTATCATCGGAAAACATAGACTTTTACGAGAAATGTTCCTCCTATAAAAAGATGTTAAAGGTCACAGCATGGATACTCAGATTTAAAGAAAATGTTAAAAAGCCTAAAGAAGCAAGAGTAATGACCAATTTAACAGTTGAAGAAATAGAAAAGGCTGAACTTACGATTATGAAGTTTGTTCAGAATCAAGATTTAAATTTTAAGAAAAACTTATCCTCTTTGTGTACATTTGTTGATGAAATGGGAGTCATCAGAGTTCAAACTAGAATATCAATGCGAAAAGATTCAGAAAATTTTAGATATCCAGTAGTTTTGCCAGCGAACCATAACGTAACCCATAGAATTATTGAAAATGAACATACAGAGATGAATCATGCAGGAATACAAATTCTTATGTCAGCAATTCGAGAGAAATTCTGGATAATAAGATGCAGGAAAACCATTAGAAAGATTCTGCATAGATGTGTCCAGTGTCAGAGATTCTCTTCGAAAGCTGCTGAAGTGCTGAGTTCACCTCTGCCTGAAGATAGAGTGAGAGAAGCTGGTGTTTTTGAAATTACAGGAACAGATCTTTTTGGTCCACTATTCTTAAAAGATGGCAGCAAATGTTGGGTAGTTCTGTATACATGCGCAGTTTTTCGAGCTATTCACCTAGAATTGACGACTTCCTTAACAACAGAGAATTTCATACAGACCTTGAGAAGATTCATTTCACGTAGAGGACGACCACGTATCATCTACAGTGATAATGGAACCAACTTAGTTGCGACAAGAAAAGAATTAAATTCTGTGGATTGGGCACAGATTGAAGAATTTGCCACTATAAAAAGAATTAAATGGAAACTTAACCCACCGGCCTCTCCGTGGTGGGGTGGATTTTGGGAAAGATTGATTCGCATTATCAAATCAATGTTGAAAAGAGTTTTAGGAAAAGCCCATTTGAACTATGAAGAATTATATACTACCATTTGCGACACAGAAAGTATGGTGAATTCACGACCACTTACATATGTATCTGAGGATACTGAAGATTTAACACCTCTCACACCTGAAATGTTTTTGAAAGATCTCCGTGAAACAGGAGTACCTGATTTGGATTTTATAGAAAGAAATAACCTGAGAAAAAGATTTGAATACCGACAAAAACTAAAAGACGATCTTCGCAAGAGATTTAGAGCTGAATATTTGGGATCTCTTCGTGAATTTAACAATGTAAAGAAACCTCCTAACAGCAATATTAAAATTGGAGATTTAGTTTTAGTGCAAAATGACAACTTGAAACGTATTCAGTGGCCATTGGCCAAAGTGGTGGAACTCTATCCTGGTAAAGATGGACAATTTCGTGTTGCCAAACTGAAAACCATGAATGGTGAAATTTTACGACCACTACAGAAGATTTGCCCTTTAGAACTTAGTGATACAATTGTAAACAAGAATCAAATTCAGACCTCTAGTTTTGGTAGAATTATCAAACCAGTGAAAAAACTTTAATATCTAAACTGACTATATAACTTTAAGTCCAAAATGACTTGAACATTTTTCTGAACTATTTTTATAATATATTGTTTATTATTATTTTTTTTTTAATTATTTTACTAAGAATATTTTAGAATGTAAACAGTTTTCCTTTTTCTTTAATATTTTGTTGAGCATGTACAGAATATTTCCATGCTCAAGGTGGGAGGATGTTGCAACATCAGTGCCTTCCCCCCATTCTTTTCCCTCTGTTTTTCGGCCACCTGTCGCGGCAGCGGGAATGCTTTATTTTTATTTTGATTCTCTTTTTGGTTTTATTAGAAGAAGATGCACTTTCGATTCGAAAGTGGAGTGTTAAAAAAGATGTAGACTTGAAAGGAAAGGCACTTTCACGGTGTCTTAAAATTTATTATGATTCTGTTTTATTAAAGAAGAAGAAAACTGAATATTTTGAATATACAGAAAGTTATTCATTATGTGAATCTGAATAATCTGAAAAATGTTAATTAATCGTCAAATTTTGTACATATATTTTCATTGTAAATAGTACCATTGCATCATCATTTAAGTAAATATGCTGAAAACCAAAGTTCCAGAAATATTATTTTGTGTCATCGATATTATCTTCTAACTCCCTAAGTTTCAAGTCGGCCGTGAAAAGAAGAAAGGGTGAGTAACCTTTTCGATAATTAGTTGATAAATAATAAATATGATTATAATTTTAAAAGATATTTATCGCTAGTTATAATCTAATTTAAAAAGAACCCATGAATATATAGATTATATTAAAACGTCTCTAGAAAGAAAATTTTCCAGATTCATCATAGAAGATAATTTTAATAAATAATTTTAAGCGATTATTTTTATTTAGTGGATTTGTGTAAAGTAAAATATTGAAGAAAGTCATGTGGTAGCCACAGCTTAATAGTTTTCCATAAAAGCTCTTTTATTTAAATACCTATTTATTTGCCCTTTGAAATATTTAAATTAACAAATTTATGTCTGACATAAATAATATGTTTCGTCTGGTGAAGTAGATTCTCTGAGAAAATAGTAAAAACATTTCACAATAAATTCCAGGATCGAATATAAACAGTAGGCCGTTAAATTGAAGTACACTAGTTGATGCTGCATTATAAACTTTACTTGAAGAACTTTCATAGTGCATGGTGATGTTACAATCTTGTCTCGAGAATGCAAGGGCTTGTCGTGAGAGAGAAGGCTTTTGACATACGTATCTTTAGATCAGTAGTTTAGGAGCAAAGTGTGTGTTCACTGTTCACTTAATTACATTCTCTTGCAGACTATGCGAAATACGCCAAGAGATAAAATATCGCCAATTTATAGCCAAACAGAATCCATTTGTCTCCCGAATATTTTAATACATTTTTTTTTTTTTAATTTAGACAGTTCGTTATAGAAATTTATGCCAATCACTTATTCCAAACCTCACGCCATAAAAATCGTCTGTTTCCACGAAGACATGAAGTATGTTTCCTGTCATAAAAATAATATAAATTACCCTTTAATGATGTTACAATGGAAATTTATTGCTCAACTTAGCTATAATAAATAGACTTACGCAATTCAAAAGAATAAAATGCAATTTATGGAAATAGTTAATAGGTAAAAATAATATTTTTTATATTTTAATTTACTAAATGATTTAGCATTGGAAGAATTAGAAATCTGAAAGAGCGTTATTTAATAAAAGACATTTATATTACTCGGAATAAATTATTAATTTTAAAGAATACTTTTTTGTTCTTATCAGATTTATTTAATAGATTAACACATTAAATATTATTAGAATTAAGATATTTACTTATGGAGGGACAAATGTGATTAAATATAAAAGATAATTTAAGATTTCGTTCTCTATTTTGATAGAAATTTTATTTATTGAAAATACCGTATTTAATTATTAAATTTATTTGAGAATGCAATTAAAAGTAAAATATGTGAAGATACTCTTTCACACGTCTTTCATTTTACATGTCATTCTCAGTTGTTGTTTTACACAGCTTTAATTTGATATTTTTTTACAATTATAACGGTACATTAAATTCAAAATGCAATTAATACTTAGCGTTTTGAACAATGTTAAGTAGTTATTAAAATAAAATATTTTCGCGAAATAACCATGGGATTATTGCTGTAGATGGGAAAGTAAATAAAATATAAACATACTGGTTTCATAGCAGGCATAATAAGTAGAGCTGGGCCCCATAAAAATTCGTCTTCTACTGTATACGTGTTTACATCATCTGGAAACCTAATAAAACAATTTATAATTATTCTATCCATTTAATTGAAATTCACATTCATGTACAGTGCAGAGAGAAGTATAATAATAATTTTCAACAGAAATTATACTACAATTTTAAAAATAAGATAATAAACGACAGTTGACCAGAGCTGCCAACCTAATCCGGAAAAATGTTAGTGCCGCCTCTTTTTTCTACACCACTTTTTTTTTTTTTTTTTTTTTTTTTGAGTAATTCTCCTCAAATGTATCTATAATTAAGAAGAAAAATACTCTGAAAAAAGACTGGTGTGAAAAAGGGCTGGTACTAAAAGTCCTTCGGATTAGGTTGGAAGTTCTGGTTGATTTTAAAATAATAGCTATGTCTACATATTTACTTATATTTGAATTTTTAAATATGTAATACAAATTATTATTTTTTTTTTCTCCATTTTATTTAATTTATTTATCAAATAATAATGGGAAAAGTAGTCAACCCTGTCAACGGTTCCAGAGATTCTAATCAATCCCTTTCCACTTTTCTTTCGTTATCTTTTTCTTGACTATCTGTACTGCATTTTCTAAACCGGTGTCAGTTGAATTTTCTTGGTTTTTTGTGTGTGTGTGTGTGTGTGTGTAATTGTACGTGGTAGGGAGGGTATTTTTACTTTCTCTTACCCATAAGGTAGAGAAAGTATTGTTTTTGGGTCAAATTTTCGAACGCGAGATTTTGTTATATTTACACGTTTTGAGGTCCCCTGAATACGAAAATCATGTTTTTAGCAAATGGTCTGTGTGTATGTCTGTGTGTCTGTCTGTATGTCTGTGTGTCTGTCTGTGTGTCTGTCTGTTATCCGCATATCTCAAAAACAAATTATGGCAGAAAGTTCAAACTTGGTATTCTAAATGTATATCATATAGGGATGCTACAGTAAGCTTTTCGTTAAGATCAAGCTAATGGTTTGTGTACAGGGACAATCAAGAGAATTCTAATACATTACGTCTATGGGGGAAATTGCAGGAAAGTAGAGTTTAACGTCTATAGACTGCACTAAATCAAATGAAACGAATATATATATATATTGTAATAGTGATAGTTAACTGGGAAAATTTTTTTGTGTATGTAGGAGGCTCGCCTCCCCCCCTGGGGGGGAAGTCCCCCCTCGAGGGGAGTAAATTTTCATGATGGGTATCTTTCAAAAGAGCTCGCCAATAACTTTAAAACGAATGGTTGAACCATCGATCTGCGATAATTTAAAACAAAGTTATCGATTTTTTTTACTTTTAACGAAAAAAAAACTTAGAAAAAAAATCGTACTTTTTTTTTTTTTTAATTTTGAGAATAAAATGGACTTTTTTTTTTATATTTGGTGTTATACCACTTCTCTAATATGGAAATCGTCTGCATTATCATGAAAGATAATTTTTTTAAATAATAATTTTAATAAATTATTTTTTAAAAACAGACTTATTTTTTAATAACCGAATTAAATTCTATATAAATGTAGGTGCATTAATGATACGGGGGGTTGAGGGGGCGGTAGCCCCCCCTCACACAGAACTAATTATCATATAAAACTCTTCAGAAGCCTAATATGAATTGCTTAACATAGGTTTACATGATAGTAGCGTTATCTTACCTATTAATCTGCAACCTGTATTAAATTTCAGGGTAAGAGAAAGTCGTATGCGTGACACACCAGATTATTTCCCTTAAATTCTTGATTTTTTCTCCCGTTTTCTCATATTAAAGGGTACTGCGATGACGTCAGTGTAATAGACGGGAAGTAATAAGGTTCTGTCGTTAATTCCAGAATCCCTATATCACACCCACACCCTCGCTTCTTCGTGTCTTTTTCTTCGCAATTTTTCATGAATTTTCTGACCAGTGTCAGTTGAATTTACTCTGTTATTTCATATATGTAATTGTACGAGAATTTTACACAAAGCATCGGTGTATCAGAGATTTGAAGATATACTATATAGTATATGGAAAGAAAAAAGGTGCCTGAATAGAGCAACGTTTTCTTACTGTCGCCGAAGTGACATTGTTGATAGAAACTGAGTTCGTCGCTTTTATCAATGCCTTAATCAATTCGCCAACTTCGTCGCCTTAATCAGTGAAATGCTTTAATTCTGATTTTATAAAACGTTATTATTCTCCTTCATTTATGAGACCCTTTACCCTGAGCCGGAGTGGAATTTTCAGCCTAGCATTGCCTTGAAATGCCAAAATACTTTGCACCTCATGTTAACAACAACTTAAAAATATTTTCTGGAGGAATTTACTGATTGAAACCTTTAACGCAATGAGCAAGCTGCCTGATGTAGCAATGTACTTTATTGAAGGTAATGACCATCACTAGCAACACATTTCTTCCATCTTTCAGGTAATTTACCTATACAGTCACAATAGACCTTTGCGCCCTTGGAGACAAACCATTGAGAGACTTTTCCACTTCTTCTTACGCTGTGAAATACTGCTTGGAAATTGTGTGTGCCATCGAAAGGAACAATTAATAATCTGAAAGGCAAGGTCTGATAAATACAGCTCATATACTATTATTTCGCAGGCTGAGTCCTTTAAAGTGTTTTTAACAAGTTTTAAATTGTGTGATAAGCACAATTAACTTGCCGTGTCTTGTTGCCCATTGTGGTCGTTTGACGATCAAATCATAGTTATATTATTTGCTGTCGATAGTGATCACAGTTAATGGTTTCACGGGGTTGCAGTGAGTTTTAGCAGCATTATAAGCTGTAAAATCTCGCTGCAACCTCGCTTGCAGTTGCTCGTCTTAAAACTTTTTCGGTTGACTTAGCCGTTCGTTGTCAATCACATCAAACTCAGCTCTTTTAAAGCGTTTAAAATATTTTTCACACATATCTTAACATAGAGCAAGTTTATCACATACTTCCCGGAATTTACGATAACTTTCAGAAGCACTTTTCTTCAAAAGAAAAGAAATGAAACAATACTTCCCGCATATGTTCTTTTTCGTCAAGAACATTGACACGATTCAGAGTAAATATATCTATGAAGTTAACGCCTTCATCCTACTTGACTTCTGAGGATTTGACGCTTCTTCTCACTGGAATGAAATAGTCTGCACATCATCTCGCATCCAAAATATTCCCTTGCAACGCTATCTATTGAAAACGGTTCGCAATATTAACTGTTACGAACAGTACAAATTTTGGGGTAATATACGTTTTAATGCAAAAATTTATAAAAGACGACCTATCTATGCAAAACGGTCTCAAAAATAAATAAATAAATAAATGAAAAATACATAAATACATAAAATAAAAATGAAATTTTTATTTTAAACAAATTGCTTCTCAAACAGTTATAAAAATTATTGTATATTTATTTTTATACAAAGAGTGATAATTATTCTCAATTAAGAATCGAAACTTTGAAAAATACAGGTGGACCTATCATTTTGATACACACTATAAACTTGTGGATCTGCAGATCCGGAGCCTTAACGTCTTATTTGCATCATGCGTTATTCAACAGATCAATTTTATTTATTCCTTAATATATAATATATATATAATAAGACACAGCGGGGGGGGGGGGTTGAAGGGGAGGTAGCCCCCCTCAACCCCCACTGTATCTCTTTTTCTTTAACTATCTGTATATATATGCATGTATATGTATTCCTAATAACTGATAGTCTTGTATCAATTCCCTGTAAATCATAAATGTGCCAAATTTCATGCAAAATGATTATATAACATATCGGAATTATTTTTTGTAACCCTGTAAATGAATTACCAATTCTAAGCCCACACTTTTCCACTAAAAATAATTCTTTTAAAATTATAATAATAAACTTCCATTATATTGAAGGAGGCGTAACCATGTTAGAATACCCTTTAAAAAATACCGACTATGAACGTAATAGTACGAAATTTTTTTATGTATCCCGGAAAACGAGCCGCAGTAAGTATATACACTGAAAAAGAATACGCCTATTTAATTAATTCTAACTCATTAATATTTCAACCTAATTTGACATCATTTGGATTATTACAGAATGTCATCAAAATTCTTTTTGTGTGGTCCCGTAAATAAATCATTTAATCTCTACATATCCCTTTTTTTATGGTAAACAAGCTTTTATACATCTTTATAATGTATGATAATTTCATTATGTTGAATAAAGCATGAACGCGTTAAAATGTGCTTAAATAAAAAATTGTCTATAGGCAATAATGTCACGAAATTCTTTTGTGTGTTCCTGTAAACGAACCTTAAACATTGTATACATTAGCTAGTAAAAACTATTCAACTTATTCTACGTTTTTCATGAATAATTGTTCGAAATTTTACATGATTACGTGATATTGTAAGAACACGTTTTAAAGTCTTGTATATTATTTAGGAAGCCTAAGAGCACATTAAATCTACAAAAACATGAGTTTAAGTATTTCAGTAATGTACGCTAATTTCATTTTGTTGAATGCAGATTAACGACATTAAAATTCATTTAAATGAAATTTGCCCCATAGGCCGTAGTGATAAAAAGAACTTTCGCTTGACCCTGTACACAATCCATAAAGAATGTGGACATAAAAAATTATACAGCTATTTCTATACAGAGCTTGAACATAAGTGCCTTTTTGCGGCCGTTATTGCGGTACATACAAATTCTGTGCTTAGGGCTTAGTGAAAAGAAAACTTTTGGTTTGTCCCTGTACACGAACTACAAACGGAATACACACCCAAAACTATGCAGTTAATTTCGTGTGGCTAATAAACATGTGTACCAAATTGAAAGTCATTAGCATGATTTTTGCGGCCGCTATGGCGGTGCATACAAATTCTTCCCATAAGCCGTAATGATAAGAAAAACTTTGGAGTGTCCCTGTACACGAACTACTACAACACACCCAAAACTATGCAGCTATTCCGTGGGAGTCGTGAGCATGTGTACCAAATTTCAAGTCCATAGCTGGAATTTGCGGCCCTATCGCGAGACAAACACACAAACAGATGGAATCCAAAATCTTTTTGAGTCTCAACAAGGAGGCTTCCACTGACGTTTTGGCAATCACTTTATTAAATACAGGATAACACGACTTTTTAAGATTTAAAAGAATGATATTTTATTAACTTTTCTGACTTACGCCATATTTTTAACTAGTGGATCTGCAAATCAGGAGCCTCAAAGTTTTATTTTCATCACACATTACTCAACATGTATTTTTTTTAAAATCCTTTTTATATAATATATATATTGACTCGATTAACTCGCTATACAAACAGATGCGTTTCTTAGGGGGGGGGGGCACCGTTCCTCTCAATCCCCCGCTGTATCTCGCTTTCCATATTTATCTATCTATCTATCTATATATATATATATATATTACTAGTAACTGATAGTATTGTATTAATTCCTTTTAACTCATAAATACTTGTACAAATTTCGCATTAAATGACTGCATAACATATCAGAATTATTTTGTGTAACCCTGTAAATTAATTACCAATTCAATGCACACATTTTTACACAAAAAACATGCTTTTAAACGTTCTAATAGCGTTTCACTATTATTTAATGGGGTGTAACCATATTGAAATACACTTTTAAGAAATACCATCTATAGACCTTAATGGTACAAAATTCCTTTGGGTGTTTCTGTAAATAAATTAGTCTATAGTACCTTTTAGACGTATATATACTTTTTTTTAAGAGAGAGAAAAGCATCTTTATGATGTACGTTAATTCTATTTTCTTGAATGCAGCATAAACCCGTTAAAATGCCCTTCAATAAAAATTTACCCATAGGCTCTAGTCACGAAATTTTTTGTGAGTTTCTGCAAATGAACTATAAAAATTGTATACACCAGTAAAAACTATTCAACCTCTTCTATGTTTTTCATGAATAAGTGCTCATAATTTGACATAATTTTGCTGATTACGTGACATTGTCGGAACACTTTTGTAAAGTCCTGTATATTGATTATGAAGCCTTAACTCACATATTTTCTGCAAATAAACATGAGTTTAAAAATCGCAGTAATGTACGCTAATTTCAATTTGTTGGATGCAGAGTTACGATGTTAAAATGTTTTTAAGCGAAATTCACCCCATAGGTCGGAATGATAAGAAAAACTATGGCGTGTCCCTGTACACAATACATAATCAATATAGACATAAAAAATTATACAGCTATTTCTATACAGAATCTGAACATGTGCACCAATTTGCAAATCAATCGGAGGATATTTGTGATCGCTATTGCGGTACATACAAATTCTGTTCATAGGCCGTAATGATAAAAAAAATTTTGGAGTGTCCCTGTACACGAACTACAAATGTAATACACACCCAAAACTATACAGCAAATTCTATATGGCTTGAGAACATGTGTGCCAAATTGCAAGTCAATAGCGTGATTTTTGCGGCTGCTATCGCGCGATAAACAAACAGAAACACAGACGAAAGCTGTTATCGTGCGATAAACAAACAGAAACACAGACGAAAGCTGCTATCGTGCGATAAACAAACAGAAACACAGACGAAATTCTGAGTCTCCACAGGGCGGCTGTACTAACTGGGTTTTAGTATATGTAACTTGTTATTGGTAATTTTAGAAATTTCTCAAAAATAACTCTCTTTAATAATACAAACTTGTTTGCAAAACTAACAGTAATTTTTTTTCATACAGTTTTTTTTTTCGATAAAAGCCACTAAGTAAAATTGGTTAAAATGTGATGACTGTAAAATGTATAAAAACGTGATTGATATTTTGACCTTAGAAAAACCTGCTTAAAGGGATGTTTATTTAAAGAACAGTCTTGTTCGGACTATAATCTGCTCGAACAAAGATGTAAAAATATTTTATAATGCATAAGAAGCTTAGGAGTCCGATATTTCTCCACTTACCTCGACTCACATACTAGTGGATCTGCAGATCAGGAGCTTGAACGTCCTATTTGGATCACGCATTATTCAACAGATCATTTTTATTTATTCCTTATTTTATATATATATATATATATATATTGATTCGATTGACTTACTACATAAACAGAAACGTTTCTGAGGGGGACTGCCGCACCCTCAACCCCCGCGCTGTATCTCTCTTTCTATAACTATCTGTATATATATGCATATATATGTATTCCTAATAATTGATTGTCATGTATTAATTCCGTGTAATTCATAAATACTTGTACCAAATTTTATGTAAAATGATTACATAATATCGGAATTATTTTGCATGACCCTGTAAATGAATTACAAATTCTATAGCCACACGTTTCCGCTAACAAACATTCTTTTAAAATTCTAACAATAAACTTTCATTATATTTAATTGAGTATAACCATGTTAAAACACACCTTTAAGAAATACCAACTTTTGACCGTAATAGTACGAAATTCTTTTATGTATCTCAGAAAAGGAGCCACAGTAATTATTTACACAGAAAAAGAATACGCCTATTTAATGAATTATAACTCATTAATATTTCAACCTTATTTGACATCATTTGAATGATTGCAGTACGTCATCGGAATTCTTTTGTGTGGTCCCGTAAATAAAATATTTAGTCTATCTATCTTTTTTTAGAGTAAACATGCTTTTAAGCATCTTTATAATGTATGTTAATTCCATTATATTCAATGCGACATAAACGTATTAAAGGGCGTTTAAATATAAATTTGTCCACAGGCTCTATTGTCACGAAATTTTTTGTGTGTGTCTCCGTAAACGAACTACAAAAATTGTAGACACCAGTAAAAACTATTCAGCTTATTCTCCGTTTTTCATGAATAATTGTTCGGAATTTGACATAATTTGGAGGATTACGTGGCATTGTCAGAACACTTTTGTCAGGTCCTGTATATTAATTACGAAGCCTAAGAGCACATATTTTCTGCAGAAAACATAAGTTTAAGCAATCTCAGTAACGTACGCTAATTTAATTTTGTTGAATGCAAAGCAATGATGTTAAAATGTGTATAAACAAAATTCACCCGATATGCCATATAAGGAATTTTGGCGTATCCTTGTACACAAACCATAGACATAAAAAATTGTACAGCTATTTCTATACGGAGCCTGAATGTGTGTGCCAATTTGCAAGTCAATCGGATGATTTTTTGGGGTCGCTATTGCGGTACATATAAGTTCTTCCTATAGGCTGTAATGATAAGAAAAACTTTGGTGTGTCCCCGTACACGAACTACAAATGGAATACACACCAAAACTAAACAGTTAATTCCGTGGAGCTCATGAACATGTGTACAAAATTGCAAGTCAATTGCATGATTTTTGCGCACGCACTCGCGGTACATACAAATTCTTCCCATAGGCTGTAATAATAAGATAAACTTTGGCGTGTCCCTGTAGACGAATTACAAATAAAATACACACCCAAAACTATACAGCTAATTCCGTGGGTCTCATGAACATACGTACCAAATTGCAAGTCAATGGCGGCGTGATGTTTTAAAACCGTTACCGCGCGACAAACAGACACACAGATGGAACCCAAAATCTTTCTGAGTCTCAACAGGGAGGCCTCCTCTGATGTTTAGGCTTTTTTTTTTTTTTTTGAGTCTAAAAATAAATGTTCCGGAGGAGGGACCTAACATAGCTAGGATCGCTCGAAACCGCTTCTAGATTGGTGAGTGGCTCCTCTTCCGTGAGTCGGTAGAGCGCCGGCTTCGTAAATGGAAGATTGCGGGTTCGGTACTCGAGCCGGCCAAAGACCGTCGTGTACGCTAATGGTGGCTGGTGCACGTAAAATCTGTCGTGGCCGCAATGTCCTCCATGTTCCCATCAAAAATTATACCTCTGGGGGTCACCGAAGCGGAAGAGTGGAAGATAAAATTGTGATGGCATGTCTCCGGACCACCTCTAGGGGTGTATCCCAGACCGTCGCCAATTGCCCATCTGCGCAGCACTAGTGCGACGTAAAACCCAACCATCCATCCTCTTCCCTGTTAATAATAATTAGAATTTAAATATTAAATGAAAATATTAATATTTTTTATGCTTTTTATAAAATTAATATGTCAACAATAAATTGCTCATTTTAATATCGAAAATATAATCTTACTCAAAAAATAATGGTCTGGCAACAGTTTCTCCATAAACGTGATTTCTGTAAAACAATGTGTAGAGGTATGGAAGTAGATAATAACGAATTCTCAGGGCTTTTTTAGTAGCTTCTATTACATCTGATCCCATATTGGCTGGATCTTGTTCCTTAAAAGAAAAAAAAGAATCTTAAAAGTACTGTGACATAATAACAATTAAAAGTAAAGCTAATTCAAAAGAAAGTGACAAAACGCAAATTTATAGATAGACATGTGAGTTTAGATAGACATGTGATATTTTCATATCTCGTTGATTTTCACTTATATTCTATGGCTTATATCTTATATTTCATGGCTTATATCTTATATTGGCTTATCACTTATATTTCACTTATATTATATGGCTTTTACTGCCATTACCTAACTGCGTAATTAATGAAAGTACTGTATTCGGTCACAATTTTTAAAACATTTTTTATCTGATACCTGTTTTAAAATCTCCTAAGTCCAAAATAGTCTTTTGGAAAACCAGAAAGGAACCGTAAGACCGCATCTTAAAAACGGTTTAAATGACTTTTTTCAAATTGCTATTAAACGCTCTTTTAGAGTCCTTCGTAATTATTATTTGGTTACTGTAGAAAAATTGATAAACATTCTAAATAGGTAGGTCAGTTTTAGATTCCATTAGTAGATGTGTTTAAAAAAAAAAAAAAAAAAAAAAAAAAAAACTGATGTGGACACCACATGACTTCTATATACATCCACTGGAAAGGAAAATTTTGTTACGAAAACATAGATATTTCTGTGTGAGGTAACTGATTCCACGAACATTCCTGGAAACCGAAAAAAAAACTGCTACTCCAATTACAAAAGTCACGATTATGTATATACAGCCGAGAAAAATATAGTTTTTTTTTTTTTTTTTTTCCAGGAATGGCTGATTATATTACCTACTCTATGGCTTACTAATAGAATCTTTCATTGGAAAATGCACAGTTTAGAGTTTAGTAAAAAATCCTTCATGTGTAGATACATTTTTTGCTCTCTTTGGCGAAAATTAGTGGTGAGAAACGATATATTTTACCAAAATAATTAATTCTGTTAAAATTAAGAAATGATTTACTGATTCTGGCTATCATCAATAAATATTTGCCACCAAACTTCATCGCTAATTTCACCAAGCCGCGAAGTTTGTAGTCAATGCAGATTTTGGTCTTGGCATTGATTATATATATATAAATATATATATACATACACACACACACACACATACATATATATATATATAATACGCATTAATGTTCATCCATTCGTTATCAGTTGAACAGACAGACACACATACACATACAGATAAACAAAGGCTTCAAACTTTTCTCGAGCTAACACACACATCCTTTTTTGGTCGGTATTAAAAATTAAAATCATTAACTGAAATATTATACAGTTATTATATTAGTTGAAATAATAATAAATTATCATATTAATTAAAATGTTATAAATTATTTTTTCAAATAACTAATCAAAAAACCATGATTTGTTGAAATAACAAACATTTTGTTGAATCAACCAGTCTATATATATATATATACACACACAGCCTCAACAAAATGTTTGTTACCAGAACCCAAATTATAACAAAACAGTTCGGTTGATTCAGCACATCGCTCACTCATTGACTGTTTACAGGGAAATCTATGACGTAGCTTATCGGACAATGCAGCGACAACTACTTTTCTTCCTAGTATGTCCTTTTATATTAATCAAGTTTGTTCGTTAACTAAGCAAAATTATTTTTTAAATGACAAAATATATAATTAAAAAAATCAATTACAAGTTTGATTTTTCAACAAAACATTTTCTCTTTGTTAATATACAAATCATAATTACCTGTCTCATCAAATATAATATAAAATTAACAAAAGGCTTACTATTGTGTCATAATCATTGTGATTCCTAGACATCGGATAAAAGGCACCCAACGCTTGCCAACGAGCACATAATTCTTTTGTAGTATTTAGACGGAATCCACAAATGTCTGAACCTGTCATTGGCATGCCATACAAAGAAAAGGCTAGCATCGCTATGAAGAAGAAAAGAAAGAAAAATTTAAAGAACAATCAGTTTTAAGAACATTTACATTAAATCAGAATTTACTCTAAATTAAAAATGCACTTTTTACTGGGTAATTCATAAACGAGTCCTTCCGGCTCATTCAGAAGGGTAGGTTTATTCCTTTTTTCTTGTCAAGTAACCGCAATTTATTCATGGATTTGGTGAAAATATTGATGTGGCTATGTACACATGTTGTGTTAAGAAAATTGGTTCATAAATACCTTATTTATGTGAATTTAAAATTTTCAAATGGCCAGCACTTGGAAATAAGGTGGCAGATCAAGTTTGCAAATAAACTTATCAAATACATTTCTGATATAGGACAACTGTACAAATTTAGTTCGAATTAATTCAGTATTTGAAAAGTTATCGTGTTGACAACCTGAGTGGCCACAATTCGGAAACAAAATGGCGGAACAAGTTGCTCAGTCAGTCAATCCAAGATATTTGAAGCTTGTCCACTGTCCAACTTAGGTTCGAATAAATTCAGTATTTCAAAAGTAATCATGACTACAAATTCTTAAGTGGCAGTGTTCAAGTGGCCGTAAGCTGGAAAAAATTTGCAAAGTGACTTGTCAATCGAAATCGTTTAAGATATTTGAATGATAAATCCAATGTCCAATTTCGGTTTGAATAAATTAAGTGTTTCAACAGTTATCGTGATAACAAATTTTCAAATGATCCCCACATGGAAACAATATGGCGGGGCAAGTTGCGTAACGAAATCATTCAAGATATTTGTATTTTAAGTTCACTGACCAAGATTGAAATTAAATCAGCATTTCAAAAGTTATCGTGATAAGAAATTTTCAAGTGACACAGTGATTTCCAGTTGCCACCACTTCGAAATAAAAGAGCTGAGTGAGATGCCCAGCGAACTTATCTAAGATATTTGAATGATAAGTCCATTGCGCAAATTTGATTCGAATTGGTTCAAAATTACAAAAACCATCATACTGATAAATTTGCAAGTATCGGGCACTTAGAAATAAAATGGCGGAGCAACTTGCCCAGCGAAATCCTCCAAAATATTTGTATAAGTTCACTATCTAACTGTGGTTTGACTCAGTTTAGTATTTCAAAAGTTATCGTGATGGCCCATTTTCAAGTGGCAGCCTGATTTCAAGTGGCTGCAACTTAGAAATTAACTGTCGGAACAAGTTGCCTATCCAAGATATTTGTTTGATAAATCCACTGTCCAACTTTGGTTCGAATCGATTTAGTATTTCAAAAGTTATGTGATGATAATTTTCAAGTGGTAACCTGAATTCAAGTGGATCCGCTTAATTTAAGATTCCGCCACTTTGTTTAAAATGGCGGATAAATTTCATTTATTAACTTACTTGAGATCCTTATATGGTCTATACATACATCAAAATTCAAGCAAATCTTGTTTTAAATACGCTTTTTATAATGTAGATTTTCAAGTGGCCACCACTTGAAAACAAAATGGCGGAGCAGCTTGGTTAATGAACCCATTCAAGATATTTATAAGATAAGTTCGCTGTCCAAATTTGGTTCAATTTGGAGTATTGTTTCGGAAGTTATCGTAATGACAAAATTTCCATTATATATAGATAGATAGACAGATAAATAAACGAAGTGATTGCAATAGGTCGATTTCTAAAGAAATCAATTTAATAAAAAAAAATAATAATAATAATTAAATACTCAGATTTGTTTTAAAAATGCAATCTTTTAAGAAAAATTACTTTTTTTTTTTTTTTTTTTCAATATTTGTTACATGAAATATATACAGATTAATTGGCAATAGTAGTTTTTCTAGAAAATATTGATATTTTCAGGAAGTCTTCGCTTCTAGTTACATTTCAAATAATGGAATTATTTTGGTGAAAAGACACAAAATGCATGATGTTATCTGAAAGTCATATCGTTTATTTTATCTTAAATAACTATCTCTGCAAATAAATGTCCACTTGTAAATGTTATTGTTAATTAATAAAGTTGAAAATTCATACTTACATTTAATTGTCAAAAGTCATAGAATAGCTTCTAATATCGGATGGAACTTTCTTTTATCCATTTACCTACAGGAATTCGACGTAGTAACTAACTCAAGATGTCCTCAAAAGTTCCCTGAAAGTATATTCAGCTAACTTGCTCTACAACTATCCATAATTCCCAAAGTCTTGTCGGTTTGAATTTTGAACCAGTGGCGAAGCGTCCATGGAAGTGATGGAAGCAACGCTTCCCTTATTTAAGATTTTTTAAAAGTAATCATGTAACATCGCCTCGTCGAAAGACTGAATTGATTCTTCTTCTGCTTTTGGAAGAGCTTCGCTTCGGCGCTTCCATAGTTTTCTAAACCACGCCTCGCCCCTGTTTTGAACACAAAACAACCTATCGACCATGTTCCATATATGTTCGGTGGTATTCATGCCTGACAATGCATGTTATTAAATTATTTGCTGTAATTATGAACTATGTTCCACAAACCAGTTATGAAGGATATTGTTTCAATGGTGTGGCGAACTGTCATTGAAAAGTTCCAAGTTATTTGAGTACACGAGGTCCATAAATGGACAAAATAGTTCCTACGTAGCTAAACATAACCATCAAAACTATAGTTTGTTTGACCAGAGTACTTAGTCCTTGTCATATAAATATATCACGTATAATTAATTACTAGCAGGTTTTGCTCGCTTCACTGGTCATTATATTGAAATGAATTCTCAAAATTGCATGTCATTAATAATAAAAAAAACTCATTCAAAAAAAAAAAAAAAAGTAAATCAGTCAAAATATAAGTTTAAGTTTCCGCTACCTCCTGCTCTTCACACGTCCAATCTGGAGCCCCAATACCTTCGGCAGAACTTTACCTACTTTTTACCCCCTCCTTCGCGGGTAATGTTGAAAGTTTTGCAAAATTTCTTCCCATCAAAGAGCTTATTGCGTACACTTAATCAATACCCACACATCAAAATTCACCATTCTAAGGTAATCTAAAGTATATTTAAGCTTAAAAACTGTTTTTTGCCCCCTTCCCGCCCCAGAGGGGGGAGGGGAGTGAGTAATTTCACAAAATCCCTTTATAGTGCCTCTTGCATACTCATACCTAACTAGACATAAAAAAAAATCGAGATCCTAAGATTATTTGAACCAGTTTTATGTTTTAAAACGTGCTTTTTATCCCCCCTCCTGCTCTTAAAGGTGGAACGGGGTAGGGAATTCCGCAAAATCTCTTTATACTATGAGTTAGATACATATAACCGACCCACACATCAAAAATCTCCTTCCTAAGGTAATTTGGTATAGAGTTACACATGAATACATGTTTAATAATATATCGAACTGACATACAAAAAATCGCTTTCCTGGGGTAATTTGGAGCAGAGTTACTCTTAAAAACGTGTTTTCGCCCCACCCCACCCTTAAAGAAGGGAGGAAAAAGGAAATTTCATAAAATTCTTGTTCAGTGCGTGTTGGGAACGCATAACCAACCCACACATAAAAATCAATCTTACTGAGATAATTTGGAGCAAAGTTATGCTTGGAAACGTGTTTATTGTTCCCCCTTCGATAAGGGAGGAATTACGCAAAATCCCATTACAATGGGTGTTGGATACACGTAAATAAGCCACACAATAAAATTTGTGGCCTCAGCTCCTATGGATTTCCCCGGACAAATTTTACTCGCTTGGATGTAACAATATTTAAAGGAAACTCTTTTCTATATCGCTTTATAGACAAAAAATAAAAATAAAATCCATTGAAATTGCTCAAAAACTCGCTTCGGGTGTGTGTCGCTATTGCATGTGACAATGCCATACCAGTGGGCTTCCACTTTTGTGCTTATCAGATAACAATTTCGAAACATTCAGTATCGAAAAAATTGAAGTAGCCCTTCTATATTTGAATTTTAATGACAAATGAACAACACTATACGTACTATACACAATATTTACTTTCACGTTATTTCCTAAATTTATTCGATTTTTCCAGTCGATCATAAATGACAGCAGTTTCACGTCAAATATAGGGGAGACCTGTGTACCTAGGACCGCTTTTTTTCAATTCCCAAAAATAGAGCCCTAGACCTGTTTAAAATTATCAAACTGATATGTACATAACTTTAGGACTAATTACTTCCAATTGTGATTAATATGTATGTATGTTCGGTTTATGGCATCGGGTGTTGCCTTCCGACAGAATCCATCAGACATTAATATAAATACCTAAAATAATAAATTCCGACATTTTTTTTTTAATTCCGACGTTTTTTAAAAAACTTCACTCGTGCCCTAGGTACAACACCCTCATTGTATACCTAGGACCATTCCATCAAATTTAGATTTCACTTTGCAATGAATAGAAAATAAGCATATAAACATGTATTTTATAAAAGAAACAATATTAAGTAGTATATTTATTTATCATATAATAATTATCATGTTGTTGCCTTAACTTAAAACACGAAATGTTTCACCTTTTTTTTTTTTTTTTTTTTTTTTTTTCTTTTTCAGGAGTGTCTTTTGGATTTCTAGATCTCTCTGGTTTTCGGTCACATCTTTTCTTTGATGTGGGAGGTTTTGCTTTAGGTAATGCTTTTGCTTAGATTCGTACCTGTTAAAGCATGACACACGAAAATATGTTAGATGTTGAAGGTTTCGAAATTACAACAGGACACGAAACAGAGACATCCAGTTCTATCATTGTTTCACTTTCTTCCTGGAAAATCTTTTTTTTTTTTTTTTTTTTTTTTATGGAGGTGTCTTGTCTTTCAGTTACATTTGAACTTAAGTATTCATCCTCAGTTAATGTGTTTTGATTCATTGGCCATATGCCGCATACACGAAAGCCTGATAGAATGTTTACAGGAGTAAAGGCCGACGGATAGGACTTGCAAACATTTTCAGCAACGTCATATATAGTGATTGGTTTACCAAGGTTTACCAGCATCCAATTACTATAGACTGTACTGTGTTTCTTAACACTTTCGCTGACGTAAATTCACGTCATTTGAAAATACAAAATTTCACCAGCGGGCGCTTCTTTTGCAATTTGTATGTTATTTGTTTCTAAAAAATATACACAATATTCATATTTGTACAATCAGTATACTATGTATGCAAATACTTTGATTAGAGAGAGTATGGTTATAATATATATCCATTTGTAATATAAATGTGAATACGTAAAATTTTGTTTTGAAAAATTGCAACTTATGAGAAAAACGCCCACAAGCGGACCTTACTGTCAAAAAGACAAAAACATGCGGTTGCGAAAGTGTTAAAATGTCCAAACACACTGGCCCTAGGTACAAGTTTTGGTAACTTCATTCAAAATGCTGTCCGCTAAAAAATCCACAATCAGAGAGGACTAATTAAATTTCTCATTTTTTGCTCAATATAACAAGCAAAATCATACACTAGAAATGAAAGAAAAATATTTGACTTGCCTTTGTAAAATAACAAAAGGGATGAGCTGCGAAATTTTACTTCAAACCATGTAAATTCTATTTCTACGTGTAACTTGTCAAAACTTTCTCCTCAAAAATTCCAAAGTATTGTAAAAGTAGCAACTGGTGTTGTTACTTGCCCAACTGAGTATTAAAACTTATAATTAAATATTATTCAAATAAAGTAGGGTGGCCCTAGGTACATGGGTCTCCTCTAATATTACGATATGCTATAAGACAAGTAAATTTTTGTGGTTATATGTATTTCATATTTAGTTAATAGTGGGTGGTATATAGAAAAATAAATAGATAAATAAATATTTAACCTGATCATGGTATAGGCTTATTATAGCTCCCCTTGGTGACTTTTGAATTTTTGTCTTTAACTAATACTTTGTATTCATCTCATTAAATGAGATTTTTAAAATTTTGAAACATTCTCATAACCAAATTACCAACATGCTTTGTTCAGGCTAAACATCTTAAATACTTTTTCATAACCCATTTCATTTGAAGTTATTAATTAATATTTAAATATTAATCATTTTTTTCTATTTGTGTATATATTCCTTTAATTGATGTTTTGTAGATATCTTATTAAATGAGATTTTTAAAATTTTTTGAAAGGAATTTTCATATGGAAACTACCACCGTGCTTTGCACCGGCCAAACTGCCAGTTGTTTTATATTTAATATCAATTTTTACATTTAATTCGACCAGGTTATAGGCAATCATCTATATAATATTTCCCTAACGTGGACCAATTACAATTATTTTTGTCAAAACGATACGGTAGTGGTGTAAATAATAAAATACGTAAGGATAAAAAATAGTATTTATAAATGAACAATATTTAAGCACGCAGACTCAGCTCAATGAACTAATAAGAAAGAAGGACGACATTTATCTGATGACATTATTTTACGGAATTTTTTTTTTTTTTTTTAAGTTGCTTTTTCAGAATACTTTTTCTTTTGCCCGTTCCCGCTCTTCGATGTCTTTTCTAGTCAATTTTGTCCTTTTATTACTTCCGGTGTGAGCCTTTTTTTTTTTTTTTTTTTTTTAACACACTTGACATTGTGAGTTTTTTTGGTTTTCATCCCATGCTATTCCTATGGGGTTTTTAGCTTTTTTCCCCTCTTTTTCTACATTCTAAAGTGCGGTGCAAGCGTCATTTTAAACGTAACAAAACTTTAACCCCTTCCGACCCAGGCCGTACGATCGTGCTGCTTAGACATCCACGACATCCACTTACATTTTTGCATATGGAACAGTCGTATGTAATAAAATCAGGAAATGAACGATCAAGCTAATTAGCAGAAAGTGTAAAGTACAATTTTCAATCACCAAACGTCGGTTATAGTCCATATTTTTCTCTCAGTTTGCAAAAGCAGAATAATGTAATGTTTTAAGGGGGAATGTTTCGGGTAGGAAAGGGTTAAAGATATATGCAGAATACGAATTATTATCATAAATTTACTAAAAAACACAATCATAAAAATTATCAAAGTAGGAATTAGGTGTTTTTAAAACAAATATATTATACCAAAATTAATAGGCGACAAAAATTTAAAAGGCGTCGTGGAAGTCCTATACTAAAACTGTACTGCCTGTGAAAGTATGAAAACTGGGCCGTCAACCATGAATTTTATTTTGAAACGTTTCTTTGAATGAACTATTGCACAATATTAATTTGGTTCTAATAATAATTTGGCCTCTGATAAATTAAAATTTTAATTAGGTGGTGAAATGGGTATAATATTTATGAGTTTCAAATTTTAAAGGTAAATAAGAGAAGAAATAAAGTGCGAAAATTTCGCACGGGTTTGCTAGTTTGAAATAATACTGAAAACACGGAGGAAATTTACAAAAGGATTATTTTTATTACACAAAACTTCATTGTTTTGTGAATTGGAATTTTGTGAAGGAGACTATTTCGCTGGTTTTAATTTTATGTAGGAGCCCACTTTATGAAACTGAATTTTTAGAAGAGACCTTTTTTATGAAGGAGCAGCTAAAAGGTTCCAAATTTTGCCTGGATCGACCCCTTCAGTAAGGCTTGTTTGCTAACATTGACGTTTCTACATAAACGTTATTATTTTCTGTCATTAAGTTGATACGGTATGCGTTGTTCATAGTACGATATTATGTCTAAAATTTTATATTCTTAATACTCTCTTGAAATTGTGGATCAGGAAGAGTTGTATTCCCTAACAAGTTTTGAAATCGTAATTTCATGCATCTAGCTTCACTTATCATTCCGCATTCAAAGTATGTTAATTCCCTATGTCTACTTACAATGACAACAGAAAATTTCTTACATCACTTGAATAAAATACAAGTGAAAGCACTGGTCATTTGTACATTTCTCATGCGATGTCAATGAGGCGAGAATATTTATGTATACCCTGACGTTTGGTATTTCAGTGTATTTCAGAAACAATAAAATAATCATCATTACGAAACTAATTTTATTTTGACCCTTATGTATGATAATGCTAAATACTGGTATTTTAATATACGTAATATACTGATAATATAAAATACTGTATACTACTGGGAATATAAGATATTAGATTAGAATTTTAATTTTTAATTGAGGCAAAATTTTTGGCCTTATGGCCAATTTTCATTTTCCCTTAAATTGGATTAAACTTGGAAAAGCATCCCCTCAAACCTTTGGTATTATATACATATATATATATATATATATGTCTTTATTTCATTTTTCCAAACTTTTATTTATTTATTTATTTATTTATTTTTAAACCCAGATTGTAATATTCTACAACGGCTTTACCAGTTTTATATCTTTGTATAAGCGGATGTTACATCCTAGATATCTGTAAACTATTTCGTGTAGTTAAAAATGGCACTATATTTAAACTCTGATTCTTTTAAGCATTAGAGTATACAGGATAGTACACATTAAACAAAATACAGCTATAAAAATGTCAGTTTTATTTTTTTGTCATATGCAAAAGTGTAAGTACCCTTTAAAAAATTTGACGAGATAATTATGCAAAAGTTTTAATTACGAATTTATAAATATAAAGAATTTAAATAAACAATAACAAAACAAATTACAGTTTGGTAATTATTCAACATATGTTGGAGCTTTTGGAAAAAACTTTTATTAACAGTTAAATAACAACAATAATAATAATAATAGTGTTAAAGATTTAAAATAAATGTTTAAGCACATTCCCCCCTTTTTTTTTTTTTTTTTTTTTTTTTTTGACACTATGCCTCTCTATATTAATGAAAAGAATACTATCCTAAAAATAGTAATCCAGTAACATATTTATGATAAAAATAATATTTATACGAAGTTCTGATGCCACGAATTATTCTGAAAAATGGGGATAGTATTTTTAATCAGTTAATAATGGTAATATAAAGTATATTTACTCAAAATAAGAAATTTTATAAAACCCTTTATCGATTTTCTTCTTTTTGAAAATGCTTGAAATATTCAATTAGTTCTATCACTAACACCTTTCTGATTTTTTACGATATTTTTATTATTATATATATATATGTATATGTATATATATAGGAGTATCTCTATACATTCGTTTAAAACATGCAGAAGAAATTTTGTTACCACTTGCCCATGAGCAGTTAAAAAATATTTAGTAAAGATGAACATATATCATCGGATATAAACACCTCCATATTTTGGTTGCAGTTTGTTGTTTCTATTATAGTATGCCAAGTTTTCCAAAAAAAACAATGTGTTGGAAAATTAGGCATGTTATAAACAAAACACGTATGAAAAGCTTCGATGTTGTTAAAGAACATTTATATTACCATGGATATACGTGATATTCTCATACAAATGAATGTAGATAATTCAAATAAGCGTCGTATTCATGTGCTACAGCTACAACGCATTTGAAGCATTACTTTTTATAGAGTGATTCCAAACATTTTTCTTTTATTTGTTATTAATTACCTTTATGCTTTGTGACAAAATATTTTCTGAAAAGTATGAGGTGCAACATGTTCTTTACACTCCTCGAAGATCCATGAGAATCTATCAAATATTTCTTTCGATATTCGACAAAAACGTCTAAATTGAAAAATGTCCAAATATTCATTCCTAGTCAAAGTATATTACAGCGTGTGTAAAAAGAAATAATAATAAATAAATAACTAAAGGCAAAGGTAAGTCAAAAATTGCACTTTTCATTCTACAACTTTGTTAAACAAAGATAGGTGTACAACAGATACATTACTTTTCGATATAGTCTCCTCTTTGAGCAATGCACTTGGTCCAGGGAGTCACGACAAGCTTCCGTATGCCTTCCTGGTAGAAGGTTTGCGGTTGGTCATGAAGCCACTTTTGCACCGCATTCGGAACGTCCATATCTGAGGCAAATCGACGACCTCTCAAAGCTTCTTCCACTGATAGGCAGAACCTTGACTGATGTTTAAACAGAATGAGCCCTCAACTATGGTAACTCGCCTGTCTGCTATACCCATCTCTCGAGCTTGCTGAATGTTGAAGTCAGTGGTAGAGGTTGACGGTCACCCAGCTAACTCTTTTTGTGTTACACTCGTTCGGCCCCTTTTAAACATTTCAATTCACAATAAATAAATAAATAAAGCACTTTTCCCGTATTGTGACAAAAGTCTCCGATGAATTTCAAAACCTTTCACATCCTCTGACCACGAAATTCTGATCACTCCTCGTTGCTCTTCTTCGGTGCAATCTGATAGGAGAGCTGACATGATTACACTGTTGTAGCTAAAGGACCCTTCAGACACTGGCAACATACAGAGCGTCAAAACTCATAAATTATCTATTGTCCGAAAGTGACACTTGAAAATTTACTCACATTTACAATGAAGGACATTACTTTTTATTGCTCTTTTACAAAAGAGAGCCCCTTCTCATGCAATTATCGCACTAGGAGGTTTGTGAGCTTCGATTGCAGCCAGCGTCGACCTCCTAAACCACATCAAAGAAATATCAATAGAGCCGGCTTGTAGCTTTCTAAGTTGCCAGTCTCTGAAGGGTCCTTAAGGCTCCTATACATACGAGCTGGCACATCAGGCATTTTGTTGCCTTAGGGTTGCCACATGTACCCAGCGTTTTCCGTAGATAATAAAACGGCAGCCATTATTTCTATCATTTTGTATTACTTTAGAGTTACTTTTTTAATCATTTCCATAATTTTAGCTCGGTAAATTATCATATGGGAGATTGTTTAGTGATAAATTGTTATAATCTCACAAGAAAAGAATGTAAAATGTTCAGATTTCCATAAGATAATTTAGGAAGAATAAAATAATATAACTTTTATTTATTTATATTTTTCTCTGTGTTTTTCACATGTTTCAATGAATGTGCTATTTTAATCATAATATTTATGTTAATAACCATAAATTAATTAAAGAAGACCTTTTATTACTGTTTTGGCGACATTTTCTGGGGTCGCCAAAGTTGTTTCATTTCCGTGTCGTAATTACAATTTATTTTAAGTTTCGTTTAAATGAATAGTATATGCTAGAAATAGCAGAAAAAGTATGTAAATAAATAAAGATTTTCCACTTTTAAACAGTAAGGGTTTTTTTTTTTTTTTTTTTTTTTCAAAAAGTTATGATTTGTATTTGAAACAGATATAAATAGTCCTAACAACACATCTTATCCTCAGTACATCCACACAATATCCTGAGGATGAAAAAACATACCAAGAATGTACTGTGTATAAATGTTAATAATAACAGGAGACTTCGCGTTGGAATATTAAAACCCGAATAAACTACTACGTCAGAAACACCAAAGAAAGATTTTTTTCAAATATTTTTCTTTGGCGTTTCTGATGTGTATAAATGTGTTGTTAGGGATAATATACTTTTTGCTTATTGCTCTTGACCGATCGTAGCTTCAGATCAATATTTCTTAAAATAGCTAGTCAAGCGATAAGGATGCCAAGCGGGAATGCTGCCCTCATCCGAGGCAAAAAAAAATGGCGGCGATGCGTCGGCCTATATATTTTATTTAAGGAGCTGTAGTTTTAGCAAGAAGAGAACTGACGCGATCGTGATTAAATTCTGCACACGTGACCACAAACGCGCCAACTCAGTGCATGTACATGCGGACTCCACCTATCTTTGTTTAACCCTTTGCACTCGAGACTTTTTTTGCTCCAGTGGACTAGCAGAAATGAGGCGATTTTTCTCTTATATACTGAATGACTTATCATTAACATAAATGATTTCACATACAATCTAATTCTTAAAAATTTTTATTTAACCATTTTACGTAATTTTATACTTCAAAGAAGGACGTTTGTTAAACGTATTAAACATTACCACATCAAATCTAGTGGTGATCGAGAGTCACCTCTCGAGTGCAAAGGGTTAATAAAGTTGTAAAACAAAAAGTGTAAGTAATTTTTGACTTACCCTCGTACAATCATTTTATACTACTTTACCTATAATTTATAATTGAGTAAAGTTATAAAAAGAATTGACTTTTTTTTTTTTTTTTAAATTATAATTATTTAGATACCTGGTATAGTATATCGCAAATCATCCCAGTTAGATGTGATGTCTCCACTCCAGTGTCCACTGTATGCTCCTTGTCCAGCAAATGTAGCTCTTGATATAATAAAAGGACGTTTTTTGGTAATTTCACTCATAGCTCTGAAAATGTAAAAGCACGAAAAGTTTTTCAAAAAATCTCAAACGTTAATTCATGTATCAAAAATAAATATTCATAGTACGCTTAATACATACATAACGAAAAATATACAACATCCACGCTTCTTTGTATACGAATTAATACAAGTAGTTTTAAAAAACGAAGGTATGATCTTGCGTCTGACGCATTTTTTGGATCAAGAAGATAATATAAATTATACTTTTCATACACGGAAACAGTCACTTATAAATTCTTGAAATTATGTTTTTGCTTAATTTTATATTTGATTCGCAAAACATAAATTTAATGTAAGATTTAAACAATTATATTTCCCCATACATATTTGCATGATGTCCTTTTTAACTAGTAAATTTCACGCAAGAAATTCTAAATAATACTTAAATATTCAATAGCTTTATTTAAAATAATTTCAAGATAAACATTCAGAAAGTTTTTTGTAGATGACTCAATAGCTTTATCAAGCTTTCTTTTACTTTTCTATTTTTTTTTTTTTTTCTAATAAATAAGCTGTTCTTTCATTTTTTCACTATTTGGTATACTATTGTGAAATGCAAATACAAATCTAATTCTTGTAATTTCATGAGTGGGACTTTTTTTCACTTTTCTCTTTTCTCCTTTATATTTGATATTTAAATTTTCCTAAGTTTTCAACGAAGTTTGTTTCATGACTTGTTTGATGACTTTCCTAATAAAAAGCATTTATTATGCTGGAAATTATCTTCTTATTATCTAACTTTGTATCCGTGTAGTATAAAAATTGTGATGACAATCTCTCTGGACCACCTCTAGGGGTGAGTCCCAGACCGTCGCCAATTGCCCATTGCGCAGCACTAGTGCGACGTAAAACCCAACCAAACAACCAATTTAACTTTATAAAGTATAAGATATGTCGAGTTGGGAGAATAAAGGTCACCAGTCCGATCCGGCGCTAGAAATTGGGGTTTTCGGTGATAGAGTCTAGTTAGAAGTATTGAGTTAGAAAAGTAAAGGTCACCAGGCAGATCTAATGTTGGTGGTGGTTTCGGTGCACAGATTATTATTCAAATAGGACACTCCCGTATACTCAATGGTAACCGAAATCCAACTACAGTCACAGTGACTCTGTTGTCAACAGCTGTAAGTTTCTCCAGCTCTCCAGCTTATGCAGTCACTCGTCTTATTTTTATTGTATCTATGTTTTCGTTTGGCAATTTTGTTATTGTTTACAAACTTGATTATGAAAAGCGATTTATTTTAAAAAGCAAGTTCTAAATATTACGCTAATAAATTTTGAAAATATAAATGAATCAAAAAGGTTTTCTCATTTTAAAGCATTTTGTATTATTTAAACAAAGCAATGTTAAATATTTAACAATACCATACTGCTACTTCAGAAGTACAGTTTGTAATTTTAATTTGTACTTGAATATGAATGTATTTGGCAAAGTTTATTTTTAAACATTATAAAAATCAATTTTATTTCTTAGAAGAATAGCTGTGAATGTTTTGAGCGTAATCTTGTGAATTCAAAAATAATAGAAAGTGAAGATAAAAAAAACTTCACATACTAAATTGCTACTAACTACTCGCTAAATAGAAAAACAATACGATCAAAGACGCTATTCATGAAGACCTACCACATGTGGAAGTTCTTAGTTCCACTCTGTTGACATTAGTGGCGCTACTATAGAGCATTTCCTCGTGACGTCTGGTGGTTGGCAAAAAAGCGCGCCCGACTTTCCCGCGCCCCGCCCACCATTGATATTATATTGGTGATCCGCCATCGCTATGCTTTTCCCAAGCCTTTTTGTTGTGATGGCATGTCTCCGGACCACCTCAAGGGGTGTGTCCCAGACCGTCGCCAATTGCCCATCTGCGCAGCATTAGTGCGACGTAAAACCCAACCATCCATCCATCCATCCCAAGCCTTTTTGCCAACCACTCATAAAAGTTGAGATGTTTGTTTACAAACAAGGAACTGCCCTATTGCTCCGGTTCTCGTTTTAGCTTCATTGTCCTATCTGTATGATAATCTGTGTATCAGTGATAGTGTCGAGTTGAGTTAGAAGTATTGAGAAAGGAAAGTAAAAGTCACTAGTCAGATCTAGCAATGGTAGGCTGGCCAGATCAGAGTATCTTTATAATAGAGAAGCGTTAAAAATTGCAACAATTATTCAATTACGGATGTATTTTTTCATTCCTAATAAAATAAGAACTAAAAATAAAATATTATTGATTACTAATTTACTTTCTACAATTGACGACTTGACTTTCTGTCGTCATTCGACGTCATTAATAAATTTAACCTATAGGAGTCTTAATTTAGCCCACAGATAAAGGACTATAGCCAATCATAGTGCAGCTTTTCCCCACAAACAAAGAGAAACTCCGCCTCGTTCTAGTCGTCCATTGTTTAAAATTTAGAAAAATGCCTTCAAAATAAAGACTGTTCCCAGAAAATGGGAACATTTGGTCAGCTTAAGTAATGGTGGTGGTTTCGGTGATAGTATCGAATTGAATTAGAAGTATTGAGTAGAAAGTGAAAGTCACTAGTTGGATCCAGCATTAGGTGGCGATGTTTTGGTTGAAATATCGGGTTGAACATAGAAGTGTCGATTTGGATTAAAAGAGGATTGGTGTAAAATGTTACTAGCTATTTGGAATTAGTTTGTCATGTTAAGAACAGGTTTAAGGGAAGTTGCGAAAGTGAATATAAGTAATTTTAGGATGAATATTTGATGGAAAATGAAGTGAATCGTTTCAATAACTATTTACTATAAAATGACTTTCGAATTAAGGAAATGTGTGCTTTTGTATTATCCTTAAAGTGCGCTCTTTACGATTAAAGTTTGGAAGTATAATTAAAGTTTCTACATAAGGATATTCGAGTCGATGGCCACGAACAACTCATGTTGTGAAACAATTGACGCATAGTTTGAATTAGTAGTCGTACTGCTATTCAGTTGAGTTAATTTTAGAAGTTACGTCCGTATCTTAGTGCCCCCTTTCTCCTTACAACAAAAATAACAAGGAAGAAAAATCATGCAGCACGCATTAATTAGTAACACTTTCCAACTGTACGTAATTGTTGTATCGAATAACTTTTAATCTGAAAAAATTAATCATATCATATTCTATACAAAACCTTATTTTAGAATATTAAAAATACATGTAAATGTTTTTATGATTTTTACAATAGAAAGATTTTAAATATAACTTTTAAAAAATTCTGTCCTAAAACTTAATCCATTGACATTTTTCTTTTTGGTTGTTTGTTGTTGTTGTCTCTGTAAACAAACTAGTTGCATAAGATCTATTGATGTCAGTTTAAATAGGGAACATTCCATAGTGAACTTGATTGTATCATTTTTAAAAAATTCTAAAAATATTTACCGACGCTAGGAGCCGGAAACAAACAGATAGAAAGGTGGACAATCGGATAGACAGATACACAAATTGAAATCATATTCCCACTAAAAATATAAGAGTGTTAAGACGCTTAATGCAAACGAAAGCGCAATTCTAGCAAATTTTTATTAATAGCTCTTAATGTAACTGAATATTTTTTGTGTGACCCTGTAAATCTAATGCTAATCATACTATATTATATACAAGGCACTCTTTTGTGCATACGAATGATTTATTTCAATTGCATTAAGCTTTGCAAAGTAAAATTATTTAAATTTGGTTTATAAAAATAACTATCACAGAACGCAAAGTTTTGGAATACTTTCAAGTGCCCCTGTACACAAAAAAGTTAGAAATGTACTCGATTTTACATAGGAAACATCCGAAAGGGAACTTGAATAACATATAAAAATTTCATTAAAGCTTCTATACAGTAAAGGTATTAAAATATGGTTTATAGAAACTCCTGTCATAGAACACAACGCTTTCGAATATTTTTGGGTGTTCCTGTACACAAACCAGTAGAGGTATAAACTTCATTTTCAATAGCGAACACCCGATAGTGAACTTGAATAACATCAGTTATAATACATTATCATACATCAGTTTCAAAAAATTCCATAAATATTCACTGGAGTTAAAGCACGGGCAGACAGACAGACGGACAGACGGGCATATACACAAATTGAAATCATATTCACATTTGACAAATGTTAGAAAGTGTTAAAAACGCTTGATGTAAACAAAAGTACAATTCTAGCAAATTTTTATTAATAGCTTTTAATATAAATAAATATTTTTGTGTCACCCTGTAAATCTACTGCTAATCATGCTATATTCTATACAAAGCATTCTTTTGTGCATATAAATAACATATTTCAAATACCTAAAACTTCGTGGAAAGTAAAGTTATTAAAATTTGATTTATAGAAATATCTCTCATAGAACGCAATGCTTTGGAATACTTTTGAGTGTCCCTGTGTATAAACCGATGGTGGTATTTCCTCCATTTTATACAGGAAACATCCAATAGTGAACTTGAATGACATATTTCAATTTCATTAAGATATCGCTGCAGTAAAGGTATGAAAATATGGTTTATAGAAATACCTCCCATAGAACACAATGCTTTGAAATACTTTCGGGTGTTCCTGTACACAATCCAGTAGAGGTATAAACTCCATTTTCAATAGGGAACGTCCGATAGTGAACTCGAATGACATATTTCAATTCCAATAAGATATGTCTACAGTAAAGGTATGAAAATATGGTTTATAGAAATACCTCTCATAGAGCACAATGCTTTGAAATACTTTCGGTTGTCCCTGTGCACAAACCAGTAGAGGTATAAACTCCATTTTTAATAGGGAACGTTCGATAATGAACTTGTATAACATATATCAGTTTCAAGAAATTCCATAAATATTTACGGGAGTTAGAGCGCGGACAGACAGACAGACAAACCAAAGTCATTAACACTTTTCAACCTTGTTGTAAAGTGTTAAAAGTCGTGTTTTAAATTTAAATAATTTTTGGGTCCCCATCACACACCTTTGGCCACGCAAGAGAACATTTTACAGGTTGAGACTAGGGCTCAGCCTCCACAACTTTCAATACCATTTTCTGTGTACATGCATTCTTCATACATTAGTCTTTAGATTTTCAACTATTATATTATGTGTACATATATTATTATTAAAAAAATGGGGTTAAATTCACACTACTTTCTCTTATCTGCAAGTTTTAGAAACTATCTGATATATAAAGGGTTCACCAAAAGTCCCACATAAACTCCTATCTTGAAAATGCGTCGGAATTTTGAAAAATGGCGAAACATATGTTCAAGGAACTTGAGTGGGACCTATTTCGGTGAAAAATTTTTGGGTGCTGCTAGGGAGGGCAAATTTCAAATGGGAAAGCTCGTTTGTGATACATCCCTGGAAACCTCTCTTCAAGACAATGAATTTGATATAAATAGTTTTGCCCTGCACTGATTATTAAAGGAGATACTTAAGTGTAAATTTAATAACCACATTTCAAAACTCGAAAAACTCACGTGACTCATATGAAGCCCTAATTTTCCATTTGAAATTTTAAAGTTTCCCTTTCTAGTAAGCCCTCTAGTTCCTCCATTCGGGCCCAAAAAATTTTTCACCAACAGAGGTCCCTTTCGAATTCATTGAACAAGTGTTTCCATTTTTCAAAATTCTGACGCATTTCCGAGATAGTAAGGGTGGGGGGACTTCTTTCGCGTTTTGCAATGCGGATTTTATACCCGTGTATCATGGGACTTTTGAAGGACCCATTATAAGTTATTTCTATATGGGGGGGGGGGGGAGGGACTTACGTTTTCTCAACCCATTAATTATTTTACCTACATTATTTAAGATTGTAATTAAATTAAAAATATATTTAAATTTATTCTGATAATATTTAACCAAACCATACTTCAAAACTTACGGATCTTAGTCAAAATTTTCAAGTAACATCCTTATATAATCTTCAAAATACTAAATCTGAACTTCTTATTTCTTTTTAAGTCATACTGGTGGAAGACACGGATCAACCACTGAAAAGTTCATTTTCCTTTCAAGTTACCTCAAAACACATAATTATACAATCATATATATCATTAATATCAATCAAATAATAATTAATCTCAAAGAGAAAAATTGGGCACCAAATGATATTTTGTCTGTCATATGAATAAGAAAATGTAATTTTTATTCTTAAACAATTTCTTTGAATAAAGTATAATTTGTTAAAACCCTTTCATCAATCATAAATATTCAGTAGAAAAAGATGTATTCACTTAATTTTGGGTAACCAGTAAATTGTACATACACCACATTTAGCACAGCAAAAAAAAAAAACCTGGAGTGACTCCACTCGACTTTCCGAACATTGAGTATTTAACAGTTTTGTAGATAAAGTAAAGAAAGAGGAGTTGTTAAACAAACAAAAGAGAGAAAACCATAATAGAGTGAGCATTTTTCTCCATATATTACACGATGTTTTATTTAACGCTACTGAACTTTGAGCCCATAGATCATAATGATAAAGAATTTTTCGTTGTGTCCCTGTAAAAACCTATAAATGCTAGATTCACCAAAATGCTTATAGTTAGTGCAACAGTGATTTACAATATTCATATAAATTTTCAGCTCAATTGAATAAGGCGTTTAGAGGCTATCGCACTTTTAAAAATTTGGTCCCATAGGCCATAATGATAAAGAATTTTTCTTTGTGTCCCTGTAAAAAAACTGTAAGTGCTAAATTCACCAAAATCTATACAGTTGGTGCAACTGTGACCTATAATAGGTGTAAAACATTTTTGCTCAGATTAATAAGGCGTTTAGACGCTATCACACTTTTAAGAATTTGGCCCCATAGGCCATAATGATAAAGAATTTTTCTTTGTGCCCCTGTAAAAAAACTGTAAGTGCTAAATTCACCAAAATCTATACAGTTAGTGCAACTGTGACTTATAACATGTGTAAAAAATTTTTGCTCAGATTAATAAAGCGTGTAGACGCTATCGCACTTTTAAAAATTTGGCCCCATAGGCCATAACGATAAAGAATTTTTCCTGGTGTCCCTGAAAAAAAAACTATAAGTGCTAGATTCACCAAAATCTATAGGGTTCGTACTATGGTGACTTACAATATACGTACCAACTTTCAGCTTATTCGAACAAAGCGTTTAAACGCTAGCGTGTTCACTCACTGACATACACACACATACATACATACACACATACATACACACACACACATACATACATCATCATAAAAATAGTGAAAACGGACTCGGGGGACCTCGAAATGTGTAGAAACATCAAAATCTCAAATTCGGATTTTGACATGATTACAATACTTTCATCACTATAGTATTCGGAAAGTAATATGTAATACCACCACTTTAAATATAGTTAGAGGAACTTCCAGATTCGGATTGATTAGAATAAACTCTAATCAATCTAATTCTTTTGTGTAACTCTGTAAGCAAATAATCAAAACTTTTCATACTATATTCTATGGGTTATTCAGAAAGTGAGTTCATTTTTTTCCCAACAAAGGAATTAATTATATTTTTTAACACTAATTATATAACGAAGTCGCTTTGTCATTATACTGTTTCACAGCTGATATATCAACGTTTGTTTGTAAATAACTTTGTTTGATTCTGCACAACTGTTTTTGTTTTGTGCCCTTTTACATATGGAAAGTCAAAAGCAGCATTTTCGGCATATTTTGTTTTCACTATCTAAAAGACAAAAACGCTGTTCAAGCAAAAAAAAAAAAAAAAATGTATATGGAGAAATTGTATTGACCATATTGACCAGTATTGACAATATTGACTAAAACTGTTTTGCAAAATTTTGTTTCGCCAATATTGATGTTGAACAGTTGAACATGCATCATGCTCTGGAAGGCAAGCTGAAACTGATGAAGATAAAATAGATGCATTGATTGATGCAAACCACCGAATAACAATTCGTGAGATCGCTGAGGCATTAAATTTTTCGTATTCGACCGTTCACGATCACGTGGAACTGCTTAATTTCTAAACTTGACATAGGGGTACCACATTGTTTTACAGAAAGCAATTTTCTCCGTCGCACTAATGTCTGTGATTTGCATCTCAAACGTCAAGAACGTGAAAACTTTTTGTGGCGTATCATCACTGCACTGTTAAAAATTTCTGTAAAAGTACAGAAAAAGTATTGAGACTCTCCGTAAATGTACATGAGTTCACTGTTAAGAGCAGTGAATCAAGAAACTCAGTTTGCTGTTAAAAATTTCTGTAAAAGTACAGAAAAAGTATTGAGACTCTCCGTAAATTTATATGAGTTCTCTGTTAAAAGCATTGAATCAAGAAACTCAGTTCTTAATTTACAGATATTTCCTTTTTCTAAACAACGTTTTCCCTGTAGGGATTTTGATAGGTACATTAAATAAAAAAACTATATATGTATACATAACCTTAAAATTATTTTTATATTAAAATAAATACCTATTTATACATATAGATTTATTTAACTAGAAGTTTTGAAGGCAGAAATATACTGAATAGTTTGTTTCATTGTAGTGTACTATTACGTAAAAAGGGAAAAAAAAAAGGGAACGTTAGGGAAAATTAGATTGTTTCTGCGGGATGTTTATCTTCGTATCTACTCATTAAGAGTTTGTTATTGTTGACTGTATTGAAGAACTTAAAGCAATTCGTGTTTTCATTTGGAATTCATAATTAGGTAAGTTAAATTTTATACAATCTTTTATCCTATTTTAATAATCAACAAAAACAATGACTGTTTATGTTAGTTATATTAGCGGTTATTTTTACTTTCTTCTATATGTAATATAGAGAAGAGAAAGCATTTGATTCGCGAAAATTTTCGACCTCCATTTTTCGATGGATTTACGTTTTGGGATGTCCAGAACACGAATTGATAGTTTTTAAAAAATGTCTGTCTGTCTGTCTGTATCCCTTTTTTGTGGACGCTGTATCTCATGAACCAATGAATGAAATGTAAACAAACTTGGTATTTAGTTGCACCCTGACATAAACTGGTGCTGATTAGATTTAAGGATCAATCGTTAAACAGGTGCTGTGATCGCATTTTTTTAAATTTTTAACATGACAATATAGGACACAATTTCGTATAAATGTACATAATGAGAGTTATTTTAAAATTAATATGAATTATTGATAATAGTAGTAGTTAACTAGGGAAAAAATTTTTGCATGTGGGGCATCGCTCTCCCCTGGGGGTTAAGTACCCCCCAGGGGAAGTAAGTTTTCAATATGGGTATCTTTCGAAAGATCTCGTCAATACCTTTAAAACTAATGGTTGAACTATAGATTTGTGCTAATTTAAAACAAAGTTATCCATTTTTTCCCTTTTTTTTTTTTTTTACTTTTTACGAAAAAAAACTTGGAAAAAAGTCATTTCTTTTGATTTGGAAAAAAAACAAACATCTTTCGGCATTTAGTGATAATTCTATCAGATAAAAATCTTCTGCATTTATAATTGAAAAGAATTTGATAATTTAATAAGTAATTTTTATTGAATAAGTTTTGTGTAAAATTATATAGAAGAAAGTCATGTGGTAGCAACATCATACTAGTTTTTAGTTTAATATCGTCTGAAATTTCTATATGTTTTCTTATATATTCGTTTTACAGCCTCTTCCTGTCATTAAAAGTGTTTGCTGTCATTTTCTGAAAGACTGAAAAATAATCTAGATTACCTTAAATCAAAATAGTAGGAATTGAGGAAAAAGTAAGTCATTTCCACATTATATAATTAATAGTTTAAATAATAATAAAATAAGTAAATTTAAAAATCGAAATACAAAATAAAGATTTTGTAGATGGGAGTTTTATCCAACAATTTTTTTAATTAATGTTTTTTTTTTTTTTTTTTTTTAAGGGAGGGGAGGACGGTTTGTATTCTAAACCGTCCAATATTATTAATTTTGTTTTCTGAAAATTTTGAAAATCTGCTTGCGTGTGTATATGTATGCCTATATATATGCACAAGTTAAAAATCCACAATGTAAGAAAAAGAAAATTATTGTTGCTGTTGCCGAGCAATGGTAATAGAAGGGTGGTTTGGGGGACAAATTAAATTTTCTGACAAGTTAATATTTTTCAGAATACAGTTTGATATTTAAGGATTCAAAGTACAGAGTGTATATCAAATTGAGTGAGGAAATGTTTAAATTAATACGAAATTTTATCCAGGCTGTTATATGTTGCGGACTAATTTATAAATCAAAATAACCGATACACATAAAACGTTACTTTTAAGTACAAAATCCAACTGTATTTTTGAATTATCCTGGATGAATATACCATAATCAGAAGCATGCCAAGACTGCGGTTACATGTTTATGAAGGGAGGCGGACGCAGACGATTGTGGAGCAACTGCAATTTAAAAATACAGTTTCACTGAAATATAGCTAATAGATTCTGCTTAATAACGCATTGTCAAAAAACTTTCAGACAAGTTTTTGCATTGACAGAAATAATTTTTGTTAAACACGTTTTTTCTTTTCCTTCTTTGTAAGGGGAAGATTTTAATAACTGGACAGTTTTTAATTCGGAGTATAATAAAGTTAAGAGAGTGCTTGGAACTATGGCCGAGTCCCCAGGCCTAGGACTTGAGGGTCCTAGGTCTGGGGTAGTGTGCCCTTTGAGGGGGGGATGTTTATTAAGGGGGCCCAGCCCAGATTTTATGAGTCTCGGAGAAAACTACTAAAAACTTCGAACAGCTAGGTCGACGAGCTAGACGTGGGATTGAACTCAGCACTTCCCGTTTATCACCTCTGAGCGTAGAATGGCACGGCCACTCATGGAGTCGTACAGTTTAGAGATGATTCAGGAGCAGTTCACTCTCTCAGGAGACAATAAATTGTTTTATTTCCATATTCAAAGGGTGAAAAACTACCTAACATAACAAAACCCTAAAAACTGCTATTTGTATTCAAAATTAATCGTGGAAGAATAGATTAAGGTTATTATTACGTGGCTATTATTTAAAATGCTTATTTATTCCCATAATAGATGATATTTGTAGAATTCTGAAGGCATTGTAAGGAAAAATTTAGAAGTTGGGGGGGGGGGGAGGAGAGAATTTGGAAATAAAGGTAGCCCCTGTAAACTTTCACCTCTGATATTCTTTTATAATCTGCTACCGGTTGTTTTCAATTTTTATTTTAATATTCTTCAAGTTTTTTCATGTTCTTTATACAACTCTCTATGCCATTAAAAATGTTTACCGTTATATCTTCTACGTGAAGACTGAAACATCTGACTTTTCGAAATCAAAATGCAAGAATTTGAGTAGAATTGAAATAAATCGCCTACATCTTGTATGAACAATAGTTTACACATTGAAAATTTTATAAATTTAAAAACTGAAATACAAAATAAAGATTTTATCTGTAGAGAATTCTTATTTATCAAGTGATATTTTTATTTTATTTATAACTTTTAATTCTCTTTTCTTTCTTTAAAGGGGTTTGAGGAGAGGGGTGGAGTTAATGCTTCACCAGCGGAAAGTGTTTTCATTAAAATTTTTGGAGATAAAATTTAAAATTTTGGAATATTTAAATAATTATCATAATATTAATAATGGAAATAAAGAAGGATATTAATTAAAAGAATTTACCTGTAGCTTAAGACCACAAAAAATTACTGTAATTTGCATTTATATTAGTTTATGTAATTATTAAAGACCAAATAATATTTAGAAAATAATTTTTAAATATATTTAATAAACTGGAAATATTTCGTAATTGAATTGTGTAAAAGAGAATTTGCTGCAGAACTATGTATTACTTCATATTACTATAATGATCGAATCGACAAAAGTGGGTCTTGGGGACAGGGGTATCTGTTCTTGAAGCTGGTAGACGGGAAGTGATGAATTCGATACGTAGTCGCGCATGCTGTCCTAGTCGTTCGGTGTTTTCCAAGGTTTTCTCTGAAATTCATGTAAATATGGGCTAATACCCCTTAAAAGTCAGCCCACGTTGGGGTTTTCGGTAATAAATTGAGGCTTACTTAAAAATGTCTAAATTATTTTCAATAGTTTTTGAAAATGTCGTTATATATAGTTATCAAAGTCCCACTCTACTCCTTGTACTTTGGAAATGTCTCGGAATTTCTGAAAACTTTAAGGCATTTGTTAAAAGAAAAGAAAAAAGGGAACTCAGGGGCAAACTTTAAAATTTCTTGGGGATAAAGACATTTCAAAGTAGGCCTAGAACGTACAGCAGTCAATCGGCCTTATTCCCAAATACAATCCAATTCATACTTGTTTTTAATATAAAATACTTCAAAAATATTCCTGTTACACTAGCGTTCATAAAATGGTGCTTAAATATCTTATGATTTCATTATATAAGTGATTTTTTTCCTGTATTAATGATTTAAAATACCATGTTTATCTCTTTTTATTTTCTTTAGATGATTTTTCATTAGATTCTATTTAGATGGAGTATTTAAGATACATTTAATAAAAACGCACCACAAAAGTGGCGTTGTAAAAAATATTACTTACAAACTTTGAATAAACACCATAAAATGCAATAAACTCGCAACAATTGTTTCGGGTCGAAAAAACACACGACCCTTCATCAGGCAAACAAAGTAAGCACGAGTGCTGCAGTCAAAGCGGCAACGCACCTTTGCCGCTTTGACTGCAGCACTCGTGCTTACTTTGTTCGCCTGATGAAGGGTCGTGTGTTTTTTCCACCCGAAACTATTGTTGCGAGTTTATTGCATTTTATGGTGTTTATTCAAAGTTTTTAAGTAATATTATTTAAGATACACTTTAAAATTCGCTTATGTATACTTAATTTTCTTTTTAGTGCCATGTAATTACAATCCTTTCTTTTCATTATTTGCTTAAAATGTCATAGGATGTAGATTTTGTTTTAAAAATTTAAAGTGTTTTCCTACAATAGTAATTTTTCATAATTTTTCTTTTTTCTAGTTATAATGGAAATTGATCCTGATATAAGAAATGAAACAAGTTGTCTAAGAAATATGAAAATAGAAAATGCCGTAAAATACCCTCATTAGAGACATTTACAAATACCAAATATTTATCCTGTTAAAGAGTTTTTCACCATTTATCTTTTGTTAATGTTATTTAGAAAAAAAAAGATACGGTCAGTGTTATATTAGTAAAATAAAGTTTAATTTTAATCTAATTCAGTATGTTTTATTTTTTAATTATTTTTAATTGTATGTTTTCTTTGCAGCAAAGATGTTTCTCTTCTTAGTGAGCTTTTTGCAATGATTCTAGTAAATTACCGGGATGCTGCTTTCATGTGTAAAAGCGTAGAATTTGTTTGTTCTTTAGATCCTATTTTGTAGGGGGGAAAAAATGTTTTAAAATTTGTTTTTGTAAAAAAAAAAAAAAAAAAAGGCGAAATTTTTTTAAATTCAAAATAATCTAATGGTTTCTTTTAACAAAAAGTTATGTATTTTAAAGATTTGAATTTATGGAACTGGTGACGAAAACCAAAAGAGTACCCGAGTTTCATCTGCCCTGAACCCTAAATTAATATTTAAAAATATTAAAAGCTCTATATTTCTTTATATACTATTTAATACGTACGAACATTTTCTCTCCACTTGCCGTCTATTTAAAAATATTTATATCCCAGAAACTACAATAATTAAGGAAATTATTCTACACATTGTAATGAATTAATTATAAAAATTAAAACTATTTAGATATCAAACTTTTAATACGTTCCTATACTTCTACGATAACGTATTAGAAATCTTATCTGAAATGAGAATTTTTATTTTCAAATAAAATAACTTTTAAAAACCAATTTTATTAAAAACAGAATATTGAAAAATGTTCAAAATTTGTTACAGTTTGAAATAAAATTTGCATCAAATTTGTTAGTCTTGGTTTAAGTGACAAGTTACGCATTTCATTAATACGTTGCACAAATTTACTTTTTAAATAAACTACCAAAACTGTATGCCTAGTTCTTAAGAGAGACCTTTATATGGAAATGAATTAGTAATTTCTTTTCTTTAGCTAATATAAAAATCAATGTGAGTATTTAAAAATTCAAATTCATTTAATACATTACCTTTCCATAAATGACCGGACACTTTCGATTTCAGATGAGTTTTAAAATAACTCAAAAAGTACTTAACAAATCATCTTGAAACTTCAGGAGTGTAAAAAACATGTTATACCTCATGTAGTTCAGTTATTTGTCTGTGCCAAAAGTGAAAATGGGACCAGTAAAAAATTAAAGAAAAATAAGAGCATTTGGCATCACCCAGTATAAAATAATACTCGAAATACATTCTGGCTGTAGCATATGATTATGGGGCTCATTCTCATTTTCTGTATAAATTTTTAAGTCTCAACCGCATGTAATCAGGGAGATATAAAGATTTCTTTAAAAAATTACAGAACATTTTTTTTTTTTTTTTTTTTTTTTTTTTTTGCTATAACATGCAAGGTATTAAATCCAGTACAAAGCTATATTCGGGAAACCCAATATACAACATTAGATACAACATACTGCAATCAGAATGAAAAAAATATTAAATATCTAATGAAATGTGAGCATTTTTACTAAATAATTTTTAACTGCGCATGACTAAGTTTTAGCTAAATTTCATTTGTATAATTTAGTAGCCAAATGCATTAAACTACTTATATAAAAACCCAATCAAGTATTGTGTAAACTGAAAAAGTTCTTCGCCAAAGAATGAACTGGTCTTCAGTTTCTCTCGAAGAAACGCTAAAGTATAAGGAGTTTTGCTCACATATTTATTTTAATTCGATGAACGGTAATGCAATTTTCTGTGATTGTAAATAAATATTGGGAAAACCCTCTTAACAATTTCTTTGTTGGGGAACAGCTGAAATTCAGTTTATTCTATGACCAGAGCTGCTCCTAATCCGGCAAATTGTTACTACCGCCTCTTTTTCCACACCACTTAATTTTTAGAATATTTGTTTTCTTCATTCATCGTAAATATATTTGAAGAGAATTACTCTAAAAATTAAGTGGTGTAGGAAAAGGGGGGGGGGGGGAGGGGGTACTAACAATTTGCCGGATTTGGTTGGCAGCTCTGTATGACGTAGAACTTTTTCAGTTTACACGATTTTTGTTTGGGGTTTTTATATAAGTAGCTCAAAAAATTTTACTGTTAAATTTTGAAAATGAAATTTCACTGAACTTTTACGCATGCGCAGTTAGAAATTTAGTAAAAATACTCATATTTCATTAGAAATTTAACATTTTTTTCATTCTGATTGCAGTATACAGTGTTTATTATTGTATGTCCAGTTTCCTGAAAATAACTTTGCACAGTCTTTTCATATTTTGCGTGTTATTGCTTAAAAAAAAAAAAAAAAAAAAAGAAAGAAAATTTTTTTGCAATTTTTTTAAAGAAACCTTTATCTCCCTGATTATATGCGTTAGAGACATATAAACTTAATAAGTTAATGAGAAAGAGTCCTATAATCACATGCTACTGCCATATCGTATTTCAAGCATTAATTATTACAGGGTTAAGCCAAATACTTTCATTTTACTTTAATTATTTTTACCGGTCCTCCTTTCCCATCCCTGAAGTTTCAAAATGATTTGTTTAACATTTTTTGAAATACTTTAAAATGTGTCTGAAATCGAAAGTGTGCGGCCATTATGGAAAGGTAGTGTACCTAACAAATTTTTAGTACTTCTTCCTTTCTTTTTTTCCCCCCAATTTAGAAAGTTTACACCTTTTTAAGAGCATAATAAATTTTAAACGATTAGTGTTTTAATTACATTCTTAATTGTTTTAAGTTAATATCGAATCAAAATGTAATATATATATGTATATTAGTTAAAATATTTATTTTTAAATTGTATTTAAAAAGTGGATGTATTTTTTGAATGAAAGAAACTGAGGTTGTTAACACAGATCTACAAATATAATGTTGGAAAAATTTAATTTATTTCAGTTGATACCTATATTTCTAATATGCTGAAGCCAATTTTCCTCTGTTACACGTAGCTTTTGCAAATACAGGGTGTCTACCGACACAATACCTTCTCTTTCGGTAGTTTCTAGTATGATTCCATGATTAATTGTAATTAATCATGGAATCATACTATAAAAGTAACCGTATAATTATATTGGTGGAAGAGTCATGAAAAAAATAGCGCACCTTGTATTGATAAATATATGTATGTGATAGAGTAAAATCTAGTTTTGGTTTCAGCCGAGCAAAAACCATCAATATGTCATAATTATCAAATAAAAATTTTAGATTTAGACCTGTGAGATCTTTCACTATTGAATCATATTAAATGAGGGAATTAAGTTTTTATTTTGGTATGGACTAAATATAACCGAGCAATATTAAGCAAACATATGATATATTTTGCAATTATTTCTGATCATTTTATTAGAAGTACCATAATATAAATTAGCTTCTTTTTTAAATTTTTTATTAAAAGTTTAATGGATGCAAAATGTACCACAACATTAATAAAAATTGTAGTTAAAAACCTGTTAAAGCGCATCATTACAAATCCTACCAAAGGTAATACAAGCTTAACCAATTTTATACTTCTGAATTTTAATGTAGTTTTGATAAAAAATATATAGTATGTCTATATATATACTAAAGTCCGGTCTTCTTGTCCCATCATTTTCCGAGGAGTTCTTATCTCAAAGTTTGAAGGTGGGAGGTGCGAAGTTCGATCTCAGGTTGAGATTTTCAGCCTACCCATTCGAAATTTTCCAAGGTTTTCTTAAAAAACTTTTGTAAATAAGAGATAGAACACCTTAGAATGACCTACACATAAGGCATTCTACACAGGCCTAGAACTCTGGAGTAACCAATGTGATTTTAGCACCACAATAATATTTGTATATTTAGAAGCCTATATTCAAAACACTCTAAACTGACGCGCATTTAAAATAAATCCCAAAGCTATGAATCTACAAGTGGAAAAACATCCAACTTTAAGTTTCTTTTCCTTAAGTTGTATAAGAATCTGTACTTATGTAACGTATTTACCAGATTCTTACCTATATTCATGAATATAAACTTACTGTTGGATTTTTTTGTACTTATTAATTGATAATAATGAAATTTATTTTAAGTAATATGCCAATTTAGAGTGTCTTCGATACGCTTGTAAACATACTAATATTTAATCGGCGTTAGTTAAAGCCGATTGGATGTGCTAGATTTCTAGACCTGTGGGAATTGCCGTAAGTGTAGGTCTTTCTAAAATGTCTTATCCCTTATTTATACAAGTTTTGGAGAAATCCGCGGAAAATTCCGAATGGGTAGTTCGAAAATCGCAACCTGGGATCGAACCATGCGCCTTCCGCCTTCAAACGTTGAGAGCAGAGCTTCTCAGCCAATGGTGGGGCCTTCAAATATTAAGTATTTTTACATGGATAAATTTACTGAGATTTTCATAATATTATATACGAAATTTACGGAGACTTGGATGTTTTTACCTATGTAATTTTACAGAGACTTGGATGTTTTTCCATATATAATTTTACAGAGACTTGGATGTTTTTCCATATGTAATTTTACAGAGATTTGGATGATTTTACATATGTAACCTTACAGAGACGTGGTTATTTTTACAATGGTAAATTTACAGAGTCTTATATGCTTTTAAATGATCGAATTTACGGAGACTTGCATATTTTTACATATGTAGATTTACAGAGACTATGATGTTTCACAGATTTAAATTTACAGAGACTTGAATATTTTGATCTATGTAAATTTACAGAGACTATGGTTAATGTACAGTGTAGTTTCTCTATATTTTGACAGAATCTCTGTTTTTAATCCTCCGTAAATTTACATAAGACTTAATATAATTAATTACCAATAGATTCTCTGTAAATTCACAAAAAAATTTTTAACAGTGTGGGGATAAGAAATTGGTTGTCTATTAATGTTAAATGCAAGAAATCGAGGAGTAAAAAATAAATGAACTGGCTGAAAGTACTTAGAAATTTTATATTCATAAAAAAAAAAGAGTGATTCTGTCGGTTTTGTGGGATTTCAAGAAGAATCGTTTCTTTTGAGTTTCTACCGTACAATACCATGATCAATTTTGAAGTGCACTGTCATCAACTGGACAAACGGAATGATTCATTTAAACAGAAAAGACCAAAATTGATCAAAAGGAAAGGTATAGTATTCCACCAAGATAATGCGAGACGGTATACAGGTTCGGTAACTTGTTAAAAGCTTTTACAGCTTCGATGGGATGTATTACCACACCCACCATATTTTTTCAGATCAACAACCTTCGAATTATTACTTGTTACGGTCTCTACAAAATTTTTTGATGGCAAAACCTTTGCTTCAAATGAGGGCGTCAAAAATGACGTAGATCAGTTTTATGCCAGTTAAGATCAGAAACTTTATGAACATGAAATCAGGCTACTACCAGAAGGATGGCAAAGGATTAAAATGGAGGATATGTAATTCAATAAAATATTCATACACTATAAGAAAATCGTCTTTCATTTTCACAAAAAAAATAAAATGTTTCTAACTTCCATTAACCTTTGAAATTTTAACCCGCCAATGCACGGGTTGGGTCTGTGAGACCCAGTTTATTTACTAGAATGCACTGTAAGGGAAACATTTTATATATTCTGTGGAAAAAAAAAAAAATTATACAGACACGACATTATTTCATTATTTAAAACATGAAAATCTGACATTGACAGATTTTAATTTAGTGCCAGAGGCCTACTGCTAAACTTGTTAATATCGACAAATTCTTCTTTAGTTAATTTGTGACGATCTAAATTCCATGATAAAGTTTTCATTAAATCAAACCAATGTGTTTCAGCTGCAGATATTGTAACAAATAACGTTCGAAGTCCAAACTGTCTTATAGCCGCAAAACAACGTTTTTTCTCTTTTTCCCAATGAGGGGGAGGTGTGCCTTGGGAGGGACTCATGTCAAAGGTGTGCCTTGGGGGGGACTCATGTCACAGTTGGGCCTTGGGGGGGGACTCATGTCAAAGTTGTACCTTGGGGGGGACTCATGTCAAAGTTGGGCCTGGGAGGGGACTCATGTCAAAGTTGGGCCTTGGGGGACTTCATTCAATAAATCCCCATTCAATAAACCGACTGAAATAGGCCCTGAGCACTATTAAGAGTGTATTATAAAAATTCGACAACGCTGTACCGACTGAAATAAGGGTACCTTGGGGGGGGGGGGGACTCATGTCAAAGTTGGGCCTGGGAGGGGACTCATGTCAAAGTTGTGCCTTGGGGGGACTTCATTCAATAAATCTCCATTCAATAAACCGACTGAAATAGGCCCTTAGCACTATTAAGAGTGTATTATAAAAATTCGACAACGCTGTACCGACTGAAATAGGGGTACCTTGAGGGGGACTCATGTCAAAGTTGGGCCTGGGGGGGGGGACTCATGTCAAAGTTGTGCCTTGGGGGGGACTCATGTCAAAGTTGTGCCTTGGGGGGACTTCATTCAATAAATCCCCATTCAATGAACCGACTGAAATAGGTCCTTAGCACTATTAAGAGTGTATTATAAAAATTCGACAACGCTGTACCGACTGAAATAGGGGTACCTTGGGGGGGACTCATGTCAAACATGGGGACTCATGTATTGACTATGTATTGACATATGACTTATGTCAATACATTGACAATACATTGACAATACATTGACAATGACATATGACAATACATTGTCATGTATTGACATATGACTCACTCAAACATTGGGGGGGACTCATGTACCGACTGAAATAGGCCTCTAGCACTAAAAAAAAAAAAAAAAAAAAACTTTTTGAACGACATAATATATAAAACTTACGTTTTTGCTTATAAGAAAAATATGTCTATGTTATTTTATTTAGTGTAGTCTGAAGATGTTGAAGCGCACTATCAAGAAATATCAGCCGCAAGTATAATATATTTCGGTATTTTTGAATATCCCTGTACAACACGCAATATTTGTTCAATTTCAATAAAAATTTTAATGATATCTTTATGTGATAAAAATTTAGACTGTCGAGTTTTGACTTTCTGTTTATAATTATTTATTAATTATATGCTGGTAACAGGCTCACAGACAAACACACACAGCGAAAGAAAGAAAGAGAAACTAACCCTAAAAGCCTGATTTACGGAATCAGAGGATATAAAAATATTATCAGAAGCTCATTTTTTTTTTTTTTTTTTTTTAACTTTCTTCTATATACATAAGAATAAAATATTGAATGCGAAAAATGTTTTGACTTTCGATTTTCAATATATTGACGCGTTTTCAGATGTCCCGAACACGATTTGATCATTTTTAGAAAATTTCTATCTGCCTGTACGTCTGTTTATTTTTCTGTGTATTACCAAAATTTCATGGGCATTATACAGTCGGTAACAAAAGTGTCCGAACACTAGCGAAAATTCCTACATAAAAAAAGTACACTTCATACGGTCTTGTTAAATAAATCCTTATCGAACCATGTTCTTAGTCAGTCTAGGAACATGATTCGATAAGGATTTCTTTAACAAAACCATATGAAGTGTAATTTTTTTACATAGGAATTTTTGCTAGTGTTCGGACAGATTTGTTACCGACTGTATTTCACGAACCAATGAACAAAATTCAACAAAAATTTATATTTGGTTACACATTGATCTAAATGAGTGTGAATTACGTTTTAGAATATATCGACCAACAGATGGAGTTTCAATGAAACAATTTTCTCTTTTTAATGGAAGGCTATATCTCAGCTTATATAGTATATAATTGTACAACACTTGATTTAAGAGACAATGAGGAATAATTTATAGCACAAACTTCATATGTAAAATCTATATTGTAGGAAGCTATGTTGATTAGATTTCTGTGCATATTAAGCGATTGGTGGTGCTGTTAGATAGAAAGATATAAAAGAAGATTTTGTGATGGACGCAGCATATTAGTTTCATTTTTAAATTAAAAACAATAATAATGATCTCATAATAGTTATAATTTGTTTAGTTTAAAATAAATGAACTACCATCCATAATAAATTTATAGTATAGTGCTATAGTATTTTTAGTATAGTGCTAACATTTGATATATGAAAAAAAAAAAAAAAAAAAAAAATCTAGGTTTAGAGTGTGCATCATATTTTATATTTTTAGAGCGTCATTTTTTTTAGTCTTCAGCAACAGGTATTTCAAAACCACGAAAAATAAACAAAATTTCACTCTGTGATACTGATGGGAGCGAGAAAGAATGAGTTAATAAACAATTGCTATATTTAATCAGTGATGATAACTTGTAGTAAATATTGGATTCTTAAACCATTCCATGGGTATTCAAGCCTGTCAAATAAACGAATGTATTTCTTTGACTCTCTATTGTAAAGCAATAGCCTCTGAAATATCACAACCAATTATAAGTGAGTTCCTAATCTTTAATCCATATTCTTTATTATTAAAACTGATTCAACTGATCAATATATTGTAAAAGGTTTCTCAAACGCTTTTCCTAAACTAACCTTTTCATCGAAATATTTAAACTGACTTAATAAACCTACACAGTTAAAAAGAATTTCGATAATCTGAATTATGGAAAGCAAAGAAGTTCGACTTTACTCCGTCAGTGCACTGAGAAAAAAATATGTACTGCCTTCATCTAGAACGAATAAATGATCAGTTTCTAAATCCCTAAACGAGAAATATAGATTTCAGAGCTATGCGTATAAGGCACGCCAGTAAGCTGAGTGGACGAAATGATCGAGAATTTCTAGTCTATACATTTCTAAATGGTGAAACAATATTATGACTATTATTAATCTTTTATATTGCGAGGAATTCTCGCTTGATTTTCTAGTATTGAGTCATAAACCAAGATTATAGTTTCTAAAACTCGCCTCTTGTTTTCGCATTTATATCCAGAGATTTTTTAAATAAGTTTGACCTCGATTATATAGGCAAACACTCTAGAATTCTAATGTGGGTTTCTAGAACTTGCTTACAAAGGGCACCGGAATTTATAAGGATGACATGGAACTATTTTTACTCGAGCCACAATTTAGATTCTACTAGATGTCAGTTACAGAATTTTTTCTCAGTATGAGAAAGGGATAATGAGCATGTACATAACATAATGTTATATAAAAAAGATCAAAATGCGTATTTATAATAAATGCACATTTTTTCAAAGGAATTACTACAAAGATATTCAGAATAAGTTTTCTTAAGCCATTAAATCATTGATTTTTTTTTATTTATTTATTTATTTTTTTTTTTTTTTTTTTTTTTTTAATTTATTTATTTTTTTTTTTTTTAACTAGTATATGTGTTTTCAGAGAATAGGAACATTGATAATATTCTAGATTTACGTTGACAAGAACAGTTCCTGGGTACTCCTAATATGCTGACATTTAAAGTATACATATATGAACGCATTTTTAATATCTTTGCCAGTGTTAACTTCACTACATATACTTTCATACTTTCTCAGGGTTTTGGACCCATAATATAAAAATACATACTATGGGATTATAAAAATTATTCATTAAAGGCTTACCTGTGAGTTGCTTTTGATTCTCGATACGCTACTAAATTATGTTCATTATAATGCACTGTTTTGTTGTGCTTGGCAGACATGCACAAAGTGAGCGTACTTAATGGGTAGGGTCGTCCAGGCAAATAGGGTGGGTTGTCATAGGTAGTTGATGGGCATCCTTCGGTAGAACCATTTAAGAAGTTTAGTGGTTCGTTCATATCCTTAAATGGACACATAAAAACAATTATTTGGAATCACAAAAATTATTTATAAAGTTTTAAACCTTTACAAGATATAAACACAAAATTTTTACAATTATAAATTTATCTTCAAAATAATAATAATTAGCGCAATTTATAAAAGATTTATGATTTCAGAACTTTTGTAGCAAACATTTGTAGTAGTTATTGATGAATGGAATAAGTCAAAAATTGTTGAACTCATGTGATAAATAAAAATACACATTTTTCAATGGTATAAAATAAAATCACACAATCCTTTCAAACATTATGAAATGATTATATAATCATTTCAGAAAGTTGAAACTGATAAAATTAAATATCGTTTTTAAAATACGATAAATATAAAACACTGAATATTTGTAATTATCTTAACAATTATAAACTATACAAACAGTAAATCTAATACAAATGTCTTATTCGTGGTCTTGACTATGATTTCTGACATATTATTTGTAATTTGTAGGAGCTAAGCTGAATTGTGTAGAGATTTTAATATCCACAACAGTATTAGTAAAAGAACTCTAAACTTAAAAAAAAAAAAAAAAAAAAAAGTTTTAAAGGAAAAGTACGAAAACAGTGTGATCAATGATTGTGAAATTTACATAAAAAATTAAAACATTATATTTTAAAGCTACTGTATCATATACTGATTATTTTAATTTAATTTTTATCCTAGCAGATTTATGTGCAAAAATATATTTCATACAATAATTTATCAATCACATTAATGAATATCTGATATCCTAATTTTTGAAATCAGATGAGTTTGTGATTATTTCTATCATATCATAATGAGGAGAAAATGGACACATGATGTAGTTATTTATGGTATCAAAATAAGCAAAATAATAATAAATACATCTAGCAAACCTGCGCGAAATTTTCTCACTTTATTTCTTTTCTTATTTGCTTTCTAAATTTGAAACTCATAAATATTATGACAATTTCACCACCTATTTAAAATTTTAATTTACCAGAAGCCAAATTATTATTAGAACCAAATTAATATTGTGCAACAGTTAAACCAAAATCATTCAAAGAAAGGTTTTAAAATAAAATTCACGGTTGACGACCCAGTTTTCATACTTCCGCAAGCAGTACAATTTTAGTATAGGGCTCCCATGACTCCTTTTAAATTGTTGTCGCCATATTGGCGATGACATTTTATTTATTTGCTTTGGCATAATTAAAAAAAAAAAAAAAAAAAGAAAGAAAAAAGAAAGAAAGAAATCAAATTCCTATTTTTATTGTACTTTTTATGAATGCGCTTTTTAGTCAATTTATAATAATAATTCCTATTCTGTATATATCTTTAAAGTTTTGCTAGGTTTAAAATGACGCTTCCAAAGATTCTGAAGAAGCAACTTTTAAAAATACATTTTTCTAAAATTAGTCTCATAAGATACATGTCATTTTTTCTTATTAGATCATTAAGCTGAAACCACGTGCTTAAATATTGTCCATTTATAAATATTATTACTTTCTTCTATATGTAATATAGAGAAAGTATTGGATTCGTAAAAATTTTCGACCTCGGGTTTTTGATGGATTTACACGTTTTGAGAGCTGTAGAACACGATTTGACCCTTTTTAGAAAATGTCTGTCTGTCTGTCTGTCTGTCTGTGTGTGTGTGTGTGACAAAATTTTGTGGCAACTGTATCTCAGGAACTACTGCACAGAATTTCATACAAATTAGTATGTAGTTGCACCTTGACATAAATTAGTGCCTATCAACTTTTGGTAAAAATTGTCTTACAGGTTGCGTTGCCATCCCGCTTTTTCTAAATTTTTAACATGGTGATATAGGACAAAATTTTGTATAAATGTGCATAAAGAGAATTATGTTTTAGTAATCATTATGAAATTTAGAAGAATTATTTATAATAGAGGTAGTCAACTGGGGAAAAAAATTTGTATGCGTAGGAGCCTCGTGAACCCCCCTGGGGGGGAAGTCCCCCCTCGAGGGGAGTAAATTTTCAAGATGGGTATCTTTCTAAAGGTCTCGTCAATACCTTTAAAACGAATGCTTGAACTATAAATCTGTGATAATTTAAAACAAAGTTATCGATTTTTTTTACTTTTAACAAAAAGTAACTTAGAAAAAAAATCGTTTTTTTTTTTTTTTTTTTTTAACGAAATTTAACCAGACTTGGTATTTAGTTGGCCCCTGACATAAACTGGGGCTTATTAGATTTGGGGATCAATCACTCAACAGGTGGTGCTGTGATCGTATTTTTTCTAAATTTTTAACATGGCAGTATAGGACAAAATTTCGTATAAATGTACATAATGGGAGTTATTCTTAACCTGTGATTGTGAAATTAATATGAATTATTGATAATAGTAGTAGTTAATTAGGAAAAAAATCTCGGTCATCGCTTCCCCCCCCCCAGGGGAAAGTCCCCCCCCCTAGGGGGGGATAAATTTTCAAGATGGGTATCTTTCGAAAGGTCTCGTCAATATCTTTAAAACAAATGGCTGAATTATAAATATGTGATAATTTAAAACAAAGTTATCGATTTTTTTTTTTTTTTTTATTGTTACTGCGTGAATTTGTATAGGAAAATATAGAAGAAAGTCTTGTGGTGGCCATAGCATACTAGTTTTTTTATCCTTGCGTATTTTATTCATTACATCTCTATCGTATCGTTTCAACAAAATGTAATTGTAATTGGCCCACATTAGAGAAATATTATATAGATACTCACGAGCCATACACCATCAAAATCCAATTCATCATGAAAATGTTGAAATTTGTCTTTCCAATAATCGGCTGTTTTGGGATTGCTGAAATCTGGAAAAACTGTATAGTTGACATTCCACACCTGTAATTAATTATACATATAAGGCTTCAAATTGAGAAAAATAAAATTCTGTAAACCTCAAAAAAGGGGTTGTTTCTCATTAAACAATAATTACAATTCATTTGAAAATTTCGATTTTTAATCAGTTTTTGTTTAAGATTATCACACTTTGTGTACATGAAATACATAATTAATTAATCCATTAAGGTTCATATGACGTTATGATAACAGCAAGTTTGCAGTGTTCATTATCTTTTGTGCGTCTATAGTATGATTGTGATTTGTTAGGAAATGATATTCTCGCTTCTGTGTTCATCATTAACGTGTTAATCACGCTTGAAACACAAAGGCTGCAGGAATATTCGTCATGCTAAGGACTCGATTAACCCACTGGTCAATTGAACTGTGAACCAAAGGCTTTTGATTTTTGACACCCAAAATTTCGTTTATATTTATTTTTAGGTAAAATATTTAGAAACTAACATGCATTAATGAATACTTTTAAAAAAAAATTTTGATGAATTATCCCATCAACTTCAAAAAAAATGATCAAATGCGTAATAAATAGAGCAATTATAAGAAATTTCCATACATTGATTAATTGAATAAAAGTATTAAAATAATGCATTTTCATCGTGTTCTGAGCTATTCTAAAAATTTCAAATGTCTAGCTAGTCGGGAAGTTAGTTAAAAATCGCTTGCAAGATTTGTACTGAGCAAACAAGAAAGCGAGTTAATAAAAACGTGGTAAAATACTGAATTACATGATCAATGTTTTAATGATTCGATTTTTTTTAACCATATAAATAAAGAGAGAGAAAAATGAATATAATAAAAAATTGGGAAAGGAGAAAGCACGTCTGCCTCTGGCCCTGCATTTTGCTTGATCAGTTTGGTCATACTGCATATATCGTTGCACTATTCATGCAGACACTTGTTAAATACGCGAGAAAATACAGACTCTGAGTATGTGACGTGTCAGTAAGGTTCCGTAACGCTGAGTGGATAATTTGTCTGTTCTTTGCGATTTAAGCGACCGAAAACCGTTCAGATTTCGTTTGTTATGTAATCCAAGAAGAACAATCGATTTCGTATTTTTATACTAGTCATGAGATTTCAAATAAGGCTTGTAGTAACAGTGAGACAAGATAAAATGTAGTTCCATTTAACTACCACGAAAAACATGTGTTACATGCTGGTGTGTGTGTTTGCTTTTTTACCGATGTATGATAAAATTTACACAAGCATGTTACATGCGAGTGCGATTCTCATATGAGCAACACATTTTGGGATACTTTATTTTAAAAAGACTGCTCTTCGCATTTTACTACAAACTTAGCGAGTATTTGTTGTGTAATGTTTCAAGCTGTGATGTTTCGAACAAACAGAGTAGACTGAAAGTCTACGATTTTTACATTATTTAACAAACGGATAGCCGCCCTGTAATGCCTTGACATATGTTGCATTTCCCGGAGAAATGTTGAAAAGAGGGACTCCATGGGACGGACTTCACCACCTTGGTGCCACAACTTAGGAAATGAGAGATCAACGGATCACCTCCTTCTAAAAGACTATTGGAGATTTAAAGGACAATTTCACCCCCCTCCAAAAACCGAGTCTTCTTGTGAAGGGAGAGAAGACAGAGAAGGAATTAAGTGGTGTACGAGCTGAGGCTCGAAGCTTTTTCTTCGATATCAGAAACTTTGCCTTGTAAAGGCAGGCGACATTTATTTGTGCATAACTCTAACTAGTTTAGAACTCTCACTAGTTTTATGGACTCAATCACCTAATTTACTGTTGAACCTACATTTACTCTAGATTGCGATTAATTATATTTAAAAATAAAGAATTGTATTTTAAGGCTGTGATATACTCCATTTGACGCTACCTCATCTGACGGAGACGTTGCAGTTGACAAAAGAAAAATTGCAGGAGGTTCTTTATATGAGGAGTTTTTGGTTAATGTGTTGAAAGGAATAGTGCATTGGCATAACTCTTTTAAACTCAAATACAGCCTCTTTCATAACTTCTTGAAGGGTTATGTTAAAAGAAGAAAAATATCTGGTGTAAAACAACCACACGACTTCCATTACACACTATTACACGTATTATATGAATTTTTTGGAGATAATGTTATCAGAAGACATAGAATTGAGTTAATGAAATAGACACTTGAAAATGCTACGGTAAGAAAAAATTAATACACGTGTAAAAACATAAAACAGAGTTTACACAGTGAACTTTTTTTTTTTTTAAGAAACAGAAATGAAAAGAAAATTGTAGCGTTTTTTATTTACTTATTTATTTATTTAAACACCAATTTCCGAGATCTAAAACTGATCTATCAGATCTGGATGACTATTAATTTTCCTACTATAACCAAGTAAAGCATGAGGAAGGATATCTAAAATGGGTTTATGTAACAATTTACAAGAAAATCGTTAGAGCCATTTTTGAGATACCGACTTTTACCAAAGCTTGGCATAATTAATTGTTGACCAAAAAACAACAATTGCATGCAAAAGGATATTTAAAAAGGGATTAATATGGCAAGTTTGAAAAAAATTCATACAGCCGTTTTGAAAGGAACGCACTTGCAGGACCTGAAATTCAGCTATTTATACAGGACGCCTATCAATTTTCCTGAACTAACCAACTATATCATTCGAAAGGATATCTAATAGAGTGTTTATACAACAATTTTGAAGAAAACCGTTAGAGCCCTTTTTGAGATATGGACTTCTGGTTTCGGATGTCCACTTCCGGTTATCCAATTTTTATCACCATTTGGAAAATTCATCTGTACACCAGACCTGTTTCAATAATAATGTTTCGTAGTTCATTCTTTATTAGTTTCCGAGTTATAATAGCCAGAAGATTCCCCATATACACACAAACACACTGACCAATTGCCAAAAAGCTTTTTTTTTTTTTCTTTTTTTTTTTTTTTTTTTTTTTTTTTTGGACTCAGGAGACCTTAAAGCAAGTAAATCAGGCGATATCGAATTTTTGGACCGAATACAGTAGTCGGGTAATGGAAGTAAAAAAAAAAAATATTTTTCCTTCTTTGCCTATACGGTTTTTTGTCATACTTCTTTTTTTTTAACCATACAGTATGGTACAGTCGGCTGCAAAATTATTCGAGCACTAGCAATAATCCCTGTCTAAAAAAAGTACACTTAATACTGCTTTGTTAAATAAATCCTTATCGAGTCATGTTCTTAGTCAGTCTAAGAACATGATTCGACAAGGATTTATTTAACAAAACAGTCTTAAGTGTACTTTTTTAATATAGGAATTATTGGCTAGTGCTCGAATAATTTTGCAGCCGACTGTAGTTAGCGTCCCTGACACCCATAAGGTATGGCCTGAATTCGAATCCCGAACAAGGCATGGATGTTTCGCATTGTCTGTTATCCTTGTTAAGGGATGTAGTGGCGGCAAATTGAGTGCTCCTTCACAAATGGCCATTAATCTGGCGACCCTCCAGCTAACACTTAGTCGCAAGTGCTACACCTTTGGAAATAATTAATAATAGAAAAAAATTACTTTGACTTTTTTAAATTACTTAAAACTTTAATCAATTATGAAAATTAGTCACTTCCGCTATCAAAGCTGATAAACTTAAGATATGAAATTAAGTGCCCTTTGGATGCAGTTTAGGCCTCAAAAGATGAATATGTTGCACAAGTTAATAGATGTTAAAAAGTAATTTCTCATTAAATACGGGAAGTTTATTACGTACCATCTAAGGTCAAATTTGGTATTAATTTACTGTTAAAATGAGACTTTGCTGTCGCATGAAATATTTTCGACCATATCACAGCCTTCCGTATTCAGTTACACGATCTTATATTTAGTTTTTAAAGGAGTAGAAGACCTTGACCCTATACATTTCATAATTAGTTCTTCATTTTGGATGATAACGCACCTTTACTAAAACCATAATAACATTCATTACCTTTCCTTCGATATATTTTTCTTCAGTATCCTTTAGAAAAAGATCCAATTGTTTTCCTTCATCAAATGGAGGATACGTTCCTGGCTCTTCAGTATTGGATACACCTGGAGACTAGAAGATGAAGGAAGCAAATAAATAAATAAATAAAAGTTAGTTACAGAGTTATACAAAATGAATCAAAATCATTTGCCTTTTAAGTTACAAATACTTTTGATGGAACAAAGGAAATAATTTTAGCACATATGAAATATAACTATATCAAAATTAGAAATATGGCATAAGAAATATGTCATTATAGAATCCCGGACTGGAATTTTTTTTGTTCTTGCTTAAAACCAATTCGACATTTTCATCATAACTGTATGTTATGCATATGGTCGAAGCTAAAATTAAAATTATCTATTTCTATCCAGCGAAACTGGAGTTAAATATATATCTACGATTGAAGAACGCAAGAAAACAGATGATGAAATGCCATCATAATTCGTAAGAACCAAAAATATAGGCGTAACCAGTAATAGTTTATTAAAGATCTGACAAAATCTAAATAGAGTTAAAAAATAAAAAAGAGTTAGATCGTTCAAAATTGGCACATATTGATTTTTGGGACCTACAAATCGAATGCAGGTATTTTCAAAAGGGTAAAATTATTCTTTGAATCTTTGAATAATTTTACCCTTTTGAAAATATCTGCATTCTATTTGTAGGTCCCAAAAACCAATACGTGCCAATTTTGAACGATCTAACTCTATTTTTATTTTTTACCCCACCTCCCACCCCTTCCAACGGCTCTCCTAAATATTTTACAAATTTGAAAATATCCGCAATCGATTTTTAGGCATCAAAAACTTCTATGTACCAATTTTGAACGATCTAACTCTATTTTTATTTTTGTCCCTCCACCCCCTTCCCTACCGCCCTTCCTAATACCTTTACACTTTCGAAAAATCCTCACAGACTTGCAGACCTCTAAAACCTATCTGTACCAATTCTGAGCGGTCTAACTGTATTTCTATTTTTTTTTTTTTTTTTTTTGGGGGGGGGGGGGCCATAGCACCCTCTTACCCGCCCCACCTGGGACGAATTTCTAAAATTCCAGAAATTGGTTTTTAGATATTTGTGTGAGCTTTATTTTTGAGCAAAAATCTCACATATATCTTTTGTTTGTTTGTTTGTTTGCGATATAAAGGATTATTTGAAATCAAGTTTTGCCCCCTCCCCCCTTTAGGGGCTAAATTTCTAAAATTCCAGAAAGTAGTTTTTAGATATTTGTGTTAGCTATATTTTAAAGCAAAAATTTTACGGATAGATTTTTGTTGTTGTTGTTGTTGTTGTTTTGGAGATACGAAAGATTTTGTTTTGCCCTCCCTACCCCTTAGGGGCGAATTTTGTAAAATCGCTTCTTACTGGATGTCCATGTAATAGAAGGAACATTGTCACAAAATTTCATGCTTCTAGGTCCAGGGGTATGGGCTGGACGATTATGAATCACTCAATCACTTACTCATTCATTCAGGACAAACGATTTTATATACGACCGGGAAAAAAAAAATTTACACTTGAGCAACAAAAAAAAATTTTTACATGTCAATTGCCGTTCCCACCATAAAAATGTGTCAAACCCCAGTGATGACACGTGGCGTTAATTGGTCACAGACAACCTTTCCCTATCATATGAACACTCAGTTCGTCTCGTGGACTTTTATAACCAGACTATACACTTTTTGCTCTCACCGGCCAATATTTCGTTTATTTGTCCAAAGTTTGAGAACCTACATCGGTATTCTCACTCCACACAATGGGTCAGAAAAAGCTTAAAATAGAAAAGAAATCTTATGCCTTGACTCTGCTATGACTCTGCTAGAGAAGGGAATCTCTGTGATTGATATAGTTAGAGATCTGGCATATCATTCTAGATGTAGCCAGATGAATAAAATTTTTATGAGGTCATTATAATGTAAATATTTAAGACATAATCTTAACATTCTAGTCATTTATTGTATACAATGCAATCAGTATTTTGTCATCTCATCTTTACATTTTATTACCAACTGCAGCCGTTTAGGCACGGATCTCTGGCTGCATTTGCCAGATGGCTACACTGGCTTCATCTAGAATGATCTACCAGATCTCTGGCTACATCAATCACAAAGATTCCCTTCTCTATAGGCATGAGATTTCTATTCCATTTTAAGCTTAATCCGACTCATTGTGTGGAGTGGAAATACTGATGTAGGTTCTAAAATTTTTAATAAATGAACGAAATAGTGGCTGACGGGAGCAAGGAATATACAGCCTTACTCTGAAAGTCCACGAAGTGAACTGAGTGTTGATAGAATAGGGAAAGGTCGTCTGTGATCGACTAACACCACGTGTCATCACTGAGGTTCGACACATGTTTATGGCGGAAACGGCAATTGAGATGTAAATATTTTTTTTTCCCCTTGCCACTCAAGTGTAAAGATATTTTTTGCCGGCACTGTAGTATATACAGAAGATTCTGTATATACTACAGAATTCTTCTGTAAATATTTAACATATTTATAAATTTAGGTTAAAAAGAATTTCTTATTTCACGAACTTATCATTATATGGGATTTTTATGCAAAAGCTGTTATGATAATTTAAAATAAGGAGTTTATTTTATTTATTTATTTATTTATTTATTTATTTACTGAAATTAGATAAATGGGATTTTTATTTACAATGGGATACTACATAAATTACGTACAACAATTAAAAAAATTAAATGAAATTGTATAGAATAATTATATTACATAACAATAAAACGAAATTAAGTACTATACAAAATTATAATATATAACAAAAAAGAAAAGAAAGAAAGAAAGAATTAAATAAATAATTAAATGATTACTTAATTAAAGGGGCAAAGTAAAGACTAATTTTAATAAATGCGACAATATTTCTTTTTTTCTTTCTATATTAAATGTACATATATCTACCCACCCCTCCAACCAGCCTACAACAACTACAACTTTTCATCCATCCATATATATATGTATATTCATAAGATTGTATCTGTATTCAATTACGAGGTGAATTTTATTCAAGACTTAGACAGCTTATTTTTATAGCTTAAAAGTGTCCGCTTCTGGTACATTGACCACTGATGCATTTAACTTACTTGAATATATAAAAACTTCAAGTATAATTGAAAATAACAAAAAAATTCTTTTTTGAAATATAAGTCCATTAAATATAATCGTCTTTTCAAATAATTTGAATTATTTTTATAAAAATTTACATTGAAAAATTAAGAATACATTTTTTCCTAATATTATTTATAGCACAATGTTCATGTTGCACTCTTGTCCCTTTCTTTTCGCCTGATAAAAGGTCGAGTTTAATTATTTCGATCCAAAACTATTAGTTCTTTTCTTTTTTCTTTACGATTTATAAAGTTTGTTTATAGGTTTTTTTTTTTTACCCTAATTGTTTATCAATGTCTATTTCTAGAATACTTTCTGTAAGTCAATTTACATTATTTTTATAAACTCGGAATTCAAAGAGCAGTTTTTGAATTTTTTCTTTCCCAGTTAGAATAATTTCTGATATGAAACTGCATATACTTACAATCATGGCGATATAGTGTCTCCCTTCTTTGTGTAATTCTTTTACAAAATCTGGAAGTCCAGTGAAATTCTCTGGATTGTAGGTGAAGTCCAGGTATCTGTTCATATAATCAATATCGTGCCATTGTACATCCTGTTTTATTTATTATTTAAAAAAAAGAAAAAGAAGAAGAAGAAGTTAATAATAGAGATTACTTTACAAAATAAAAATTTTTAAAGAATTTGAGAATTTAAAAATTTAAAAATTTACTATTAATATCCAATCTTCAGCTAATAAACTGTTTAATTCAAAGTCTCTTATTTTAAAATTACATTACCCTCAAATTGTTGCTATAATTAAAAATAATGCCACAACAGAATGCGTCTTTTACATTTCAGCAAATAAACAAAACAAATGTTTGATTACTTTGCCCATCTAGTAATCCATATTTCTAATTAAACGTATTTCAAAATTTATTCGTCGAACATATGGGGAATCCATAAAAAACAAGTTAGTAAAGCAGAAGACTTCCGTATATGTATATATATATATATATACTTAATTTATACCTAATTTTCTGAGCTGCTGATTGGTTCTCTAGATCGTCTGGGCTCTTAAAAGGAATTTATGGGATTAAGTAATATGCAGCTCAATGCAGCGACAGTCGCAAATTGCACTAACGTCAGCGAATTTCGACATATAATTTCGTTCCTTTTCTGATTTCTGAGTTATAAAATCTTCTGCTGGAAAACAAACTTTAAGGGGCAATTACGAATTATTCGCGATTATAATTTCGATTAGCGATTTTTACACTTTTAAATTGGGTTTTTTAATAATTTAAAACTATTTATTATCCTTTTCATATATATATTATGCTCTCATAAATTTCTAGTTCAGGACTTACTATGCATACACGTTAAGAGAAAATGATTTGACCAATATCTTGACAGGGTGACAGACTGTAAAACGCAACCTAATAGGCTACCTACCGTTTAGTTCAATACAGTTACCTTATCCTAATTTGTTAATTCATTCTATTGAGATTAGCTTCTTATTTTAGATTTTATGCAATTCCATACTGTTTCCAATGCAATGATCATAATAATGCAAGTTTATATGAAAAATTACTCGATTTTGCTTTGCTGAGGAAATATTAAATTTTAAATAGCTTACGAAAATTTCAAATTAAAATATTCCTAGTCATTTATGTTCAAACTAGTATCATAAATGATATTTTAAAAGTAGTTTGGAATCTTTACGATAAAAATCTACCTCAAAATGGATAATTATGAAGAATTTCGTCTTATACTGCCATGTTAAGAAATTCGTAAATTTCGAATAATTTACGAAATTTTCAAAGTAGAATGTTCATAGTCAATCATGTTCATCCCAGCATCAAAATTGATACATGAAAGCTGGTATGACATTTTGCCCGTTTAAGTGAAATTTTGCCCGTTTAAGAGAAATTTTGCCCTATTCTGCTACATTAAGAAAATCGTGAGTTTTGAATAATTTTCAAAATTTTCAAAGCAGGTTGTTCATAATGAATGGTGTTCATCCCGGCATCAAAACTCATTTTTTAAAGCTGGTTTGATATATTTACGATAAAAATATTCTTTTTATTGCCCGTTTAAGCGAAATTTTGCCCTATTCTTCCACGTTAAGAAAAATCGTAAATTTTCGAACTTATAAAGTTTTTAAATTAGAATGTTGCAAATCAATAGTGATATTGGCAGTTTTATAAGTAATATTTTAAAACTGGTCCAATTTATCTGCAATCATTTGTTCTTCAAATATTGTGTACACAGACAAACGAACTAAAGACACCCTAAAACGATATCAATTTTGTTACTTTCTGATTCCCCATACTTTAAAACGTGTGTAAAAAAGTCAAAAAATCGAGATCGAAATTTTTCAAGATTACCTTAGTTCCCTAAACCTTACAGTATGATGGGGAACTAAAAAGAGTCTGGGTGTTATAAGTTAGAAGACTTTGTCTATCTGCATGTGTACGTGTGTGCCTCTGTAGTTCCCCCCCAAAAAATTAAACAATTTCAATACTTTTTTTTTTTTTTGGGGGGGGGGGGTGGAGTTTATTAGATTTTTAGTTTAATAGGGTGGATTGATTCTAAAAATCTGTTTGGTAGTTCTCTTAAAATAATCTCGATAATTTTTAAGGCCACTTTGCAGTGATATTTTAAAATTTGCGAGCTAAAAAATCCTCCAATTCCTATTTATTTACGTAGCTATTGACTGGAGTACATAAAAGCTTTTTATAAAAATCGCGAATTTTCAACCAATTTTGCGAAAAAATCAAAAATTGGCTATAAATAGTGAATTTAAGTTTATAGACAAAAATTCTCTAAATTCTGTTGAAAAATTAGAGATTTTATTATATTTCAAAATTAATTAAAATGTGATTTATTTTTCAGGACTCTTTACATTGGTATTTCAAAATTTACGATGGGGGTATAGGTTTAATTTTTAGATCTGGTCCATAATCATAAACAAGATAGCAAGTTAAAAAAAAAAAAAGCGAATTCTTAATCGACTTTAACAAAAATTAAAAACTGGCTATAAATATTGTTTATACAAATACGTCCAAAAATCTCTGAAGTTGGGTGCAAATTAGAAAAATTTTATAATAAAAATATTTAATTAAATATAAGATCAATTAATTAAATTTAATTTAATTTAATTTAAGAATGACATTTTATATAATTTGGGAGCTGAAAATCTTTCAATCTCCAACTTATCTTAGAGGATTATCACGGCAATTTTAGATTAGAGTATAAAAAGCTTTTTTTTTTTTTTTTTTCAGTCAGGAATTTTCAATCGAATGAAACAAAAATTAAATTTTTTCTGTTAAAAGTGATCTTGAGTACACGACAGAATAGAATAATATTTCGCATAAGTTTGTATTATGGGGATTATTGCATGACAGAGAATATGGAAATGCATAAAAACTAAAATTCGAAACCAAATTCTATATAAATAAAATTTAATATATATTTACGCAGGTTATTCTGCGGTTTGCCTGCATAAATTTATTCTAAATTTTATGTAATGGAAATTGTGGTACAAAAATAATAATAAAGCATAACTTTAAGTATTTAAAAAAAAAAGACTTTTTTGATAAAACGATTTTGATGAATTTCTGGCAAAAGCAGAATTTAGTTTAGTATGGAGGACTATTAGTGTTTTTTTTTTTTTTTTAATTATAACATTGCTTTCAATCATTCAATTATATTTTCGATTTCGATAAATGTCCAACTGTCGTAAAACTGGTATCGTAAAAATCCTTAGATTGAGACTAAAAGTCCTCCGTCCTAATAATAATAATAAAATGATTTTAATGAAATTCTAGCAAAAGCAGAATTTAGTTTAGTACGGAGGACTATTAGTTTTTTTTTTTTTTTTTTTTCAAATTATAACACTGCTTTCAAATTGTTCAATTATCTCGATAAATTTTCGATTACGATCGTAACTGGCATCGTAAAACTGGTATCGTAAAAATTCGTAGATTGAGACTAATAGTCCTCCGTACTAAAAATTAGACAGAAAAATAGGATAAGGTTAATGTATTAAAGAGCAAGTAGTCTAGAGTATAGGACATTTGAGTGTTTGACCGGGTCTGACCATCAGCCGATTTCATTGTTTTTCTCATCAATATCATACAGGCTAGACGTAGTAAAGTCTTGTCGATAGCCTGTGCCTTTCTCGTGCCTTTCCTCCCCACATTTCGGTTTCTTTTTCTTGCCTATTTTTAATACATTTTCAGACTATGGTGTTAGTTTTTATTCTACTCACATTTGGTTATGCGTTTTTCTTTTCTATTTTTTTTTTTTTTTTTCATGCGTTTTCTGTTGATTTTTGACATTTCACCCCGTTTTTTCCACATTCTAAAGAGCTCTGACTGGTGGTGTTCTTTTTCTCACATGTGATTTTTCTTTTACTTTTTCATATATATATATATACTTTTTTCTATGATTTTTCCTCATTTTAAAGTGCAGTGGTTTAACTCTATAAACTCTGTAATAAAAAATCATGAGAACAAATACAAGCTATAGAAGTGAGAAAAATCTACATTTTCCAACTTGTTTTTAAAAATCTTTACAGTATCAAGACTGTGAGTAGTATTCGAAAATGGGAACACAAAAACTTACTATAGGTATTCCTTCTTTTAAATTCCTGTCCAAAATTTCTTTTGTTTTATCGAGCGTGAAATATCCATACTTGCAGATCTGGAAACCAAGACTCCATCTAGGAGGGAAATTAGGAGGGCCGAAAAGAGCCGTATATTGAGAAACTACTTCACCAGGTGTAGGACCAAGGAATAAATAGAAGTCTAGAATGCCACCAACAGTGCGGATAGTTACAGCCGGAGTAGGTTGCAAGAAATAATCTGAAAATAATAATAATAACAATAATGTAAATTGATTCTCACGAACCGGCTATACAACTATAAAATAAAGTATTCTAATTAAGAAGAAGTGGATACACTTTTAAATGGTCAGAAAATCGAAAATAAATATTTACTTCATTTATCACTGATTTCCAGCCATACAATTTGCATAATTTTCCGGCCAACTATAGCCAAGATTTGACAATTTTTCCCTTGTCCTTATAATTTTTTACCTTCACTATATTTATATGTTTTAGAATCCAAATGGCCCAAAGAAATTAAAAATTACATCATAATCTTTTAATACAAATTTCATAACAGCGTGTCTATTTATTTATTTGTTTATTTATTTTTGTTTATATTATTATTTTCTCGTATCTCAGCTGAATTCTACATATTTAATTTACTACTCTTATTTTCCTTTCACGTATAAAAATTTCTCATAGCAACGAAAAGAGTTTATTCTAAAAATAGAAACTGTTTTTTATTCAAGTTTTGTTTATTGCATGAATAAATTTGAGATCAGGATATATTCAAACTTTGTTTACTGCAGTGGCAGCAACCATATATTTATAAATTATACAGAAATTTTTAAAATAAGATATTTCTGTAAATGAATCAATATGCGGTTTTTGTATGTTTAATTTATTATTTGAATCAATGTGCAAATCATGAAAAACATGCAAACCATAGATAATTTTTTTTCTCAATACATTGTTGCACTTCTGATGTAAGTTTTCAGTTTAATTATCCTTTTATCATTATTTTGTTCACTTGAAATGCATGCACTGAACCCTGGGGGAAATTACTCTGTAGAAGAGAAATTTCTATGTATACACACACACACACAAAAAAAAAAAAAAAAAAAAAAATGCTTTGTTAAAATAAACAAATTTATTTCGCTGACTAGAATTTTAGATTTATTTTATTATTTTTGTTTAGTTAGCAAAACCAACTTGCTTCGATTATCGAAAAGAATATGGTTAAAAGAAGAGTAATATCCCTGAATAGTTCGATAAGCTATGCCATAAATCACTCTGTAAGCAGTTAATGAACAATGTATTCAATCAACAAAACTGTTTAAAACAACAAAATAATTTTGTTGATTTAAACAATATTGGTTAAATCAACAAACCTTTCTGGTTAAAATAACAAAAATAATTTGGGTTCTGGTAATAAAATTTTTGTTGAGACTTTATCAACAAAAACAAAATTTTTTGATTTCACAAAATTTTTGTTGTTTCAACAAAATATTTTTCCTGTATACATACACACACACACACACACACACACATATATATATATATATATATATATATATATATATATATATATAGAGAGAGAGAGAGAGAGAGAGATAGATATAGTTTTCTGGATATATTTTGCATCCAATTTAACACAATGAAAATAGTAACTTACCTATTGCGTTAGTATTTAAAAGGAATACTCCAGATGCCTCATAACTGGGCTCCATAACAACATAGAAAGGATGGCTTCCATACAAATTACGATGTGGCTACAAAAGAGAAGAAAATTATATTGTTTGCAGTAGAATGTTATTTACATTTCAGATAATGTTCCAAGAGCTGCTGCCAAAAAAATAAAAAGAATAATAATAATATTTAAAAAAAAAAAACCTCTGCCCATTAACTCTTTATCTGTTAACGGCACTTTAAAATATAATTGGATTAAAAACCTTTAAAATTTAGTTCATTTAAAGAATATCAAAATTACTTATAAGGATGGAAGGTATATATTTCACTATAATCTCATTACACGGAAACAAGCGTTTTATAAAAATGTGATATGTCCAAGAAAGTATTTTATAATGTACTGTCGTTACCAAACTTTTCCAGCAACAAACTTATATTAACTTCAAAATACAACATTTGGATCTCCTAAAATTATTCGTTTTTAAGTCACTCTAAGAGACACAGACAAAGATCAAACGTTAAAAAACTTGACTACGTTAATTACGAAGCCTCAAAACGTGTAAATATACAAAAAACAAGCAATGAATATTTAGCTTTAAAACATACATTATTTACCATATCTCTATGAGGAATATATTTCAATTCCCAAACAGCTTTCTTGGAAATCGTAAAATAGTATTATTAAAGCGCATCCACTAACAACACAAAAGAATGTTATCGCTTAAATATTTGCAGCCCTGTATATCTTTCGAAGATTATATACAGACCACATGGTGCACCTAATTATAATCTTATAGTAATAATATATGGCCCAGCTGAAATATACTTCCATCAATTTTTAACTATTGTCGCACTTTTATCTGGTTCCTTTGTGTAGCCCTGCTAACGAACAGTGAATGATTTCCCTACCATATTCTACACGAGACATATTTTTACGCATATAAAAAATATGTATTCTTTTCATTTGGTTAGTGTATAGATGTTAAACTGTACTTACCAGCACTTTATCCCCATAGACGTAATGTATTTGAATTCTTCTGGACGTCCCTGTACACGAACCATTTGCTTCATCTCAACGAAAAGCTTAATGTAGCATCCCTATATCATACACATTTAGAATGCCAAGTTTGGACTTTCTGCTACTATTTGTTCTTGAGCTATGCTGATAACACACATACAGACACACAGACAGGCACACACACAGACCATTCGCTAAAAACATGATTTTCGAATTCAGGGGACCTCAAAACGTGTAAATATAACAAAAACTCACGTTCGAAAATTTGACCCTAAAACAATACTTTCTCTAGTTTATGGGTAAGAGAAAGTAAAAAGAAAAATGAATTTGAAACTGTATCGAGGTTTTCATTCACCTTTAATGAATAAATTATTGATAAATTTTATTTGCTAAAATATTCGTGTGTATTCCCTCCTTGAAAGACGGCCAAATTTTGGTAAAATCGCCGTCTTTTTCCAAGTAAAAAGGAATCACTTTTTTCTCCCCAATGATCAATTTATATATTATTACTATAACTATGGAACCACCAGGCCGGCCTTTATTTGGAATTTTGCTGCGCAATCTGTTAGTAAGGTGTTATTGTGACAGGTTGGTTATGGTTGGATTTAACTTTGCAACAGTAATTGAAGACGGTCTTGAACTCACCCTTAGAGTGCTTGGACAGAGTGTAACTATTAAAAATTGTGTGCAGCGGAATTGAGGCGTCACCTTTTAGCGAAAATTTTAACTAAATTTGCAAACTTGTGAGATAAAATTCCCTAGTTTCCCATGCATAAGGCCACAAACTATACATCTCTATCGCATTCCGCTTTATTATTATTATTAGTAGTAGTAGTACTAGTAAGACAGGACTATTTCTTTCAGACAGCGATTTTGTGTTGTCACCATTTCACTTTCATTTTTATCAAGATGCCCTCCAACATTCAGTTTTAACATTTAATCATAAAATATTTTTCCAAACCCGTAAAAACTTTTACATTTTTCAAAACCTATTATTAAGCTAGAGATTCTTCCCTGCTTACATGTAGAAACGAATTTCGGATCACAGTATATCCGAGACCATCTACATTTCTGAAATTGGATGGTTTCTGAACATTTATTAGCAGTATTTTCTGAATATGTAATGATAATGATTTATGGATATTCTTGGAGATATTTTCTGAAGACGTAGTGATGATAGGTTTTGAATATTTATAGGCTGTATATAATGAATATATCTGTACAGATAAGTATAAAGGATTTAAGTCCATATTCTTGATTTTTCAGGAGACGAAAAATAAAGTTAAACTAACTAAAAACAAATTAGAAGAATCGATTAGGAAAAAGGTATTTCGTTGACTTATACCCTTTATACCATTCAGTGATTGTCAACCTTCATTTAAAAACGGGAAAAAATTGAACTAAATATTTTATACTATACATGAATGGTAAATTTCTGACTTGTACCTTTTTTTACCAATGGATTTTCTCAAAGACTAAATGACATAGACTTAAATCCTTTATACCAATCGATAGATAATTTTTTCTGAGTCTGACTATGTACTTAACTCAAAATCGACATTTTTGGACTTAAATCCTTTATACTTATCAGTATAGATATATTGATGATGGATTCTGAATACTTGTTGGCGATATCGTTAAAATACATATTGATGATGGCTTCTAACTAGGTGTTGACGATATCTTTCTAAGAATATGTAAAGAAAATAGTTTCTGAACATTTGGTGGCGAGACCTTTAGAATATGTATAGTTTATGGCTTCTGAATATTTATTGGCTATTTCTTCTGCATATGTATTGATAATGGTTTACGAATAGATGACTATATCTTCTTAATATAGCTTCCGAAATGAAGTTTTTTTAGTTAGATTTTTTTTTTTTTTTTTTTTTAATGAGATAGTAATACATAAATTAATCCTGTCGTACTAAATTAAATTCTGTTAAAGACAGAATTTTTTTATAATTATTATTATTGACTTTCAGAATCCATCAGTTATTTTTAGTACATCCGATATACATTTCAAAATCACAGATCACTATGTATCGACAGTACTTTAAAAGTCCACTTCAGTGATTATTAAGTTGAATCCCCATTAATTACTACGATGAAGTGATATGCATGATTTTTGTTACTTTTTATCTTTAAAATTTTATATTACGTAACTAAAACGAAAAAAGTATATGAAATACATTTTTATTTGTTTCATAATGTAGTGAAAATTAATGGTTAAAATTAATTATATTTAAACATTTTTTTTTTCTTTTTGGTAAAATTGAATTTTTTAATGCAATATATCTGATACTGTAATTAATAAACACAATTTAGATTAGGACATATTGTTTCATGTATTATGTCTTAATTACGTTAAACTGTATCTAAAATTGTTTTTTAAGTATCCTTTAACAACAATGTGTTATTTTTATATATCACTTACCACTGGTAGATCTCCTTGGTTAAAAAGTGTATATCGTGTCCAGTTCGTAGACTTCAGTATACCTTCTTTCTGTTCGCCAAGCCCATAGATGTACTGTGTTGGAAGCAATGTTGACAACTGAAGAAACTGGTCACTGTATATTAACTGAGAAAGTTCTGTTTTAAACCTGTAAATAAAAATAATAAAATTATACCTTAGTAATTATAGTTAACAAAAATACAGCACATGTAAAAAGTTTAAGCATAACAACCTTTTTAAAATGGACTATTGTAATTATTCCTTCTAACTGAAAGACATAATCATAGTTGCTACAAATTGCAGTTTTAAAAATTATGTTTATCACATATATGTTGTAAATTGTAACTGAAATAGTAGTATTCAATATAAAGACAAAAGTTCATGTGTAAAATTTGAATGCAGTAGTTATTTAAGTAGTTATTACTCTTTGCTTATTGTCACCGGATGTCAAAGCCAATGCCAATGTTATTTTATGGGGAAATAATTCCCATTGTGACTCATTAACTAACACATACAGTTGGCAAAAAAAGTATTAGAACAATGAGAAATTTGTAGGTTTCAAGTAATAAATTCAAGTAAATCGCGTAATCAGTTTAAAAATGAGAACATTTTCTTAGAAAATTATAACTAAATAAAAAATAAAATTTAAAAATAATTACAAGATTTTAAAAATAAAAATAACAAAATTTGCATCGCAAAAAAAGTATTAGAACAGAAGCGGAAAAATGCAAATTACAGTTCTGGTGACGTTATTAAACTTTCAAGGTTACGTTCACCCGTATCAATGTCAAGGGCGTTTGTCTCTTTCACTGCTAATTTGTGAAAATTCAGTTTACGTGGACTTTTCCTGCCATGGCACATAAAAGAAAAGAGATTTCACTTGCGAAGAGAGAACAAATCGTTCACTTGCACCATAGTGGCAAAACATTTCGAGAAATTTCCAGTAAGTTGAATGATTCACTTTGCGCAATTCACAACATTCTAAAAAAGAAAAAAGAAACTGGGGCTGTGGATAATAGGCCAAGATCAGGGAGACCAAGCAAGCTGACTGTCAGAGAAAGACGACAAGTGGTTAAAGATGCCCTACAATCTCCAACAGGAAGTGCAAGGATGTTGGCCGCAAATATTGAATCAATATCAGGAAAGGTTGTAACACCTCAAACAGTTAGAAATGTATTGCATAATGCTGGTATAAAAGGAAGACGGCCAAGGAAAAAAACCCTTTATTTCAGAAATCAACAGAAAAAAACGCCTAAAGTTTGCCAAAAATTATAAAAATAAATCTTTAGACTTTTGGAAAAATGTAATTTTCTCCGACGAGAGTAAATTTGAATTTTTCAAACCTAAACACGTGCTTACAGTTTGGCGAAGAAAGGGAGCTGCTTTCCAGGCTCAAAATGTACAGAAAACTGTAAAGCATGGAGGAGGGAATGTCATGGTCTGGGGCTGTATGGCTTACAATGGAGTTGGAAATCTACAGTTTATTGATGATAAAATGACAGCTTTGTCATATATTGATGTGTTAAGAGATAACTTGAAAGATAGTGCAAAGAAATTAGGGTTAGAGAGGACATTCATTTTTCAACAAGATCAAGACCCCAAACATACTGCCAACAAAACCAAAGAATGACTATTATATAATGCTCCCCGAAGATTGGTAACTCCCCCACAGACCCCAGACCTGAATCCTATAGAACATTTGTGGCATCTATTGGATGAAAAAGTAAGAAAATGCTCAATAACAAGTAAAGAAGTTTAAAGCAAGCTTTGCAAGATGCCTGGACCAACATGTCATCAAACATCACCAAAGATTTGGTGGAATCTATGCCAAGACGTCTAAATGCAGTAATTTTAGCTAAAGGACTACATACCAAGTATTAGTATCATGTTTGAATTTTTAGTTATTTTATTTTATGTATGATTCAACATTGAAGTCCGATGTTCTAATACATTTTTTGCAATGCAAATTTTCTTTTCTTTTAGTTTTTTAAATCCTATTGCTTCTAAATATTTGTTTCTTACTCCATGTAGTAATTCTGTAAAAGTGTTACATAATATAAATACTATGAGGCAAATGTTTCATTTTATTACCTTGAAAACTTTAAATTTCCTACTGTTCTAATACTTTTTTTGCCAACTGTATTTTTAATTTTCGTTTCCGCATTCAGTACATTCTCAATTATTAAATTGGTTATTCTATAATAAAAATTGATTTTTTTTTTTTTTTTTTTTTTTTTTTTTAAGCTTTAAAATGCGAATTTTTGTTAAAGTGAAATGCTGCATTTAACATATTTAAAGTAAATTTTAAAAAATTAAAACAAAAAACTCAGTTTTTGCAAAACAAAAACTGATCTAACGGTTAGGAATTTTCTTAATGTGACAACGGATTTTAAAAATATGTAATAGATAACGAGTTACAATAGAGATTATTTTCCCATAGAATATCACTGACTTTGGCTTCTGGTGACGCGATGATAAGTAAAGAGTCGCCTTAATATATATAAACCGGTAGAAATAAAATTTGTATTGCTCCATTATGTTGAATGAGTACACTTAAATGAATAATGACACAATTTCTAAAAGGATCCAAATTCCAATAATAAGCTATTTCGATGTTGCAGTTAAAAAACGTAGGAAAAAATTCTGTATTTATTTGTTTGACTAAAGTACTTCATATTGAAAAATAAACCAACCACAAACTTAAAAATTATCAGATTTTTGGTTTTTGTTTTTAAATCTTGATAAAGTGCATCCTTTCAAAAAGCTGAACTCAAATTATTTAAAGTGAGATAGCGTCCAAAAGTCTTATTCCATTGGGCTGAAATTTTATATACATGTTATAGGTCACCGTCATATGAATTGTATAAATTTTGGTGATTCTAACCTTTATGCTTTTTTTACAGGGAAACAACGAAAAACTCTTTATCATTATGTCTCATGGGCTTAAATTATTTAAAATACGATAGCGTCTAAATGCCTTATTCGAATTAACTGAAATTTTACATATACATATTATAGATCACTGTCGCATGAACAGTATGAATTTTGAAGAATCAAGCACTTACAGATATTTTTACAGGTACACAACGAAAATTTATTCACCATTATAGTTTATGGACTCATATTATTTAAAGTGTGATAGCGTGTAACTGCTAAAAATTTATATACATGTTGTAAGTCACAGTTGCACGAACTGCATAGATTTTGGTGAATCTAACATTTATAGATTTTTACAGAGATACAATAAAAAATTGTTCATCATTATGATCTATGGGCTCAAACCATTTAAAGTGCAATAGCGTTAACATACTACAGTATAACTTGGATAATTCGAAACTGAGGGAACCAGAGAAAAATTCGAAATATCCAAAACTTCGAATTACATATACTACTTTGTCAAAAAGAAGAGATAAATTAAAAGAAAATAAAACCCTACAGTCAAAGATTTAGCACATAAACTTTATATCTAAGAGTACTGCTACTCCCCCCCCCCCCCACCTTTCCCATTAAATCAATATTTTTTTACGAGCTTAATTATTCAACACTTTTTTAAAAACAGTCAGATATTTTTGATTGCTTCTTTAAGTACAATCTTTGTGTCGCAGCATATGACTTCAACCTATCAGTTGATACAAAAACAGAAACTTTTACATTAAACATGACTTTCAATTTAAAAAAAAAACCTCGAAGTTCGTGTATAGGACCATATCTTCTTCTGATGCACTAGGTAGGAAATACTCTTGCATTTCCTCATCCTTCTTTTGAAAGACTGTTAAAAAAATATAATGCACTTTAGCTGAGAAAAATCTCGGGAACAAATTTTACTGTAATATTTTAAAGGTAATCGTATGAAAAATTCGAATTATCCAAAATAGAATTCGAATTATCCATGATTTTTTAACATTATTTTAATACAAAATTCAAGGGACCGAGTAAAAAATTCGAATTAGCCAGAATTTCGAATTATTCAAGTTTCACTGTACATGGAAAAAATACTCAGACACCTTATTAAAATTTTCTCTTTTGTTTATTTAACGATTTCTCTTACTTTAATTTATTTATACACCCTGTAACTACTTAATGTTCAGAAAATCCAGTGGAGTCAATCTAGATTTTTTAGAATGATATTGTTGCATTTGATGTTATTATTTTTTTTTTTTTAGTTTGGTACAATAAAAATTATACAGTCAATAAAAACTATAAGTCTGTTACAGTCAATTATGCAGAAAATAGATTTAGAATTTGGAGTATATTTAAAATTTAGCATCTTGGGCATAAAAATTTTTTTAATAAGATTTTAAAGATTTTTATTTTCAAGCTTTTTTAAATCACCTAATTTATCTCTTAGATAGTAAATATCAAATGCAGATCACGGAAAACAAGTGAAAATTTTCAAAACCGTCCATTAGTTAATTTCTTAGCACGTTATTTTAGAAAAGTATGATAAATTTGAAAATATTAAATTGCACATATTTTCATATACAGAAGAAAATATTGGATTCGTGAAAATTTTCGACGACCGCTTTTCGATGAATTTACATAATTTGAGATGTTCTGAATACGATTTTACAATTTTTAGAAGATGTCTGCCTGCATGTGTATCAAAAATTCTGTGGACACTGTACACCAGGAACGATAGAAATTTTACCAAACTTTATACTTAGTTGTTACCTTAACCTAAATTGGTAATGATTGTATGTAAAGGATCAATCACTCAATAGGTGGCGCTGAGTAAAATAAAACTGTCATGCTTGCATAATATCAAAGAGATGAAATGATACCTATGTACATTTTTGATTTAATAATTCACTTTATTACACTCTACGAAGTAATTATTAAAAATCTACATAAAACAATCTTTTTAAACGTAATATAATAAACATATAATTTGTACTGTATTATGATTTATTATATGATATAAACAAGTTATAGTTTAATACATGAAATAAAACTATTTATTTGTTAGATCTAAGTAATTTTTTAATAAAAATATGTATTCTGCATTGAGTTATTCCACCTTTATATGGAATTACAGCTATAATGCGCAATGACATAGTTTTATACAGTGTTTTAACATAAATCTCAGAAATTTCACTGTGCCAGATATCACAAATAATTTGTTCTAGTTCTGGCAGAGTTATAGACTGTAAATTTCGAATCCTCTCCCCTCTCCCCCGCCTTTTTATAGACGAAACATTTTCGAGCGGATCGCGATTAGGACTATTTCCATGTCTGGTAAAGAAGAAATTCTACTATATCCTTTATGGGATTTAACTTAAAGTGAAAAAGGGTATGATTACTTACAGAATTATAGGTTCTCATGGGAATGGTTAGGAAATTTTAACAATTTGAAATGAATAAACTTACCACAGACGCCGTGTAGTAAGGTGCATTATCATCTTAAAATGCTGTTTTCGGAAATGTCCAAGATACCTCCAAAATAGTCGGTCAGGCACCCCTTTTATGAAGATTGAGATTTATTTCGAGTTAATTGATCCCTTGAGCATAAGAATTTGCCTGATTGTTCGAAAAGTTATGCAGCTCCGTACCACAATGTACGGAGAATGTGTCACTGTTTTAAAAGTGCGATTTTCATTAAGTCGATCATATTTTCGTTGTCAGATCTGCTTGTTTTCTTTAGCTCGGAATAAGTTAAACTTTTCTCATCAAAGAGAAACAGTTCAGCAGAATAATTAACTAATCATTTTTTAATTTTTTTAGCCATCTGAGGTCTTGCTTTCCTAATTCTCTTCACTGAGAATGGAATTTCTTCAAATTATCTGTCATTTAAACCTGCTTTGCTTAATAATTGCTGTACTGTAGTTAAAGAAATTATGCTGCTAAATACTTTTTCTGAATCTCTTTTACGTTCTAAATGTAATACAAACTGATTTGATAAGAAATGGGTATTTAACTTACGGTCATCTCGCTTGGATGAGCAACATGGCTGTCTAAAACTAAATTTCCAGTTTAAACGGACAAAAAATATTACATCTTGCTAAAAACCCTTTTACAAATATTTCGTTAACATTTAATTATTTTGCCATCTCACGTATTAAAATATTTTTTGATTTTCATTCAAAATTAATACTTTTTGTGGAATCGTTAACTGCCTTACTCTTACCATTGTTGAAATAATTTCTAAAATTACAATTTTCCTGACAATTGCATTTCATTTTTAACACTGGACTCAAAGCTAAAGTGTATGTAAAGGATGTTTACGCATCTGATCAAAACACATGACACAAATTAATTAGGTCGCTGATTCAATAATTAAACACTTTAATTTCACAATATAACATCTGTTCGGCTCAAAAGCACGAACTCGCACGAACACATTTTTCTCCTCTTATTCCATTTCGTATTCCACAGTAGTCTCGCAGAAACGGAATATCACACTTTTCCGGAGGGGTGTGCGTAGCACAAGCATGTGCGACACGTAATACTCATTGGCGAAATGTCAATACAGAACGTCCCGCCCCACCTTGCAATGTTTTTTAAACATTCAAGACACGTATAATAATTACTCAATTCTAAAATTACAATATCACAAATAAAATTAAATACTTATGAAATAAAATACACTATATACATATAACAATAATGACACATTTAAAAAACACAAAAAATTTTACTTATTTATTCATGGGTAGGAGGCACAACTTTGTGATTGGACGTTTATAAGTACCCAAGGCAGTTTTAACTTCAACTAGTCTTACTTTTGAGTCTTTGCCTGGGTAAGTAGCAGAAATTCTGCCCAATGACCACAGACATGGGGGCAAACTATCTTCTTTGATAACGACCAAATTTCCTACCTCCACATTATTTTTCTCGAACTTCCACTTGCTCCTCTGCTGCAAGTTGCTCAAATAATCAGAGCTCCACCTCTTCCAGATCACTTGAATAAATTTTGTTAATTTTTGCCAATGATTCAGCCTATTTTCACCAATATTTGTTAAATCAGGCTCAACCATTGATGTAATAGGTCGACCAATCAAAAAATGGGAAGGGGTTAAGACATTAAGATCGTTTATATCCGCCGACAAAGGAACAAGTGGTCGAGAATTTAACATTCCCTCAACTTGGATTAAAACTGTTAGAAATTCTTCATAAGTTAGTTTTGAATTTCCAACAACTCTCTTTAAGTAATACTTAATGGATTTAACTCCAGCCTCCCAGATACCTCCAAAATTTGGGGCTCTAGGGGGGAGAAATTTCCAATCAATACCTTCTGATGACATGAAATCGGCAAGTTTTTCATCTGGCTGGTTTACTAATCTGTGCAATTTTTTAAGCTCAGCATTCGCGCCTACAAAATTTTTAGCATTGTCAGTAAAAAATTTTGCACACTTGCCCCGCCGAAAAATGAACCTTTTAAGAGCTGCAATAAATGAGGCTGATGTCATGTCTGACACCACTTCCAAATGCATTGCCTTAGTAACAAAACAGATAAATATACATACATAAATTTTATGGTACACACCTTTCCTTTGACCCCTATACTTAATATAAAAAGGTCCGCAGAAGTCCGCTCCAGTAATGTTAAAGGGAAAAGTTTTTCTCACTCTCTCCTCAGGCAAATCACCCATTAATTGGTCGATTACCTGAGGTTTTGCTTTGAAACAGGTTACGCAATTATGCACAATTTTTCTACATGTGCTTCTCCCATTAATTATCCAAAATTGTTGCCTGATTTGGTGCAGTAAAGCTTGAGGTCCTGAGTGCAAATACTTTACATGAAAATAATTAACAATTAAATCAGTTAATCTATGTTTAGAAGGCAACAAAATGGGGAACTTTCTGTCGTAATTCAAATCACTATTACTCAACCTGCCTCCTACCCTTAAAATACCATCCTTATCAATAAAGGAGTTTAGATTTGCAAGGGGGCTGGTTTTGGATCCCTTTTTGGCACCCATTTCCTCCTGAAAATGTTGTCTTTGAACCATTTTTATAATAAAAAATTCAGCTCTTTTCAATTCGGCGGCTTCTAAAGGACCGCTCCTCTTTCTTTTCCCCCGGCAGTTCTCTGTGAACCTGAAAATAAAGCTTAAAATACGAATAATTTTAAAATATTTGTTACTTATATTGAGAAAATTGTCAATAAAGGAGTCAACATTAACACTGAAAGAAAATAAGTTAGAGTCACTAATTTTCAGTTCCTCATGAAAGTCACTTAAAGTAATCGCTACCGGAATGTCTCTTTTAGGATAGTCATCCCCAGTAAGGAACCTTGGTCCCCTCCACCATAGTTCATTCTCATTGAGCTTATCTGGGTCTACACCTCTTGAGATTAAGTCCGCGGGATTTTCCCTGGATGAGACATATCGCCACTGTTGTACATCTTTAAGTTCTTGAATTTTGGCCACTCTATTGGACACAAATGTCTTAAGTTTGAAGGGTTCCTTCTGTAGCCAAGAAAGAATTATCATAGAATCGCTCCATAAGAATATGTTGTTAAAGTCCATTTTTAGAGCTTATAGCACGCGTTCGATCAGTTTTGCCAACAACAACGCTGCGCATAATTCTAAGCGCGGTATAGTTAATTTCTTTAGTGGTGCTACCCTGGATTTACTTGTCACCAATTGTATAGAAACTTCGCCAGATTGCGACTTGGATTTACAATATATGACAGCACCGTATGCCAGTTCCGATGCATCGCAGAAACCGTGAATCTCAATTTGTACCGCCGATGGCAGCACAATGCATCTTTCTACTTTCATCTCTCTTATGGACTGCAAAGATACTGTAAATTTACGCCAATCCTTTGATTCTTTCTCTGGCAGGAGGTCATTCCAGTCAAGCCTTAATAACCAAAGTTGCTGCATAAAAATTTTAGCCTTTGTAATAACAGGTCCTAATAACCCCAAAGGGTCAAACAATTTCGCAATAAGTGACAGCACTGACCTTTTAGTAATTTCTGTTAAATCTGCACAGTTCACCTTAAATAAAAAAGCATCTAAATTATGCTGCCAACAGACACCTAAAGTTAAAGATTCCTCTCGTTCAGCAAACTCATAGTTTGCATCATCAGTTTTAATGAGCTCGGGGTGATTACTGTGCCACTTGTGCAAAGACATTCCTGCAGACTTAAGAATGCCTATTAGCTCATTTTGAATAATTTTAGCCTTTTCCAAGGAGCTAGCTCCAGTTAGGACATCGTCCATATAAAAATCCTCTCTAAGTACTGGAGCTGCGTTAGGGAAATTTGGCTCTTCATCTTCGGCTAACTGTTTTAATGTTCTCATAGCTAGAAATGGTGCACTGACCGTTCCGTATGTAACAGTTAATAATTCGTAAGTCTTGGGGGGTTCATGAGCACTATTGCTCCACAAAATTCTTTGTAAAGCATGTTGATTCGGGTCTATTAAAATCTGTCTGTACATCATTTTCACATCTGCTGTGAACGCATAAATGTATCTTCAAAATCTTATCATAATAGAAAATAAATCTTCCTGAATGACTCCTCCATTATATTGGAGTGAATTTAAAGATAAACCATTAAACCATTGGAAGATTCACTTGAACAGTTAAAAACAACTCGCAGTTTGGTTGTAGTTTTATCCGGTTTGTATATTCCATGATGTGTCGCATAATAACATATTTTGGGTTCTTTTTCCTCAATTACTTCTCTAAGATGACCCAATTCTTTATATTCTTCTAAAAAACTTTTATAAAGGCTTAAATACTTTTCATCTTTCGATAATCGGGTCCACAGCGATCTGAGTCGTTTAAGAGCAACCTTACGAGAATCTCCTAAGCACGAAGGATCAGTTTTAAGAGGCATCGATACTACGTATCTCCCCTCTTCACTTCTCCAATGAGTTCGCGAAAAATGCTCTTCGCAAATAGAATTTTCTTTAGATTTGGTTACCCCCATTTCAACATTCTCAATTTCCCAGAATTTTTTTAAAGTTGTATTTAGATCCCCATCAAGAATCAGACCGCAATGACCCATACTCGCACCTTGTTGCTCGAAACTACCTGAAGCAACATAGCCAAATTTTGTGTTCTGTAACAACAAAGAAGAATTTTCCGCATATATCTGTCCTGGCGTAAGTAACTCATAGAAAATCTCTGCACCTAACAATATATCTATTTCACCAGGGATATTAAAGCTATAATCCGCTAAATGGACTGTATCTGACACCTCAACATTTACATCAATTATCCTCTGAGGAACAAGGTCGGTGATTTTCTTAACTATAAACATATTTAGATTCCTCTGAAAATCTCCCGTATTATTTGCTATGGTAGCTCTCACGCAGCCCTTTACTACAACTGACGAATCGTTTAGACACGAAATCAAAGTATTTATTTTTTCTGCTTTGAGCTGTAGACGATTTACACATTTTTCACTGACTAGGCAGACTTGACTTCCCACGTCTAACAAGCATCTACACTCAACCCACTGATTATATTTATTTTTTATCAGCGCTCGAATTGTGCTTAGCAAAACATTTCTAGTGCTTACAAAACTCGTAGCAACAATCGAGTCTGTATTCACAGATTTCACCTGAGTTACTTGACTATTTGCCCCTACTCCATACACCTGACCGCCAATGCCAATCTCAGAATAACTTGTATTTTGATTTTGCGAATTTTGTCTCAAATCCCTATTTACATTCTCATTGGAAAAGTAAAGAAGTTGATGATGTGGTTTCTTACACATGAAACAATTGCGCACTTTACATTGTCTGAAATTACAGTTTTGCAATAAACACTTAAAGCAAGCCTTAGTATTTTTTACAACTTCTACCCTCTCGTGTGGCGTTAGCCTTTTAAACTGCGGGCAGTTCTGGAGTAAGTGAGATTCATTACCCTTACACAAACCGCATTTGTTATTTTTCATCTCTGACAAAAATACATTAGCACCTTTATTAAACTTACGAGATGAATTGTAATTCTCAGGCTGTTTACCTCGCGAAGTTGTGTATAAGTCAACCTCCTGCGCTAATTTTAAGGGATTAAACCACTCATTTCCTTGTCTAATACTTATATGCGACGCGAACTCTTTATCTAAAGTTTGGAAGATTTTATCCGCTACAATTAACTGGTTTAGTGTATCAAAATCCGAAACTTTTCTCAGTTTCAAATAGTATTCCCAATTTGTTTTTAACCGAGACGCAAATTGCACGCATGTTTCGCCATGTTGTCTAGTCGCCTTTCGAAATTGTTCCAAACACGCCATAGCAGTGGGTTCAAATTCTCGCAAAATTAATGATTTCACTTTCTCATAATCTCCAATTTCCGCATCTTTTAAATATGTAATTATATTGGAAGCCTTTTCGCCTACTAAATTTAAAAGAATTTCCGCTTTATATTTGCTTGGAACATCCTTCGCTACAAAGGCTCTCTCTAAAGAAGCAAAAAATAAACACCAGCCCTCAGGTTTACAAGGCAAGTTCATAGTTAATGTTCGAACACTTTTTATTAGTGCATCTAAATTACACGACTCAGAATCTTTATCACTATTGACTTTCGATTTATTTTCAGATTTTAATTTCTGAAGTTCTAACTCAGCTTTAACCCTTTCAAGTTTAATTTTCTCCAATTCCAGAAGTCGCTGTTCACCATTTTTTCGTTCATCAATTATTGAATTGCCGATAGAAATTACCTGCCCTGGATCCGACTTATACAACGCACTGTTTGATATAATACTATTTAATTCAGCCACGGTCATTTTTTCATTAATTTTTTCCCCTATTTCTTCGGCTATAAGCCTCAGATCGCTTTTTATTGCGTTTTTGAACATATTTATATTTCTCAATTTACTTTATAATAAATAAAAAAGAGGAATAATCTCACTTACTCAAATAACGAACACTTAAATCACGAGTACTAAATAATCACAAACAATAAAATCAAAATAAATTCAATCAAAAAAAAAAAAGGGAAAAGAATTTGCTCTTACCTCAGATCACTGCGATCCCTATTTTCTATCACTAAGCTGATGTAATTCATACAGGGCCTGACTAACAAAATTTTGTGCCCAGGGCACTTTCAATTTTTCGTGCCCTCCCCCCCCCCCCGCCCCGATCGATGTTCCACTGTACGTTAATTGTACAATTTCATGTATTTCAAATTATCTGATGTACAGTATCAATCAAGATTTTATTTTAAAATTTTAAAATTTTAATCAAAATTGCACAAACTGGCCCTAGAAAATTTTTATAAAATTTTACTTTTATTTTTATTCATAAAAATAAAACACAGTTCGAAAACAAAAAAAAACTAAAAGAAAACTAGGAGATTTAGATGAGGTATTTTTAACCATTAGTAAAATTTTGTGCCCCTCAGAAATTTCGTGCCCAGGGCACGAGCCCCGGGTGCCCGTGCGATAATCAGGCCCTGAATTCATAGTTCCTCTCACAAATAACAAGTATTGTTCACAAAAAACACGTAGTCTTCACAAATACCACTGAATTTTCACCAATAATACGCATTCTTAATTAATCAGCAAAATAAACAGCCATTCTGTTCAGTTACTTTCCACAAATGTTCGAAAACCGTTGTTCTTTTACGCAATTCTAAACCAAATTATTAACACCGATAACTCGTTAAATTACACTTATTACTCCGGCTCGACGGACCAGATGTTTACGCATCTGATCAAAACACATGACACAAATTAATTAGGTCGCTGATTCGATAATTAAACACTTTAATTTCACAATATAACATCTGTTCGGCTCAAAAGCACGAACTCGCACGAACACATTTTTCTCCTCTTATTCCATTTCGTATTCCACAGTAGTCTCGCAGAAACGGAATATCACACTTTTCCGGAGGGGTGTGCGTAGCACAAGCATGTGCGACACGTAATACTCATTGGCGAAATGTCAATACAGAACAAAGGACAACATAATAAAATCTGATAGAAAATTTGCTTTTTAAACGATAAAATTGGCGGTTGTAGAAGGCAAAAAGGAAAATGTCCAAGTGCGGCTTTTTTTTTTTTTTTTTTTTTACGCTTAGTGTATTTTAAATTTTTTCCATAAATTTCATTTTATAAACTTTTTAAGCTAATGGTACTTTAAAGTAACGTCGGTAGATAAAAGGTTTTAAAAAAATTAAAAATTAAAAAAAAAAAAAAAAAAAAAAGTTGAAAATTTATTAAAAATTATTTAAGAAATAAATATAAATAACTAAAAGCTTGTGCTTACACTGTTTGGTTTGTTGATATTCTTGTCACAGTCAAACACCCATTTTCTTTAAGATTAACACCGTAATTCTCTTGCCGGTTTTCTTGAATTTTCAAATCCAAAACTGGTACATCTGGTATATACCGAGCAGAGTTGGCATCTTGAATCTAATGAAATTAAAAAAAGGATTAAGTTAAGTTTTATTATGTACATTCGACACTTTGTCAGATTACACAAGTCTGAAACCAAAAGACTCTATAATGTGGTTCATCTGTTTCTTATAAACATTTATATTCTCTAAAACCGAAAAATACAGTGGGGGGGGGGGGGGGGGGAGAAAGAGAGAGAGTTTCATCACGTCTAGATTTTTTGCAAAGCGATATTTTTAGTTGAATATTGTGTGAAATCATGAAAATGGATGTCCTATGATTAATTATAAAAATAAATTCAATAAATATTTCTTAGTTTAAAAAATAATTTATAAAACTAAAACTATATAATTAAAAACTAATAAACTGCTGTTTGTAAAAAATGCAACACCATGAAGGAATGCGAATATCATAATGGTATTTATTGGGCTTATACATTATAGTAAGAAGAACAATTGATTAAAATTTCAGGAAATTTGGAGTAATATGTACTGAGAAAACAGTACATAAAGCAGCGACCCCTGTGAGCAATAACTCCACTTATCTGCCTAGGCATTGAATCAAACAGAGATTGGATGACATGTACGGGTAAAGCACTTCATGAAGTGTCAACACAATGCCATAATTCATCGATCGTAGTTACTGGTGAATGGTGGGGGCCAGTCGCTTTTCAACGATTAAACAGTCATGTTCATTGGTGCAAGATCAGGAGAACGCACTGGCCAGAGCAACAGTCGAACACATCCTGCATCAAGAATGATCCGGACAATATTTACAACTCGCGGTCGTGCATTGTCTTGCTTAAGTATTGCGTTTCGTAGGCCTTGAATTTAGGGCACAGCGAAGGACCTTAACTCGTCAGAAATGTAATGGCTTTTATTCAGAGTGGCGGGAATCAAAACAAGAGGTGATCTAGACGTGTATCCAATGGTACCACATACCATCACTGCAGGTGGTGATCCAGTATGCAGCTACCAAAATTTTCATTACCCTCAAAACTGCATCACTGATACGGACGCCTTTAATGTGTGAGTAATGACGAACCTGGACGCAGGAAGGGCGTGAAGTCGCCTTTCAGACAAATCACAATCCTGTTTACAGCATCAAGATTGAATTATCCGTATTTAACAGCATTGTCAATAATGCACAATGCCAGCTGGGATTCGACATCGTCACACTGTCCACCACATGCAGTGATGGTATGGCGTCCCGTCTCGATTACTTCTTGTTCGCATTCCCGGCACTCTGAAATGCGGTCATTAAATTTCTGGTGATTTAACGCCCGCACCTCCTCTCTATATTCAAGGCCTCCGCAGCGCCACATTTAAGCAGGATAATGCACGACCACAAGTTGTCAGTGTAGTATGGACCTTCCTTAATACATAATGTGTTCAACCGTTGCTCTGGTCAGCGCATTCTCTTGATCTCGCACCAATGAAAATGACTGTTTAATAGTTAAAAAGCGACTGGCCCCCCACCACTCACCAGTAACTACGATCGAGGAATTGCGGCATCGTGTTGAAGCTTCATGTAGTGCTTTACCCGTACATGTCATCCAATCGCTGTTTGATTCAATGCCTAGACAGATAAGTGCTGTTATTGCTCACAGAGGTCGCTGCTTTATGTACTGTTTTCTCAGTGCATGCTATTCCAAATTTTCTGAAATTTTAATCAATTGTTCTTCTTACTATAATGAATATGCCCAATAAATATCATTAAGATATTCTCATTCCTTCTTCGTGTTGCATTTTTTAAAAACAGCAGTGTATGTTGTGACCACCACAAGGCTTTCTTCTATATTTTCCTATACAAATTCACTAAGTGTAAATAATTTATTAAAACTATTATTTATTAAAATTGTCTAACATGATAAATGCAAATGATTTTCATCTACGAGAAAATTAACAGTAGATATATAAAGAAAGTCGATTTCAGTGTCTATAAATAACATCTTTAAAAATGCGTTTTTATAATGGCTATCTTATATATCAAGTTTTGTACAGTTATATGCCATAGAAGTTGAGATATCCCCGTTATCGAGGAAATTAGCAATATATCAGCGCTACCTACTGACCGATAAGCATCCAAATTGAATCAGCATAATGTCTCATAATGGCCTTCTTGCATATCAAGCATTAGTTAATGATACGCAATAGAACCTGAGATATAGACTTCCCTTAAATTTCGGAAATCACTGTGTAGCAGCGTCACCTATTGAGCGTTTGACACTAAAATCTGATAGGCATTAATTTCTGTCAAGGTGCATTTACATATAAAATTATATGCAATTCGGTGCAGTAGTTCCTGAGATACAGCCTTACTTTAAATTGCACAAATCGTTGTATAGCAGCGCCACCTGTTGGCCAGTAAGCATACAAATTGAATCAGCATAATGTCTCATAATGACCTTCTCACATATCAAGTTTTGTTTGATTATACACAATAGAACCTGAGATAGAGTCTCCCCTTAAATTGCGGAAATCGCTGTATAGCAGCGCCACTGTTGAGCAGTTGACACCAAAAGTTGATAGGCGCTAATTTAGGTCAAGGGGCATCTACATATAAATCTATATACAATTCTGAGTAGTAGTTCGGAGATACAGTTGCCACAAACATTTTTGTCACACACACACAGGCAGACAGACATTTTCTAAAAAGGTTTTAATCATGTTCTAGCCCTCTCAAGATGTGTAAATCCGTCGAAAACCGTAAGTCGTAAATTTTTATGAATCCAGTACTTTCTTCTATTGAATATAGAAGAAAGTAATAAGAGTGGTGTGGGGATAATTGGAGAAGTAAAAGTGGAAGCGTGTTCAGAGGGGCGTCAAAAAAAGGAAAAAAAAAAAAAAAAAAAAAAAAAGGTTTTACAGGCAAAAATAGTGAACACAGAATGTTAAATATACCACTTTTTTTTTTTTTTTTTTTTTTTACTTTCTTCTATATTCAATAAAAGAAAGTACTGGATTCATAAAAATTTTCGACTGCTTGTTTTCGATGGATTTACACGTTCTGAGAGATCCAGAACACGATTTGACCATTTTTAGAAAAAGTCTGTCTGTCTGTGCGTACGTGCGCGTGACAAAAAATTTGTGGCGACTGTATCTCAGAAACTACTACAGCGAATTGCATATAAATTTATATGTAGATGCACCTTGACCTAAATTAGTGCGTATCAACTTTTGGTGTAAATTGCTCAACAAGTGGCGTGCTATACAGCGATTTCCACAATTTTAAGGAAGGCAATATCTCAGAGACTACTGCATAAATTTGCATATAAATTTATATGCAGACGCATATTGACGAATAAGTGCTTATTAGGTTTTGGGATTGATTTCTCAACAGTTGGCGCTGCTATACAGCGATTTCTACAATTTAAGGGAAGGCTATATCTCAAGAACTACAGCACAGAATTACATATAAATTTATATGTAGATGCACCTTGATATAAATTAGTGTGTGTAAACTTTTGGTGTCCATTTCTTAACAGGTTTCGCTGCTATACAGCGATTTCCGTATACTAAGGGGGAAAAGCTATATCTCAGTTTCTTTTGCGTATAAGCAAACAAACCTTGATATGTTAAAAGGCCATTATGAGACATTATGTTGATTCAATTTAGATGCATATCGGATAGTAGGTGGCGCTACTATACAGCAATATTCCCCGAGAACAGGAAGATAATATCTTAACTTCTATGGCGTATAACTGTACGAAATTTGAAATGGGGATAACTATTATGAAAACGCATTTTTAAGATATTAATTATAGAGAATAAAACTGTCTTTCTTTGGATATTTAGTGTTAGTTTTCTCTAAAATAAAAATCGTCTATATTCATCATGGTAGATAATTTTAATAAATAATAGCTTTAATAAATTATTTGTACTGAGTGAATTTGTATAAGAAAATATAGAAGAAAGTTTTGTGGTGACCACAACATGCTATTTTTTTTTTTTTTTTCTTCTTTTCAGATCTTGATTTTTATTTTGATAAACACACTATGAAAGTTTTTATTTCTAGAAAAAACGTAACACGATTGGACATGTCTCCATCGGATCGGGTTTACTCAACTTCTTGATAATTTATTTCTAACTGAAAACTACTGTGGGATAAACATTTCAGTATAACTACATGCAGTTTTACAGTGTAGTCGAATCGAGTTGAGAGAACATTTAAAAAAATTCTTTATATTATACAAAAATTACCTTTTAGACTTTTTTTCTATAAGGATTTTAAATTAAGAATTGTAATTGTACTTAAAAATATATTGGTTATGGCGTTATACTTAAAATTGAATTTTAGTTTGTGAAAAATGAAATCAGCAAGTTTTAATTTAAAAAAAAAAAAAAAGAAGAAGAAGAAATGCGTTGAATATGTTTATGCTTTTACATACAAGACTATATTTACATACAAGACTTCTCTCTATATCTGCTAATAAAACAAGGCTAGTGTATAAATTTGAAGAAATATCTCTGACTGAAAACTATTTCCACATTTTTTATTTTTCAGTCACAAAATACGTCTGTTAATTTACATTACTATTTCTTTTTCAGAAATTTTTAAATATTGCTTATTCTTTGGAAAAAAGCAAATAAGCACAAACTGAATTCTAGGACTATTATAAAAAGAATCACCCGATACAGAAACTTTTCAAAAACTAAGAAATATGTTATAATATTTTACATATAATGATTTCATATACCTATTTATGTGCATAATATTAGCTGAAATATATGCTTTTTGGTTATTCAATATACATGCATGAAATCTGTTCATATTTTGGTATTTAAGCTGAGTTTTTATTTTATCCTAAATGACTTTTAAATTTTGGGACAACGCTACAGTTTGTTCTCAAATTCAATTTAAAACTAGTTGGCATAGGTAGACTCTGCTCAGTTCCCCATCATATTTATATTCTCATAAATTTCTAGTGCCAGATATATTATAATCATGTTAAAAGAAATGAATTTGACCAAAGCTTGATACAGTGACAGAATGAAATCCCCGCCTAATAGGCTATCCACCGTTAACTTCGATATATTTATCTCATTCTAATCTATATTTTATTTTATCAGGGTCAATTCCGTTGTTCAGTTTTCATGCTACTATTTCCAATGCAATAATCCTCAAAATTCATATTTATATGAAATATTTCCATTTTCGCTATGTTGGTAAAATCGTAAATTACGAGTAATTTACGAAATTTTCCTATTAGAATATTTGTATTCAATCATGTTCAAACAAATATCATAAATGTAATTTTGAAGTTGTCTAATATATTTATGATCCTCAAAATAGAAGTTTATGCTCAAATTTGCCTTATTCTGACATGTTAAGTAAATCGTAAATTCCAAATAACTTACGAATTTTTTTAATTGGAAAAATCATAGTCTATGATATTCATGCCAGTATCCAAAATAATATTTGGAAAGTGGTTTCACATCTTTACGATGAAAATATCCGTCAAGATTGACTATGTGAAATTTTGCTCTATTCTGCCATTTTAAGAAATTCGTAAATTTCCAATAACTTACGAAATTTTTATATTGGAAAATTCATAGTCATTAATATTCATGCCAGTGTCCTAAATAATATTTCAAAAGTAGTCTGACATCTTTACGATGAAAATATCTCTCAAAATTGACGTTTATGTGAAATTTTGTCCTATACTACCATGTTAAGAAATTCGTAAGTTTCCAATAACTTGCGAAATTTTCAAAGTAGCATATTTATAGTTGCTGATGTTCATTCCGGCATCAAAACGGATATTTTAAAACTGGTCTGACATTTTTACAGTAAAAAGTTTCTATTTAATGCACGTTTTAGTGAATTTTTGTCCTATTCTCCCATGTTAAGAAAATCGTAAATTTTTAATAACTTACGAAGTTTTTAAATTCGAATGTTGCAAATGAATAGGGTTCTTGCCAGTGTCGAAAGTAATATTTTAAATCTGATCTGACCTCTCTACGACAATTTGTTCTTGAAATATCGTGTACACAGTCTAACAAACTAACGGACTAACGGACTGACACACTAACAGACACCCCACAGACAGACACCATACAAATTTCGTCATTTTCGGATTCCTCACACCTGAAAACGTGTAGAAAAGTCAAAAAACCGAGGTCGAAAATTTTCACGATTACCTAAGTTCCCCATACCTATAGTATGATGGGGAACTAAAAATCGGGTCGCTCTAGATAAATTAAACAGGGACCTATTGCTTAAAGTACATTTGGAATCGTTATAAACATCCATTCCTGAACCGAGATTCGAACCCGGCACCTGTTAATTGAAAGCCAGAGTGCTAATCACTCAGCCACCAGATAGTTAACACGTGTGCAGAACTGCCATGTATATTGATGTTTGAAATAATCAATTATTCCTTCATATCCCGTTTGCCACAGAATGAAGCTAGTTTGCGTCCGGATGTTCCCTATTCCTGTTAAGAATTGTACAGTTTTTTTCTGCAATAGAGTTCTTTCCCAAATATCGGCGTGTAATACGAACAATACTGAAAAGAATAAGGTTTACAGAATGAATATTTATTAAACAGCTGGCGTGAAAACTACTTCATTGTGCCAAATCATACTAGCCAAAAAACACCAATCGGTAATAAAAATGGTAATTAAAAAAATATTAGTACATGTAAATCGATTCAGTTTGATAGGAAAGTTCCAACTTTCAATAATCTGATGTGGCGCTCATACGACTTCCTTATCACCTTGCATTTTAGTACTGTAAAGACATTACAAATTACGCTTTAACGTAATTACTGTGCTTTTAAATAATTGGAAATTGTTCTAGATTTATTTAACAAATAGTTCTGTAAATAGAAGCGCCATCGCTCCCCTCAACGCCTCATTAAATATGATAGCAACATTTATTTAAAAATAATAATAATAAAGCTGTTATTAAATTTAAAATTTTTATTCCTAATTATTAAGAAACTTTCACTCGCACCATTCCTTGAAACTAGCCAATCCTGGTCAAACTTTGTCAGTGGTAACCTCGTATGATCTTCAAATACCAAATTTGATTGTTGTTGTTGTATGGCTTAAGACCGATTGACTACACTAGGGTCCTAGGCTTATAGGGGAATGCCCTCCTTGGTGGTGGGGGGGGGTGTCTTTCCTAGCCCATATTTACAGTAGTTTCGGAGAAAACCATGGAAAACTCCGAACGGGTAGGTCGATGAGGGTGACCTGGGATCGAACCCAGCACTTCCTTTCGACCAGCTTTAAGCGCAGTACCGCTTGGCCACTGGTGGAGCAAATCAAATTTGAATTTTCTACAAGCATTTTTTACATTATGCTGATAACATATATATAGTCTGATCAGGCGCTAACAACTTGATATCCATATTCAAGAGATTTCAAAAAATATAATTATAACAAAAAATTAGCGTTTAAAATTAGACATCAAACACTACCTTGTTTATCGTATGGGTATGTGATACTGATTTTCATTTCCGAGCAATTTTTCCTGGACTTGCCAAAATGTACTAAAGCACTTTGATCATTTACATTCATTTGAAAAGAATGTATTCGCTTAATTTTGAATGTGCCCTGTATATTGTCTATAAATTATATACATACCATATTGTTTACTTCAATTTAGTCTTATATTGAAAGTAAATATATTGTTACAAAATTGTAAATAATTGTGTTTTTTTTTGTATAAATTCTTTCAAAGAGGCTTAGTAAGTTGATAAAGTGCTAATTTTGTACATTTCTAGTCGTTTTAGCGTTGAAATAGCCTTATTTTCCCTTAAAAACGCATTAAAAAGCCCCAATAAGGCAGGTAATGGATTTGCGCCAAATTTGGCGACTTTTTCCCACCTTGGCGATTTTTTTGGTGACCTTGGCGAGAAAATTCTTATTAGGGATATACCAAATATGGAAGCTGTAAGTTGATTGGTTGACCACTTTCTAGAGTTTTCTCGAAAAATCTGGGTTCCATGGAACAGTATATAAGCCTGTTTTCTTCGCCAAGGCGAGTCAGTTCAGTTCTGTCTGTGATCAGAGTCGGTCAGCTTGCACTGAGCCTCTTCGAAAGAGACTTGCTTTAAGTGTTATTGCTATACAGTTTGTACTGTGGATTTGCTATTGACAGCTGTTGTTTAAGCTGTGTTTACTGGTCGAATTGAAGCTGATACTTGGTTTATAGACCTGTATTTTTCTGGAACTTTCTGTGAATAAATTACTGAATTTTTGTACGTTTGGCCTTTCATTCTCGGACAACTCACGAACCCCCAAGTACGCAACATTTCTGGTGTCAGGAGTGGGGTTGTCTGTGAATGGTGATAACGAGAGCTATGGAACAAGAAATGAAGAAATTTCTAGAAGGACTCACTGCTCAGATGAATGAGTTAAGATCTGGATTGATAGAGGAAATGAAAGCCGGACAGGAAAGGATGGAAACCGGATTGATAGAGAAAATAGAAACATCGCAAAGAGAGTTGAAAGACACTATGGGTGAAGTTCAGGAAGAAATTAAATCTAATCAAGATGAGATGAAGAGAGAGCTTTCAACGGTGAAAGAATCAATCGAGGGTAAATTAACGGTGATGGAAAATAGAATGGATGGAATAGAAGAGAAAGTTATAAAGATAGAAGAAAATTTTGAAGAGAAAGTTTTGAAAATAGAAGAAAGTTTTAAAGAGAAAGCTATGAAGATAGAAGAAAATGTTATGAACGTTGAAGAGAAAGCTATGAAGATAGAAAAAAATGTTATGAAGGTTGAAGAGAGTGTTACGAAAATAGAACGGAGTTTCGAGGAGAAAGTTAAAGAAAATTTTGATCAGGAACTGAAAGGAAGGTTTGCAGAGATAGAAGGTAAACTGAAGAGAATAGAAGAAGATCTGGAGAGAAAAGTGGAAGAAAAGTTAGAATCCATGCCCCAGGAAACTGAAAAGAAAGAGAGAAGAATCCAGAATCAGGAATCTATTAAGCTATCTACCTACGATGGCAGTTCCTCCTGGCATGTATATAAGACGCAGTTTTCCATCGTAGCTGAAGCTAACGGCTGGGACTCTACCGCCAAGTCAGTCCACTTAGCAGCAGCATTACGGGGAGATGCAGCTGAGATAGTGAGGAATGTTTCTAAAGAAGAAAGGAACGACTTCGAGGCTTTGACTAGAGCACTGGAGCTACGGTTCGGAGAGAAGTGTTCTAAGGACTATAGTCTCCTCCAGCTAAAGTCCCGTTACCAGAAAATGGGCGAAAGTTTGCAAGAGCTGGCAGCGGACATTCAGAGATTGTCACACCTAGCATTCTCAGACTGTCAAGCTGACACTCGTAACGACTTAGCTCTTCAGTACTTTATCGATGCTGTTCGGGATCCAGAAATTCAAAAAGCGCTGAGACTCTCCAACATCAGAGACGTAGAATCAGCTTTAGGCTATGCACTTAGGATAGAAGCAGCCCAACAAGCCTCCCGTAAAGACCGCCATACCATAAGAGCAGTCTCATTAAATGATACGCCTGCTGATGAGAATGAAATGAAGAGAAGTTTCGCAGAGATCTTAAAGAGATTGCGCAGCCTGGAAAATATTATAGAAATAAAGGATCGGAAGATGAAGTGCTGGGGCTGTGGAGGGGATGGTCATGTGAAGAGGAACTGCCCCGTACGACCAACTATAGGAAATCACCCGGCTTCACCATCACTGCAGGGAAACTAAGAGGAGGCCATCTCGCGGGGCGGAGGTTGCCTAAAATTAAAGAGCCCCAATTTACAGTATTTCATGTTTCATCGATGAGTGGCGGCGATAATGGACTTCACGTCTATGGCCAAGTCAACAACACCACCTGCCGGATGATTCTGGACACGGGAGCAACGTGACCATCATTAGAACGGATTTGGCTCTAGAACTAAAAGAGAAGATCATCTGGACTCCGCCCTGCGTTAAACTCCAGACTGTGACCGGAGACGAAATCAAAATATATGGAAAAATGAACGTGACCATCACATTTGGAAATGCCAGTTACCATCATATGGCATATGTGGCTGATATAAGAGATCCTGTAATCATTGGAATTGATTTCCTGAGAAAATTTAACTTCAAATTGGACTTCAAGAATAATGAACTGCATTCGAGTTCGGAAGACATAGCTGTGTTCAACACTGAAAATCAAGACATTCAGCCAATATGCCAGATAACAGCCAAGTCTGAAATTTCCATCCCTCCACACACAGAGACAATAGTTTTAGGAACACCCCCTACCAAGCAATACTTCCGCTATGGACTGATTGAATACCCGAATACAGACAATAGCCCAAGAGGAGTTCTGGTAGCTTCATCTCTAGTTGATCTCTCAAAGAATACTATTCCTGTGAGAGTCGCAAACATCAGCGATAAGGTCCGGACAGTGAAGAAGGATGAGGTGTTAGCAATCTGCACCCCTGTTACATGCATCAACCGCCCCACGCAATCAACCGAATCCAAGTCTTCTGAACAATTAATAACGGAATTACTCAAGAATGCAGAGTTAGGACAGGAACAGAGATGTGCTGCGGAGAAGCTACTCCAAGAATTTAAAGACCTTTTTTCTCGAACACCTGAAGACGTCGGAAGAACGAACATCACGCAGCACAGAATTGATACAGGAAATCATCCTCCAATCAAACAACATCCAAGAAGACTTCCATTTGCTAAACAAGAAGAGGTCACTGAACTTCTAAATGAAATGCAACACAATGACGTCATCGAGCCATCAACGAGTCCTTGGGCCTCTCCCATAGTACTGGTGCGAAAAAAAGATGGTTCAACAAGATTTTGCATGGATTATCGTCGTTTGAATGACATCACAAAGAAAGACAGTTACCCTCTTCCCAGAACTGACGACACATTAGACACACTTGCTGGCAATAAATGGTTCTCGACGTTGGATCTGAAGAGCGGTTACTGGCAAGTAGAATTACATCCTGATGATCGTGAGAAGACTGCATTCACCACGGGACAAGGACTGTGGCAATTTAAAGTTATGCGATTCGGATTATGTAATGCACCTGCCACCTTCGAACACCTGATGGAGACAGTGCTAAAAGGACTTTCCTATGAGGCTTGTCTGGTGTATTTGGATGATATTATCATTGTGGGGCGCACCTTTGAAGACCATCTACGAAACATCCGAAAGGTGCTGGAGAAACTCAGAATGGCTAACCTCAAATTGAATCCAGGCAGGTGTAACTTGTTTCGTCGTGAAGTGAGCTACCTCGGCCATGTCATCTCTGCCGAAGGTGTGAGAACTGATCCTGAGAAGATCTCTGCAGTCGAGAACTGGAGTCGCCCTGAAAATGTACACCAACTACAAAGTTTCCTGGGGTTATGCACTTACTACAGGAAGTTTGTCAAGGGTTTCTCAAATATTGCCAGACCACTCCACAAGCTGACGGAAGCCAAACAGAAGTTCCTGTGGACAGATGAATGTGAGAATGCGTTCAAGCGACTTAAAGATTCCTTAACATCATCGCCTGTCTTGACGTATCCACAGCCCGACAGACAGTTCATACTTGATACAGATGCCAGCCATGAGAGTGTCGGTGCTGTTCTGTCACAGGAAATTGATGGTCAAGAACATGTCATTGCCTATTGGAGTAAATGCCTGTCTAAACCAGAGCGAAATTACTGTACCACCAGGAAAGAGCTACTCGCCATCGTAAAAGCCATAGAACATTTCCATCATTACCTCTATGGCAGAAGATCCCTGCTCCGGACTGACCATGCATCTTTAACGTGGTTGCTCCAGTTCAAGAACCCGGAAGGACAGATTGCCAGGTGGATACAACGCCTCCAGGAATATGACTTTGAGATACGTCATCGTAAAGGGACTCTACATGGTAATGCAGATGCCTTGTCACGGAAGCCCTGCTCGGAAAGCTGCAAGTACTGCTCTAGAGCCGAACAGAAATACCTGCCGATAAATCCGGTTGCCTGCCAAGTTACTGTCTCAACACCATCAGAACAAGATCCCGATCCCTGGAGTGACGATGAACTTAGACAAGCCCAGTTGGAAGATCCTGACATAAAGCCAATATTACAGCTGAAGGAGACGACCAGCAACAGACCTACCTCGCAGGATATTTCCAGATTTAGTCCCATTACGAAAAGTTATTGGGCACTTTGGGACTCTCTTCATATCAGAAACGACGTATTATACAGAAAGTGGGAATCTGATGATGGGAAAAGCTTCCGATGGCAGATAGTATTGCCAAGATCAAGAATTCCAGATGTTTTAGAACAACTCCATAGTAGCTCTACAGGAGGCCATTTTGGGGTAATGAAGACGCTGCAGAAAGTTCGGGAACGCTTCTACTGGTGCAAGGCAAAGGAGGATGTGTAGAAATGGTGTAAATCCTGTGATGCTTGTGCGGCACGTAAAGCCAGCAGAAACGAAGTCGAGGAAAACTGCAACGGTATAACGTGGGAGCACCATTTGAACGGATTGCAATCGACATCTTGGGTCCTTTGCCACGGACCTCCAGTGGAAATAAATACATTTTCGTCGTGATGGACTATTTCACCAAGTGGCCTGAGGCATATCCCATTCCCAATCAAGAGGCACGCACAGTCGCAGATGTCCTAGTGCAGCAATGGGTGTCAAGGTACGGCACGCCCCTACAACTTCATACCGACCAAGGTAGGAACTTTACCTCCGATGTTTTCAAAGGACTGTGTCAACTACTCGGCATAGACAAAACCCGGACAACACCCTTACATCCCCAGTCGGACGGCATGGTTGAGAGGTTCAATCGTACCATCCTGAATAACCTCTCTCTTCTAGTATCAAGGAACCAGCAAGATTGGGACTTGAAGTTGCCATTGTTCCTGCTGGCTTATCGAAGTGCTGTCCATGAAACCACCGGCTATACTCCAGCCCAGATGCTGTTTGGACGTGAACTTCGTCTCCCTTGTGATCTCCTGTTTGGTTGTCCACCCGATGTGCCTTCATCGCCCGAGGAGTACATCCACGATCTCCAGGCACGATTTGAGGACGTACACAACTTTGCTCGGGAGCGGATTAATATGGCAACGGAGAAAATGAAGACAAGGTACGATCTAAAGGCTACACAACATGAGTTCCAGGAAGGAGAGAAGGTCTGGTTGTGGAATCCTGTTCGACGCAAAGGACTCTCTCCCAAGTTACAGTGCAACTGGGACGGACCATACACAGTCTTAAAAAGGCTGAATGATGTAGTGGTGCGGATCACTAAAACACCTTCATCAAAACCGAAGGTGGTGCACTATAATAGGCTAGCCAAGTACCACAAGTAACGGTAATATTAAAATTAAAAATGTAAATACTGGTAAAATTTGCGCATGCGTAATGTAAATATTTATATATAGATACTTGTACATATTTGTGAATTTTGTAAATATTTCTCACTTGATTTTTGTTTCTATTTTGTCGTTTTATGCAACTTAGTTTTGTATTTGAGTTTGTGTAAATTTGGTTAGTTTCGCCTCTTAACCAAGGGTTGCACTGCCCGGGGCGTGCAGTCCTTGGGAGGGGGGCAGTCTTACAAAATTGTAAATAATTGTGTTTATTTTTGTATAAATTCTTTCAAAGAGGCTTAGTAAGTTGATAAAGTGCTAATTTTGTACATTTCTAGTCGTTTTAGCGTTGAAATAGCCTTATTTTCCCTTAAAAACGCATTAAAAAGCCCCAATAAGGCAGGTAATGGATTTGGCGCCAAATTAGGCGACTTTTTCCCACCTTGGCGATTTTTTTGGCGACCTTGGCGAGAAAATCCTTATTAGGGATATACCAAATATGGAAGCTGTAATTTGATTGGTTGACCACTTTCTAGAGTTTTCACGAAAAATCTGGGTTCCATGGAATAGTATATAAGCCTGTTTTCTTCGCCAAGGCGAGTCAGTTCAGTTCTGTCTGTGATCAGAGTCGGTCAGCTTGCATTGAGCCTCTTCGAAAGAGACTTGCTTTAAGTGTTATTGCTATACAGTTTGTACTGTGGATTTGCTATTGACAGCTGTTGTTTAAGCTGTGTTTACTGGTCGAATTGAAGCTGATACTTGGTTTATAGACCTGTATTTTTCTGGAACTTTCTGTGAATAAATTACTGAATTTTTGTACGTTTGGCCTTTCATTCTCGGACAACTCACGAACCCCCAAGTACGCAACAATATTAATCTTATATTGAAAATTGTTATATGCTACAACCTGAAATGCACTTCCAACAGTTTCCAAGAATAAACCCAATATATCCGAATTCTTTTGTGCAGCCATGTGAACAAATGCTGAATGGTCTTTATACCATATTCTACACAAAACAAGCTTTTATGCAAGATATATATATATATATATATATTATATATACACATGTTCATTTCATTTTGTTTAGTGTAGGCTATAGATGTTACACAGTAACTACAGTAAATTTCGCCATTGACGAAATGTATTTGAATTATCTTGAATGTTCCTGTACACAAAACATTAGCTTGCTCTCAACGAAAAGATTAGTACATCATATTTTTTCTTGAGATATGCTGATAACAAATACACATGCACACATACGCAAAGAGAGAGAAAGAGATGGACAGACACACATACAAATCTTTTGTTTGTTTTTCTTGATTTAGAAAACGCGTAAATATAAAATGCGTAAACATAATAAAAACTCAATTTCAAAAATTTGATCCAAGAACAATACTTTTTCTATCATATATAAATAAAAATAATCTGGTATGTCACCCACACGGCTTTCTCTTACCCTGCATTTGAATACTATAAAGGTAGATTGCACATTAAGTCACAGAATTAATAAGGTAAGATAATAAAGATCAATTTACTTTTAAAAACCATTTGAAATAGGTTTAGAAACAGTTTTATTTGAGCAATAATTCTGTGTGAGGGGTTCTACCGCCCCTTCAACTCCCGTTAATCACAATACTTACGTTTATTTAAAAAAAAGAAAAGAAAAAAAATCCACGCTAACATTAATTTGCCTTCAAACTTGCCAGTCTTAATCAAATTTTTCAAGCGGAAACTTAATACGTTGAATTTAACTCAAAGTATTAAGTTTCCTGATTAAGTTATTCGATTAAGTTCCTGGTTCAGTCCTGATTAAGTTATTCGTTTGAGGTCTCCTGAATCTGAAAATCGTATTTTTAGCAGTATGTCTGTGCATGTATTTGTGTGTGTGTCTGTTATCAGCATATCTCAAAAACAAGTTGTTACAGGAAATCCAAACTTGGTATTCTAACTTTGTGTCAAATAGTTAAGTTACACTTAACTTTTCGTTGAAATCAAGGTATGATTCGTGTACAGGACCATCCAAAGGAATTCAAATACATTACGTCTATGGGAGGAATTTCTTGTAAGTAAAGTGTAGCATCTATAGGTTGTCCTAAACAAAATAGATTTAACATATATTTTTGTATACATAAAATTATGTTTTGCGTAGATTGTAGTAGGAGAATAATTTATCATTCCTTTACAGGGCTTCCCAAAATATTTGCATACATTAGGTGTATGCTTGCAAATTGCTGGAAGTGTATTCCATTTTGTGGTTTGTGGTTTTCCTATAGGACTAAATTTCCATGGATTAAAGGTTAACAGGGACGCAAATTTTTTTTAGGGTGAGGATTAGTCCAATCGATTTTTCACACCCAAAAATTACTTAATCCAAAACTTTCATCTAAATCGTTACATTCATTACTGAGTAACCTGAGTTTTTGCCATACTGTGCAACCGGTCCGGTGAATAAAGGGATTACAGCGAGCGCAAATTTTTCTTAAAATGAGGAATAGTCCATTAGATTTTGTGCCAAAATACTCTTTATCCTAAATTTTCATCAACAACGGTATATCTATTTCCCAGTAAATCCAATTTCTCTCATATTTTACAACTGGCGGAAAAGGGCTTAACAGCGAACGCGAATTTTCCTGAAAATACGGATTAGATCAATCAATTTTTTACCTTGAAAAACCCTTAACCATAAATTTTCATCAAAATTGTTATTCGGAGTAACCCAACTTCTGTCAAATTTTGCAAACAGGGGATAAAGGGTTTACAACGAACACGAATTCCTGAAAATGAGGATAAGTCCAATCGATTTTTCATCCCGAAAAACACTTAACCCTTTCACTACCTGGACATGAGCACGTGGTGTCATCCATGATTAAATATTCCATCTATATAACGGTCTGGTGCTGCCACCTATTAGTGTTACTTTAAAATATCAATGCTTTTGGTAAGAAAATAACTAAAAATGCAAACAAAATTTTGAAATTAGTTTTAAAACGTCTTTAAAAAAATTCTAAAAACCATGTCCTTGATCATAAACATCAACAGTGAAAGGGTTAACTCAAGCTTTCATCAAAATCAGCACATTCATCACTAAGTAAACTCAGGGCCCGACTAAGGAATTTTTGTGCCCAGGGCACTTTCAATTTTTCGTGCCCCCTTAGAATGAATGAAAGTGTAAAAATTATTAGGGACATAGAGATGGGCAGGAGCAAGAAGGTATACTTCACTCCCCCCCTCCCGCCCCCACACATGAATCGTTTTCTACATTAACACAATTTTCAATAGGCAAATGGACTAACTAAAAAAATTTGGATGAAAGATGACTCTTTCTCGGTTTTCATCCTCAATAATAGTTAAAATTATTCTTGTTAGCCAAACAACAAATTCTAACTTAAATTTTATTCACATATGTGATACACAGTTGAGTTAGAGGAAATCTATAGAATTTAATTTAAATACTCTTAACATTTAATACAATTTTGTGCCCCCTTAAAAGTTTCGTGCCCAGGGCACGAGCCCCGAGTGCCCGTGCGATAATCAGGCCCTGATAAACTCAATTTCTGTGATATTTTGCAACCAACGGATAAAGGATTAACAACGAACGCGAATTTTCCTGAAGATAATAATTATTCCAGTCGATTTCGTACCACAAAATTCTCAACCCTATATTTTCATCAAAATCGTTACATGTATTTTGGAATAAACCCAATTTCTGTCTAATTTTGCAAATGGCGATAAAGGGTTAACAACGAACGCGAATTATCATGAAGATGAGGAGGATAAGTCTAATCGATTTTTACTTCAAAAAAACCCTCAACCCCAAACTTTCATCCAAATCATTAGTGCTTTTTCCGAGAAACCCATAACAACCCCAAACCACGAGTTGTTTTATATATATAACAACTCGTGATTAACTCGTTCAATATAAGCGAAGGATGGCATTTCTTTTCAACACGAAATCTGTTATCCTATTGATGATTGAAAAACTATATCCAATAATTCTATATTACCAATTAATATTTATAAAAGTTAATCTAAACTAGTATGTTGTGGCCACCACGAGACTTTCTTCTATATTTTCCTATACAAATTCACTCAGTAACAATATTAAAAAAAAAAAAATCCGTTTTTTTTTTTTATTCGTTAAAAGTAAAAAAAAAAAAAAAAAATCGATAACTTTGTTTTAAATTACCACATATTTATAGTTCAACCATTCGTTTTAAAGGTATTGACGAGAACTTTCGAAACATACCCATCTTGAAAATTTACCCCACCCCAGAGGGTACTTCCCCCCAGGGGGGGAAGCGACGCCCCCACATGCACAATTTTTTTTTCCTAATTAACTACTACTATTCCCAATAATTCATATTAATTTTACAATCACAGGTTAATAATAACTCTCATTATGTACATTTATACGAAATTTTGTCCTATACTACCATGTTAAAAATTTAGAAGAAATACGATCACAGCGTCTCCTGTGGTGCGATTGATCCCCAAATCTGAGCAGCACCAGTTTATGTCAGGAGCCAACTAAATACCAAGTTTTGTTAAATTTCGTTTAAAAAAAAAAAAAAAAAAAATTAAGATTTTTTTTCTAAGTTTTTTTCGTAAAAAGAAAAAAAAATCGATAACTTTGTTTTAAATTATCACAGATTTATAGTTCAACCAATCGTTTTAAAGGTACTGACGAGACCTTTCGAAAGATACCCATCTTGAAAATTTACTCCCTTCGAGGGGGGACTTCACCCCCAGGGGGGTTCACGAGGCTCCTACACATGCAAAAATTTTTTCCCAGTTGACTATCTCTATTATAAATAGTTCTTGTAAATTTCATAATGATTACTAAAAAATAATTCTCTTTATGCACATTTATACAAATTTTTGCCCTATATCACCATGTTAAAAATTTAGAAAAAGCGGGATGGCAACGCAACCTGCAAGACGATTTTTACCAAAAGTTGATAGGCACTAATTTATGTCAAGGTGCAACTACATACCAATTTGTATGAAATTCTGTGCAGTAGTTCCTGAGGTACAGTTGCCACAAAATTTTGTCACACACACACAGACAGACAGACAGACAGACATTTTCTAAAAATGGTCAAATCGTGTTCTACAGCTCTCAAAACGTGTAAATCCATCAAAAACTCGAGGTCAAAATTTTTTACGAATCCAATACTTTCTTCTATTGAATATAGAAGAAAGTAAAAATCTGATGTGAATACCATATGCCTTATTTATACACCCATCGAAATATGCATAATGTTACGAAAACTTTGACATTTTTTTGTGGGATAACTGGTACGTAAACAAACAGGTAGCTTTCAGTACATTAACTTTCCTGAAAATAACCCACGAAAACTATTACTTCAACTAGAAAAGTGACGACAGTAGAATTATATATACCACAGAGAACGGATATCACTTGTTCAGGAATTACAGGAGCTTATTACAGAGTTTCTCGTTGTCAAATGCCCAGCTTCAATAAAATTCATTCGAGTGTAGATGGCCTACTTTTCTTCTCTTTGGCGAAACTTAGTAGCGAGAAATAATACATTGCAACAATTAACTCCATTAATATTGAGAAAGGGCTTACTACTGATTCTGGCAACCCTGAACTACTATTTTCCGCCAAATTGGGTCACTAATCTTGCCAAATAACCAAGTTTGTCGCCAACGCAGATTTTGGTCTTGGCATCAATTTTAGCGATTTTGCGTAAAATTTGGTGGATTGGTGAACGAATTTGGCGAAAAATTGTAGTTAAAGGTTGCCAAAGTTTGGAAGCTTTAACAGAGTTCTAAAATTTTCCGGAATGATTCACTGGTTTCTATGGCAGATTTAACTTCCATGAAAGTTCTATAAATCACTAAGTGACTAACAGAAAAATAGAACGAATGTTTGTTTTTTCTTTCGATTATAACTAATTTTACAAGGAATGCGGTACAATGTACCAAAAGTTGTACTTTTTTGCATACAACTCTGCCAAAAATTCAAATTTCAATTTTTTTTTTTTTTTTTTAATTCTTCTTTTAAGCACTATTCAATTCTATTTTGAAAAAGAGTTCAAAATTTCAATAAGATCGCTGTATTAATTTTTGACAAATCGTGTCCACTGCTTTTCTGAAGAGTCTCCAGAAACCAGGACCCACCGGTTAAATTTTCCAAAAAATTTTATGAACATTTTTTTTAATATTGTTTAAACGTCGCTCTTTTATGTACTCAAAATTTTGTATGAAAATCACTTTTTTTATTATATTAAAAAAAATAGGGAAAATGTGTCTTTTTATAGCTTCGAAACCAACTCCTTAAATAAATAGAGTTCGCACTGACTATGATGTTGTATGCATGAATGTGTAGTGTATGTGTGTGAGTGTACATTCAAAATTAATAATGGTATTGCACTGAGAATTTAATTTATACCAAAAATAAAATAGTATAATTACCTGAATTCGTAACCTGTTATCGTCTATGGGAGTCACCTCAAGAGCAATATTCTTCACATCCAAAGGAAATCCAGAAGGCGTTACTCTCTTAAACTCTGCTTTTATCTTGCTTCCATCAACAGATTTTTTGGTCAACTTATATCCTTTATGGTCAAGCGGGAAAAAGCAACTGGGAACCCCAAGGTATGATGAATGAATAAGGTCATCATCATTTACTTGAAGATCTGAGGCTGGCACGTAACAACAGTCACGAGCAAGGCAAGATTTGGCTGAAATAGGCCTATCTGGATGACAGTCGAATCTGCGAAGATAATCTTTCACAGCCGCGCAAGCAGCTTTAGGACCAGGATTATCTGGCTCTTTTTTACTGCGTAGTCCAATTATAAGACCGGCTGTTAAAATAACAAGAAGCACTAAGCCAACACCAAGCCAACACCAAATGCGCTTACGTCTTTCAAGACGTTCTGAAGTCGTGGAAGCAAGACTGAGACGCCTCATATTTCACAGAAAAGCCAGAAATAAATGTTATTGTGTTGACGTCTTTTTTTTATAAATGGCTCTGATAAATATAATCACGTCACTAATCAGTCTCATGGCGCTTCAGAAAGATAACGTCGGTAACTTATCTGAAGAAGAAATTAAAATTATCAGTATCAAAGTAGTCATCAGTATTAAATTCCTTCTCAAGTGTGAAAAAAAGAAATGTAAAGAAAAGAAAAAATTTCTAAATATTTTTATGATTTTTACTAAATATTGCATTTTAAGGGCTAAATTTTTTAAAATTGTAATCTTTATCATTTTAATTTATTTATTTAACAAGATGATAATTTTATGTTTTCTAAAATAGAATGTTGAACGGCTATTTCACTGAGATAAGTGATTTGAAAACCCATTTTTATTGCTTTCTTCTATGTACAAAAATAGAAAGCATTGGATAAGGAAAATTTTTCGACTTTTAATTTTCGGTGAATTTACATGTTTTGAGATGCCCTGAATACAATTCAACCATTTTTTAAAAGTATCATATGCGTGTGAGCAAAATTTTGTGGACGTTGTATCTTAAGAACAAATGGAGGAGAATTAAATGAAACTTGATAATTAGTTAGACGTTAATTAAATTGGTGCAGAGTACACTATGAGATATATCGTCCTCAAAAGGTGGCGCTGTTATACCACAATTTCCCTAATTTAAGGGAAGGCTATTACTTAGGTTCTATAGTGTATAAAAGCATCAAATTTTGTATGTGAGATAGATATTATATAAAACTATGCTGATTCAATTTGGGAACGTATCAGCCGACAAGTGGAACTACTATGCTACAATTTAATCACATTTATGGGAAGGCTATATCTCAGCTTCTATGATATACATCTGTGCCAAACTTTGTATGTGGGATAGACATCATTCAAAACTATTCTCATTCAATTTGGTTGTATAGTAGAGTCCTGCATCGGGTCGACCGATTCTACGGGTTGACAAATGTTTTTCTCTTGCGGGTGTGTTCGTGTCGAATTGACTGGTTTTTTCTTCTTGTGGGTCGGTTTCGGGTCGTATCGACCAAATTTTTTTCACGTGGTCAGGTTCAGGTTCGGATCGGGTTTAGTTTTCATTGAGTCGGGTAGACTTCAGAACGTCTTGAAAAAAAAAATGCAATTATAAGTAGACATTTGTTTGATACAGTTATAACTCTTACTGATATAAGGATACTATATGTATCCATTCATGACTAAATATACGAGTACCCAAGATATAAATTATAGTAAAGCAAACAGCAATATTGGACAAAAGCAATAAACAAAGACACATTTATTTTATTTTATTTTTATTTTATTTTTATTTATTTTTTTTTTTAGAAGAAAAAAGTAATGAAAAGAAAGAATTGTGTATTACGGATTCGGGTTGGTTTTCAGGTCGATAAAAATTTTTTGTGTCAGTTTCTGGTCGGGTTTTGGGTTGACTTAAAATTCATCTGCCATTACAGGACTCTAGTGCGAATCAAACGACAAATGGCACTACTATACTGCAATATTTTTCGTTTAAGTGAAGGCTATAGCTTAGCTTTTATGTTATATAAAAGCAACAAATCTTATATATGAGATTATGTATCTATTACGAAAAATTATGCTGATTTCATGTGGGTGTATATCGGCCGACATGAAGTTCTGACTGCTGGTATCAATTTTTAAATTTTCTGCATTTTCTTTGCATTAGATGGCTATATTTCAGATTTCAGCATCCATAGAAGAATTTTTCTTCTTAATAATTTTAATGTTAAAATTATTAAGAAGAAAAAAAAACAAATGGATGCCAAAAAATAAATAAACATTTCTTTTTATTACATAATAAAGAAAAGTGCAAACATTTAAAAAAAATAATTAAAATAAAATTTAGAAAAATCGTGCTATAGAATTGGAACAGTTTCGGTACTGAAGTCCTTGAAATTTGAAAATGACATCGAAGTAGCTCGGATATTTCTCGCTAAGATGCTTACGTACGCAGTTGTGATAGTTATGTTAATTCATCGCCAAAATGACCAAAAAAAAAAAAAAAAAAAAGCCGCCAAAGAATTTCTTTACTAAAACTAAACCAAATAAATTTTAAGAAAAGAATGTAGTTAATGATTCTAGGGAATGAAACACAGTTACTGCGTGCCTTTATATGGAAAAATATAGTAAAATAAGTCCTGTCGTACTGAATTAAATTCTGTTTTGTGCAGAATTTTATATCTATTACTTAGAAAACAAAAACAGTCTTAGGTTTTTTATTTTATCATTATAAATAATAGTATTAAAAAAAAATTATTAAATTATTTCTATTTGTTAATTATGAAATTTTCAAAAAAAATTTTCGTTCATTTTAAACTAAATGCTGTACAAATATGTGATAGAAATATTGCGTTCTGATCTCATTTTACACTGAAGAAAACTTGTTGTTGAAAAAAAGCAAATTTACTTTGTTGATTTATTTTGTCATTTTAACAATAATTTTTTCTGGTTAACAAAATCAACTTGCTTTGATTAGCCAAAAGATTGGGGTTTAAGGAACTGTCATTGTCAATGAATAGTTCGGTATAGTTATGTCATAGATCGTTCGAAACAATCCAATGAGCGAGTTTACAGAATCAATAAAGCTATTTATTCAGATCAACAAAGTAATTTTGTTGATTATAAACAAATATTTATTGAATCAACAAAACTGTTTGGTTAAAATAACAAAATAATTTTGTTGATAATTTGTAAATGAATATTGATTGAATCAACGACACTGTTTAAAACAACAAAATAATTTGGATTCTGCTGACAAAATTTTTATTGAGGCTATATCAACAAAAAATTTAACTGATTTAGTAAATTTTTTGTTGTTTCAACAAAACTTTTGTGTGTCTGTTCAGAGGATTCTTTACTGATTGGTCGTCGGCAGCCAATTCCCATTTTACTCTATGGAGAAATTTGATGCACAAATTGCACGTTAACTAATGTATGCTAACAGGGGTCGATCCAGGCAAAAATTGGAACCCTTTTGCTGCCCCTTCACAAAATTCAAATCTCTAAAATGGGCCCCTTCACAAAATTCAAATCCTCAAAATAGGTCCCCTCACAAAATTCAGATTTATGAAAACAGCCCTTTCACACTTTTTTTTAATAATAAAAATAATACTTTTGTAAATTTTTTTCATGTTTACAGTATTATTTTTAATGAGTGTCTATACTTGCTTAATTAAATGCTATTAACTTGATATTAAACATTAGATAGAGAAACTGCTAAAATGAAAGATTTCTACCGACAATTCTTTTTTTTTTTTTTTTTTTTTTTTTTTTCACACAAATATTTTGATTTTCACAAAAATAATTTGTTCTTCACAAAAATGGGACCCAAAAATTAAAACCTGGATCAACCCCTTGCTAATGTTTAAATTAATTGCTAATTAGCTAATGTTTGAATTATATTTTTACATTCAGAAAATTCACAGCCGTTTAGTTTACTTTTGTTTTCCTAAAATTGATTTTGATTTTATTTTCTTAAACTTCGTTTTAACCCTTTAACGTTCACTACTTAAAAATTCTTTTGAAAATTGGTTAAATTAATTTCAAAACTGGCTATTAGATACATATTTGATCATAAATATTTAAAAGGGAAAATTAGCATATTTAATTTTCAGAAAATTTTTATTTGGAACATCTACATATTAGCCTGGTTAAATTAAAATAATATTTAATTTAATGAATAAAGCTTTGTAAGTAAACGTTATAAATCACGAAAACACCCAACAGTTGTTTCAGGCCAAAGTAATATCACGGCTCTTCATGAGTTGTAAAAACTAGACACGAGTGCTTCCTCAAAGCAGCAAAGTGCATTCGCGCTTACTAAGAAATTTCAAGTGATTTCTGCATTTGGCTTCCTCTGAAACATCATTTGTTAAATTTCGGAATAGTGCTGCTATCTACCGAATAGAGAAGGAACAAAGGTTTAAAAATCGATTAAAACAAGGAGAAAAATTGTTGCGTTTAAAATGTTAAATTATGTCAAACATTTGGTTTCACTTCTAAATCAATGAACGTTAATGAGTTAAAGTTGTAGAATAAGAAAAATCAACCAAGTGTATTTTTTCGCACTTTATAGCTTTAAAAAAATATTAAAAATTAAAAAATCAACTTTTGGGGGGAAAAAAAAAAATGGTTGTGAATTTTTTGAAGAGGAAAACGGATTTAAAAAATAAAATAAAATAAAATACGTTTAGTAATGCGTAATTTAGGTACCAAATTTCTCCATAAATTGACATGGGATTGATTCGGCGACGAATGAAAAATCATAAAATGACTATCCAAATTATGGAATAATAATTAATAGTAGGCACATAAAGCTTTCAGGGATCATTTAAAGTGACGCTATAAACTTTCACTAAAAAGCAGAAATCATTCCAAGAAACCACAAAAAATATGCGTGCCATTTTATTAGATGTCCTCAATAGAAAATTTTCCATTTTTAGAAACAAAATTACTTTTAAAGTTGATATTTAAAAACACTTTCAGAAATTTAAATTATATATATATATATATTTCAGTTAGACTATGTTATTTAAATTCTTCTAAGATTTCGTAAATATATATATTTATACAAACATAAAGGAATTTTTATTTTTTAATCTTGAATATAATTAACTATAAAATTTTAAAACTTTTAAAATATTATATTTATTTCAAAGAAGATGATAAGTATTTGGGCCTTAATACATAACAATCGTAATTTGACAAAGTTTAAACTGTCTAAAATAAAATGGGATATCCAAAAGCAAACAACAAAATTGCAAATAAAAATTACTTAAATTCGATTCATAATAATTTCTTTTCCAAATATTTTTCCTTTCTTGACATTTCTTAATTTCTTCGTTGAAAAAAAAGGTATATAAATAAATAATGAATAAATGTAATGAAATATTTGATGATAGAAAAGCAAAATTAACTTACTTATTAAATAAAACAACTCTAAAATTAAATTCCTAAAATCCATATTTCATAAATATGCTCTTAAAATTTGAAATTGTTTTTTAAGCACCAAAAATATATTTCTTTATAATAGAATACCTTATCATTGATAAAACTAACGCTTTACCAGAACTGTACCAGCATTAAAACTAATAACGTACAACAGTATGTTCACGAAATAGCTGCTCTGAATAGAATAATATGAAAAACTATTGCATGATACACGTTATTTTATACTGTATACCCTTATAAGGAAAACAGATGCTATCAAGTAGTTATGTATTCAGCTGTTTTATTTATATAACATGAAATACGCGATATTCCATGATGAAGTATATGATTAAAAGATTTTCCTTGTCTCGTCTTTTTGAAGAGCAAAGACTGCCTGGTCATGCTATAAAAATCTTTCGCAAACGAAAACTATGGAATAGTTCTGGTAGATATTCCTAATATTTCCCGGTAAAAATATCAAAAAAGGGAAACCTAAAACATTCGCATGATTTTGGAAAGTAGTGCGTTCATAGATATACATACAATAAAAAATGATTTGAAATTGTTTGAAAAATGATTTAAATATTAAATTAATCAGTCGATTTTTTCAGTAAACAATGAACTTCTTCTGACAAGTGAATTGTAACACACATGTCAAATTTGATTGCATTAAATTATATCGTGTTTATAAACACATCTTTAAAAATAATAATAATAATAATAATAATAATAATAATAATAATCTTTCCATCAATCTAATTTTTCAAAATCTAGGTAATTTTTGCAGCAATATATTATAACATGCCTGCTAATTTTCACGTAAACTAACACACAGTTGTTATGTGTTCGTGTTTATAAACACACATTCATGTTTTTAAATATTTTAACATGAAAGCTATTTTTTCAGTTTACGTTACACGTTTACATTTATATATATATACCGGGTATCCTATAAGTCTGTAATTCATAACGATTGAAGGAATTGGCAGAACTGAACGCGGTTTCCGAAAGAGTTATGCTCGTAAAGGGGGATTATCGATTAGTTCAATTTTTATGAATTTTTCAAATGTCTATAGACTTATTGGACACCCGGAACATACATTTAAAAAAAAAAAAAAAAAGTTTAATATTATTTTTTTTTTTCTTTTCTTTTACTTTTTTTCTAAATTTCACTTCTGAACAGAATTTTATTTAGTACCCGAGTCAGACTTTTCCTCTTTTCTCTTAGATGTCCCTAATAGACTACATTTTATTACGTGAAGTTTAAAATAATCTACCGCAAATGGTAATGCATACCTGCCAACCATTTCCTTAATAATTGGAAGATTTTTAATACCCGCCTTTTTTTTCACACCAGTCTTTTCTTAGAGTAATTTTATACTTATCCAATCGTAACTTTATTTGGAGATAATAATTCTAAAAATAAAGTGGTGTGGAAAAAGAGGTGTGTACTAAAAATCTTCCGGTTCATCATTACGATGTTGGCAGGTATGGTAATGACGCGATGAATTTTTAAAAAAGGATACTCTGGTCGTAAAATGATATATCTTTATTATTATTTATTTATTTATTTTTCCTTACTTATTGAAAACAGGGGTAGGACTTTGGGCTTAAAACTGAAAATAATAATAATAATAACAATAATAATAATAATAATAATAATAATACAGCATTAATTTAATTTCTGAACATATTAACTTTAAAAAATGTCGTGTTAACATTAGAAAATGCATACGCACTATATAGTGTACAAACAATAATTTTAAAAATATCATAACACATCTTTAAATGAATTTCAAGCAATGTCTGTACATCTTATAATGTATCAAAATATTTTTGAGTAGTCCTCAATAAGAACTACTCAATAATAAGTAGTAATCATTAAGGCTAATATACTAATCATAATCTAGCGTCTGAATAATGTACATTAATTTCCCTATATAGTATAACAAAAAAATAAAAATAGGTTTTAAAAAAATATATAGGGTAAGTGTACCAGTGATTGACACTTTTAGAGCAATCTCTGATGTTTTTAATGTTCTAGTCATCAGAAAATATTTTTAGAAATCTTAAGTTAATACATATGGTATGGAAGACATTCAGAACCACATATATATTCAAATATATACATTTGATAACAACTTTATTTTTTTTTTCATGAATTTTTATTTGATACCCACTTAGTGTTCCAGTAATTGACACTGCCAGTTTTTCCTTTTATCAGTAATTGGCACCCTATGTTCCAGTGTTTGACACTGCTAGTTATTCCTTTTACCAGTTATTAGCATCCTATGCTCCAATGTTTGACATAAAATGTTAAAATTTTTATATGTAAAATATATGATTTTATTATTTTTCTTATTTATTAATGATTTTGGGATAGATGTCAATTACTGAAGCATGCCAATCACTGGAGCACCTACCCTACTCCTCACAGACCATATCCTGCAATGGATTATTTTGGCAATCTCTATACATAAATTAGTAGTGCTGTTTATATACTTTCTAATAAAATAAAAATAAATAAATAAATAACATGCAATAGTGAGTAGTGACCCTAAATAACATATGTAAGTTTCAGTGCTTTTTAAGAAATCTTACGGAAATGTGAAAACGGGAAAACAAACCAAAATCACTAATACTTTTTAACTTTGTTAGAAGGTGTTTTAAAAATGTGAAATGAATAGATTTGTTATTTTTACACATAAAATATCATACATAGTTAATGAAAGTTTTTGCAATATCATGAGATGTAATTATAATAAAAGAGAGAATGAAACTGTGAATGTTTGGACCGATTCTGATTAAAATATGTGAAAGAAAGAAAGAAGAAAATAAGAAGGCACAATCTTAAGTATCATTCATAAAAGATGAATCTTTTCCCAATTTTTATAGGAAAAAGAATGACCACTGAAGGCGAAACAACTAAACTCTGCAGGAGACAGATCTCTACTTTGTTTTATTTTAATAAATATTATTAAAACTTAAATAGTTCCTATGCAATAATCGAAAAAATTCGATTTTTACTTTCAATTATGAGTATATGGTAAGAAAGTATTGTTTAAAAGTCAAATTTTTAAAATTAAGTTTTTGTTGTATTTACACGTTTTGAAGTCCCCAAATTCAAAAGTCATCTTTTTAGAGGTTTTACTCTCTGTGTGTATATGTATTTGTACGTATGTCAGTGAGTCTGTAACCACGGTGCAGACTCACTTTTTTGAATACCACTATTTTTACACAGTAATCGTCTTATAATTCAATCGATGAAAAATTCTTCAAATTGTTACTAATTTCTTCTATGTAAGAAACATGGTATTCAAAAAAGTGACTGCACCGAGCCCTGCCCCTGCCATTACTTAAGTATAGATCAGGAAGTCGAAACTCGATATTCTAAATCTGTATTATATGGGAATGTTATGTATAATTCTTTTGTTGCGATCGGAGAAATATTTAGTTTACCAGAACATAACAAATTATTCAAATGCGTTTCGTCTATAGGTGAAATTTCTTGTAAGTCTAGTTCAGCATATTTAGACCTCACTAAACAAAATGAAATTGGTGTATTTTTTTTTTTTTTTTTTTTTTTTTCAATCACAAACGCGGGTTTCCCGTAGAATATGATATGAAAAATATTTGTCCACGGTTATAGAGCGAAACAAAAGAATTTTGAAAAATTAATGCTATCTATGGCAATAGCTGGAAATTTATTTCAAATTGTATCATAATTTTACTTGTTACTTTTTTTCTGTGATTTAAGTACACTGTTTGGTACGCACATAATTTATATATAATATACAGAGCTGCTCAAAATTAGTCGAATAAATTTCAAATTGTTGACTTTGGGAAACGATTTGATTAAAATTACAAAATGTGTTTTATCGAGGTTGTTGTGCTATTTTAGAACAAATTTTGATTTGAAGTAAAAAAAATCAGTTTTGTTACGGCAACACAAGATATATTGTTTACAAAATTTAAACAAAATTTCTTTGAGAGGGGCCCTCCGTGGCCGAGTGGTTATGTCAGCACACTGCTAATCGCCTTCGAGCGTAAGAGAGCGGGTTGGATTCCCGTGTAGGGCCTGGGTGTTTTTCCAATTCTTCGTTGTTCCCATCAAAAATTATACCTCTGGGGGTCACCGAAGCGGGAGAGCCATCCCTTCCGTGAAGGATCAAAATTGTGATGGCATGTCTTCGGACCACCTCTAGGGGTGTGTCCCAGACCGTCGTCAATTGCCCATCGGCGCAGCACTAGTGCGACATAAGACCCAACCATCCATCCAATTCTTCGTACTGTAATTCTGTCATGTGCTACCTGTCTTTATTTGACGAAGGTTTAGAAGCGGGCTTCGAGAGTCAAGCATACAAATCTGATGTATATGTTCTTTGTGTTTGCTGATTTCAATAAAATATTTTGTTTAACTTTAAAAAAAAAAATCTTGTATATTTGCAAGAAAAATAAAATAGTTTTGTTAGAATCGCTACGAGAATTATTTTTTTAATCTATACAAATTTTCTACTGGAACACACTTAAATAGAAATTTTATTGTGCACAGTAAATTTTTATTCACGTTCAGTAAAACTTTTCTCTGAGTGTGGGGAGTGTGGTACTATTCTCTGAATACATTGAAATAAAATTTAAAATTTAATAACACCTTTAAATACTTTATGAATGTATTTAAACAGGCAGTTGAGGAGGCGGTAGATCCTCACACAGAAATATATGTCAAATAAAACCGTTTCTAAAACTATTTCCTAACGTTTAAGATAATTTTCGTAATGTAATGTGAAGTATACTAGAAATGTTCAAACACAGCAGTACTTCAAGTATCTTAGAACTTAAAACTTCATCTACCAACGTACTTTAAAGTACTATTATTTTAAAAAACGTATAAAATCGAATTTCAGAAAGAAATATCAAAGTTATTTATAAGAATGGATCGTATATACCCTCACTTTATTTTCTCTATATGACTCTAGACGCTACATGTAGCCGTTTTCTTTCCGGAAAGAAATTTATCGAGTATTTTTGTCGTTTTTAATTCACATTATTTTTCACGATCTTCACTTGTGTTATAATTAATTCCTATATTACCTCAAGAATTTACCATCAATTTTAGAAAAAAAAATCTGGAGTGACTCCACTCGACTTTCCGAACATTGAGTAATTAACAGTTTGTAGATAAAGTAAAGAAAGAGGAGTCAAAATCAATAGGGTTCGTGCTACGATGACTTGCAACATGCGTACCAACTTACAGCTCATTCGAGCAAAGCGTTTAGACGCTAGCGTGTTCACTCACACACATACACACACACACAGAGTCTCGCGTAAGGTGGAAACCGAGGACTCGGTGCGCAAACCGCCAAACCGAGGACCTATTTTGACTGTCGAAATAATTTAACAAATTTAATATTTTTTCGAAATTATGTATAGAAATTGAATTTATATTGCAATGGGAACGTCCATATTAAGATAGTTTGATTATTTAGCGTATGTATTTTTACCGGTAACCGAGGACCTAGAAAACTGTACGTCAAACCGAGGACTTGCAAATAAAGTTTTTAATTTTGCAAAAAATAGTTGCAGTTATAAGCTTATCGAAATAATTTTACTGTGTTTTATTGAAAAATTAAATCTACAAGTGGAATATTCTTCGGTTACTTATTTCAAATATTTTATATGTATTTTAAATAATTATCAATTTATTTAGTATGCAAAATATTTCGTAATATTCATCCTTAAATTATGATCGTACAGTGATTAACAAAACAATTCATTGTTGATAGTACAAAAGATAAATTTCTTTAATAATTAAATATTTTAAAGGCATTCGAATATATTTATCTCAATAAATGTAAAGTTTTTACAGAATAAAAATTTATTGTAATTTTCCAAAATAGGAAATAAAATATTTTAATGAATCTTGGATGAAAAAGAGCACATTTTTAAAAAGATTTTCCAGGTTTGTATAATTTTTAACGGTGCAGCATACAAGACTTTCCTTACTTTTAATTATTTTTTTTAATTAATAAGGTAATATTTTATTGCGTTCATATAATTTAAAAGCTATATTCAATAAACTATTTTTTATTATTTTAAGAATAATTGATAATTAAGACATAATAAAATAGATAATTAAAACATAATAATAATTGATAATAAACACATTTATTATTGTCTTAATTTCTGTGTTTTTTTTCCTTTAATTATTAAATTTCTATAGAAAATTTAATATATAAATTAGTATTTTATAACACACTTTAAATTAAAATATCAAAGATAAATTTTAAATATGTAGTTTGATTACTGAATTATGGCAAATAAAAATTCTTTTCATATTTGTGTAAAAATACACTCAAAATCAGGTATGTTAAAAAGTCCTCGAAGACAGTATATTAAAATGACCTCGTTTGCATGTACGTTAACATGTCCTCGAAGGTAGGTGTGTTCACATGTCCTCGTTTGCATGTAGGTTAACATGTCCTCGAAAGCAGGTGTGTAAAAATGTCCCCGTTCGCATGTGTTTAAAATGTCCTCGAATGCATGTGTGTTAAAAGTCCTCGTTTGCATGTGGGTTAACATGTCCTCGAAAGCAGGTGTGTAAAAATGTCCTCGGACGCCTGTGTGTTTAAAGTCCTCGAAGACAGGTGTGTTTCAAAGTCCTCGAAGGCAGGTGTGTTACAAAGTCCTCGAAGGCAGGTGTGTTAAAATGTCCTCGTTTGCATGTGTGTTAAACGTCCTCAAAAGCAGGTGTGTTATAAGGTCCTCGAAGGCAGGTGTGTTATAAGGTCCTCGAAGGCAGGTGTGTTGAAATGTCCACGAAAGCAGGTGTGTTAAAAAGTACTCGTTCGCATGTGTTTAAAATGTTCTTAAATTCAGGTGTGATAAAAATTCCTTATTTACAGGGGCGTTACATTATTGTCAGATATAGTTGCGTAAAAAAATATTCCGTTGTCCGATTTGTTGAAAGCTATTCATGCAATGAAATTTATTTTATTGTATATTGATATATTTCTATGTGATAAGAAACACATGAAAACTTCCTAATTGAAAATATTCGTTCTATTATTTTATTAGATTATATAACTGAAAATATAATATTTTCTAAATTTTAGCTCTTATAAAATAATTGTTTATTAAAATATACCAGCTCTTCCTAACTTAAAACATTAGTTCTAAGTAAACTATTAGTCATAAATTTTTGTGGCTTACTCAAATATTTTTTGTTCACTTTTTTATAATTATATTTATATTATTTATTTTTTAATTCGTATGTTATGTCTTTGTAACCCTTTCTATAGAAATGTGTGCGCTTTGGAGCTCTAAACAATAAAAAGGTTTACTTACATTTTTATTTTGATTCATTGAAAAGTTATACACTTTTCGTTTTTCGTTTTATATATATATTTCTGAAATATATCTTTATCGTTTTCTTCATACCTGGGAACATATAACCCCTCGGGGTGAAATATTTTGATATGGATACCTATCCAAAAAACTCGTCAGTAACTTTGATGTGAATAATTAAATTACATATCTATGATAATGTGAAATAAATTTATAGAATTTTCTTATTTAAAAAAAACTAGCATGCTGTGGGTACTAAAAAAATTCTTCTATATATTTTTTTAATATATATTTATCCAGTATATGTCAGTTAGAAAAATTATAATTTTTCAAAATAATTTTTCATGTTCGTATCATTTGCTCTCCACTCCATAGCCTTAGGCATATACATATACACGCACGTGTGTGTGTGTTACTCTTATTCTTATTCACTTATCCTCATACAAAAATAACACCATAATAAAATTATTTTAATAAAATAATAAAAATATATACAGTGAAGCACCGTTTATACGTCTTTCAAGATACTAACGTAAAAGGATTTATAAATGAAAAGACTTATAATCGAAATTTTAATATTTGATTACTATCTAACAATTTAATGACACTTAAACAAAATTTATGTGAAAATACTAATTAATAATGTTTCATAATTTAGTAAATGTATATCTTACTTTTTTGTAGACAAAATTAAATAAAAAAAAAAAAAAAAAAGAGTTATTTAAAGTGAGAAAAATACTATTAATGCATGACTGGGTGCTAATTACATATATCATATAATGAGTATTAAATTACATATCTTAAGATTTATTTTAACCTATTTTGAATATTAATTACATATATTGCGTATCTTTAATAATGAGCATAGGATTTCTGTCCGTACAAATAGTTATTTAATAACATTAAAAATCTTTACTATACGTCTGATTTGCTGCTTGTCCATGAGTATAAAACATTCTACTGTGAATTCAGTTGACTTTTTGATCATTATTCTTCGATCTTTCCTGTGTAATCCATTTAAGATGCTTTCTAGGAAAAAAAAACTGACTTATTTAGAATGAAAAATAATGACAGGTCGAGAAATTTTGCGAATTTTAGTAAAGTGCAAAAGACGTATAACTGATATTAGCGGCGTATAAATAAATAAATTTTGTATTAAAATGAATAAGAATGAATCGGAGCTTCACTAAAGGGACGTATAAACGATATTTTACTGTATATATATATATATATATATATATATATATTTAACAAACCACAAAATTTATTAAATTAAAATTAACGTAAATACGTTATGGAATGTGTAATGTGTGGTGAATTATTAGTGTTTTGCCATCGTCTCATACAATTGCCTATAAAATACTTTTTATAGATTCCTATTGAAATATGAATTGTTAAAATCATGGATCCATTAAAAATAAATTAAGCAAAGACTACATGCAATAGTTAACCAGTTACTTTGTTGGCATATGTGTGTATCTGTGGTTATCTATTTGTCAGTCTATACTTCGTTCTTATTCTTTTCATTTTAATCAAATAAAATGTATATATATTGTTTTACTCTGATACTGTTATTAGCATCTTAATTTCACCCTTTAAGTGTTTGGTCCCCAAACAGCTCAAGTTTATACCATAGACCAGTAAATATAAGACTTGATTAAATTTCGGTTTATTGATTCATGAGATGCAAGGTCCATACAAAGTTATATATAGACCTTTATTTATTTATTTTTTCAGTTTGAATTTATTATCCTTTATATTATTTTTTATGTAATTAATATTATATTTTTTAAAGCTAAATTTTCTTTTCTATTGAATGTAATTGACGGAAGTTCTCTGATACATTTTAATTATGTCAACTGACACGTTTCAGGAAGTAAAATCCATTTTTATTATCCACACTGTAAGCAAAATATTAATATTAATAATGACCATCTTCTGTCAGGTACGATTCCGGTTTAGACCGCTTCAAAACAGAGACTTTTGGTAGCCATTTTTCCCCTTAGAAATGCTTTGTATTTTTATTTTTTTTATTTATTTTTTTTATTTTATTAATCTGCATAAATGTTGCATCATTAGAAAGATCTTTCAAAACTGAAAATTTTTTGTGCTTGCACTTTCCCCTTAATCTCAATATGTAAAAAGATTTCAACGAAAGTTTATAACTACCATTGCAATTCTAAAATACCCATGGAGGATAAAATTAAAATGTAATATAAAATTCAATCATAAAAATTATAGGCTAATAGTTATTACATCATTTTCTTGCAATCATGATAATGTACTTATCTGATATAAACAAACAGTTGATTGTGACGTCATATTTATCAAATCAGTTAAAGTAGGTAAGTTTTCAAATAAGGTACCTAAGGTTACTTCGTTACAAATGTGGTACCTTTCATTTGGTACCTTATTTGTAACGAAGTTTTGATTACATATTTTAGAATTAATTAAAATATGAAAATAATTTCAAAATTGGACATTTAAATTTATGATTGTTGCCAAACAAATTTACCAGTTATTGATATATATCTTTATATATATATATTTCTTTTGTGCGTGTGTATGTCACTGAACTCCTCCTAAACGGCTGGACCGAGTTTAATGAAATTTTTTGTGTGTCTTCAGTTGGATTCGAGAATGGTTTAGATTTACAATTCAGTCCAATTTAAATTGTTTATTTGATTGATTTATCACTTATAAATTATTGTTGATTTTGGAATGTTTCACATTGGATCCGGTTGACTGCGCTACGATCGTATTATCGAATATTCAATAATACGCAAGCGACGTGATGACGTCACTGGCCGTCCGTGGATGCAAGAAAAATATTTCCTATGTTAATCGCCCATTGGATTTTGCTGTAAAATTGATAAAATTTGAATTTTTAATCTCAAAACTCTGTCATCCTTGGCGGAAAAAAAATATCGGCATATCATCTGGCGAACATATTTAACTTCTTTCAAAAATAATTGTTATTTTAACAACTTATATTAAAAGAGTAATGAATAATATGAACAATTTTGAACAATACATATTACGAAAATATACATCTGGCATGTATATTTTCGTATTACGTTTTTGATCGCCAAATACAAAAAGCGCCAAGGAAGACAGAGTTTTGAAATTTAATTTAATTTTTTTTTTTTTTTTTTTTCAATTTGAGAGCAAAATAACTCAATCTAACACATGCATACGATAACTAATACATATCTATACCCAAATACGGGGATTAAAACGAGAAATAATTTTCCTCGATTTTTAATAATTTTTTATAAAAAATCCAATGGGAAATTAACATAGGAAATCATTTTCTTGCATCCACTAACGGTCAGTGACGCCACATTTTGCTTGCGTATATTCTATTGTAATTCCAGTTTGTCCCGACAGTTGATGATGAGATCAAATTCAAGAAAATATTTTGTAACTTCGTGTTATTATTGTTATACAAAAAATTGTGTCCTAATTGAAATTTACATCAAGATGTAATTAGTGTTTGAAGAGTTTTGAAGTGTGCATAAAAAACTATACATTTTGCAAATTTAGTGCGGAACTGGAGTGAGTATTTTATATAATTTTCTATCAAATTTACACGCGCATTGATTAACAACCACCCTAACCTACAAATTTATTTGTGTATCTAATTTATTATATTTTATTTATTTATTTTTGAATGGAACACCTTTAGTATCGGATCCCTTTGGCAAAATTTGAAATTTGGCACCGAAGTAGCTCGGACGCTTCTCGCAAGATCTTTAGTTCCACAATTGAGATAACCATTTCAATTCATCGCAAAAATGGCTTAAAATATTTAAATTCACCAAAGGGGTCCCATACTTTTGTGCGTGTGTATGTTACTGAACTCCTCCTAAACGGCTGGACCGATTTTAATGAATTTTTTTGTGTGTCTTCAGGTGGATTTGAGAATGGTTTAGATTTACAATTCAGTCCAATTTAAATTGTTTATTTAATTGTTAATTATGTCTTTTACGTTATAATCGGAATTCACAGTCACCGTTCACAGCACTCCATACCTGTTTCACTTATATACCACATCCTTACACACTTACAATAAGTTAGTTATTTTTTTCTAGCAAAATATTCTCTAGAAATAATTTATATGGCAAAACAACGTTTGCTGGGTCAGCTAGTATATATATATATATATATATATATATATATTTTTTTTTTTTTTTTGAGGGGGGGGGGGGGCATAAGATGAAATAATGTTTTCACGCGAAAAATTAAAAATTAAAAAATATTAAATTTGCCCATGCATATAAAAAATAATTATTAAAACGAGTCGAAGAAGGAAGCAAAATAAGTAAGTTATATTACGGTAAATACGATAGATAATATGATACGTTATATTAGACCTGTCGTCCTCTGTTAGTAGGTATTTTCGTTAAAAGATCGTTCGGTGCAACTTGCACATTAGTCCCGTCAGGTGCAACTTGCATATTAGTCCCGTCAGGTGCAACTTGCACATTAGTCCCCTTTAAACATAGTGACCAGCAAAGCAAGCAAAGCATTCGTTGATTCACTACCTTAATTGATTTCACATTCCGTCATTTTTGACGGGGTTATATACTAGTATATATATATATATTTCTTTTTTTCTTTAAGTTCTATTTAGAGTTCTGGTTATTTATGTTGTATTATGTTTTGAGGTTCCCTGAATACAAATATCTAATTTTAAGTGGTTGATCTGTGATGTAAATCCAACATCTGCATCACTTAAAATAAATTAGCTTCAGAAAATTGAAATTTGGAATTTTGAAATTTCCTTCAGGTTACCACTTGAAATTTTTAGTCAAGATTAGCATGTTTGTAGGGGGAAAAAAATATATTTATTTAAGAAAATAAATAAATAAATAAATACATAAAGCAATGTATATGATAAGCAATCGGTATAATATGATATGCAATATTATAAGCAGTCGGTAAAAATAATGACTACTTTTATTCTTAATAAGCAGTACTTTTTCTTTACGAATTGAGTAAGTAACGTAGTAAGTAGTGTTGTTAGAAGTGTAGTAAGGCACCTATTACTGTTTTTTCTCTTTTCATTATTTTTTCTTTAATTCTTTCAAAACTGTTTTCATTTAAGCCAGTCGCTTATTAATTGATTAAAAAATTTGCAATCAAACACTAATTATTATATTCATCACCATTTACAGGGGTTGAACTCCTAGCCTCTTTTTCAGGATAATTTCATAAGTGAGATGTTTTTCGCTTTTTCGGCCACCGCACATTTCAGGCAAAAATCTATACTTTATTTTTACGGTAATGTGTCGTGATTAACTAGGATAGAAAGTATTGTAAAAAAAATAGTGGTAACAATAGAGGAGGTAACTTCTCAAATTAGGAATGTATCCTGAAACAAATAAAAATAATGCGGAGAGTATGACCCCTACGCTTAACACTAGGTTTTAGGTGCGTTTTATAGCAATCAGTTATTTATTTTATACACATTGAAACTGTGATGAAGTTCAACGAAGTAAAATTCTTTTTATGATTCCGATATTATAGTCATTAAAAGGTTTCATTTTCTTTTGGTTGGGAGGAAGGGGTTTTAAGAAATATTCATTTTTGAGGCATTACTATTAAAACACTTCATTAAACTGGATTCTCTTTTCTTTTCTTTCCTTCATTTCTATTTTTTCCGCCAAAAACACAATTTCTGTTTTCTCAACAACTTTTTTTTTTTTTTTTCTTTTGATGATTTCATAAATTAAACCTTTTTAGTAGGCAATTATATAAAAAAGTTTAAATAATTGAGAAAAGATATTTTTACTTCTGATATTCACAAAGAAAATAAATATATAAACTGATTAAGCATAAATTATGCCTTAAAAAAATTTCTGCTAACGAGGAATTAAAAGACTTATATTTTAAAAATGTTTAGCATCTTGAATACGATGTAAATTTAATCAAAAAGAAAAGAAAATGAAAAAGAAAAGAAAAAGAAATTATACGTTTTAAATTTATAAACAGTGTTTTTTTCTATAAAAAGAAAAAATGTTTTGTCAAACAGAAGCACTGTATAAAAAACCTAAATAAAGTAATAACTTCGTAAGTCAGAAATTTTTTTTATTTTTTTATTTATTATTATTATTATTATTATTATTATTATTATTATTATTTATTTTTACAATCTAATAATATTATTAATGATAGGATGATAACCGTCAAAATAAATTCTGTTCTATTTTTTTCCCCCTTAGAATCGTAAGATTTAAAAAGTCATTAATTCAAAAAAAGTAAAAGAAAATCTTATATAAATTCAACTAAGCCAATCGTTAAATAAAATGTTTTTATTAATAACTAGCTGGCTTTGCCCGATTCTCTGGTCATTATATTGAAACGGATTCTAAAAACACAATAATAATAATAATAATAATCACTGAAATCAAAATCTAAGTTAAAGTTCTCGCTACCTTTCGTAGCGGTTTTCCCACTCGCCACACTTCACAAAATCCTTTTATAGTGCATGTCGCATACATATACTTAACCGACACATTAAAAAATCGAGATTCTGAGATTATTTGAAGTAGATTTATGCTTTAAAAAGTGTTTTTCAGCCATCCTCTCCCGTCTTTAAAGGAAAGAAGGAGGAGAAAATTTTGCAAAATCTCTTTATATTATAAGATAAATCTAACTTACCCACACATAAAAAATCTTCTTCCTAAGATAATTTACTGCTGAGTTACGCATGAATATATATACCACCCCCCAACTCCCTAGGGGCGGTAGGGTGGAATTCCCAAAATCACATTGTAGTATGTGTTAAATACGCATAAGCACTCCACACATCAAAAATTGCCCTTCTAAGATAATTTGGAACACAGTTACGCATGCAAACTTGTTTTTTAACCCTCCAACCCTCAACGGGGGCGACAGTACGGAATTTCAAATAATCCCTTTGTAGTTTGTGTGTGTTGAGTATGCATAACCTATCAACATATCAAAAATCGTTTTCCTGAGATAATTTGGAACAAAGTTACTCTTTAAAACGCGTTTTTGCCCCTACCCTCACCCTTAAAGGGGGTAAAGGAGAAATTTCACAAAATTGCCTTTATAGTGCGTGTTGGGAACGCATAACCATCCCGCACATAAAAAATCGCCTAAGATAGTTCGGAGCAGAGTTGGGCATGGAAACATAATTCCCTTACACACACACACCCTCAAGGGGGATAATGTAGAATTTTAAAAAATGCCTTTGTAGTGCGTTTCTTGAGTACGCACAAGCAATCGACATATGAAAAAATCGCTATTCTGAGATAATTTGGACCAGAGTTACTTTAAAAAGCGTTTATTTCGCCCTCCCCCGCCCTCGAAAGGGGAGGTGGTAATTTCGTAAAATCACTTTATACTGCGTGTTGGAAACGCATAAACAACCCACACATAAAAATCAATCTTGCCGAGATAATTTGAAGCAAAGTTATGCTTATAAACGGGTTTATTGTCCCCCTCACCCCCAAGGGGGGAAAGGTGGGGACTTTCGCAAAATCCTGTTACAATGGGTGTTGGACACGCGTAAAATAGCCACACACTAAAATTTGTGACCTCAGCTAGTACAGATTTTCCTGGACGAATTTAGCGCTAAAAGGGGGGTTCGAGTTTGCTTATAGATTTTTTTTTTTTTTTTTTTAACAGGGATACAGCAAAAAATTCTTTATCATTATGGCCTATGAGCTGAAATCATATGCATGTAAATGCGTTTTTCGATTGAGCTAAAAATTTATTTACGTACTGTAGGTCACCATCGCTTGAACCATAAAGATTCTGGTGAATATATCATTTATAGATTTTTTTTTCTTTTACAGGGACACAATGAAATATTTTTATCATTATGCCTATGGGTATAAATTATTTAAAGCGCGATGGTGTCTAAACGCATTTTTTGAATGAACTCAACATTCATACATACGTTACAGGTCGCTGTTCCATAAACCATGAAGATTTTTTGTGAATCCAATTTATAAATTTTAGAACCATTTATAATTTTTTTTTTTTTTTTTTTTTCCCAGGCTCTTAAAGAAAAATATATCATTATTATGGCTCATGAGATCAAATTATTTAAAATGCGATAGCGTCTAAATGCCTTATCCGAGCAATGTGAAAGTTTATGTGCATGCCATAGGTAATCATTGCACGAACTTTATTGATTTTGGTGAGTCTAGTATTTACAGATTTTTACAGGGACACAACAAAAATTTATCATTATGATCTATGGGCTCAAATTATTCGAAGGGCTATTATGATTTTCAATTTGACTTATTTAACGATTTCTCTTACTTTATACAACCGTTAATTACTTAATGTTCGGATTGGATTGGTTTGGATATGGGAATAAGGCCGATTGACTGCGGTAGGTCCTAGGCCTGAGGGGTAGTGCCCTCCGTGGGGTTCTGTCTAAGGGTTCCTAACCCGTATTTACGCAAGTTTCGGAGAAAGCCACGGAAAACTCGGAATGGCTAGGCCGACGAACGCGACCTGGGATCGAACCCTGCACCTCATGTCTGTCTACCAGCTTTGAGCGTAGAACCACTCGGCCGCTGTTGGCTATTTAATGTTCGAAAAGTCGAATGGAGTCACACTAGAATTTTTTTTTTTTTTTTTTTTCTTTCAGGAATGAGAACTATTAGTTTCAATCTACGGATTTTTACAATACCAGTTTTACGATTGTTGGACATTTATCGAAATCGAAAATTTATCGAAAATATGATTGAATAATTTGAAAGCGATGTTATCATTTGAAAAGTAGAAAAAAAAAAAACTAATAGTCCTCCGTACTGAACTAAATTCTGCTTTTGCCAGAATTTCATCTTTTTTTTTTTTTTTTTTTTTTTTTTTTTTTTAAGAAAAAGAAAAGAAAAGAAAATTAATAATAATCAGTTTTGAAACTGAAAGTATCGAAAAAAGTTTTCTTTAATAGTTTTGAATTAAGAAATAAAAAGCGCGCGTGGAAAATAATATAAAGAATAAAACAAGATAAATGAATCTGAGTTTGAGTTGGCAATTTTTTAATATTATATTTAAAAAATAAATAATGAAAAATATTAGGTGTGCCGAAGAATGGTGTTGCTTTTTGAATTTGACAAAATTGACCACGGAAAAGTTTTCTGGACAACATTTAAATAAGCTTTATTTATTTTCTTCTTCTTCTTCTTGGTGCCTTTTAGACTTTCAAAACATGTCATGATACGAAAAATGTTGTCATTATTTTTTTTCCCAATTCAGTTCAAAGAAAAAGTCTTTATTTATTTATTTGTTAATTATTTGCAGATTCAGATTCATTTAATACTTCACTTCTTAAAATCTGTGTAAATTCTTTGAAGTTTTTTTGACAATACGAAATAATGTCATTTTGAAGTTATTTGTCATTTTTGAAATATTGTCATTTTATAAACTAATTATTATTATTTTCTAAAAAAAAAAAAAAAAAAAAAAAAAAAAAACTATTGGTAGTAAAATTTGGTATCATAGCTCATGACCGCCAGACTTTTACCGATATAGAAGTCGGGACTTAGAAAAATGCAGCTTATGGTATTGAAAGATCTCCCTGTAAGAAATCCCGTGAACCTGGAAAAAGCAAGAATGTACGGCGTACTTCCTTTATTGAATAGCTGTCACCTCACCCTCACCCTTCCCTTTTTCTTCAAGAAATGTCTTAAAAGTTTTCCTGTCAGGTTTTGCAAAAAAGGTGCAATTTCTGTTTATACATTTTTCTTTTATGTTCGGGACGGTAAGCAACATTCCGTTTAAGTGTCAAAAAAGTTAGCGGTACTATTTTACATACAAAGATAGCGACAAGCAAGAGACGTTAAAGTATAAAACTATTTATTTTATTTTGCCACCCAAGACGTTTTCCCGCCGTTTTAGATCCAGAAAAAAAGAGCGCTGGTCTAAAATTTTGAATTTCGTAAAACGCATCTTCTAAAAACTTACTTCTCAAATAAGAAAGAAAAGAAATTTAAATGTTAAAGTGATAATATATGATTCTTCGATTAATTTTAAGTATAATATTTCCAGAATTTTTATTCATTTATTTACATAAAAAAAAAAAAAATAATAATAATAATAATAATAATAATTTATTCCTTTATTATTATCGTTGTCGTTATTATTAGTTTGAATCGATGCTATTAGCCGAATTAATAGCCGTCACTAGTCTTCACTTGCCTTTGTTTTGAACAATATATAGCAGAAATCTAGTCTTCTAAGGAACTGCACAAACGATTTTGATAAGAAATTATAGTTAGATATAATGTAACTGGAACTTATTTTTACTTACCTCCAGGAAAATTAGCTGTGACTTCGGTCACCCAGGCTTTATACACACACACACACACACATATATATATATGTGTGTGTATGAGCTTGTATTAGGATTTAATATTAGAGGATATTTTAAATTACTTTCAAATTCTTAATACGTAATACAAATAGCAAGTTCTATTTAAAATTAGGCAGTTAAACACTCTCCTATTCTTTATTATTATTATTTTTTTCTTTTTTCCCCAATTGATTATCTTTTGTCTCCTACGACCTTACAAAAGGAGAAATATGAACAAATGAAAATACAATTGCTTTAGTACTTTGAGATTCTTAATTCATAACAGCTAGAAAGTGTTTTTAAGGGACTTGGCATATTTCACGTCACTACCGAAATAGGTTTTCTATAAAATCATACATTTCCATTTCATATTTATAAACTGAATTAAGTTAGGTTTGTTCTGCAAAATTACAGGCGACAACTCTTATGGTTTTTGCCAGACTTTCTATCGATTTTTAATCTTTAAATTGAATTTTATCACTTTGCAATTTTTCATAAATTCGAGAACTTTAAAATGCAGATATTTACTTCTACAGATATTTAAGAAAAGACTTAAGAAAAGGCTTAATACTTTTTTAGTGTCTTTAATGAAAACTACTTAAAAAGAATCAGATATATTAGAGGATTCTGAAATTTATTAATTTGTTTTAAAGAAAAAATAAAAAAGTTGCATGTTTAGATTTTAAAAAAAAAAAAAATGCTTTTTGTTAAACTTTTTTTAAAAATATTTATTCTTTTAGAGGTATTGCAAAATCCGTTCCTAATTCTTTTAAGTACTTTCTATTAAACATCCGAAAAAAAATTAAGTCATTTCTTTAATACCAGTAGAAAGTTTAGCAATTTGAAGGTCACCAATTCATGAAAAAATTCAAACTGAGAAAATGCGATTTAAAAATTACAAATCTGTAAAGAATACATTAAAAACAAAAAATAATTGTTGGCTGAATTAATATTTTATTGAACAAATCTAATCTAGTTCAGTTTGTAATTTTTAAAAGGAACATTAGGCTATTATATGAAACCTATTTCAGTCGTGCATCAAAGGTTTCAAGTTTCCTTGCTGAATTCTAATAAATTACATTCTCAATCAAATTTATATCATGCAACATATCATTTGTAAAATCAGGTTATAATACAAAGTAAAAAAAAAAAAAAAATTGTTTTTTTATAATTAATTCATTTTTATTTATTATTAATAATATTATTAAATCTTTAATTTCTTAATAGATGAAAGGCAAGAAAGAGCTATTTTATTTGTAAATATTATTATTATTATTATTATTATTATTATTATTATTATTATTACACTAGGGACTCTGCCCCCTGCTCGCTCCACTTACCAACCCCCTAGGAAGGCTTCGCCTCCACCCGACTAGCTTCACTTAACCTCTGTAGCGCTCCCGTCTATTCGCTTCTTACTTTTCACTGAATAGGAAAATGAATACTGCATAAAACAAGAAAAAGCAATATATATATATATATATATATATATATATATGGAAATAACCGTATTGAATGTCAAATTAAAATACTTAATATTTAATACCACTTTTTTTTTTTTTTTAATGAAATGATATGCTAAAAATCAGTATTTTTTTTTTTTTTTTTTTTTTTTTCAAAAGAGAAAGAAATTCATAATATCTAGACCATTTTGTATTACAGATATAGTATATGAACACTTTGGCAACGTTTAAGTTTTTACCACTATTTGGAGATGAATTTTTTTGGTAGAATTCCTTATTAAAAAAAAAAAAAAAAAAAAAAAAAACTTTTAAGGAAATTAGAATAACCTTTAAAAAAATTTCAACCTATTTTTTCTAATGCCCGTACTTCTTACTATTGATTTTTTAAAAATAAATTTATGGCAGTACATAATACTCTCTGTATATTTTTATTGTATTGCTAGATAATAATTTTAAACATTCGAAAATAACGAAAAGTTTATTATTTTTACTATTTTAATTTGGGAAAACCTCCTGCAGCTTCAATTATTAATTCTCTTCCGTGCTTTTCCATTTTGCCGGCGGGGCCGCTGTAGCCCAGTCGGTAGAGCGCCGGCCTCGTAATTCGAAGATTGAAGGTTCGGTACTTGAGCCGGCCAAAGACCGTCGTGTACACTAATGGTGTCTGGTGCACGTAAAATCTGTCGTGGCCGCAATGTCCTCCATGTTCCCATCAAAAATTATACCTCTGGGGGTCACCGAAGCGAGAGTGCCATCCCTTCCGTGGAGGATCAAAATTGTGATGGAATGTGTCCAAACCACCTCTAGGGGTGTGTCCGAGACCGTCGCCAATTGCCTATCTGCGCAGCGGGTCCCGGACAAAATCCCCGCCGGACAAAAGCTCCAACGGACAAAAGCCCCACGGAACAAAATCCCCACTAACGCTCCAATATACCTGGGGGGGCTAAGGGGGGGCCACAGTGAGTATAGGAAACAAAAATATTTTTTAAAGATTTTAATGAAACTTTGTTTAATTATGATTAGAGTTTTAAGAAATCTATACTGATAGTTACATATATCTGAAAGGGAGGGGTTTACGATTAAAAAATGTAGATTTTAAAGCAAATTTCAACAAATTACGGAGGGCTTGAGGGACATACGAGGTTTTTTTTTTTTTTTTTTTTTTTTTTACAAATTTCAATGAAATGTTTTTTTTTTTTTTTTTTTTTAATTATCACTCACTGCAGTTTGTATATTATGTTAAGTATAGCTGTACAAAGTAGGTAATATTTTAAAATATAGTATATATGATTCATTTAATTCATATAAATGTGGTTTCAAAAACTATCAATAATTATAAAATAATACTTTTTTTCACCTAATAATAGTATAAAAATTTCACTTTTCAAAATTTTTTCTTATATTTTCTTTTATGGTCTTGCAAAGGTTTTGGAAAAATTTGGGCTCATGTAAAACTTGTTTAAATCTCTCTACTCTTCATAAGCCGTGGTGGCCTCTGTTGCTTCTTATTATTATTTCAGTTTCATTTACACAAGGTGTTTCAAAAGTCTGGAAATATCAAAATACATTGAAAGGAAAACAGTTTCGCTAAACACATTGATTTCAAAAGTTTCGTCCATTCAAATGATCTACCAGACACGGTATTATAGGCCCAAGCAAAACACTAATTCAATTTTTCAGATGAAAATTTTTTTAAGCTTTATTTAATTATTCTTTAGAATTTTAAAAAATATAATGAGAATTACATATATCTGAATGAAACATGTTTTTTTTTTTTTCTTTTTTCTTTTTTTTGGGGGGAGGGGGAGGGGTGTGTAGGGACAAGGGGGGGAAAATGCAGTTTTTATATATAATTTCTACGGATTATAAAAAATAGAAAAGTTTTTTTTTTTTTTTTTTTTTTAATTTTAGTGAAATTTTCTTTAATTATCATTCACTCTAATATGCATTTATATTAAATATAAGTGTAGTTATGTTAATTTCTACTTTTTTCTTTGCTGGTCTTGAAAAGGATTTCGGAAAGGTTTGGCGCCCAACAAAGTGGTTTGATCTGCTCCACCCATCTTAAGCCATGGCGGCCTCTGCTCTTTCTTGTTATTTTTGCTTTATTTGTTTGGATTTTGCCCTTGTTTCACATAGTTTTCCTTGCTTTTAATTCATATATATATATATATATATTATTATTATTATTATTATTATTATTATTATTTTCAGAGTTACATGCATATTTATGTGGGGAGGCTAGAGGGCAGACTGAAAAGAAAAGTGTTTTTACAGAAAACTTCTACAGATAACCATGTAACTTTGTATAGATAACACTTACACTTTAAAGAAAGATAGTGAAGGTTGAAAAAGAGCTAAAATTTAGACATCATTACTACTCGTTATATGTGTGGATTAATGTATATGGATGCTTTTAATTTCTGTCAAGATAGTTTGTGTGTATATATATACAATATATAATAGTATTACGTGAAAGATTATAGACAAAAAAAAAAAAAAAAAAATAATAATGATTATTATTAAAAACATCTTTATTTATTAAAAGTGAAAATTTTAAATGTTTAAATTAGTTTGTTTAATAGAACTATTTGCGGTTTCAGTTGGAAAATCTATTTAAAAAAAAATTAATCTATTTTCTTTTTTTCTATGAATGATTAAAAATAAAATAAATAAATAAATAAATTAACTAAAAACTTTAGAAAATTAATTTAACTAATATATATCTATATAGTATATATTTATAATAAATTAGTCGAGATTATTTGGTAGTATTGTTTCGGGTTTTAATACTAAAAAAAAAAAAAAAAAAAAAAAAAAAAAAAAAAACTGTTTTAAAATACTTTTAATAATAAAAGATTATATATATATATATATGAATGATTATAAAGAAAACCTAGTTATAAAAATATTTAATGAAGTATTCTAAGTAAAAAAAACTAATTTACTAATTAAAAATAAATTTTTTAAGATTTAAATTAAGTGAGATTGCTTAATACTATTGTTTGGACTTCTAGTTAAAAAGTGTATTTAAGTTGCCGAACGGTTTTCGATGCTAGTAGAATGGAAATGTCGAGTTCGATCCCAAGTAGCTTTCGTCAACCAAGTTGTTCAGAGTTTCCCATAGTTTTCTTCAAAACTTTATCAAGTATAGTCTAAGTCTGTTTAGGGCTTCACCCCCCCCCCCCCCCCATTCCCACCAGGAGAGCTTTTCACGCAGATGTAGGGCACTCACGTTTTCAACGGCCTTTAACACTGCCACAATCACCACGAAGATATATTTTAATATAAAAGTTTTTTTCTATAAATGATTACACACACACACACACATATATATATATAATTTATAGCAATATATATTAATTAAAAATTAATTTAATTATTAAAAATATATTTTTTTAATAATTCAATTAGTTGAGATTGCTTAATACTATTGTTTGGTGGTTTAAATAAAAATTCTATAGTATTTCAAAATGTTCTTAAATATAAAAAGATTTTTTTACTATCGACGATCATAGAAATAAGGATCTAATTAAAATTATTTAATTTAAAAGGTCTAATTGAAAAACTAATTTAACTACTAATATTAAAAATGTGCATTTGAATAAAAGAAAAAAAAAAGAGAGAGAGAGAGAGAGAGAGAGAGAGAGAGATTGCTGGAATATTAATGCTTGGGATTTTAACTGTGAAGCTTATTGTAAAATATTTTTAATAAAAAACATTCGATTTGTACACCCCCCAAAACCCTTAAATACCCATTTTGAACGGTCTAACTCAATTTCTATTTTTTTGCCCCTTCGCCTTCCCCCTTTTCCGGTCTTCCTCATAATTTTAGACTTTCGAAAATATTGTCATTCTGTTTGTAGGTTCATAAAACCTATATGCACTAATTTTAAACAGTCTAACGGTATTTTTACTTTTTTGCCTCTTTGCGCTGCTTTTAATCATTTTACACTTTCAAAAATATCCTCATTTGATTTGTAGACTCCCAAAACCCTTATATACCTATTTTGAACGATCTAACTAAATTTCTATTTTTTACCCCCTTTGCCCCCCCCTCCCCTCCCTACTTTCCGATCTTCCTAATAATTTTAGACTTTCGAAAATATCCTCATTCTATTTGTAGGCCCCCAAAACCTGCATGTGTCAATTTTAAACGATCTAACGGTAATTTAATTTTTTTGGTCCTTTCGCCCTCCCCCTCTTTCCGAGTCGACTAATAATTTTGCACTTTCGAAAATAACCTCATTTAATTTGTAGACCCCAAAAACATAGTAAAATTAAGAATAACAGAAGATTAAATGTCACCGAAATCCACATTAACCAAAAATAATTTATTTATAAGTAAATTAATAATAACCCGTGAAGAATTTAGTACAGATAAGAAAACAATTAACAGTTAATAACTTGAATAAAATATGAAGTATCACACCAAGTTTCTAGTGAGAAAAGAAACAGATTTATTGAATGCTTTATTTTATCGCGATTTTAATTAATTTTGAAATGTTAATTTTATCCAAAATATCATACATAGGGCCTTTGTCCGGGCTAAGTGGGTCTTTTGTCCGCGGGGATTATGTCGGGGCCATCGCGAGGATGCTCAGAGCAGTTTTAAAGGGCTTGCTCCTGACCGGTTTTTACTGCCGATGACGTCAACAATGTGATCTGACTTGAAAGAAGGAAGCTTCCTTTTGCCTTTGCGTTTGCTTGTCTTACGTTGTTTTTGATTATTTATGTATACTTTTTCATTAATACTTATTTTGATAAAAGTTTTTTGTGAATTTTTAACACAGTTTTCATTGGGAGAGAATTAATGGAAAGAAGTGTTGTGCTCCTCAGTGCAGATCAAATTATGATACTGAAAAAGAGTATATTACTGTTTTTAAATGAAAGCTGAAAAAAAAAAAAAAAAAAAAAAAAAAAAAAACTACAAATTTTAAGTGTGATAAGTTTGCACTCAGAAAAACACGGTGATTTTACGTTAAAAGATTTTAGATATAATCTGCCTAATGAAAATAAAGATGTAGAGGAGTTTCAGAAAATTTTTAGGATGTTTTCAACAGTACAGATGATATTGAAATCACATATAAAGTTATGTCAGTTTTAATATTTATTGCAGGGTATATTGCATTTAAAGTATCAAACAAACTGAATTGCAAAGAATGTATTTCAACAATAGTGAAAGATAAGATTTTAGATGTAGATTGTTCTCCTGGTGTTTATGAATATTTATTTTTATGTGATAGAGGTAGGCTTAAATGGCCACAAGCCATATTAATTTTCATGATTGTAAATTGTTTTCAAATTTTTAATAAGTTAATAAGCAGCAAACATGAAAATAATTTTTTAATGTTTTCCGAGCCCAAAAAACTAATTATGTAATTAACCATTGAAAAACCAGAAATATTAGGAATAGATTTTTCGAATAGATGCATTTGTGGAAATGATTTGTACTATATTATTAAATAATGCTTACCTGGAATAGCAAATATTTTGTTGAATAACTATACCAAAATTAAAAATGACAGTAAATATTTTAGTGGCACAAAAAGAATTGTCAGTATTAACTAATACATGGATTCTTATGCAGAACATTGATTCTATTCATCAATTATTTAATATTATTTTTAAGTATTATTTATTTTTTCGATTGTATTATATATTGTACTGTATGTTGTATTATATATTTTCTATTTATTTATATGCATAGAAGTATTGTAACTAGGAACTAACTCCTCGCCTAGTCCTATGGCACAAAAAGAGGGCATGGGCAGGGCTAAAGGGGCAGGTCATTTGGCGCTCAACCATGAAATAAATAAAAGAAAATTTTAGAATTGTAAAGTTTTTCTTTTCTTTTTTTCTCATTCTCATTATTATTATTTTGTTTGACTAAAAGTGCCGTGAAAGAACCCTAATCATGCTATTCGACCTAGCAATTCAGAATTTTCCCTGGTTTTCTCCGAAACACGCATGATTTCAGGCAAGGACCCCTTAGAGATACTCCTTATTTATTAAGTGTAAGCACCATAACTCAATGGATGCTGAGGAGTGCGGTAGCCCCTTCAAACAGAAATATATATCAATTAAAACCGCCTCTAAACCTATTTTAGATTATTTTTCATGGTAAATTGAACATATTAGGACTGAGGGCCTGTTAGTCTCAATCTGGGATTTTTGCGTTGTCGATTTCGATAGTTGGACATTTGTCGAAATCTAAAATTTATCGAAAATATAATTGAATAATTTGAAAGCGATGTTATAATTTGAAAAAAGAAAAAAAAAAAAAAAAAAAAAAAATCTAATAGTCTTCCGTCCTAAACTAAATTCTGCTTTTGCCAGAATTTCATCAAAATCTTTTATTATTATTATTATTATTATTATTATTATTGAAAGAAAAAGAAAAGAAAATTAATAATAATCAGTATCGTTACAAGCGATATCGAAAAAGTTTTTTTTAATAATTTTGAATTAGGAAATAAAAAGTGCGCGTGAAATAATATGAAATAAAAATAAGTAAAAAATGAATTTAATGATTTATTGTTTTTTTTTTTTTTTTTTTTCTTTCAAAAAAAAAAAATAAATAAATAAATAAATAAATAAATTAATGAAATTCTGGCAAAGGCAGAATTTAGTTTAGGAAGGAGGACTATTATTATTATTATTATTATTTTACCTCATTGGTCTTGCGTCTTAAACTGCAATCTGTCTTTATAGTATTGAAATAAAGGATAAAAGAAAGTCGTATGAGTGACACATTATATTACTTTTTTCCCTTGAATGTTCACACACATTCTGCTTTTTTCACGAAGGTCTACCGTAAAATGGTGACTATGTTTTAATGTGTCAGATGCTGTCTATATTCATAAAAATTCTTATATATATATATATATATATATATATATATATATTCAAAATTAAAACAATAAACTGAAAAACTTTTATTGGCAGATATCTAAATTAACCCTACATGGCTATAAAATTGATATTCTTTCGTTAAAATTCTGTAAGATTGCGTCAAATTATCTTATAATTCATTTTTTCTGATTATTACATATAATTTAATACAATAGTTATTTTATAATTAAAATTTATAATAATCATAAAAAATTGATTCTTCATCTTATAATATGAAATTGCTTCGCTTAACAATAGTTACTACAATAATCTCTTTTAAAAAAATTAAAGTATTTTCTCTCAGTTGTATGGCCTACCACAGATCGAGAAGTGATGGCTTCGACCCGAGGTTGTGCTCATTGACTTAGCCGTTAGGAGGTTTTCGTGGTTTTCTCCGAAATTCGTGTAAATACGGGCTAGAAGCCTTTAAAAATCCCTTAAAAAGGCCTCCATGGAAGGCATTCCCCCTTTAGGCCTAGGACCGTAAAGTAGTCAATCGGGCTTAAACCCCACAACAAACCAACCATCTCTCAATTTTATAAACTAAATAAATAAAATAGCGCTAAAAGAATAAGTGTTTTAACTTGACCTATTTTATCTGAACTAAATCGTCCTTAGGATCTTAAAAAAATAAAATAACAATAACAATAAGAATAAGAATATTATTTGCGTTAAATTTTAAGATATTTTTTTAATTTAAAATTGCAGCATTCTTAACCGAAACATTGAAACATGTATCAAAGTAAAATGAAAATGCGTGAAATTTCAAAATTTTATTCAAATATCAAAAAGTCAAATATTTTTTTTTATTTATTTATTTACTTATTTATTCATTTCTTGCACCCATAAAAATCTCAATCCATCCTGTTAAAAATGCTATCAATATGAATGTTTCAACTCATTTTCTGGAAAATAGCAATAGTTAATGTATGTTTTATCTCTCAGCATTAAATATACACATCAAGAGTCACATTTACTAAGAAATTTAAATTCGTTTACTCTGTACGTAAGTTTCTTAACTTATGGAGAAAATGATATAAAAATTGTCATTTAACAATTATATATATATGAGACCTCTCTTCATTGTTTTGTAATATACCAACAAATTGTAAGCGAAATTTGTCTCTGCATACATATTTTTTTTCCTCCATAATTTTTATTTTAAATTTCTTATGAAAGCATTATACAATTTTTTCTGTCTCATTTTCCTAAAACTTCTAACATTTACCGGTTTGTCAGTAAGTATGCAAGTCAGAAACCTATTTACCCTTTTTGTTGTTTAACACATCGTATGCTTTGCACTCCTAAACCAGTTTTTCTAACAATACTTACAGCCGAATACTTGTCTTTTGTGAGTCGAGTGCAGAAATTGTATCTGTTTCCTTCTGATTTACTTCGAAAACGAGCGAATGTATTCTTTGTTTATATACAGTAGAACTTGGATAATTCGAAGTTGAAGGGACCTGAGAAAAATTTGAAATATCCAAAAATTCGAATTACATATAAAGGCATGAGAGTGCAGAAAATTAAAAAAAGAGGAAACACGCGTGTTCATAAAATTAATTTCAAATGAAAAATAACGCGTGTGGGGAAAACTGTACAAATGTGTTCATAAAATTTATTTCAAATGAAAAAATAATGCTCACAGGAAAAAACTATACAAAATATTTTTAAAGTGACAAATTAAACTAAAAGAATAACACATCAGCACAATAAAACATGTATAAAAAAAAAAAAAAAAGCATTTGCTAGCAATCAAAATGGACAAAAAAAATTACATGAGTGAGAAATATTGAATAATTCTGTTCTTTTATATGCTATAGAATATGATAAAGCATGTTTTAAATGAATATTGACATTTACATTTTGCATGGAAAAATATTGAGAATCTAAAGTTTTTCGTGGAGTGTTTGAACACTGATCGTTATTGGAGTTTGATTTTAACAAAATAGAAAATCGCGAAATTAACGAAAATCACAAAAAAGCGGAAAATCGCGGATCCGCGGAAAATTCTCATCCCTGCATATACTATTTCATACTTGCCAACATACTGATTAAAATTCCGTAGTATTGTTAGCCCAGCCTTCTTTTTCACATCAGTAACCTTTTCAGAGTATTTTTCTTCTTATTTAATCGCAATTGCATTCGCAAAATATTACTTTAAAAATTTACTGGTGTGTAAAAAAGGGCGGGACTAACAACACTACAAAATATTAATTAGGATATTGGCAAGCATGCTATTTTGTCAAAAAGAAGAGATAAATTTAAAAATTTAAAACTCTGCGATCAAAGATTTAACATATAAACTTTATATCTAAGAAAACTACTACATCCACCCCTACCCCCACCCATTAAATCAATATTTTTTACGAGCTTAATTATTCAACACTTTTTTTAAAAAATAGTCACATATTTTTTATTGCTTCTTCAAGTACAATCTTTGTATCATAGCATATGATTTGAACCTATCAGTTGATATAAAAATAGAATCTTCTACATCAGACATGACTTTCAATTCAAAAAACCCTCGAAGTTCATGTATATGCACCATATCTTCTGATGCACTACGTAGGGGCTTTTCTTGTATTTCCTTATCCTTATTTTGAAAGACTATTAAAATAAATAATGTATTCTAGCTGAAAAAATCTTGGGAAAAATTTTATTATAACATTTTAAAGTTAATCGTAAAAAAAATTCGAATTATCCAAATAGAATTCGAACTATACACGATTTTTTTACATTATTTTAATACAAAATTCAAGGGACCGAGTAAAAAACTCGAATTATCCAGAATTTCGAATTCCAGAAGTTCGAATTATTCAAGTTTCACTGTATATATATATATATCGAAAATAAAATAAAATAAAATAAAATAAAACAAAATAAAAATAATGATATTTTTAAAATATGGAAAAATCTCCTGGTTCAACATCTGTATGTTATTATTATTATTTTTTTTAATACTAAACCAGTTTTCCATAGCAACTCATTCAGTCAAATACATTTCTATTCTGCAAAATTATACTATACGTTAGAATTTTCTTCCATGCTTACACGAATAATTCAAATATTTTTTTTCCACAGTCAAAACAAAGAATTATGTATTTTTGAGAAAAATGAATCAATTTAGACTTTAACAATCATTATGTAACATTAAAAATACTAGATAACTATTTTTAATAAAAATTCTTCTTACATTTATAGGGAAAATAAAAACCTATTTTTCAATAAAAATATTTTATAAATAAATGGATAGTAGTAATTATATCATTGTGAATTAAATTATTTGTTTCAGTTAATAATTTATGGTCCGAATACTTTAGCCATTTTTGAATAGAGAGCAAAGAAGAAGAAAAAAAATATCTGAAGACAATATTTAAATCAGATTTTTCTTTCTCTCTTTCTTTCTTCTTTCTTCTTTTTTTCTTAAGGTAAAATTAAGTATAATACTCAATGTGTAGTAATATAGATCTACAAAAGATTGTAAGTAACCAATTTTTAGAGTGAATTCATTTCCAAAAAAAGAAAAAATATATAACTTCAATCGGAAAAAAAGTCCCCAAATCATGGCTAATTTTCCCGTTTTAGTAACCTAATTAACGCCAAGTGAGTAAAAAGGTCTTCATAGCATCTATAAAGCTATCAGGTTAGCTATTCCCCGAGTATAGTGCGACGTAAAGAACCCAACCAACCATTTTGCCGGCGAGGATTTAAAATTGCCCAGAATGATATAACCGATGCAAGAAGAGTAATTGTTCCAAAACACATCGAAGAATAATAAGAAAAAGATTAGAGACACGAACGTCTACTTATTTTATTTTACTTATTTTATATTTTTAAGAATTATTTTTCTGAAGTTTTGCTTAAAGCTTGCTTTTAAAAGTGTTGTCCCACAAAAAATATAAAAAAATTTTGTCAGATCCATAATAACGTATTTAAATAAACTCTAAATTTGAAAAAAAAAAAAAAAAAAAAAAGAGAGAGAGAGAGAGAGAGAGAGTGAGAGAGAAAAAGAAAGAAAAAATCCAAGTTACAAATTTATTTTTAGTCCATAAATGTATTGTTGTCGCCAGTAAATTTTGCTTGGCAAGATTTGCGCCGGCGAAATGAAAAGTATCTTCTCTCTTATCTACTTCTTAAATTAACAAAGAATAAAATCCACTTGATTCATTATAAGAATTGTAGGTGATGAACTTTTTTCTTGCCATAATTAGAAATATGAAAAGTATCAAGGAAATGTCTAATTCCGTAACGTTAAAAAAATTATCAATGATAAATAAGAAGATTTTTTTCATTTATAATTGAGTTTGAATTTAAATCTAAATATTTTTACATGCAAAAATATATCCGAGGTGTTTTAAAATATGTTTTTAAATAGAAAAGATAAAAACACTTTAATGGCAAAAAGAAACTCTGTCAGTTGTACAGACACAACATCATTTCCTTATTCACAAAAAAAAAAAAAAAGAACACATTAAATAAATAAATAAATAAAAAATAAAATAAAATAAACATAAGTTGCCAGTAATAAAATTAATTTTGTAAAAGTAGGAGGGGAAAAAAAGCGTTTATTTATTTATTTATTTATTTTTTTTTTTTTTTTTACACCATTGATAACATTTTATTTTCCCGTGAAAAATGATGCCATGACAGAAAAATAACTTCATAAGAGAACCTTTTTCTTTAATGGCAAATAGAGTACCTTTATAAAACCGATGTTTTTAATTAGTAACTTCGTTAATTAAAATGATTGAAATTTTTAAGTAGCTGAAATGCCTTCCTCGAAGTAGTCGGAATACACTGATATATCTCATGACGCGGAGAACCCTGCCTTCCGCGAGAAGTTGCTGGCACAAACAAAAAGAATTGACGCCAGCGACAGAAACTTTTTTTTTTTTTTAATATATAGAGAAAAATAAATTTTATTGTGTAAGTAAATAAATTAATTTTAATGTTTGTATTTTTTTACTCCATAAGACTTTATAATAAATCGCATTTTTAAAATAAAACACGTTTTATAAAATATGTATCAATCAATATGAATATTTTTAGTTCCTTTCGTTCTATAAGTATGGGGAAGGCAGGTATGCGTGAAGTTGTGGGGGGGGGGAGGTGGGGGGTTCGTAAAGACTTCGCACCAGTTTTAAAATATCTCTTATAACACTGGCAATATTTCTATTTCATTTCCTCATTCTGATTTGAAAATTTCGTGGGGTATTTAAAACTAATGACTTTCATAACATGGGTAAATAAGAAAAAAATTCACTAACCGGAAAAAATGGTAAAGAAGAAAATGATAACGGAAAATTGATAAACGGAAAAAAATTGGTGAAGGAGAAATATGGTAAGCGAATACTATAATAATGAAACTTTTGGCGTGTTTCAAACTTACTTAATGTTTAAATTAATCATGATATGTGATACAACATAAATGGACTTTTGAATGAAAGAGAAAAATAATTCATGTTAATATTTACTGTTAAATTATTGCTTTTTCAATCGATTTTCAGGAAAGACTTTAGAAGCGTATGTTTTCCATACAAGTAAATTGACGTGTTAAATATATATATATATATATATATATATATATTATAATTAAATATTTCAGAAGTTAAAACTTTACATTTATTTATCATAAAAAATTTCTAAAATATGTTTATATTTTACTAATTTATTATGAATTTATTTACTTTTTCAAAAAGGAGAAAAAAAAATCTACATTATTATTAATATTATTTATTTATTTATTAGAAAAAAATAGCAAAAACTGTTTTAAGCTATATTTTTCAACTATATCTACTCATAATTATGTCACTGTATTGAAAGTGGTTTTATAGTATTTAAAACTTGTACAATAATTTAATGTGCATATTTATAAATTTGACTATTGCAGGCAAGTACTTTAAAACAAAGAAATGTATCAAGATCATTTTAATTCGATATCATTTTTAATTCTCAATATGCTAAACAAAACTGAAGTAAAAAGCATCCTCTAAAAGAAAGCGATATATATATATATATATATATATATATATATATATATAATTTATTTAAAATTTTTGGACGGGTTAAACCAAACTTAAACTTTCAAATGGTTCTGATACGCCTATAAAATATTAAAAGCACCCATATAAAGAACCCATGCTTCGCACCTTACGTGGGCGATTAGTGTGCTGAAGCATCAAGAGATTTTGTTTGTTATTTGTTTGAGATTTATTTGTTATTCGTGGGTGCGAAGCACCGACAACAAAATTTCTCATGAGAGGATAGTTTTATATCACTTTGTATTGATCGCAATAAAATTTGATATAATTATTATTTACTAACTGTGACAAAACATGATTATTATACATAACTGAGGGAGAAAACGAGAAAACGGGAAAAGAAAATGATATAAAAACCACCCTTTTCGTTGCAAACTCCTCGCTCAACAGATACATTTAGTTTTTACTATACTAGTTATTTTATTACTAATTGAGAATTTTATTACCTTTTGCGAAATCGAATATATATATATATATATAAACATCTCTTTCTCTTCCTCTACTTTCCTCCAGGATATCTAATCATTGCTATATTTCCTATCTAATTAGTAAGTAACAATTGAAAAAGTTTAATTGAAACTGGTGAAAAAATTATATAGATTTTTTTCTTTATCTTTTCTGTCAGCTCTCTCCCCGCCTGTAAATGTGTTATCTAAATATATGTTATAAAAAAAATAATTATTTAAAAAAGAAAAAAAAAAACACTAAAACAATTTGTGCTTTAAAACGAAAGGATAAGAATCAATATAAGTTTGCATTGAAAAATCAGTTTTAGTTAAAAACAATTCTTTTGGTTTTGGTGTTTGGGATCTTTGAACGCTTGAGTCTAGGCCTGGGTGGGATGCCCGCCGTAAGCGTTTTTCGAAGGCAACCTAGCTCGCATCTATGCCAGTTTAAGAGAACGCTCAGCGGCTAGGACGATGGGTGCGACCTGTGTTCGAGCCCGGCACCGGCCGAATACCAGCTTAGGTTATTTTTTATTTTCTTTCTTTTTAGGAAAATAATAGTTTCATAATGAATTAGAGTGTATTGTTATAATTAATGAAAAATATAATTTTATTTTCTTATAAATGCATTGTCTATCAACATTTGTATTCGTTTGATTAAGAATGTGTTGTTTTTCAGCTACATTAAAATTACAACAAATATATTTATCTCTCTCACTCTCTCTCTCTCTCTCTCTCTCTCTATATATATATATATATATATATATATATATATATATATATATATATTTATTTATTTATTTATTTAACTAAAATCAAAAGCTGAAGCAAAAAAAAATAAATAAATAAATAAATAAATAAATAAATAATTTTCTACTAAACGTAAATCTAAGGGAATATCTTTAAAATCTAAGCCAGAAAATAAATAAATTATAAACGAATAAATTACGTTTCGAAGTTCTAATTGCATAATGAAATGAAAGGTATATTTTCTAATCACATTCAAACGGATGAAATAATTCATTCAAAAAGTTTGTTATGAATATTATAAAATAATACAAAATTACTTTAAAGATCATAATGCAATTAGCTACTGAAATCTATCTATCTCTCTCTATATATATATTAATAATAATCCATCCATCATAATGATCAAACATGATGAAAGCAAAATTTTATAACAATAACTTCTGTGAGCATTAAAAAATAATTACTTATACAAGTAAGGCATGATACAACGCAAAAACATTGAAAAGTTTAATAATTGTAGAAATGTAGTTTTATCCTCCCACTAGTGTCTTTTTAAGATATGGAAAAATATGAGGAACAGGCAATACAAATTTTAACATATACAAAAAAAAAAAAAAAAAAAAAGAAAGAAAAAGAAAAGAAAGAAAGAAAGAAAGAAAGAAATCTAAAACGAAGCGACTGGGGAGACAAGCTGTCCAGAAATAATTGAGTAGAAAATAGGTATTGTCCACTTGTATTCACACGGTAAGAACGGCTTTACAAATTGTTCGATCAAAGAGGTTAGATCTTGTAACGTGTTTGTCATTCTGTAAACGGTCCATGAAGAAACAGCTTTCAACCATACCATCTGCAACCACCTGAAGTTGAAATGAAGTAAGAAAAAGAGAACGAAAATAAAAGATTTATTAGTTTTTTGAATCCAGATCAAAATTATTTAAATAAACTTGAATGAAGATGTACCTCACTTTTATTTTGTTTATTTTCAAAATGTAATTAATTTTTATAATTTGCCTCAGCAATCGGTTATAGCCTTCTTGTGGTGTCGTCCTCTTGTTTGCTTTTCCTAAAATCGAATGTTGGGGTCTATTAATAGAGAATTTCGCAACAGAATAGAAATACTTGGTATATTACTGTATACAGTTAAGAAACTGCAATCATTACATGAAACGAAAAAAATAAATAAATTACATTTCACGTAATTCTTATTTCACCCACTACAGAGTTCGGCTAGCAGCATGTCGAATTAGGAGGTTCAAGGTTACGTAACCTCACAACTCTTCACCAGAAAAAAAAAAAAAAAAAAAAAAAAAAAATCAAATTTTGTCAATTTTACAACAAAAACATTAAATCATTAAATTCATTTTTTTACTTATTTTTATTTCATGTTATTTCACGCGCACTTTTTATTTCCTAATTCAAAATTATTAAAAAAAAAAAAAAAAAAAAAAAAAAAAAAAACTTTTTCGATATTGCTCGTAACGATATTGATTATTATTAATTTTATTTTCTTTTTCTTTCAATAAAAATAAAAATAAAAAGATTTTGATGAAATTCTGGCAAAAGCAGAATTTAGTTTAGGACAGAGGACTATTAGTTTTTTTCCCCCCAATTATAACATCGCTTTCAAATTATTCAATTATATTTTCGATAATTTTTAGATTTCGATACATGTCCAACTATCAAAAAATGATTTCGACAAATGTCCAACTATTGAAAACGACAACGCAAAAATCCCAGATTGAGACTAATGGGCCCTCAGTCCTAAAAAAAAAGAATGAAAGAAAAATACCAATTTTGTTTCTTTGATTTCTTTTAAATATGATTTATATTGTATTTTATTAAAACATGATTTTTACTTTCCAAATGTATAAATTGTAAGGAAATTATTGAGTCATAATCAAATTTGACTTGGAAATCTTAATGTACTTATAAGGAACTGGTGACTGGTGTACTGTACATATTTAAACATAAAAACTTCTTCACACTCCACAAAATAAAGGGAAGCACAACTGGTTTCAAAAGAGCGTTCTTTATCTTCAGATGCTATACGCATGCCACTTTAGAGGCGAAAGCAAATCTAAAACACAGGGGGAATTTAACGGCGGGTGGGGGTGGGAGCAATAAGAAAACTGACATTTTTAAAACTCTGGATGTATTAAACAAAGAAAGATATGATTGAGAATAAAGATATTATTTTAATTAAAAACATAATTTCAGCTCTAAAAATAAAGCAATAAAATGGTTTAAGTGCAAAATGGATATCTATATAGAAATCTATTCCTTCAAATGTGATCTTTTTAGAGATATAGTTATTTATTTATTTAAATATAAAATTAAAGTTTCAGATTTAACGGAAATAAAGTTATCAAAAGAAATACCTATTGAAAACTTGGTCTTGAATTATAAAGATAAAATATTTAAATATATTATAATTAAAAAATATATATAGGTAAATAATAAGGTATTTTTCCACTTAAAAATTCTTGTAATATCAAAATTGCTTATACTTATAATATAAATTTAAAAAAAAAAGACAATTTGCAATTATAATAAATATAGTAAAAGTATAGACCTTAATGAAGATAAAGATTATTATTGCAATCAAGATTTCTATAAAGAATTCAAGGATTCCTATCATGAACATATCATTGCAGGTAATCTAGATATAATAGAAAATACTAAGATAAGAAATCTTATGAATTCAGGTGCTAATTTCAGGTTAAATTTCAATTATACCATTAGAAAAATCATGGATTTTATTAAAAAGGTTTAAATATTTTTATTCTAAAACTCTCTTACAAGTATAGTTGGCCCATAGAAGTTTTTAAATTATAAAAAAAGAAAATTTTGGAATATTTTGAAAACGATTTAATATTTTATAGGAGTTACTTTGGAAGGAAAATTCATGAAGATCACAATACAGACTTAAAAGAAAATATTGAAAATTTAAAGAAAAAAAAAAAAAAATATTATTGCCACCGTTCAAAAAGCTGGAAATATTTTTTCCATTTTTTGTAATTTATATATATATATATATAATATTAGTTACAATAGAATATTCTGGTAATTGCTCTTACAAAAAATTAAATGATTCCCCCTCAATTATAAGAAAAGGAATCTTTTCTTTGATAAAAATTTAATATAAATAGAAGCAGTTTTAATTTTTCATACCTTTTTTTAACGTTAAATTTCATAAAAAATCCATTAAATTTCGTTACGTTTCTTGCGGCAATTTTAGTTATAATTACAAGGCCAGTAAAAAACTTTTTTATTTGCTCAATAACATTTTGAATACTTTAGAGTCAGACAATAATTGCCATATCATTAAAAATAATTACCCAATATTAAAATATTTTAAAGAAAACTCAGAAGATATATTTACAATTAATACATATGGTTTTGAAAACCTTTTTGGTAGTATCCCATATTACTTACTTCTGGAAATTTTTGAAAAAATCTACGAGGAATTTTGTCATGTAAAAGCCTGCGAAAAAGTTTACTGGATTAACCTTATTAAATTTTGTATCTTCGAAAATGTTTTATTTAATGGTGTAGATTTTTTTTTTTTTTTTTTTTTTTTTTTTTTATAAATTCACGGTATCCCGATGAGAACCAGTTACTCAAGGGCCGTCGCTAACTGTTTTTTTTTTTTTTTTTTTTTTTTTTTTGGGTTCATGTTTGAGAGAAAATTTAAGAATATTAAGTTTTATAGATATATTGATGACGCAATAGCAATAAAAATAATGGCTATAAACTGTGAAAATTTTGCGAAAATTGCAGCTGAAATCTATCTCTCCGACCTTATCTTAAATCGTACTGACTATGAAGACAAAATTCCTTTCTTGGATTTGAAAATTAAAAAAATAGGTAAAAACTGGTTTATGATAAAAAGCAAGATTTTAACTTTAAAATTTGTAATTTAACGAATTGTTTCTCCTGTATCAGTCATAGAGTTTTTAAAAAATATTATGTTTACCCAAATTAACATAATTAAAATGATTTGCAATAACCAATTAGACCTGAATTTGGCTCTGGAAAATCTCATCTACTCAATAAACATTTCTGTCTTCTTGATTACAATCTTGCTTAAGATTTATTATCCATTTCTGGCGATATTTAAGAACTGGTAAGTGGTCCTACCAGCCGAAGCGGGCTCTCTTTTTTTTATGTAGGGGAGGGGGGGGTCAATTTTCCTCATTCTACTGACTATTTAAGTTTGTTCTTGTATTTATTTATATTCTTGTATTATTTATATTTTTGTACTTTACATTAATGTATTTACTTTTATTCTTTATTTATTCTTTATTTGTTTTTTTATGCTTTGTATTAATTAAATTCGTTTGCTGTACGGTCTTGCTTCCATCTGTGAGAAGTTGGGGTCTAGAAACGTGTTTTTTGGCTAAATAGCCAACGTTTCGCCAGAAACTTCTCATATTTCATTCCATACATGGGGAACTCCCATGAAGAAGACCTTGATGCGTTTGGGATTAGTTTTCATTTATACTTGGTTATTTTGCTTATTTATTATAGTTTTTATATTTCCTTTAGCAGTATTTGCAGTTGGGTTTATAAATTCTCTGTTCTAGTTCTATATTTAAAAATTCAAGTTTTATTTCATCTAATTTTTAAGATTTATCATATATATATATAATAAAGGGTGAGACACAGTTATCGTTAAAATCGTAGTTCTTGAATAATAGTAGATCCATCTATTATTGATAAATACCAAAATTAAAGTAAGTGCCCACAGTAAATGTGTCTGCAGAAAGACATCCTGCAGGCAGTGGGCACCTAGTCCTGAAGCAGTGCGTACATGAAAACTGCTGCCGTAGGCATCGGTACCAGCTGGATTTAGAATGATTTTTATGTAATATATTCCTGATTTTATTTATAAAGTGATACAAAAAATAGTATTTTTATTCTTTTGAAAATTCATTTCAAAATAGTGACCAGTGAAGCGGGCGTAGCGAGCTAGCAAATAAATATTTTCACAACAGTCAAATAAAATGAAATTTCCTGCCAAAAAACGTAGTAGTTGGACAAACTAAAAATATCACACTTCTTTTTTTTAGATTCGTTAGCTGTTAATCGGCACAAATATCACATTTTTTTTTTTTTTCTAAATATGTTTCAGCAACCTTGCTATGAATATTCATTACTATACAAATAATTAATCAAAGTAAAAAGTCATTAGTCAAATCACTTTTAGAAATATGTATGAATATGCTCTTTAAAAACTTCAATTTGCTCAATTATTTTTTATTCGTTGTTGTAAACAAAATGAAATAATCTTAAAATTAACTTTTTTTTTCTTTCTAACAATAATTGATATAGTTTAAAAATTCATTCGAATTGCTGAACTAATTGTGTTGCTATAAATAACATGAAAAATCTAAAAATAACTTTTAAAATATTGATAATATTCTATAAATTAATTAGAAAGTTAGTGCCTGTTTTTTTTTTTTTTTTTTTCGAAAATCATACTCGTCGTCCTAGCCGACTAGTTTCCCCTTGCTTTTTTCTGAAATTCGTTTTAATATGAGCTAGGACAGGACACCTTTGAAATAGTTCAAGAAAGGCAATCCATGCTATAATACCTATTGGACACAGTTGGCCATAATTGTTAAAACACTACTATCTACATTTTATCGGACATCTATTAAAAAAAAAAAAAAAAAAAAAAAAAAAAAAACTTATTTTTTTCACGGTCGACCAATTATTTGTTTTCAATGTATTTCAAAATAATTCTACTTTATTCAAGGTTTTCTGTCATAAAATATTGACAGTGCTTTTCAGCTACATGAAAGTTATAATCTTCTCGTTCTAATAATTTTGTCCTTTAATGATTTTAATTTAAATGAAAAAGGCTGAAATCTTCATAGAAAATGCTTTAAAATTATTAAAAGCTAGACAACAAACTCTAAAGCTTACGTTATCAAGATCTGAATTAATTCAATTTGCAAAGAAATTGTCCTTTATCGAATGATTCAGCTTTTCTGTATGCACGTTCCAAATGCACGTAATTATAGTTTCGTATAATTTTCAAACCTCTTTGCCTACGTAATCATAAAAACGACAAACAGAGGCTCTGAAAGGCTTACAGGTAGACTAATTGAATTCCTAATCATTCTTAAACATTGTTAGAAAGTGTTAAAAGGGCTTAACACAAAAGGAAACGTGGCCCTTATATTCAAATTGCAGCACTTTATACATGCGAATATTTTAGTACAGACCTGTAAATCTGAAAGTTAACAAAATCATTTTCTATACAAAATGTTATTTTAGCATATTAATAACAATTTTCAATTTTTTTTATGATTTTTACAATAAAAGGTTCTTTAAATGTAATTTATAAAAATATCTATCCTAAAATGCAATGCATTGATTTTTTATTTTTATTTATTTTTTTTTTTTTTTTGGTATCCTTATACACAAAGCATTTGTACCAGGACCTGTTAATGCCATTAAAATTAGGAAACATTCTACAGTAAATTTGAATAACATGTATAATTTTGTAAAAATTCTGATATTATTTGCGAACGCTGGCGTCGAGCAGACGTAAAGATAGAGAGATAAACAGTCGGACCAGATAAATACACAAATTGAAATCATAACCGCATTTAAAAAATGATAGAAAGTGTTAAATCGCTTAATGCAAACGAAAATGCAATTTCAGTAAATTTCCAATAAAAGTCTTCAATGTAAATGAATATGTTTGCATGGCTCTGTAAATCTACATTCTGTAGAAAGCATTCTTTTGTGCATATGAATAATATATTTTAATTTTAATAAGATTTGCGCAAGGTAAAGTTCTTCAACATACTACATTCTGTAGAAAGCATTCTTTTGTGCATATGAATAATATATTTTAATTTTAATAAGATTTGTGAAAGGTAAAGTTCTTCAAATTTGATTATAAAAATACCTCTCATAGAACGAATGCTTAGGAATACTTTTGGGTGCCCCTGTATAAAATCTTTTGATGATATTTACTCCCTTTCCAATGGGAAACATCCGATAGTGAACTTGAATAATATGTTTCAATTTCATTAAGGTTTGTGTAAAGTAACGGTATTAAAATACTTAAAAGTACCTCCCATAGGACACAATTGCTTTGGAATACTTTCGGGTGTCCCTGTACATAAATCAGTAAAGGAAAGTAAAATATAATTCACTTCATTTTCAATAGGGAACATCAGATAGTGAACTTGTATGACATATATTAGTTTCAAGAAATTTCAAGAATATTTACGAGAGTTAGAGACAGACAGACGGACAGACAGACAAACAAACCGAAGCTATTATCACTTTTCAACCTTGTTGGACAGTGTTAAAAAGAAGGTAAACACACACTCTTATATATATATATATATTAGTATTAGTATTAGTTGTTAATTAGTTGAATGTATAAATGAACAATCAAATATGTATATTAATTTCTAATTATCAAATTTTGTCACCTAGAAAATTGTTACATTTATTTATAAAACTTTTGTTCTCCCATTTACTCTCAGTTTTTAGTACTCCTTTTAATTACCGTTTTTTTCCAGAGCAGAAAGCGATTTAATAATAATTTTCATGCAACGTATAAAACGATGTTGGAGTGCACCTTATCAAAAAATTTTTCGAATTTGAATATATTATTTTGTTCTATTTTATCCATTGATTTTTCCTTAAATTTTTGCATTCATTTCGATCATCTGAGCCGCTTAGCAACGGCTCTTACACGATTTTTTTTATAAATTTATTTGGTTAATTCCGTTGGAAGGGAAATCCTTTATATTATTTCTTTATTTTTTGTATTTATCAGAAAATAAAATGGTCATATAGAAGAAAAGATTAAAATTTAAATAATATTTTTTATGTTTTTCTTTCTTTCTTTTCTTTTCTTTTTTTTTTTTTAGATTTTTTTTTAAACATTTTTGAGTAGTGTGTTTGAAAATGTTTATTTATTTATTGTAATGTTCGAAACCATATGATAATAGTATAGAAAAAGAGCGAGTTGAAATTGAGCTTAATTTAAGTGCTGAGAAAGAACCATGAAGAACCTATGCAGCACGGGCCGCTGGCATCGTGTACCTGTACATTAAACATAATTCAGAAATCTTCCAATTGTTTTTTTTTTTTTTTTTTTTTTTTTAAGTTATTTTATTTACCGAGTGGTATTAAAATTATAACAATAATAGTAAGCATGATGATTCAATGTTTTTGATATTCATTTAGGTATAGCGGTCAGCGCAGCGGGTGAATCTTGCTGGTAATGAATACAACAAAATTGATTTTTTATCCATACTTTCTTCTCCAAATTCTCAAAATAAAATTTATAATGTCTTATTCCTAAAAACACTGAAATTTCAGCAAACAGAATGATCACACAAAACGTACTAGGAGAAATACATGAATAAATTAAATTTAGAAATTGCAAAGTAAATAAATATGAAATTATTAGTCTAATAAAAATAATACAAATACGAAATTGGATGAATAAACTAAAGAATTCGCAATTAAAATAAATTAATTAATCTTGCGTAATTTTTTAAAAAAACGAAATGCAAATTTCATCAAACCAATTAAAATAATCTATAATAATAAGAATAATAATAAGCTTTAACAAAACTGAATTAGGATATGAAAATATTAATTTGATAAATAAATAAATAAAATAAAATAATTATGTAAACACTAATTCGAAATAATAATAAGGAAAATGTAATAACTTAATTTTTGCAAGCCCGAAATGTCTGGGACCCATTCTGGCCCCAAAACGCCTGAGATGGTTCATCGCATCCCCCATTTTCAATCTTTTATGTTAGCGATGGTCATTTTCCCGGGGTTAGATGTCAGCGCAAATGACAAGTGGGCGGGTTAACTTTATGGTGACAAGAAAGGGGGTTTTTTTGTCCCAAAGCTTTTGAAGTGAGAAACAAAATTTTATTGCCAGTTTGTTCGCTGAGATAATCCTGTATTCTCTTATTCCTTTCTATTTGTTTATGGCTTTTCGACGTAAAAAAATATTAACACAAGACGAAATTAATGCGATTTTATTTGCATCTTCTGATGATGAAATTAAGAAATCGAATGATAGCAGTGATAGTGATGAAAAATTCAGATTAAATAGAACCTTCTGTGTTATTTCCAAACGCTGAAACTGTTTCTGATTCCGATTTGGATCTAGACGAAAATAATGGTAATATTCTAATTCCCTTTACCTGGACTTCCGACATAAAGGACTTTAATATTCAGAAGAAATTTTCCAGATATCCAGGCGCAGTACATAGTTTGAATCCACGAGCAGAACCTCTAGATTATTTTAATTAAAAAAAAAAAATAAAAAAAAAGAAGAAGAAGAAAGAAATAAAAGAAAAGAAAAGAAGAAAAGTAAAGTAAAAAGAGTGTTTGCAAGAAAATACAAGTTCAAAAAATAAAAAAAAAACTAGCACACAACAATTCTTTTGGGCTGAAAAACAGCAATATCGCTTCTTCAGGCAGAAATTAGATGTAAGTGCTGCTTTGATATTGCACTTGTGAATAGCATTTTCTTTTGATGAAAGGTTGTGCTATTATTCCGAATCGAAACAATTGCAACAAATATTTAATTAATCTGTATGGTGTTTGCATACTTCTTCTTCTTCTTCTTTTTTTTTTTTTTTTTTTTTTTTTTTTAATTTATCATTTATTACTTTTGCAATCAAAATTCTTATAAGGTTTTCAATTGCACTTATCAGATTTAACAAAATGACTCTCTGAATGAAATCTCTGACAAAATGAGTAATTAAAAATAATATATTAACAGTTCAAAATTAATATATTAACAGTTCAGGAAAATGCCCTTTTATACGGAATATGAAAAGAATATAGATAATACTTATTCAATAAAAATAAGAACAGCATGCTTGTGAAAAACAGGACAGGATGTCTAGCTAAAGAATCTAAAAATATGCTTCGTCATCCGAAAAATATCTTCACTATCATTTTATCACTTCAAGAAGTCGAAAAACTAAACAAATCATGAAAAATGATGCATTAAGTGTCAACATGCACCCGTACCTAATAAGAATTGTTCAACCCTCTCTCATAAAAAAAATTTGGTGCTCTAATACACACCAGAAGCTCAAATATAGCTATCTGCACATGGGAAAAGTTGCAGCATCATTACGCTGCTAAAGGTGGATATGCGTTAAAATTGAATCAGGTTATATATATATATATATATATATATATTATATATATATATATATATATTTCTGACTAGCTATCTTAAGGAGACTTGGCACCACCGATGGTTTAATACAAAAACTTATATTTCCATTTGATACTTGTAAATTGAACTATATTAGGTTTGATCAATAAAATATGTATTAGGCAACAATTCATATTGTTTTTGGTCCTTTTTTTTTTAAGGATTTGAAGTCTTAAAATTGCGTTTAATCGGTTTGCATCTTTTCCATGAATACATAATCCTCAAAATGCTAACACTTCTACAGATATCTAAGAAAATACTTAATATTTTTGGCAGTGTGTTATAAGACCTACTTAAAATAATTAGGGATGGATTTTGTAATACCTTAAATAAATAAATATATATATATATATATATATATATATATAACTTAACAATAAAATATAACAAAAATCATATTTATTTTGAATATTATTACATACATACACACACATTTTATTTTTTTTTTCCCTTAAAAAAAATCATAAATTTCAGAGTGCATCCATAACGCTTTTAATTAGATTCTAATAAACATCCGAAAAATAATAAGCATTTTCTTAATTAACTGTAAAAAGTTTAACGTGCTGGAGATCAGGAATTCATGAAAAAATGCAAACTGAGAAAGCGCAATTTAAAGAATTCAAATCTGTGAAAATGTATCAAAAACCATAAGAAATGTTGCCTGAATATATATTTTATTGAATATATATAATATAGTTCAATTTATAAATATTAAATGAAAATATAAGCTTTTATAAGAAACCTTTAGTGATGCCAAATCCCCTTAAATATTAAGTTGGTTAACTGAACCTAGACCCACATGTGATACTAATGAAATGAGTAGTTTAAGAAATCACCTTCATATTCATACTGGTGAAAAGGGAAAAAAGCGATGGGTGTATAAAAAAGAAAAAAAAAAAAAAAAATATCTTCATAAAAAGTCATTTACGCAGTTATATCCTCGACAAAATACGACAATAATAATTATTATAGGAATAATTGTAATATTCGTGATATTAAAAATAGAATTACTGCAAAATACAGAAAAATTAATATCAGTACTGTAATATAAATTTTCCTTGTGTTTTTCTTACTCCAATGTTTCACAAAAACTCTTTAAAATTTCGAACAGTAACAAGTGGTTATAATACTTATGTAAATAAGGCAGGTAAAATTTTACAAAATATAACTGATAGTTTAACTAATAGCTCCATTATTAAAAGTAGCTATGATATTATGAAAAAACTCAAATATAATAATGTTAAAATTTAATCAGTATATACTTATGATTTTCAGTATTTATTAAATAGTATAGGCAAGGCACGAAATTTCCGCTCGCCAGCTCGCCATTGCCGAGTGAAATTTTTACTGTAGCGAGTAAAAATTTGGTCTAGTTATAGATACAATTCTTACACGATACGGTAACAGAAAACATTTTTTTTTATAGATTTAAATATGGCAAAATCTTGCCATCTTATAACCTCATATTTAACCTCTCCTTTTTAGATTCTCGGAGACCCGAGTCTGTGTGTGCGCTGTGCGAGATCGCGCCAGCTTGGAAAAGGAAAAATGCTTAGTGCATACATAAAAGTTTTGATATCATAGGCAGTTTTGTTTCTTACTCTGTTATTTCTCCAAGCAGAGTGAGAATAGACGAGTGGAAAGCCTCTTTGTCCGTCGCCCACTATCCGAGAAAAGAGATACGCGAAAGTTTGCCTATGCGATATTGTCACTTGAAAATGAGCCCGAGCCCTTTTAAAAATACTGCCTATGTTTATTTTGTTGTATAATGATTTAAAAAAAATAAATAAATAAAAATAAAAAACTGTTCATATTTTCTAGTTTTTTACTGAAACGTCAATGATTTGCGCTTGTAATGATTTATAAGCAACGATTTTATCGAAAAAGTTATTGCGAAATGTTTATTTCAAATGACAACAATGAACAAGTTATAAACATCGACATTCTGTCTAATTACAAAAGTAAAATGGACGAAAAAGTCATTTCTAATATAAAACGTTAAGTAAATAAATAGATAAATAAGAAAAGAAAGCTTAATCTTTCATAATAAAAATATTTTTACAGAATATTGTTTGACAAATAATTCTTTTTCTTCTTTTTTTCTTTAATGACTCTATGCATATATGTTATTAGATATTTTACTCTTTTTCAAATCTCATTATAATGATTTTTAATTATAGCTGAGTATGAAACATGATGATATACGACACACTTTTAATATATTTAATTTTAGACATATTTGTAAAAACATTTGAAATAGTTAGGAAAAATAAAAAACCTAAACTGCGTATAAATGGAAAAATATGACAAGCCTATTTCGTGGCGAGTAAAACTTTTTTTGGCGAGTGCAATATGAATTGAAATTTCGAGCCCTGTTATAGATATTAAAGATTTGTATACAGTTTTGAATTGGATTTATGAAGAATATGAACTTGCTAATGTGATTGATAAAAATAAATATGAAAATTTAAAAAAAAAAAAAATAAACCCACATGTGATCGTATCACACGTGGGTCTAGACTGAACAACCGATGTTGAGTATAACAGTTGTCAAACATCTAGAAACGTTCTTTATGAGTCACATTTAATAGTGTGAAATTTTAATATTTAATAAAAAAAATTAATAATGTAAAGAAATTGTTATATCTTATACATTTGTATAAAAATTGTGACCTGAAGCGGAAGAGGGGACTAGTAAAAAAAATTAAGAAAACGTCAAAATGTTTTGGATCAACCTATAAAATGCAATGCTTTAAATGCGTTTTAAATGTAGCATGTGATTATGAAGATTTTACTCATCTTTATAAATTTTTATGAGATTATCATATATTAATAGAAATATAACTTTCTTTGTTAAGAAAAAAAAAAAAATCGACTTTTTATTACCATGTTTACTTGGTTTCTTTTTTGTTTGTTTGTTTGCCCAGTGCAAATCTTGCAATCGATTTTTAACTAATTTCCCGACTAGCTAGACATTTGAAACTGTTAAAATAGCTCAGAACATGATGACAATGCATTTTTAAAGTACTTTTAGCCAGTTTAAATGATTCAACAATCATATAACTTTCCGACTAGATAGACATTTAAAACTTTCAGTATATTTAAGAACACGGTGACAATGCTTTTTTTTTTTTTTTTTTTTTTTTTTTTTTTTTAATACCTCAAGCTGATTGTTTTATGAATATGAATTGAAATTTTGTATTTCGTTCAAACATTTTAAAGAACTCTTATTTTACTTAAAATTAATAAAATACTTTAACTTGAATCATGAGGTGGTTTTCTTTTATAGGCAAATTATTATTATGATTATTTTTTATTTTATATAAATATTTTTGAAACAAATCATTTGCTTTTTTTACCTACATTAATATAAACGTAATATTAAAATTTAAGGTATGTAAAACATTTTTTTTTTCAACATTTCCACTATACTTTAAGAAAGATCTTAATGCAGTTTTAGAAACAGATTTGTATGAAATACATCCTTGTGTGAGAGGGGTGTTAGCCCCCTCTGAAATCGGGAACGAACATTATTCCGAATTCGGGAAAAATCTCAAACTCGAAATGTACAAAACTCGGCCTGATGCTGCCTGCGTGCCAATAGATCAAAGTTTGTTAACGAAACCATTTTTTAATTCATGAAATCAATGAAGGTAGTGAATCAACGAAGGTTTTCCTCGCTTCGCTGGTCACTATATTTAAAGGAAATTCTTTTCTATATCGCTTTACAAACAAAAATGAAATTTAAAGAAATCATGAAATTGCTTTAAAGCCCGCTTTGGTTCCCCGCTGCCTTTCACAGCGTCCCGCTCATTCGCAGTCTCTCGGGTATCTGTCCCTATTGCCGGTGACAATAGCTTACCAGTAGGCTTCCGTTTGAGTGCTTATCAGATGACAGTTTCGAAACGGACAGTATCGAAAAAATTGAAGTAGCCATTTTATGTTTGAATCCCAGTTACATATGAACAACACTATATGTGGTGTACATAATATTCTCTTTCACGTTATTTTGTATATTTATTTGATTTATTCGATCAACCATAAAATGACAACAATTTCACGCCATATACTCGTATATTATTACAATGTGCTATGATCAGCTACGTCTATCGCATGAGATAATTAATTTTTGTGGTTATAATAGTAGTTGAGTTAGTTAATAGTAGTTGGTATAAAGAAAAAGAAATAATGAAATATGTAAACCTGATCCTGGTACAGCCTTAATGTAGCTCCCCTTCGCGACTTTTGAATTTTTATCGTCACTTTAGACAAAAATACATAATTTATGTTATTATTATTATTATTATTATTATTTTCTTTTCTTTTCGTTTTCTTTCTTTTCTGTTTTTCAATATTTTATAATTTATTTATATTTTTTATGCGTTACTTGCCTTAAAGTGGCTATTACGAAAGTGGAATCCTTGGCGAAAAATGTCCGATCTATTTCAGTATTAAAATTTAAAAAATTACCCAGGATTATCAAGTAAAGCTCGTTAATGCTAATGATTATCAAGTAAAGCTCTATAATGAATTTAAGTAAAGCTCTTTAATGTAATGCTGAATTAGCTTTCATGCCAAGCGCGATTCATCCGTGCCAAAAACATACTATTTAAACAAAAGGAGGAAAAAAAATCTAAAATTGAGGTATATGATTTTATTATTATTATTATTTTTTTTTTTTTTTTTTTTTTTTTACTCGATTTTCATATTTTTATTTTTTTTTTATGTGCGGGAGCAAATTTAATATTATTATCATTATTCATTCATTCATTTATTTATTTATTTATTATTATTATTATTATTATTTTCACATTTTAATTAATTTTAAAAAATCTAATCAAAATTTCGTTACAAAAAAGGTACCAAATGAAAGGGACCTTTTTTTCTGAATCCGTCAACTTATCGATCGGACAATTAGATTTTTTTAAATTAACTTAAGTATGAAAATCTGGTGGCAACTTGCGTCAACACACAGACAAACAGACTAAAAAATCTCTTAACCATTTATATATATATAGATTGGTGCTACATCCGTTAAACATTAACGAGTCTCATTAATTCTTATAGAAAATTTAAATTTCATATTATTAAGAGAATTTTTATCCACATAGCTTATTGAAGCATATTTGAATAATTTAAAAAAAAAAAAAAAAAAAGAAAAGAAAAAGAAAGAAAAAAGAAAGAAAATCTGTATTTTTATAAATTTTGCAGAGAGAGAGTGTGTGAGAGAGAGGGGGGGGGTAGAGAAAAGGAAACAAAGTACTAGAATTAAAAAAAAAAAAAAAAAAAAGGAGAGAGAGAGAGAGAGAGAGAGAGAGAGAAATGACATTGTAATCCGGAAGAACAAACAAACAAATAAAATAAAATTTAAGCAAAAAATCATTTTTTAAAGTTAGAAGCTTTTTATTGTGAAGCCCTAAAAAGCATAAAATAAAAAATTTTCTGGCAAAGACATGCTACAAAGAAATGAAAGTTTCAACACTAAGAAAATTTTAAAGAAAAATATAGGTACTTTCCTTTTGCAAGAGATGAAAATTTTTTAATGTTCAATATATTCTAATAAGCTTTAAAGACCAATATTCTTAGTTATTAATTTTTCTATAATCATTCGTTAAGCCAGACATTTCAAATGTCTCGAAAGCTTTTAAAAATATTTTGAACATTAAAAAAAATTCATCTCTTGTAAAAGGAAAGTACCTATATTTTTCTCTAAATTTTTTTTAGTGTTGAAACTTTCATTTCTTTAGCATGTCTTTGCCAGAATAAATTTTATTTTATGCGTTTTAGGGCTTCACAATAAAAAGCTTCTAACTTTAAAAAATGATTTTTTACTTAAATTTCATTTTGTGATTTTTTAGTTACCAAAAAGAAAAAAGCTAAAACTAATTAAAATTTCTTAGGATATTTTGTAGACAACGGAAGATTTTTTTTTTATCAATTAACATTTTTTTTTTTTTCGATTATTTATCTGCAAAAAAAGTACTATATCGTCTTTCTAGGATCGAATCCGGGACCATCGCGTTATCAGCATGACGTTCTAACCAAAAGTCTAACAACTGTCAAGAAAAAGTCATAAAACATTCTAGAAAAATCTAAAAAATACTTATACAAAATGAATATTGTTCTCGAACGCTTTTTAAAATATTTGGAATATTTAAAATTTTTCATGTTTTGCAAAAGTGAAATATGTATATTTTTCCTTAAAATTTTCTTGTAGTTGAAACTTTTATGATTTTATAGCATGTCTCTTCAAGAATAAATTTTTATTTTAGGCTTTTTAGGGCTCCACAATAATAAAAAACTTTCAGTGTTATTTTTATTTATTTATTTTTATTTTTATTTTTACTGACATTTTTGTTTTGTGCGTTTAGTAACTCAAAAGAAAAAAAAAAAAAAGCTTCTTTAAAAATACTATCGAAATTCCTTAGGAACCTGTGTAGACAATGAAAGATTTTCTTTTTTCAATTGACATCGTTTCTTTTAATTATCGGCAAAAAAGTAACACGTCGGCTTACGAGGATCAAGCCCACGAGCATCGCATTATCACCATGACACTCTAACCAAATGTGCTAACGAGCGGAGACGTCTTCTTTTTCAGAATAACACAAAAACACGATGATAAAAATCCACTTTCAATAAAAAGTTTCTAAAAGAATAATATATATATATATATATCTTTTTATTTTGTACCTTTTAGACAATGCAAAATTTCCTTTTAGCGATTGACACATTTTCTATTAATTATCTGTAAAATTTAATGCATCAATCCTTCGGGGATGGAACTCAGCACCATCGCATTAGCAACTTGACGCTCTAACAAACTGCGCCAACAAGCGTCAATAAGGACTGCTGACATTTCTTTTTTTTTTTTTTTTTTTTTAAGTTGAGTTGCCTTATTTATTAGCGTGACATGAAGACGCGATAGCGAAATCCTATTTCCATAAAATGCTTCTAAAAAATTATATTTATTTATTTTTATTTAATTTTTTATTTTGTGATTTTTAGTAACTAGATAAAAAGCTATTTTAAAAACTCTTCAAAAATTATTAGGATACTGTGTACACAACGAAATATTTCCGTTTATCAACTGGCACCATTTCTATTAATTATTTAAAAAATTAACGTGACACTCTAACCAACTAAGCCATTAAGAGATAGAGATACAATGAAATGCTTACTTACTTTTCCTTTTCTTTTTCTTTTTTTTTTAAGTGGAAGTGTCTTAATTTTTAGCGTGACAGAAAACGCGATGACAATTCAACTTCATGTAATCAGTTAAAATGGGTGAAAATATCTTACCTGAAAAATGGAGATTTAACACTTTCAGGTCTAAACTATTTCCACCTGCTGGACTGAGTTTTTTTTTTTTTTTTTTTTTTTTAATACTTTCTTTTACTAATTGACACATTTTCTAAAATATCTCCAAAAATTACCATATCGGCCTTTCGAGGATTGAACTCATAGCCAACCGTTATCAACATGGTGCTCTAGCTAACGAGGAATGCAATGCGTTGCTTGTATTTACTTTAAAGGGGAGGGACCTTGTTTTTTGGCGTGTCACGAAGACACGATGAGAAATTCCAATTTCAATAAATAGCTTCTAAAAAATTTATTTATTTACTTATTTTCACTTACATTTTTATCTTGTGCTTTTTGTAATTAGATAAAAAGCCGTTTAAAGAAAACTCTTGAAAAATTATAAGGATGCTGTGTACACAACGAAATATTTTCTTTTATCAATTGACACTTTTTCTATTAATTATTTGCAAAAAAGTAACACGTCGGCCTGGACTCAATAAATGTTGCAAGTAATATCAACATATTATACAAATTCTGAGTATCAAATTTTGGTTTTCTGCTATTGTTATTATTGTTATTACTTAATTATACTGATAATAGATTTATACATACCGTTACAAACTGTTAAAAATCGATATTCAGATTCGGTAGACCTTAAAATGTCTAATCATAGGAAAAATTAATTTTCGGTAATTTGATCCAAAATTATTTCTCTACGAAATGTAGGTAAAAGGAAGTAAAATATAATAAGGGACAACTGGGAGGGGATAGGGGAGGGCAGGAAAAAAGATTTTAACCTTGACTAAATATTTGATTGAGAATAATCAAAAATAGTTACTTTCAGATTATTATTTATTTATTTATTTATTGGAACTTAGTTTCTGTTGATATGTTATACTTAGCTTGAATCTAAAAATAATTTATTTAATTAGTAATAGTGAAAATACATCCGCTGTAAATTAAAAAACTAATAAATAAGGTCCTTTTACACTGGTTCCCCGTGAAAAAAGATAATAATTAATTTAATAAAAAAATTATAAGTTAAAAAAAATTATATACCATGTTTTTAAATTTTTTGTGAATCATTAATGTAATAGACGAGGATAAAAAAAAATAATTTATAAGCAATATTTATGCACATGGACACAGTTCAGTGAACTAATAATTGTAATGAAAAAAAAAAGTTGGTTTTAAAAATAAAATATTACTCTTTTTAGAACAACGTATATTAGCATTATACATAAGCACTTATCAATGTGTATGAAATTTTTAAAGTGATAATGATGTCAATTTGTTTTTAGATGCATCATTTAACTTTTTATAAATTTTCAACTTTCACGTTTTAATTAAACGTGAAAATTTAATTAAATGTATTTATTTTTATGTCAAAACAAAATGAACTGGTATTTTTTTTTTTTTTCCAACATTTAAATTACAGCTAATACTTCAATGGCTATTTTTATTGCTATTAGTAGCTTATTATTTTCATATTTTAATTAATTAAAAGAAAACTATTCGAAAATTCGAAAATCTGACTTCGAAGTATTGTGTTGTCATCGGGTTCTGAGCTACTGTGAAAGTTTCAAATGTCTAGCTAGTAGGGAAGTTAGTTAAAAATAGCTTCCAAGATTTGTACCGAACAAACAAACAAACAAACAAGAATCGAAGTTGATAAAGGTAAATTAATGTAAAATTCCGCAAATAAATGCATTAAAAAGGAGAGAGAGAAAAAAACAAACAAACAAAAAATCTAGTACAAATCCATTAGTAGCTTAAACTCGGACAGTGAAAGACAACTTTAAAGGTACTTTTTACTTGCACACTTATTTATTTTATTTTATTTTATTTATTTATATGATTTAATTAATTAATTAATTATTTATTTTTTTATTTATTTAATATATATATATATATTTTATTTTTTAGGAAATGTTTATGCAAATGATGTTATTATATTTTAAAAATATATATGAAAATAAGCATTAAAATTTTTGGCATTTTTTGACTTCAAACCTGGAATAAAATTAGCCGGTTGGGAGTTAAACTGCGCACCTTCTATCTATCTATCTATCTTTCTTTCTTTCTTTTTTTTTTTTTTTTTTTTTTCAATGTGGTCTTATATACAAAAATCGGAGATAACTAAATTATTAATATTACCAAATATTTTTAAAGGATAATATATACATATATATATGGTTAAAATTCTTCTGTGCATTAAAATTTAACAAAAATGTTTTGAATTATAATATTTAAAATTTAGTTTTTCTAATGTTTAATTTATGTTTTCTGTAATATCTTTTAACATCTTTTAAAATCTTATGGTAATGATATAAAAATTGCTCTTAGAAGTTTCAGAGTAATTATCTCAATTTTAACTGTCTAAAAGTTATACGAATTTTAAAATCAATATTTAAATAATAATATTAATTTTAATTTAACGTATCAAATATTTTAGCTTTCTCCTTCAAATCATTTATTTAACTAGTGGATCTGCAGATCAGGAGCCTCAACGTCCTATTTGCATCAGGCATTATTCAATAGGTCATTTTTATTTATTCCTTATTGTATAATAGTATATATTGATTCGATCGACTTATTACTATAATCAGATACATTCCTGAGGGGGGCTGCCGCCCCCCTCAACCCCCTGCTGTATCTCTCTTTGCATACCTATTTGTATATCATATAAAGTGTTACGGAATTGCAAATAATTGCATATATTTTTGTATAAATTCTTTCAAAGAGGCTTAGTAAGTCGATAAAATGCTAATTTTGTGCATTTCTAGTCGTTTTAGCGTTAAAATAGCCTAATTTTCTTTTAAAAATGCATTAAAAAGCTCCAAAAAAGGAATAAATGGATGTGGCGCCAAATTTGGCGACTGTTTCCCTCCATGGCGATTTTTTGGCGACCTTGGCGAGAAAATCCTTTTTAGGGATATACCAAATATGAAAGCTCTAATCTCATTGGCTGATGAGATACGAGAATTTTCCAGAATGAGATACGAGAACTTTCCAGTCTGTGTTCGATAGAAAAGTATAAAAGGAGCATTTTTTTAGTTAAGACGGCCAATCTCTGATCTGTGTCAGTTTCGTCAAATGCTTGCTTTGCTTTGAGCCGCTTTGAATGAGACTTGCTTTATGTGTTATTGATAAACAGTTTGTACTGTTGTTTTGCTGTTGTTTAAGCCATGTTTACTGGTTGAATTGAAGCTGATACTTGGTTTATAGACCTGTATTTTTCTGGTACTTTCTGTGAATAAATCACTGAATTTTTGCAAGTTTCGCCTTTCATTCTCGGACAACTTACGAACCCCCAAGTACGCAACAATATGTATTCTTAATAAACGACGGTCTTGTATTATTTCCCTGAAATTCATAAATACCAAATTCCATAACTATCAAATTTCATACAAAAAAAAAAAAAAAAAAAAAAAAAAAATTACATAGCATATCGGAAATATTTTGCGTAACCTTTAAACTAATTATCAATTCTATGCCTACAATTTTCAACAGGAAACCATGCTTTTAAAATTCTAATAAAATTTCATTATATTTCATGGGGTGTAACCATGTTAAAATACTCTTTAAAAAATACCGACTATAGACCGTAATAGTACGAAATTCCTTTATGTATCCCAGAAAAATAGCCACAGCCATTATAAACGCCAATAATAAGAATATACCTAATTAATTATAATTCATTAATTTTTCAAACTAATTTAACATCATTTGGATGATTACAGTACATACTCGGAATTATTTTGTGTGGTCCCATAATTTATTTAGTCTTTACATAACCTTTCTTAAGAGTAAACATGATTTTAAGCATCTTTATAATGTATGTTAACTTTATTAAGTTCAATTCAGCATAAACGCATTAAAGTGCGCGATTAAATTAAAAATTTGTCCATAGGCTCTAATGTTACGAAATTCTTTCATGTGTCTTTGTAAACGAACCATAAACATTGTATACACCAGTAAAAACTATTCAGCTTATTTTGCGTTTAAAATTAATAACTCTTCCAAATTTAACATCGTTTGGATGACTACGTGACATTGTCAGAACACTTTTGTAAGGTCCTGTACATTAATTAGAAAGCTTAAGAGCACATATTTTCTTCAAACAACATAAATTTAAGCATCTTACTCACGTACGCTAGTTTCATTTTCTTCATTGCAAAGTAATGATATTAAAATGCGTTTAAACGAAATTCACCCCATACGCCGTAATGTTAAGAATTTTGGCGTGTCCCTGTACACAGTTTATAAAAAATATAGCAAAAAAAATTATACAGCTACTTATATGCAAAGCTGGAACGTGTGCGCCAATTTGCAAGTCAATCGAAGGATTTTTGCGGTCGCTATTGCGGTACATACAAATTCTTCCCATAGGCCGTAATGATAGAAAATCTTTGGCGTGTCCCTGTACACGAACTACAAATGCAATGCACACCTAAAACTATACAGCTGATTCCGTCGGGCTCATAAACATGTGTACAAAATTGCAAGTCAACAGCGTGATTTTTGTGGCCGCTATCGCGGTACATACAAAGTCCTCCCATAGGCCGTAATGATTAGAAAAACTTTGGCGTGTCCCTGTACACGAATTACAAATGGAATACACACCAAAAGTATACAACTAATATCGTGGGGCACATGAACACGTGTACGAAATTGCAAGTCAATAGCGTGATTTTTGTGGCCGTTATCGCTATACATACAAATTTCTCCCATAGGCCGTAATGATAAGAAAAACTTTGGCGTGTCCCTGTATACGAACTACAAATGGAATACATACCAAAAACTATACAGCTGATTTCGTAGGGCTCATGAACATGTGTACCAAATTTCAAGTCAATAGCGCTATTTTTGCGGCCGCTATCGCGCGACAGACAGACACAGCCCAAAACCGTTTTGAGTCTCAACAGAGGGCCTCCACTGACGTTTCGGCAATTATGTTAAAGAAATCATAACACCAGCTTAAAGCGACAGGTACACTTGCCATTTATTTTTTAATCACTCTTTCTCTTTTTACTGCGCTCAAAGCTGGTAGACGTGAGGTGCCGGGTTCAATCCCAGGTCGCGCTCGTCCGCCTAGCCGTTCTGAGATTTCCGTGGTTTTCTCCGAAATTTGCGTAAATACGAGATAGGGTCCCTTAGAAAGACCCCCCACGGAGGGCACACACCCTCAGGCCTGGGATCCAAGAACAGCAAGTCGGCCTTAATTCCCAACCCAATTCTTTTTCTTTGTATTCTACCCCACCTCAGTTCACTTTTCGAAATGACAACTCTTCACAGGTCTTATACATTTGAATGAATAGTAAACATGTAAATTTACCATAAAGCAGAAAGCGATGTCCTGAAGCCAACCTTCAAAGGATATGTGGGTTTTCAATGTAGTTATCGATATTGAATCGACATTTTCTAGCTGACTAGGGATGTTGGAAATGTCAGACTAAACGGATTAATTTAGAGTTTTTCTTTCATAGCCTAGAATCAGTCATACAATCACTAGATTATTTAACTGTGTGTAACACCCTAAATATCAGGCTAATTTACTCATATATATGCTTTTAAAGCATACATATGAGAAGTGGATAAGTTTTTTTTGTTTTTTTGTTTAAATAAGATTATTTTAAATCACTGAATAAAAGCAATTTTGCTTCAAAGCCTAATAAATAGAATATTCAACCTGAAACAATTAAAAAAAAAATGGATGCTCTGGAAGGAAATTTCACTTGGAAAATACATTTCCTTAGGCTTCTTACAATGAAATTAAGATAAAGTGTTTTGTCAAGTAAGCAAAGATGCAGCGCTAACAGGGGCGCAAAGCAACTGAGCTTTTTAAAATCCACGGTAGTGAAGTGCCAATTCGATCCCAGCTCGCGCTTATATGTAGTTTTCCGTGGTTTTCTCCGAAAATCGTATAAATATGGGCAAGGACCACTTAAAAAGACCCCCGTTTTTACTTTCGAGACAATTCCATGTATCTGAAAAGAAGGAAGGACGCCGCAGACGCCACGGAGCGGAAACACGCTAAGATTAGAATGTTAAAGTGTCGTTTACAGGATAAGCGAACATGCTATTGATAGTAACTGTCTGAAACGGGAAAAATTTACATAGACGCCACCAATTGAGAATTTATGCTATGGTCAGATTTTTTAAAGGTCGTAAATACGGTCAAAATTTTCAAGGATAGTTTATAAACAGACAAACAGGCTGTTGTATTTGTCTGAAAAGGGAAGAAGGCGTTTAAGATCACACCGAGCGGAAATTTGCAAAGTCAGACTTTTTAATGCAAAATTTTTTGCTTGTTGACCAATCAGCTGGTCGCCATAAGCGGCTCGCGATACACAAATCTTAGCATTTTTTATACATTACGCTAATGAACAAAATTATGAACCACTTTAAAATGAACTTTAAGGCGCAAAACTGCACATAAAGAAAGAAAAAGAAAAAACCTTTACGTGCCACCATATTTTTCAAAATATTGGGGGAGGGAATACCACTTCCCCCACTCAAGCTATACCCTTGAGCAGAGCAGCCACAGCATTTTTTTTAAGTCGGCGCCCCTGCTGGTAAATGAAGATTTTTTCGACAAATCTGCTTTTCAGGAAATTTTAAACATATGCGAACAAGAACATTTTGATAAATTTGCTTTCGAGGGTAATCAACACACCTGCTTTCGTGGACATTTAACACACACGCAATCGAGGACAATTTAACACACCTGCATTCGAGGACATTTAACACACCTGCTTTCGAGGACATTTAACACACATGCAAATGAGGACATTTTAACACACCTGCCTTCGAGGACATTTTAACACACCTGCTTTCGAGGACTTTTAACACACATGCAAACGAGGACATTTTAACACACCTGCATTCGAGGACATTTGAACACACCTGCCTTCGAGGACATTTGAACACACCTGCCTTCGAGGACATGTTAACTCACATGCCAACGAGGACGTTTTAACACAGATGCAAACGAGGACTTTTTAACACACCTGCCTTCGAGGACCTTTTAACACACCCGCCTTCGAGGACTTTTAGCACATCCGCCGTCGAGGACATTTTAGTACACCTGCTTTCGAGGACATTTTAATAAACCCGCCTTCGAAGACAATTTAACATACTTGACATCGTGGACATAGTCACAAACATGCAAATAAAGACTTTTTGTACGTATTAGTTCCGAAACATTTTGAAATAATTGCCTTAATTCGGAATTTAAATTACATATTTTAAAAATTATCTTGACTATTTTAACATAAAGATGTGCAATTGAATGTTAAATTAAATATATGTTTTAATGTTTTAAAAATTATGCAATTATTACATAAAATATTTTACAAAATATTTGATATTTCATAACTTGCATATTTCATTTAGCCAACGTTTTGTGTAGATATTTATTAATTAAAAAAAATGCTTTATAAATGTAAAATTAAAAAAAAAAAAAAAAAAAAAAAAAAAAAAAAAATCAATATCATCGTTTATTAATTCAATGTATGCTTATGCATACGAGAACTAAGACCTACAATTTACAGTGAATTCATTATGAAAATCCATTTTCAAAAATGAGACTCTAAATTTTCCCCAACAGCAATAAGGAAAGAAATTGTGTGATATAAATATTTTTATTCATATGTTGATTCTAGAAAATAAAAATAAATAGTTTACATAATAAAGTTTTACGAAAATAAAGCTACGAAATAAAGTTTTATCTGATTTAAAAAAAAAAAAAAAAAAAAAAAAAAAAAAAAATTAAACGTAAAGAAAAAAAAAAAATATATTGTATTTTAACGTAACAAACAATTTTAAAGAAAAGTTTAAAACCAAACGTGACAAAGATTAAGAATAATTATTTCTCCTCCAATTTTAAAAATTTACAAATAAGTAATTGGTATTTTTTATTATAAATATCATCAATAATGAGACAGTAAGTAATTTTAAAACATTAAATGAACACAGTCAGTAAATGTTATAGGACACAAATCACAATAATTATTTCAGGAAAAAAATTGTCATTATTAAGAAATCAATTATCTTTTACCAGAAAGTATGCATATAAGTTCATTAATAAAAATTAAAAGAAAAAGAAAAGAAAAAGATAAAAAAGAAAATAATATATATACATAAGATAAAGAATACTTTTCAGAAAATAAAAGAAGAGGAATGGATTTACACACTCATATGTATCCACATCGTGTAACCGAGGACAACACTCCGTATGCATTTGCATCCGCAAACCGAGGACTTCTTACACACTTCTGTGACAGAAGTGTGTAAACTACACACACTTAAAAATGAAAAAAACGGAAACTGAGGACATATTTTAAAAAAGTAAAAAAAACATTTCTTAGTATAAATTTAGGTCTTAGAAACGAAATCCGACAGGATTTCAAACCGAGGACGTCCTCGTTTTGAACGACGTCCTCGGTTAGAAGGTGTGTAAACAAGAGCATGTCCTCGGTTTCCACCTTATACGAGAACATACATACACACACACATACACACACACATACACACATACATACACCATCGTAAAAATAGTGTAAACGGACTCAGGAGACCTCGAAACGTAAAGAAACATCAAAATGTCAAATTCGGATTTTTGACATGATTACAATACTTTCCTCACTATAGTGTTCGGAAAGCAATATAAGGAAAATGAGAAATAAATAATTTTTTTTTACACTTTTTTGGGATCTTAATCTCTTTATCAACCTATATGTACCAATGGCCCACTTAAAAGCCTCCTCACTAAATCCTCATTAATTACTATGACGGGGTAACATGCATAATTTTTATTGCGTATATCTTTATAAAATACTTTGAGAAACTGAAAAAAAAATGTTCCAAATACATTTTTTGTCTGTTTCATAATGCAAAACTGTTATTATCTACTTTCTAGCAATGTAAAGTGAGAAAAAGCAGTAAGAGTTGTGAGTGCCATACCATATCATTTGTTCCCTGACAATCTCTTATCATTAGAATTTGAGTTGCTATTGAAGTACAAAATACCGAAAGTCAACAATACAAATCAAATCAAAATAAATCCGTTTATTACTCTTTCGCATTTTATTTCAAGATAAAAGAACAAAAGAAACACCCCCCAAAAATATTCTTCACTTCAATTGTATATAACGACTTCCAGATAAGCGGAAAATACTTTGAAGAATGTCACTCTTTTTTATCCATGAATTGTTTTATCAGATAAAGATTAACCTTTTCAGCAAAATAATCGGAAAAGTACCTTTTGTTTAAATGCTTGAATGAAAATGAAAGAAAACGAAAATTACTATGCTCACACATGCAAAACTTTCGAATTCGTATTGCACGTATTATATGTAATCTATCTATAATAATCTATAATAATAAATCTATAATCTATAATAATAAAAGAAGATGTCTGTCTGTCTGTCTCTCTGTCTGAGCATCTATATCTGTCTGATCGAAATTGAAATTTTCAAACTTTTTCTAATTTTCATTTACCTTACATTTAAATGAATACTCGGCTTACACAGCATATTATAAAGCTACTGTTCAATTTTCATGAAAATATATGAATAAATTAAAAAAAATATTGGAAAAAGATTAAGTTTTCTTTTATATTTTGCAGTATTTTAAATTGAGATATGCCGTTGAAATTTCGTAGTATTTGGTTTTAATGCCCGATAATTCGGTTGTGAATATTTTTGAAAGAGTAGGATTATTAGAGAGAGCTTAAAGGAGGGGGTTAAGGGGCAAAAATTAAAAAAAAAAAAAAAAAGAGAGAGAGAGACAGAGTTACAGAGTTTGAAATTGGTTGGTATATTTAGATTTTAAGGCAAGGTAAATCGATTGCGGATATTTTCGAGTGTAAAATTATTATTATCGACGGAAGGGGGGGCGAAGGGGCAAAGATGTAGAAAAGGAACGGGAGTTTCGGAGAAAACAACGGAATACACAGAATACTTTTATTCTTTAATATTTTGCAGAGTTTCGAATTCCAATTTCTGCTCGCATATCGTACTAAGGATTTTTAACGTTATATAGCCCGGAATTATGCAAGTTTCGGAGAAAACCATCGATAAGTCAGACACAAATCTTTTTATAAAAATATCTATATTAGCTTTGTACCTCAGCTTCTAATTAACATAACTTCATAAGTAATATATATGATTTAAAAAGTTATTTGTATTAGAATTGATGAGTATATCTTGCAAATCTCTGTCGCCAGAGGGCGCTTTAATATTTTCATAATTCAATATCTAGAATTCTAATTATGCTTAAATTACTTATAATGCATCATTTGAAATATTACGGACTTTTAAACTGATATAAGCCGCTAAATTCCGTACGGGAGTTTCAGAGAAAACCACAGAAAAGCCAGAACACCTTTATTACAATATCTCCAATCTATAATATTAAAACACAAAGCCTTTTTTGTAAGACCAAAATCGTACGATCTGAGCATGCTCGAGAAAATTTTTAACCAATTCGGAAGGGAATATTCCTTTCTCTTTATGCAGTGCATTACGAATACCGATAATAAAGATTGAGCAGACGACATTAATGTCTATGGCAGACGCTAATTAAAACTCAATCATAAAAATAATTCACATGATTAATTCATCGATTCATACTTCCCAAGGAAGTATATTAAAAACAAAGCAATTCGCGAATATTAAAAACAAAGCAATATCGGTTACATTTATCTATGATCGATTATCATTGTATGCTTTTACGACGAAAATTTCTTTACGCAGGATGTGACGCCATCTGTATTTTTTTTTCTATTTGTTAAAAAAAAAAAAAAAGAAAAGAAAGAAAAAATATTTTAAAATTAACAGAGTTTATTTTTATTTAAAAGTAAAATTTTATCAGTTGAAAACTTTGTTTAGAAAAGATGGAGATAGATATTTAAAATCAAAGGAGGTTTTCTATTTTATTTTATTTATTTATTTTTACTCTAATTATTATAATCTCTGATATTTCATTTTGATACCATATTACAGAAAAATAATTTAAAAAGAATAACATTGAAATATTGATATTTTATACGAGTAAAAATTTACATTGTATAGTTTATTATTAAAAATTTAATGAGAAAATTAATTTGCTAAAGTATTAAATTCATTCTTATTTATTTATTTATTTTTAATAGTATATTTTTGTTGAAATATATTATTTTGATAGAATAAAGTATTATAATACTATTCCAGTAAAAACAAATTTTAACTGTATTCCGATTTGCAGTTTATTTTTAGAATACAATGAATTAATATTTTGGATTATATCCAAGTGGTTTTACAAATATGAGAAGGAAAATTCAGAATCAAAACTATTATTTTACACTTAAAATGCACTTATTGTCATGGCAAACCTTGGGATTTTATTTTTAATATATGAAGTATGCTTAAATTTTGTATATTGAAATTTCATGAAATTTATCCCTCCTCCCTCCAACCAGGGCCGAAACTAGAGGGGGGCGAGCGGGGCATATGTCCCGGGCGTTAGATGGAGAAGGGCGCTGAAAAAAGCTGGTTTGTTGCCTTATTTACACATAAAAAAGAAAAAAGAAAAAAGAAAAAATGAAAGTTAAAAAAAAAAAAAAAAAAAGAAAAAGGAAGAAAGAAAGAAAATGAATCAAAAAGTCAAATTCTTTTAGTTAAGGCAATTTGAACAAAGAAAAAAAAAGTAGAAAGAAGATTAATAGATAACAGAATTTATTTACAAGGAAAAGCATGGTGGGTAGGGTGTTCTCCAGGACTCACAATATTCTTTTAAGGTTAGTGAGTGTGGTAAAATATTCTCGCAATCGAAGAAGAGTAATTTACAAGTGGTCCCTGACTTTCAGGCAAGGTTTTTTAAAAAGTAAATGGTTGGAAAATACGTAGTATATTTGATTAAACTTCATAAGGCTCTTTAGAAATTATGATTCATAAGAAAGCAAAAAAAAAAATTTTTTTTTTTTGCTCAGGGCGCCGTCGTGACTATTAAACGTGACAAGGAAAAGCATGGTGGATAGAGTGTTCTCCAGGACTCACAATATTCTTTTAAGGTTAGTGAGTGTGGTAAAATATTCTCGCAATCGAAGAAGAGTAATTTAAAAGTGGTCCCTGACTTTCAGGCAAGGTTTTTTAAAAAGTAAATGGTTGGAAAATACGTAGTATATTTGATTAAACTTCAGAAGGCTCTTTAGAAATTATGATTCATAAGAAAGAAAAAAAAAAAATTGCTCAGGGCGCCGTCGTGACTATTAAAAGTACGACTGTTAAAATATTAAAATAAGTATGTCAAAATAAGGCCATAATCTTATAAAACAATCCAGTGCACTAAAAATAAATGGGAAATAGGAATGCAAAATAACTAGTTAATAATTGAGTTAGGAGCTATCATTCACAAGGCTCAGCAAGTCCCTATCAAAGTACTAGGACAACTAAAGCCACCACTACCTCCTAACATGTATAATTATAAATATTACAATGAAATAAAATGTCTGTACTTTTACTATACTTTTTACTTCTTTATTCGAAGCATAAGGAAGTATTGTAAAACCAATTTGCGAAATGGATTTTGTGTATCGCATAACTCATAAACGAATGGTCATAGAGAGTTGCAAATTCATATTTGGAATTGTTATTTACCAATTTTGATCTTGACATGAACTCCCGCTTTTGTGATATCTACGAATTTATGCAATTTTTTGTGATGTCTGTGTGTACGTATGTGTGTGTTTGTGTATCTCGTATAATTCAAAAACAATTAGGTGTAGAACGTTGCAATTTCACATCTAAGTTTGTTACAACAGTTGTTGTGCATCTCTCATTTTGATGTTTCTGTACGCCTTTTCCTTTTGGAATATCCACGAATATTATATCCATGATGACCGAAAATACAAATTTTTTTGCAATTATATATAACTTTCCGTCATACAGATTTTAACAGAAATTAATATTAGCGTAAATAATGATAGTTACAAAATTTGTTGACATTCTTGCACGTAGAAAATAATTCGTAAAGACTTGTAGGTTCTAGATGAATGCATTTTATTTAATGAATATTCTGGAAACAGCCGAATAAAAGTCAATAATCAATGATTATTCTTGAAGCAATCGAATAAACAAGTTTTTCGTACTCATGAACAGCCTACACCACAGAACAGGAATTTTACTAATTCAGAACAATAACCAAATGCTTAAAGTTCTTAGAGATGTACGCTCAGCTTGCAGTCCAAACAGAAACTGAACTCATCCAGTCTTGCTAGTGATTTATAGAACTTTGAAGATAGTTCTACTCTAGAAACGAATGAATTAACCTGGCAAATTTTACAAGTCGGTTTTTATTGAAGTTAGATCTTCTAAACTTTGGCTACCCTATACTACAACTTTTCGCCAAAATTGGATGCCAAATTGCCAAATCTTTCGCCAAGGCGCAAAATTTGCCGTTAATGCCCATTTCCGTGGAAGTGAAGAAATCTGCCATCTATTTCCCTTTTAACTGTAATACCGTGTATAAAGTAATACGTAAAGAAATAGACAGGCTCTTATCAACAATAATTATAGTAATGACTCTTTCCTTTTTATATTCTCATTAGTGATTTGTAGAACTTTTGATGAAGTTAGTTCTGCGCAAGAAAACAGTAGACCATGCCAGCTTCCAAATTTTGGCAATATTAAGCTACTATTTTTCACCAAAATTAATGCCTTGTTGCCAAATTTGTCGCCAAAGCATTCACTCTGCGACAAGTTGTCATCTACATTGGTGATAAATTTAGTGACATCACGAGATTAGCGATCAAATTTGGCAAAAAATAGTTCAGGATTGCCAAAATCAGCAAGCCCTTTCTCAGTTTTATCGGAGTTAATTTTTTCTACATATTATGCATTGTTTCTCGCAGCTAATTGTTTGTCAAAGAGTGCAAAAGTAGGCTATCTGAACAAGAGCGAATTCTGTTGAACTCTAAGCTATGCATTTACTTATGAGAGAGTCTGTAAAAAGCTGTAGAATATTATTTCTGAACAGACGATATTCTTATTTTGTGGTGTATATAATCCTATTACCATGTAGTTAGTGGCTCTAATAATAGTCTTCTTGAATTAGTTCCGAGAATATTCATAGACTAGAACGTGCCTTTCTATTTTAATTCCTGAAAATGATTTTAAAAAATATTATCTACAAATGGCACTGCTCTGCATGAAAATTGGCCCCAACACCATTTTTACAAATTCTTATGTAAAATAACCTCCTGAATACGATTATAACGCCCATTTTGCCCTGTGACCCACCATTATTTGGAGACGCTCCCCTATTTTTATCATTTTCCGGTATTTTTATGACTATAAATTTTATTTGAAAGGGGTGAAGGGATTGTTTTAACTGTTAAATGTCTTTTGAGAGACTACAGAAATGAAAAATTCTAAAACATGAACATTTGCAGCAAGGGGAAAATTTAGGGGGAGGAGGGGGATTTGCCACTGAAATTACAAATTACATTTTTTATATTTTATTAATCAATTATTACTATTATTTATTATAAATTGTATTTTTTTTTTTTTTTTAAGTATTAAAATAATTATTTTCCATTCTCCAAATCAAATTTATGGCCATAAAACTACCACAGTAACAGAAACGATGGCATCCCGAGAAAACGGTGGGTGATTGAGCAAAATGGGGGGGGGGGGTCATATTCGGATCCAGGAGATCATCTTACATCAGAATAAGTAGGAATGGTATCAGCGCTCGAAAAAAAAATTTTTTTTTTTTTTTGCACTGCAGTGTATTTAGCTAACGGTTAGTTCGTACTTGATGGATATGAGTAGTTTTTAGATACTTGTTCATATCTATTAATTTATGCATTTTAATTATATTAAAAACTATTTGTCCGTTTATTTCTCTGTAGTATAGTTGATGTAACGACTATAATATTCAAAATATCATTTTAAATTCACTCAAAATGATGATATTTTCAGTTTTAAAGGTAATTGAATATGAAATTTACATTCACTTGTTTTAGAATTGTCATTTATAAATACCACTAATTTAAGAGAGAGGAAAAAAAAAAAAGAAATTATCATTAAACCAGTAAAAATAAATAAAAATAAAAATTGTAGCTTAATTTAAATCTTTCTCTATAATACGCTTTTCTTCTTTTTTTTTTTTTTTTTTTTTCCCCATAAAATAATGCTTTGATTCGCAACTTCAATCAATTTTTTTTTTTCAAGAAATGTTATAAAGATATAAAACATATACGTTAAAATAAAAATCGTTATAAAAATCGGCTGGTTGTAGCTCTACTTGTGGTTGTACATTTTTACACCTGGCGAAGAGACATACTACGTTTTTCGACACAAAACACATGTTGCGGTTATGTTTTGTTTTGTAAACTCTGTTTTTCATAACAAGCATATAATGTATAAAGTTTGTTGGATTCCGTCCTGGAGATGCTGAGATATAGCTATAAGAAAGAGAATAAGCTATAAGTGCTGCAAGTCGAGCGATATATATCAAAAACTAGAAATCACCAGTTTATGTCAGAATTCAACTGCACACTAGGTTTCATGGAATTCCGAACATGCAGTTCATAAATTAGCTACAGTATTTGTGTCCCAAGAGACACACACACATACATCCATTAAATATAATTATAATACGTTTCAAAATCTGTAAATTTATCGAAAATTTGAATTACATTCAACATTTACTTCTTATGAATGCAGTTGAAAATAAAATGGCCATAAACACTTTGTAAAATTTCCTTTGAAATTTTAATTTCTGGTTGGAGGTGAGGGGGGGGGGGCGCCAAAATCTCTCCTTGCCCCGGGTGAAAAAAATCCTAGTTTCGGCTCTGCCTCCAACCAAAAGATAATTGGTTAAACCGGTTAAGAGCAATGCGAAATGTTCAAACAAGGGTGTTTTAAACTTTATGCCGTGAAAAGATTTTAGTTGCACATCATTCGTCAAATTTTGACGGGTATTAACTAGTTCTAATTATGATGCAAGCTTTCAAATTCCGATACTCCGTTCACATTTCGTATTAAGGATTTTTAACACGCAAGTTTCAAAGAAAAAAAAACGAAAAAATCAGACACAAATTTTGTTATAACAATGCTTATATTACCTTTGTATCTCAGCTTCTAATTAACATAATTTCATAGGTAAAATGTCATTTTAAGTCTTTTAAACTGAAATTGAGGAGTACATATTGCAAATCTCTGTCGCCAGAGGGCGCTTTGTCATTTTAATAATTCAATATCTCCAATTCTGATTATCAGTAAATTACTTATAGGGAGAAGATTGGGAGACCGTAGGCCCCACCGGGTTGCGGATTTGCCACGATCAGAATTTTCAAGGTCCTTTATATGGTGAGCGAACAGGCTATTTCAAATCATGAAACGTAAAGCGGCGCCTTAGTTGCCACAGAGCGAAAATTTGCTACAGTTAAAAATTTCAAATCTATTTGTGGTATGAGCGTGGAAGCTGTTGTGAGTTCTAAAACGGGGATAAGACGCCGCAGGCGCCACCGAGCTGGACTTTGCTGAAGTTAGAATTTTGAAAGATCGTAACACGGTGAGCCAACAGGTTATTTCAGATATTGAAACGGGAAGAGGGCGCTGCAGGCGCTACCGAGTGGTAATTTACTACGATTAAATTTTTCAATAAAGTTATTTTCACTATATGTCAATGAGCTGTTGAAGGGCCAGAAACGGGAAAAAGGCGCCGCAGGCGCCACCAAGCGGGAGTTTCGTAAAGTCGAACTTTCCAAGGATCGCGAACCAGCTGGTCGCCGAAGGCGGCTAGTTATAAGTAATATTCGTATATTATTACGAAAATTACATATAATATTCGCATTATATATAATTTTTCCTTTTGCTACATAAATATTCCTTTATATTTTTAACTACTATTATAATAAACATTTGCGTTTTAACTTTTAGTTTCCAAAACTATTGCTTTCATTCTGCTATAAAAGCGTCATCATTTTTACATTGAGCTAACTAGAATAAAGTAGGATGAAACACTTTCCCATATTACGGGATATACTTATGGTTGAAACTCTCAGAAAGTGAAAATGAAGAACTTAATTTAATTATACATATTTGCACGTGTATAAGAGAAATTCGTATTATAGTAAAAACAATCAAGCATCATTCAAAATTTATAAAACTCTTTATTATATTGCGAGATAATTATATTGCTATAGTTAAAGTGAGAGTTAGTCAGAGCATGATAAAGTTAATGTCATTTAAAAACGCAAGAACGTAGATTTTAAAGAACGCAAAATCACACATTTCCCCTAAGTAAAGGAACATTTTTCTATATTCCGGGATATAGTTATTAAAGTAAAAATAAGAGTGAGTCGGCGAACGGTTGAGTGAATGTTATTTAAAATAATAAAGTAAATTTATGCATAATCATAATAAATTTGTCCATATTACAGGTTAATTATAGGAAAAGTGGAAAAGACTCAGACAGTGACTGAGTGAATGTTACTTAAAAGATATAAAAGAAAAGTAATAATATTAGAATAAATTAAAATCACGCATCATTCAGAAATAACAAAATACTTCCCAACCTTTTTTAGGGAAAGGAGTGGTCATTGTAAACGAATTTAAAATCTCTGGGAAACAAATTCCGATTTTTGCTTTCTCTTACCCATATGTATGACAGCGAAAGTATTGCTTTTGAATCAAATTTTCTAAAGAGAGTTTTTGTTATAATGGACCATATTCCCACTTTGGGTTCGAGGCTACAAGAATATCAGCTGGTTAGGCAAACAATCCGCGTTTGTAATGATCAATAGATGGCGCTCTCTGAACTGCAGTTGTTAGTAAATATATAAGCCACGTGTATTATTATTGTTCTTTCTCCACCACGGAGTAATAAGACAGGAGAAGAAGGTAACGCTGAAATTTTGTGATGTTGTTTTCTAATGTTTACAGATGGCGCCAGCGTGCAATCCTTCCTTCTCTCCAGCTTCCGCAATGCTATTCAATGGGGAAATGTCTCGTTTTAATTATTTTTTTAAAAATAATATCAAGCTGAAAAAATTTCGATTGAAAGCAAATTTCATTAAATAGAGTATTCTAACCAACATGTTTTTTTTAAGAGCCATTTTATACTAATTTTACTTTGAAAGAAAGCTTTTAAAAAATGACGATTCTTATGAACCGAAGCTAGCTAAAACAAACAATTGGGAGGAAGGAAAATGGATGAAATTTTGTAAAGAACAAAAATAAACTTACTTTAGGTGCAGAAAACACGAACTCGGACTTTATTTTTCTCTTAGGGCTTTTTTTTGTTTTTCTTATCCCTATCATAGCCTGTTTTACAACTGGGAACGAAGCATTTATTTGAAACATCTGAATTATGCAGTTTTAAGAACTTACAAAGAAATTAAATTGCTTAAAATAAAAAATTTTAAATGTACTTCAGCAAAATTCTATTGAAAACAACAGTATATCCGCGCCGAAGTAGGGAGGAATGACAAGTGGCGCCCTCAATATTTACCAAAAATTTAGATCACAGTTTCGTAGCTTTCTCCCATTGGACCTTCAACTCCTATTAATATTACTCCGTGTTCTCCACCATTACATCATGGAAAATCGATTGCATAATTTGATGATATGCAGTGGTGTGATAATTTCACCTTAGCCCACCAGAGGGCGAGCATTTCATTACAATCGCGGATCCTCAACTCTACCATAGCAAAGCATTGTGGCTTGCAAATTTTTATCTTGCAATATTATTTATAAGAGTTACAGATTATATGAAATTGAAGTAAGAGAAATATAGTGATACCTTTGTTTTGTTTTTAATCCAGTTTTAGTAATATACTTTAATATTAATCAACATATGTAATATTAAAAGTTGCCATGTGAACTGTGGCGATGTTAACAAATTTAGATGGATGTTCCATTTAGTAAATTCCTTTATTAAAGTGATTGAAAATCTAATTATTTAAGCTTTGATGTCTATATATATGTGTGTGTGTGTATAAAATGTTCTTATTAATCTTTTATTCATTATATATATGTGTGTGTGTGTGTATATACATAAAATGTTCTGCAATTTTACGATATGGAATAGTCTTAACTTTATCATTCGATTCAGTTGTTTACATTTCTCTTTTGTTCTTGTTTGAACAGATATCTGATTATTAAGTTTCACTGGAGAAATATTTAGGAAAATGTTATTGGGTAACAATAAAATGGCATCTTGAATCTAATTTGTTTACAAAATATCGGCCACGTGTTCGGCTAGAGCTCCTATGATACAGGCTGACGCATGGGTGGCCATCACGGAGTAATATTAATAGGAGTTGAAGGTCCAATGGGAGAAAGCTACGAAACTGTGATCTAAATTTTTTATAAATATTGAGGGCGCCACTTGTCATTCCTCCCTACTTCGGCGCGGATATACTGTTGTTTTCAATAGAATTTTGATGAAGTACATTTAAATTTTTTTATTTTAAGCAATTTAATTTCTTTGTAAGTTCTTAAAACTGCATAATTCAGATGTTTCAAATAAATGCTTCGTTCCTAGTTGTAAAACAGGCTATGATAGTGATAAGAAAAACAAAAAAAAGCCCTAGGAGAAAAATAAAGTCCGAGTTCGTGTTCTCTGCACCTAAAGTAAGTTTATTTTTTTTCTTTACAAAATTTCATCCATTCTCCTTCCTCCCAATTGTCTGTTTTAGCTAGCTTCGGTTCATAAGAATCGTCATTTTTTAAAAGCTTTCTTTCAAAGTAAAATTAGTATAAAATGGCTCTTAAAAAAAACATGTTGGTTAGAATACTCTATTTAATGAAATTTGCTTTCAATCGAAATTTTTTCAGCTTGATATTATTTTTAAAAAAATAATTAAAACGAGACATTTCCCCATTGAATAACATTGCGGAAGCTGGAGAGAAGGAAGGATTGCACGCTGGCGCCATCTGTAAACATTAGAAAACAACATCACAAAATTTCAGCGTTACCTTCTTCTCCTGTCTTTTTACTCCGTGGTGGCCATTTTTACGCTTCAGAAAAACCAGAACTGAAACGTGTTACTAGCTTGGCGTCATTATCGTTGTTACGGCGCAATTATTTGACTGGTTTAACCCTTAACGCGCGGCGTCCTCGCTACGAGGACGCAAAATTTAAGATCCAGCTGCAAAAATTCATCCCGGAAACTTTTTAGCAAAAATTTACGTTTATAACATATCAGAAAAGGCCAGTTTTTTTTTACCTTAAAATTTAAAATTTCTTTTAGTTTAATTTAGTTCATGAATTCCGGTGGGAATATAATTTAAATAATCCGAATTGTCTTGCGCCGCAAAGGGTTAAAATATGTTGATCTTATTTCGGAATCATCTTAAGAAGGTAAAATGTAACATTCCTGTATTAGAGCATTTTTTCTAATAGAGTTCAAGAAATATAAGAATGTTAGTCAGCAATTAATGGAGAATCATGTTTTTTTATTCTTCTGTTCTACTAAATTTGAGATTTTTTTTTTTTAGAAAAATCAATGTGTAAAAAAAACAAAGGGAACAAAGGAGATAAAGAATTAAAAAAAAAAAAAAAAAACTTTCATGATGCAACTGAAGAGCGAATGAAAACTTTTCATTAACTCGATTTAAACAGTTTAAAGGTAATTTTTGAACAATAAACATCCCCATTAAAATATTACATCACTATATTTTTTTTTTTTTTATGTTGTTTGAGAAAATATATCAAAATTTCACTCTCAATGCTTTTGAAATAACAATTAATTTACGTATCTAATCCCATTTTCAATTCAGGAAATAATTTTATGCCATTTATTATTATGCATACCATCATTAAAAATAAATAATAATTAAATTATTATAGTAAGAAATTACGTTTTTTGAAAGTCATTGACTGGTATTTAACATGTCAGTTTATTTTATTTTAATAAAGAATTACCATATACCACATTTATCACACTCTCACATTATACCACATAAAAAACTTCCTTGATTAAAAGCTAGAATATTGTGGCTATCATAAACAGGCCCCGACTTACGGCAGGGCATACGGGGCAAATGCCCTGGGCCCCCCTTCTGGAAGGGGCCCCCTACAGGCGAATACAGAAATTCTGCAACCTAAAGACCTCTTATGCCACTGCAAGGGGGCCCCCCAGAATAGGCTTGCCCCGGGGCTGCAGGTAGTCTAAGTCGGGCCCTGATCATAAAACTTGCTTCTGTATCATTTTATGAATCATATTATATTATACTATCATCATTCTATAAATCTCAATAATAGTGCCATTTACTGTTTAGCATCTACAAAAGTCAATCTTAGCTTCTCGCAATAAAGATTTTGGTGTTTGATGTAATTTTAATCAACAGATGCTTAGATATAGCCATGTGGGAAAGTATACAACGTGAGTAAAAGCACCGCCATCTGTCGGCCGATTACACCCGCAAATGAAGCCAGCATTCGTTTTCATAATGGCTCTCTCACATGTCAGGTTTGATGAATTTATATGCTATAGATATTGAGATTTAGCCTTCCTACTCTCCGAGTAAATTGCAGCACAGCAACGCTACCTGTCGGTCGATATACACCCAAGTTTAAACAGCGTAGTGCTTAAAAATGATCCTCTTACATACTAAGTTTAGTTCATGGAGAACATTTGGGTACACAACATCAAAATCATTTACCCTTCTCGTTCATGGGGAAAATTGCTACATAGCCAGAGCTACGTATAGGCTGATTTGTACCTAAATTGAGCAAGCATGTTTCATAACGACTCTCTAGCATATTATGTTTTGTTCAATTATACACTATATAAGCTGAGATACAGCCTTCTCTTAAATGGCAGAAATTGCAATATAACAACGGCACCTGTAAGGCGATTTGCACCAAAAGTTGATAGGCACTAATTTTATGTCAAGATGCAACTGTATATAAATATATGTGAAATTCTGATAATACATATATACACACACAGTAAAATTTGCATAAGAGGCCACCTACCATACAGTGAAAAATTAGCCTTTAAGAAAGGTGGTCTTTTAATAGAGGTTGACAAAATTCTTAATTCATGTAACAGATTATATAAATTAAATGATTTTAATTATGGAAACTTACACTATTTGTCTTTAGAGCTTTCCAACAATCATTAATATAGGTTTATTTGGATTTTTAATGTATTTAGCAATAATTTTGTTTTCCTAGAACTTCTTAGAATATCACTGTTTAGCTTAAAATCTTTTGTGAAGAAAAGATATATCCAATAATCTATAACTATCCATAAAATTCGCCTTGCAAGAAACTCTTATAATTCGCTTTTAACTTTTAATCTTAGACAGGATAAATATTTTTATTTTGCCAATTACAGTCAACGTTTTCCATTTACAAGCCACTGCATTTAAGTATTTTAACTAAATAATGGTATTACACATTTTTTTTTTTTTTAACTTTGAATTTCACCTTCTAGTATGCACATCCAAAGGTATGAAGTTTTATCGCTTATTTCTTTTCTCTACATGGATTAATATTAACCGTATTATTTAGTGAACAGTTCAAGTCAAGAAAAAAGAAATCTGCTCTCGCAAAATATACACATTTGTAACTGGACTTTTAATAAAGAAAAATTAAATAAGCCTTTAATAGACGTATTAAATCCTATGGAGAAAACTTGTGACTGAGAAAAACTGACCCTAAATGGAGGTGGTCCAGGAATAGAGGTGGGCTTTTAGAGAGATAGTACTATACATATATTTTATAACCCATGTTACGAAAAAAACAAAATCAAAAGCGATAACACTGGATAAACGAGAGACTTTCTTTCTTTTTAATTTTAATATACATAATTTTTTTTTCTTAATGTATATATATATATGTATATAAAAACAGCTTAGCAAATGTAGTTGAGGACCAAACATTCAAACCGTGTTTTCTTCTACAACAAAATGAAAAAAGTTAGGGATTTTTCTTTGAACCTAACATAAAAACAGTATGTCTAAATATCTTCCTAGATATGCATGTCTACATATTTAAAAAAAAAAAAAAAAAAAAAAAAAAAATCAACTGAAGAACATAGTTCATATTGCATTTATAAATTAAATTAAAGATAAACAAAATATTTAGTATCTGTAGAGGCAGTTAAAAAATATATATATGCATATATATTAATTGAATAACATAGTTATATTGTATTTATAAATTAAAGATAAACAAAATATAGCATAAATGAAAATAAAATAATTTTAGATGTGTGTGTTGGTATTAGTATTAAGGCCAAATGACTACCCGAGGGTCCTAGGCCTCAGGAAGGGCTAACTGTGGGGGTCTTTCTAAGGGTCCTAATCCGTATTTATGCAAGTTTTTGAGAAAACCAGGGAAAATTCAGAATGGCTACCTCGACGAGTGCGACCTGAGATTGAACCCGGCAACTTACGACTATCAGCTTCGACGACAGAACCTCTCGTCCGCTTGTAAGTCGGTAACTAACGCTTTGCTGTTTAATATTATTACTATATTACCCACTATTCTTTCAATTTGTACATTGAAATTTTCAATATTTTAAAAATAATTTTTTTTAGTATTATGTCATAGGGTCAAGAGAATATACAATATATACTACTAGCCATTAAAATTGCTGCACCAAGAAGGAATGATAATAACGGAATGAAATTTGTTGGACATATACATTATAGCAGGAAGAACAATTGATTAAAATTTCAGGAAATTTCGAGTTATATGTACTAAGAAAACAGTACATAAAGCAGCGACCTCTGTGAGCAATAATAGCACTTATTTGCCTAGGCATTGAATCGAACAGCGATTGGATGACATGTACGGATAGAGCACTTCATGATGTTTTAACACGATTCCACAATTCATCGATCGAAGTTAATGGTGAGTGGTGGGGGGCAGTCGCTTTTCAACGATTAAACAGACATTTTCATTGGTGCGAGATCAGGAGAACGCGCTTGCCAGAGCAACAGTCGATAACATTCTGTATCAAAGAAGGTCCGAACAATACAAACAACTTGCAGTCGTGCATTATCTTGCTTAATTTTGCGCTACGGAGGCCTCGAATACAGGGAAGAGGGGCGGGCCTTAACCCATCAGAAATTTAATGACCGCGGTTCAGAGTGCCAGGAATACGAACAAGAAGTAATCGAGACGTGTATCCATTGGAACCCATAACATCATTGGGAATGATGGACAGTATAATGATGTCGAATCCCAGCTGGCAATGTGATTTTTTCATAATGCCGTTAAATACGGATAAGGCAATCTTGATGCTGTAAACAAGAATGTGATTTGTCTGAAAGGTGACTTCACGCATTCCAGCGTCCAGGTTCATCGTTGATCACACATTAATGGCACCCATATCAATGATGCAGTTTTGAGGGTAATCAGAATTTTGGTAGCCGCATACTGGTGCACCACCTGGATTGATGGTATTTGGTACCATTGGATACACGTCCCGATCACCTTTTGTTTTCATTCTGGCCACTCTAAATACCAGCCATTACAATTCTGACGAGTTAAGGCCCATCGCTTTGCCCTATATTCAAGGCCTCCGAAGCGCAACATTTAAGCAAGATAATGCACGACCGCAAGTTGCTTGTATTGTTCGGACCTTCTTTGATACAGAATGTTATCGACTGTTGCTCTGGCAAGCGCGTTCTCCTGATCACGCGGGAATGAAAATGACTGTTTAATCGTTGAAAAGTGACTGGCCCACCACCACTCACCAGTAACTTGGATCGATGAATTGTGGCATCGTGTTAAAACAACATGAAGTGCTCTATCCGCACATGTCATCCAATTGCTGTTCGATTCAATGCTTAGGCAAATAAGTGCTATTATTGCTCACAGAGGTGGCTGCTATATGTACTGTTTTCTCAGTACATATAACTCGAAATTTCCTGAAATTTTAATCAATTGTTCTTCCTGCTATAATGTATGTGTTCAACAAATTTCATTCCGTAATTATCATTCCTTCTTGGTGCAGCAATTTTAATGGCCAGTAATTTATATATATATATATATATATAATTATTATTATTATTATTATTATTACTAAAAAATTTTACTGGCTACTTGGTATTTTTCAAACTGTTGTGAGCTCACATATATATTCATAGATATATATGTATATAGATTAGATTACAAATAGCCTACTATTTAAAAAGTTAAAAGCTTTATTATTTCATTTATTTTTATTTTCTAAAAATATAGATAACTGGATCATAAAATATTCGCAAAATTCAGTTATCATTGATGCAAAGAATAATAATAAACAATATTTTTTTTTTTTTTTTAAATACATACCAAAAAGAAAAATATGAAAAATATAAGGTATTAAGGGTTTGAATACATAACTTGTGTTTGTATATATATTTTTTAATTATTATTATTATTATTCAAAATAGTTAAGGATTTAACAGGAAAAAAAATCAGTTCGCGTCTGACATTGTTTACAGATTAGTGAACGTTGGCGAACACTGACAAAAATTTCGCCAACAACCCTAGTAAATTTCATAACCAAACAATTCTTTTTATCCTTTCAAAAAGGCAATTTTTTGAAAATTAAATCTGTAAATGAGTCATTTAAATGTCTTTCAGAATCTTAATATGGAGCTTAAATCTTAAAAATAAAGTTTTTTTTTTTTTTTTTTTTTAATTATCAAATACGTATTAACATTTCGCACAATTCAGCTTTTGAGTCTCGAAACCCATCCATCTCTTCTACAATTTTAAATCCATTTTCTCCTTTTTGCTTCATCAGATGGAAACTTAAAGAATCGAAATTTGTCACGAGAATGATTTGTACAATTAACGACTGTACAATCACCCATATTTCACATAAAAAATTATCTGAAAATACGTTTAAAAACAATTACGCGCAATTCACACTCTACAGGAGAATGTAGTTATGGCAACCTTTGAGCGTAAGAATGGCGGATGCGTCAGCTCTCTATATAGGAGTCTTATGTTCGGCGATTTTACCTACAGTGACGTCACAGGAATATTGTCCATTAAATGTTTTGAAGCCCCCGAATCCGAAAATCATGTTTTTAGCGGGTTTGATCTGGCAATGTGTCTGTTATCAGCATATCTCAAATCTCAAGAAAAAGTAGTAGGAATTCCAAACTCAGTAATTCTAAATCTGCATCATATATTAATGATACACTAAACTTTTTGCTGAGATCAAGAAAATGGTTCGTGTACAGAGACATTCAAGAGAATTAAAACACGCTAACAGTTTATCTGTATATATACCTGTTAACCTGTTATCAGCATAATTTAAGCTATGCTGATAACAGATATATCAGCATAATAAAAATTATGCTACTATGATAAAACAAATAACTACATGAAACTGAAATTTGGTATTTTGAAATTCGTATTAGGTTGCCACTTGAAAATTCTGATTAAGATTGGCACGGTCGAAGGTAAAGTGATAACAGCTTTGAATAATAAAATTTAAAAAAAAAAATGTAGGCACTAAAATTGGACATGGAATTGAGGAAGGCGGAAACCACCTCTTACACAGATTATATGCCAAATAAAACTGTTCCTAAACCTATTTTAGATTATTTTTAAAGTAAATTGATCTTTATTATCTTACCTTATTGATCTTAGGGGGGAAATGGGTAAGAGTACGCACTTAGTAGATATTTCGTTATAAGAAATGAAAAGATAGAGTCTTGAAAATATACAGAAACATAGTTTATTACCTTAGAAAGGTGTGAAAAAAAAAATTGCAGCTTAAAGGAAATACACTGTAAAATGCAAGAGAAAAAAAATCCCAAATGTGTGCTCTTACCCGCCACGTCGGGTAAGAGTCCGCACTTAGAAAATTTAGCAGTAATCGCATACAAATGCTCCAGTGCCTTCCTAACTGGAACACTCCTCATGCCACCACTACTTGCATAATCCACACTGGATCCAATCTTCATCATATGACTGTTCACAGCCAGGGCATATTGTCACTTCATCATTTGCCGAACTTGTTGGGGGAACAGGGTTTTCTTTAGAAAACGGAATAAATTTTCTCTTTCCTTTCAGGCTAATAACAATGATAAAATAAAATTTTAAAGTTTTGCTTTTTTTTAAAGCTGCTTCAAATTACCGAGCGAATAAGAGTACGCATAAATGGTCTGTGCGTATACTTTTAGCCGCTCATGTATTGCTTCTCTAAATCATCCATAGGTGGCAGTAGTATTCACTACATTTAAATTCTAACGTGGCCATGTTGTTCGGAAGGAAACAAACTTCATAATAGTGTTTATTTAAAAAGCAGGAATTTGCCCTTTATTTACAAAAAAAAATTATGATTTCTTCACAGAAAACTTACATGCTAACACACCGAAATCATACCTTACCTGATAAATAAAATATACCAAGGATGAAAATAATAATGACGGTCTCTTTAGAGAGAGGAGAACACACGTGTTCCTTAATCACACTCGCTTCTGCTTACACTGTTGGCAACAGGGAAAAAATCCCTGCGTACTTTTCCCCAGACTTACCCAACGATTTCATCTGTGATCTATCTGTATAGGGCAGTTCCTTGTTTGTAAACAAACATCTCAACTTTTATGAGTGGTTGGCAAAAAGGCTTGGGATCTCTTGATTACTTGATTACTACCAACGGAAAATCAATGGTGGGCGGGGCGCGGGAAAGTCGAGCGCGCTTTTTTGCCAACCACCAGACGTCACGAGGAAATGCTCTATAGTATTCAAATGCAAGGTAAGAGAAAGTTGTGTATCAATACACTCGAGGGGAGTAAATTTTTAAGATGGGTATCTTTCGAAAGGTCTCGTCAATACCTTTAAAACGAATAGATGAACTATAAATCTGTGATAATTTAAAACAAAGTTATCGATTTTTTTTTTTTACTTTTTACGAAAAAAAAAAAGTAATTAAAAAAAAAAGAAAAAAAATTAACAAAATTTAACCAAACTCTGTATTTAGTTGGCCCCTGCCATAAACTGGTGCTGATTAGATTTGGAGATCAATCGCACAGCAGGAGGCGCTGTGATCGTATTTTTTCTAAATTTTTAACATGGCAGTATAGGACAAAATTTCGTATAAATGTACATAATGAGAGTTATTCTTAACCTGTGATTGTAAAATTAATACGAATTATTAATAATAGTAGTAGTTAATTAGGAAAAAAAAATTTGTGCATTTGGGGGCATCGCTTACCCCCTTGGGGAGAAGTACCCCACGGGGTGGGGTAAATTTCAAAGATGGGTATCTTTCGAAAGGTCTCGTCAATACCTTTAAAACGAATGGTTGAACTATAAATATGTGATAATTAAAACAAAGTTATCGATTTTTTTCACTTTTAACGAAAAAAAACTTTTTTTCGATTTTTTTTTTTTTTTCCAACATTGTTACAGAGTGAATTTGTATAGGAAAATATAGAATAAAGTCTTGTGGTGGCCACAACATACTAGTTTTTCATTGTCTCAAAGTCCTACGCATTTTATTCTTTTTAATGCTGTATGAAAAAAGTATCCTTTTAAAAATATTTATTTACATGCAATTTTTTTTTGTAACTGATATTAATAAGGAGTAAATATTAATTACTCTTAATTATTAACTGATTTTCTTGAAAATAATTTTTATCCATTTTGAAGTGAAATTGTTGAACAAAATATTGATGTTATTTTAAATATATTGACAATATTATTAATTTACAGGCAATCAAATAAACACAAAACGTAAAAAATATATTTTCATCTATTTAATTTCAAAAGCACTGAAAGCATTTTTATTATTATTAAATAAAATGAAGCAGAACTTGAGCTTTGCTGTAAGAAATCAGCGTTCCAACGATTTATTTGCGCCAAGAAAAAGCGATAAATAGTAAATCATAAACCAGTTCTTCAAGCAACTTTTGCTACAATAATTACAACCGTTTCTTCTCCTTTCATCCAAAAAGTTGGAGCAAATATTGTCCCAAAAGTTGTTTGTTCGAAAAATTGCCTGGTCTGATAGCGGTTTTATATTCCCTTAATACTCAAGCAAAGTGTGGCGTCACAGACCGTCCGTGGATGCAAGAAAATGATTTCCTATGTTAATCGCCCATTGGATTTTTTGTTAAAAATTATTAAAAATCGAGGAAAATTATTTCCCGATTTTAATCCCCATATTTGGGTATATATATATATATATATATGTGTGTGTGTGTGTGTGTATTATTTATCATGTGTATGTGTTAGATTGAGTTATTTTGCTGTCAAATTGACAAAATTTTAATTTTAAATTTCAAAACTGTTGTCCTTGGCGTTTTTGTATTTGGCGATCAAAAACGTAATACGAAAATATACATGCCAGATGTATATTTTCGTAATATGTATTGTACGAAATATTGTTTCATATTATTCATTACTATCTTAATATAAGTTGTTAAAATAACCATGATTTTTGAAAGGAATTAAATTATGTTCGTCAGATAATTTGGCAATATTTTTTTTTTCTGCTTAGGATGACAGATATCAGATATCAAATCTATTCCGCTGCAACGTATAAGACATTAGACAACGTATTAGACATTCGAAAAGAAATTTGACTTCAAATTATGATAGAATATTTATCATTTTCCTTTTAATTAGTATATTAGTTGGATATTTATTGTGTAAATATCATCTTTTGAAAGGAAATATTTATATTTTCAATCGAATATGGAAATTTGCCATTTTTTTTTTTTCTAGAATTTTGAAATTTAAAATTCAAATTTTATCAATTTTACAGCAAAAACAACTTAATCTAACTCATGCACATGATAACTAATACATATCTATACCCAAATATGGGGATTAAAATCGGAAAATAATTTTCCTCGATTTTTAATAATTTTTTACAAAAAATTCAATGGGTGTTTAACACAGGAAATCTTTTTCTTGCATCCACGAACGGCCAGTGACATCATCACTTCGCATGCGTACAATAGAATTATCCGTTCTCTCTTATAATAGGTCTATGCAGCACCCACAACAAACAGCGATAAATGCGCCGAGGATGGATACCCTACCCTACTTCAAACATCTGCGAACCAAGCGAAACGTTTTCTCTAGTTGGCACTCACTAGAAGGGGCATGCATCTTCGGATGTTGTGGGATGGAAACACCTGTGACCAATGTTACGCATCTTCTAGTACATAAGGGTGTTAGCTAACAAGGTGTTAGTCCTGAAAAATCATGTTCACTGCAATGGAGAAAGGGGGGGGGGGGTATAAAAGGAAAACATAAACGTAAAAACATAATCCTAGAGCTCATAGAAATAGGAAGCACAATTATCTAATTTAGGAAGATTAAGGATAGCATTACAAAATTACAAGAAAGTTTAAGGATAGTAAGAATATTTTTGTATTTTAAGGGAGCAAATTTTTAATTTTTTTAGTCTTTTTTTTTTTTTTTTTTAACAGAGAATAACAAACATAACATAAACAAACACAAATAAACACAGGACAACGCAGGGTATAATCTCCGAAGAGAAGTCAATGCCCGACGGCGACAGAAAAGAGAAAAAGTACATAACAAAATAAAACAGCAAAAAGGTTAAAGGAAAGAGTTCAGAACGAGGCCCGCTTTGGGTCTGCGTCTGTTCAAAGGATCATTATGGTCATACACTGCTATTGTGTTTCAAGCAGGATTATCTGAGGATTCTAAAGCCAAATGAAATTGAATATTTAAATATTGAATGAAGTTCCTAAGGGTTGGAGTAGGAATCTCCTTATAAATGTGAAAATTTCGAACATACCAAGGCATATCAAGTATTTGCCGAATCGTTAAGGGGCATGCAAGCATTTGAGTATTGCATAGATATAGTTATAAGACATAGATTAATCATTAAGGGGGAAAAGTGATTCCTTTTTAATCGGGAAAAGACGATCATTTTACTCTTTAATAGACGATCATTTTACTCTTTAATAGACGACCATTTTATGGATGTCTTTCCCCGAGTGAATATACAGTACACACGGGAATACACACAATTAATTTAACAAATAAAATTTATGTACTAAAAGAGAATGAAAAACTCCAGATACCCATTTTTAGTTCTTTTCTTCCTCCCCCCTCCCCTTTTTTTTTTACTATACTTTAGTATACTCATGTCTGCACAAAAACTGACTTCCTTTCTTTCGGCATTTATTATTATACTTCTTTGAGATAAAAATCGTCTGCATTCATTATGAAAAATAATTTTAATAAATTATAATTTAATAAATTATTTGTATTGTATAAATTTGCATAGGATTATATATAGAAGAGAGTATTCCATTAAATACGAAGACAGTCATTATTTCATAATACTAACAAAGCAATTAATTATAAAAATTATATTTTTCATAAATTACTTGAATGTAACTTATTTAATAATTTAACTTATTAACAAATTCTTTTCATATATTAATTAGAACACTTAAAATCTACGCAATATTTCGGCATTTTCAAAATTCATTAACATTCTTTTCTTTTACCATTTTCGAGTTTTAACTCTCTAATGGCTGATACCAAAACGCTTTTTCGGCATCAAAAATCTTTGCTCGTTAACATGGGGATGATCACTGAGCTGAAGAACAACTGGAGCAAAAGCTTCCAATACCTTTACACAGTGTTCGTGCGTGCCAGTTTTTCTGCAATCATTTGCCGTACAGAGCCAAACCTTGCACGGCAGGCAACATTTGTCAGCTCGTCTATTACTATTATACTCTTTAAAGAATTAAAATTTAAAATTGTAATATCATGTTTAGCATATAAGTGTTCGAACAGACAACCTTTACACTATTTTACTTTGAAATATAAAGATATCAAATGCTTTCTGCCGTGCAACGCTCGGAAGACAAACCTTGCAAAAACCTGTCTAGCATAGGGTGACCAGACGTCCTCATTTTTCAAGTGTAGTCCTCAGCACAGATTATCACACAGATAGGACAGTGAAGCTAAAACGCGAACCGGAAATATAGTAGCACCACTAGTGTCAACAGAGGGGAACTACAAGTGTTAAGTCTACATGGATAGCATCTTTGATCGAAAATTGTTTTTCTATTTCAAGAGTAGTTAGTAGCACGTAGCAGGTTAGTATGGGAAGTTTTCTTTTTCTTCACTTTCTATTGTTTTTGAATTCACAAAATTATACTCAAAACATTCAGAGCTAATCTTCTACGAAATAAAAATTAATTTTTATAATGTTTAAAAGTATGCTTTGTCAAACATATCCATATTCAAGTACAAATTAAAATTACAAGCTGTAATTCTGAAATAACAGTATGAAATCATTAAATATTTAACGTTGCTTGTTTTAAGTAATACAAAATGCTTTAAAATGAAAAAATGTTTTTATTTTATGTATATTCAAAGTTTATTTTCTAAATATTTAGCACTTGCATCTTAAAATAAATTGCTTTTAACAATCAAGTTTGTAAACAATAATAAAGTTGCCAAATGAAAACATATGTGCAGTTGTCTTTCCTTCACTTTTCTACTACTTTTAAATTCACAAAATCATAACATTACTGCTATTTTCTAAGAAATAAAACTAATTTGTATTATGTTTGAAAATAAATTTTGCCAAACACATTCGTGTTCAAGTGTACAAATTAATATAACAAACTGTAATGCTGAAATAGCAATATGGAATAAAATCTTAAATATTTAACATTGCTTGGTTTAAATAATACAAAATGCTTTAAAATGAAAAAAAATATTTCTGGTTTATATATATTTTCGAAATTTATTTGCTTAATATTTAGTACTTGCTTCTTAAAATAAATTGCTTTCGTAAACAATAACAAAGTTGCCAAATGTAAACATCGATACAATTGTTAGTTGGTTGGATGTTGGGTTTAACGTTGCACTAATATTACAATGAACATAGATATATAAAAATAAGATGAGCTATTGCGTAAGCCGGAAATCTCGAGAAACTTACAGCCGTTGACAATAGGGTCGTTGCAGTCAAATTTTGGTTACTGAAGAATATACGGGAGTGTCCTATCTGTATAATAATCTGTGGTCCTCAGTTGCTTTCAAAAGTACTCATATCCTCATTTGTCCTCATTTTTGGACGTTTGTTCTCATTTTTCAGTAATTTCCTTCTTTACTTAAAATTTCAACATTAGAGATGCTGAGGGCCTTATTAGTTTTCAATACTGATTTTACAACTCAACATAGTATTAAAAATATCGCGATTCCTTGATTCATTCCATTCATTTTTAAATCATCTCCAATACTAGGCAATACACAGAATATATTTCTCTAATGGTAGATTTTAGTCTTTACAATGGAAAAACATTTTTTAGCAAGATTGAAAACTGACTAAGTTAGGGATAATAGTTGAACGCAGATTACCTTGTTGATATCTCACGATTTTTTGCTCTCTTGTGAGTAAATAGTGCTACTCGAAGGTCAACATAATAGTTCAGTTTGTAGAACATCAATGCTTTATGCCGTCGACTAGAGGTCAATTCCTATTCCTAGCCTAGCCAGTTTTTGACATTGTTCAGATTGTCTTTTCCTTTTAAAATGTTATTTATTGGATCATTTCCATTTCCATATGAAGTAGTTATGATTTCGTTTACACTAAAAACTTGGTCTATACAACAGCAACAATTGTATTAAAACAGTTTATATAAAAGTATTAATAGAAGTAGTCCTGTTCTTTCGTATCAACCGCATATCAGAAATTAATACTTTAGTATTAACAGCATGGTCATTATATTATACGAACAGAAGTATAATGTGTACAAGTTTATGATAATGTTTATTGTAAATTTAATAATGCTTATATAAATAATGTTTATCATATAAGTTAATAAGCATTATCAATTTATCATATGTAAAGATCAATGGCTGCAAGTAGGGTTAATATAAGCTAATTTAGTGCTATATTTTATGAAATTTTGTGTCCTCAGAAATGTCCTCATTTTAGAAGAAAACCGTCCTCATTTTTCTCATGGAAATGAGGACATCGTCTAATTTGTCCTCATTTTGCTTCAAAAAAATTTGGTCACCCTATCTAGCATTTCCTCCAATTGTTCTTCAGCTCAGTGGTGGTGATAGATCTATATAAATTACTATATCTATGGATGCAATATGGAGTATTGACGTGCATATCACCGTTGGCATCCTTCAAGGCTCTGTCATCTGCCCCACACTTTTTATTATATACTTTAATGGCATTCCAAGGCGCCCACATACCAACTTAGCCCTCTACGCGGACGACACCGTCCTTTACACATCAAGTCACTTCACCTACACCTTTCATAAGCGTTTACAAGAACACCTTGACAAATTCATGAGTTGGTTTGCTCTATGGCGCGTTCTTATTAATGAAAATAAGACTTCTGCGGTTATCTTCTCTAGAAAATTAAATTATCCCAATCGGGTTATAAAGAACAACACTGCCCTTCCATGACAGGATGAGACAAAATACCTGGAAGTTCATCTCGACAGTAGGCTAACTTTTAAATTCATATCCTTCGCACCAGAGATAAAACTTCTGGCGTTCTTAAAGCACTCGATCCTTTATTCAGTCGTAAAACCCTTAGTATACGTAACAAACTTATCTTATACAAAGCATGTGTTCTGCCTATTATGACTTACGCTTGCAACATTTGGGGGATGCGCCGGCGACTCCTCTATGGAATTTCTTTCGCGCACTCATAATAAAGCCCTTCGTCGCATCCGTAACGGCAATAGATATCTTCGCAATACAACAATCAGAAAATACCTTCGTGCTGTTTCTTTTAAAGAACGTGTTACTCATCTCTCCAAAAATTTCTTTGACTCCATCAACAACCTACCCAATGAAATTATAGCAGAAATACCTGACTATGAAATTTGAGATTTCGTCTCCTTCCAAGGAAGCGTCCTCGCTTCTCTCTTTTATTAGACCCTTAACACATTTTTAATTATATTTAAATTGAATTAACTAGTCACTCAATGTAAATTCTAATTGCTTATCTCATGTACTGCAGTGTCGATTAGCATCTGGCGTTTCGCTAGGTGTGACCCATACATTGCAGTGCATCTTCAAATTATTTTTTCCAGGTTCTATATCATAATAATATATATATATATATATATATATATATAGAGAGAGAGAGAGAGAGGGAGAGAGATTGAATTAAAAAAAAAAAAAAAGAAAGAAAAAAGAAAATGTATGGTCGCTTTAAAGCGCCTTTTTTTGGGGGGGGCAGTCTTTCCGGCAATTTTTTCAACCCCTCTTTCCACGATCTTCAGGATCTGCGAACTTTTATCACTTTTAGACCTTTATTTTAACGGTTCTTTTTACTGTACACGCAGATCTTATCTGCAGCTAAACTTTATTTTACTAGGCTCATACATATAACTAGACATCAATGCATAGACTGGCCGTAAAGTGAATCTCACTATACTCGGGGAAAGCAAAACTTGAGAGCATTGCCAAGGCTACAGAGACCTTTTTACGCACTTGGCGTTAATTGGGTTGTGATATCGGGCGATTTAGCGATGATTTCGGAAAGTTTTTTTTTTTTTTTTTTTTTTTTTTTTCGATTAAAGTAAAAATATTTTTTCAGAGTATATTTTTCATTTTCTTTAGAAATGAATTTACACTAAATTCATTACTTACAATTTACTGTAAATCCATATTATTGCAAATTGAGTAATGTACTAAATTTTACCTTGAGAGAGAAAAAAAAAAAAAAAGGTTAATACTTAAATATTTTGAAATAAAGAGAAACTGATATTTTTTTTTTTTTTTTTTTTTTTTTTTTTTTATATATAATTTAAAAATATACTTTTAAAATATTTCGAATATATTTTGGCAGAAAAATTATTTTATCATAATATTTAAACTGTCATTTATAAATGGCAGTATCTTCTGAGGAGAAAATGAAAAAGTTCTAAATGAACAGAACGTAGTAATTGATTTTCAACTTGCATTATTATTTACCGGTTAATCAGTAAATTTTAAAAGCAGTAAAAACTAGTATGTTGTGGCCACCACAAGACTTTCTTCTATATTTTCCTATACATATTCAATCAGTAACAATATTTAAAAAAAAAAAAAAAAAAAAAAAAAAAAAACGATTTTTTTTTCTAAGTTTTTTTTTTGTTAAAAGTAAAAAAAATCGATAACTTTGTTTTAAATTATCACAGATTTATGGTTCAACCATTCGTTTTAAAGGTATTGACGAGATCTTTCGAATGATACCCATCTTCAAAATTTAACCCTCCCGGGGGGGTATTTCCCCCCCAGGGGGGGAACCGATGCCCCCCCATGCACAATTTTTTTTTCCTAGTTAACTACTACTATTATCAATAATTCATATTAATTTTACAATCACAAGTTTAAAATAACTCTCATTATGCCCATTTATACGGAATTTTGTCCTATAAAATGCGATCACAGCGCCACCTGTTGAGCTATTGATCCCCAAATCTAATGGGCACCAGTTCATGTCAGGGTTCAACTAAATACCAAGTTTGGTTAAATTTCATTCATTGGTTCGTGAGATACAGCGTCCACAAAAAAATGATACAGACACACAGACAGACAGACACACAGACAGACAGACAGACAGACAGACAGACACACAGACAGACATTTTTTAAAAACTATCAATTCGTGTTCAGGACATCCCAAAACGTGTAGATCCGTCAAAAAACGGAGGTCGAAAATTTTCGCGAATCCAATACTTTCTCTATATTACATATAGAAGAAAGTAAAAATGATAAAGTAGAAATAGTTTAATGCTTTTATGAAAAAATTAAAAAAACATTAATTTAAGATAAATAAATAAATATAGTGAATTTCCATATGCAGAGGCAATCTCTGTTTACAATTTGTTTATACATTCATTTTGTCTGTATCCCGATTTTTTATGCTAAATGTGAATATGAGAATTTTTATATTCATTTCTGAATAAAGTTAAGAAACTCACAATTTATGTGAAAGGGAAGCGAATTTTAATTTACTTGTAAATATGATTTTTCTTGATGTCTTTGTTAATACTGATAAACACACACCTTTGCGATTGCTATTTTTAAAAAATGAGTTGAAACATTTATTTTCATAGCATTTTTAGGAGGTTGGATTGGGATTTTTATAGATGAGAAAGAGGGAAATGTTACGTTATTCGATTCTTTGGAATAAGAATGAAAGCATGGCATTTCCCACATTTTTCAATTTATTTTGATGTATTGAATGGATAAGAATGCTTTGATATTAATGTGATATTAAATTTAAAAGCAATCTTAAAATTTTCAGAAACAATGTTTCCAAACTTTTTTGAGAACTATTTCTTTCCGACAGCATAGACTAAATAAAAACGATTTATCTTTTTATTTTGTGATTTTGTTTTCCCTTTGGTACAGTTTAAAAAAATATTAAAGGTAAAATTGAGAGATAATGTTCGACAGAAATTTTCAGAAATTTATATAGTAACCGTTTCAAAGGGCTACAATTTATAAACAAAGTTAAGAACCCCCTCCCATTTTTTTTTTTTTTTTTAAGGATATTTGTATATTTAAATCGAAAAGTAGCTATTGTAGTAAATTATGTAGAGCAATTGCAGAAAATCAGTCAAAATTCTGTCATATTTGATACTGAAAAACTTAGCAATTGAATGAATATCAATTTTGTAGCCATTTGGAATTATTTTAAATATATGAAAATAAAAGTTTTTGACTTTTGTGTAGCTTTTGGAAGAACTTCGAGGTACGAATATAGGAGGCTTTTGGCTCTAAATTCAAATCTCTAAAAGATAGATTTATAAGGACGAGAGAACTATTTCTTTCAAACAGCCAATAATAATAATAATAATAATTGTGTCGTTAAAATTTTGCGGTAGACTACCTTGATTAAAGCAGGCAGTGTCAGGAGTACAGTTTCATGCATACACAATAAATAAATAGGCCTCTTTCACAAAATTATACTATTTGTAGGACATAATTTAAATTTCATTTCAATTCACTTGACCACTATCAGCCTTTAATTATTTATTTTTAATTTAATTTAAACATAATGGTTGTTAAATAATATAGCTTTTATTCACTTGATGAAATTATTTTACCAGCTAAATCCACAGGATTATAAGTAATAATTCTATTCAATGTAAGCTTTTTCTAATCAAAATTTTTTATAATGATAGCTTTAAAAGTAAATATTTTAAACTGCAATGTAAAAAATCCTACATAATTGCTCTATATATCTTTAAAATTTTGTAATTCCTCTCCAAGGTATCGACCAATTTGTTATAAAGTCTCAAACAGTATTTATTTCCCAATTAAATTTCTTTAAGTAAATATCCATTAAAATAAAATTTGTTTTACAATGTAATGCTTGCTAATTATATAATTTCGGCTTTAAATAATTGATCTGTCTCCTATTTATATATAAATTTTACATATATAAGTCTGATATATATATGATAATTATTATTATTATTTTTATTAAAGATAACTACGTTTTTCTTTTATTGTTTTGTTCCAGAAAAAAATAAAATAAAGTAAAATCTCTAGTATATAGTGCATAGTATAAATTAACGTAAACACTATTAGTTGTTTGTACTGGAAATAAAAATATTTTATATAACAATGCGTAAACGAATTGAAATTATATTATCAATGTAATAATAATAACGAAAACGAAAAGCATTTGTCGAAAAATATTTTTCCTTATTCCTGTTAGTTTGAATATTTCATTGACATATTTGGTATGAATCTGGTGTGAAAATTTCCCAAAAGTTCAAATCCGTCAAAATTTTTACTCTATTTATAATAGTTGTGAAATTAAAGAAACGGACTGTGCATTAATTATCTTCAAATTTTCGAAAATAAAGTAATCTATTAGCCCCACCAAACTGTTTCGCACTCACAATAGGGGTTAAAAGGTTGCTTCCGTTATTCCCTCTTTCGCTAATATTTCGCCAACAGACTTTCTTCGCGAAACAATACATTGATATAAAATTTATGCTTATCTATTACAAAAAATTCCATGTGTTAACATAAATATGTTTAGTTTAAATAGTTAATCATTTTTCAGTTTACCAGAATAAAAAAATCTGATGTGGGCACCACATGACTTCCTTATACACTTTTAGAAATATACATAATGTTAAAAAACATTGTCACTGGACCCGAAACAGTTGGCTAAAAATATTTAAAAAAAAAAAAAAAAATGCATGCATACGTAAAAAAATATAAAAAAAAATTGTGCCTTGTGGGGGGGGGACTCATGTCAAAGTTGTGCATTGGGGGGACTCATGTCAAAGTTGTGCCTTGGGGGGTTGACTCATGTCAAAGTTGTGCCTTGGGGGGACTCTTGTCAAAGTTGTGCCTTGGGGGGAGACTCATGTCAAAGTTGTGCCTTGGGGAGGGGACTCATGTCAAATTTGTGCCTTGGGGAGGGGACTCATGTCAAAGTTGTGCCTTGGGGGCACTCATGTCAAAGTTGGGCCTGGGGGGGACTCATGTCAAAGTTGTGCCTTGGAGGGGACTCATGTCAAAGTTGGGCCTTGGGGGAACTCATGTCAAAGTTGTACCTTGGGGGGACTCATGTCAAAGTTGGGCCTTGGGGGGGACTCATGTCAAAGTTGGGCCTGGGGGAGACTCATGTCAAAGTTGTGCCTTGAGGGGGACTCATGTCATAGTTGTGCCTTGGGGGGACTCATGTCAAAGTTGTGCCTTTGGGGGACTCATGTCAAAGTTGTGCCTTGGGGGGGACTCATGTCATAGTTGTGCCTTGGGGAAGTTTTAAATGTCTAGCTAGTCGGGAAGTTAGTTAAAAATCGATTGCAAGATTTGTACTGGTAACGCTGCCGAAGGCAGCAGGAACCCTACACAGTTGGCTAAAAGTATTAAAAAAAATGCATTTTCACAGTGTTCTGATCTAGTCTGCAAGTTTCAAATGTCTAGCTGGTCGGGAAGTTAGTTAAATAAATTTTTTTTGAATCGCATAAAAGCTGCTGAAGGCAGCAGGTATCGAAAACAGTTGGCTAAAAATATTAAAAAAATGCATTGTCAACATGTTCTGAGCTTTTCTGAAAGTTTCAAATGTCTAGCTAGTCGGAAAGTCAGTTAAATTGCAAGATTTGTCTAAACCGTTTTTGAGTTATTACCGTTTTTTGATACATTATGGCCAAAACCTATGTATTTTTGTCATTATGAACCTAATTTTCCTAAATATTTCCAAAACGGAAAATCATACAAAGTCCAAAAAGGGAGGTGCACAACTAGATGTTATAACAAACCTATGTACCAATTCGCAACTTTCTACGTCCAACCGTTTTTGAGTTATGCGACATACCCACACACAGACACACACACACACACATACAGACGTCACGAAAAATCGTGTAAAGACGTGTAAAATCGTGTTAAGACGACACTTGCAGGTGTGCAACTAGACATCAAGACAGTCACACGTATAAATTGGCAACATTCAGCGATCATTCGTTTTCGAGCAATGTGAAATACAAAATCCATTTCGCAAATCGGGATTACTATACTTCCTTATACTTTGTATAAGGAAGTAAAAAATCGAGAAAAAGTTCATTACACTTAAATATAGTAAAGAACTATTTTCTTTCGCGGGTGTGCAATTTCTACAGGTGTGCATTTTCTACCACACTATCAAGTTATCCTTTCCCCGAGTATCCGCGATTGTAATGAAATGCTCGCCCTCTGGTGGGCTAAGGTGAAGTTATCATACCACTGATCGCTTTCATGCTGAAACAATGATAGAACAACAAGAAAGATCAATTAATAAATACACGTGGCTATTATATTTACTAACAACTGCAGTTGAGAAAGCGTCATCTATCGATCATTACAAACGCGGATAGGTAGGCTATCAACGCTTCATCAGTTCCCAGTGACTTCCCCGTTCCTCCAGGATTATTATTCTATGCTCCATGGTCAGTGCCAATCGTACTATGAAATGCTGATAAAGTAACCAACCAATCAACTAACCGCCGTTGCTGTTGTTTGTTATTAATTGCATAAAAAGGAAATATGGTGTAGTTCTTTTCATGTAAGAATTTATCTAAATCCGGAACTGTGATGAATTTATAATTTATAAAAAGTCTTGTAATATATATAATAAATATGAAGAACAGTGTTGGAAAAGTTTTTATAACTGTGGGTTTATTGTCCCTCATTCACTCTGCGTATTCAGCTGCTCAACGTAAGTGTTCATTTATCATTATTTATCCGTGAAATTACTAGTGTGTTATATTCCTTATTTTCAAATTCCTTCTTTCTCCGTATTCTGTCAGATTATTTCTATATTTATTAAATAGGCTAAGAAGGAAAGAGAGAGGTAATAAAAAAATCCCAGTGTGCATAAATGACATTTTTGCTGCTGCAGAGATTTTTTTTAGTTTAATAACCGGCAATGCTGATTTTATTAATCGATGGTTTTAAAAAGAAGTTTATATTGATTCGATTCCAGTCCTTGTAATTTGATCAGATTAAAGCAGCAGATTTCATTAATCAGTGAATTTATTAAGCGGTGGTTACTGTATTACTAAATGTAAATGGCATTACTGAAAAAGTTTGCAAAAAATTAGGTGATTGACACCTGAATTTAAGAGTAAATCAGCCGGCCGAATAGTTAGTATTCAGTTGGCCAGATATTCGGTATTCGGACAAAACTGGTATTCGGTGCATCCCTATTTAAAATCCCTTTTGTGTTGTAATGTTTCCCCACTGATTACTTTTTTCTTTCCAGTAACAGAATTTTTTGTATCAATCTGAGTAAATATCCATAACAAAATGGATTTGTCCTCGTATAAGCAAATATATTGTTAGGATTTTTTTTTTTTTTTTTTTAAGGAATAAAAATACTCTTTGGCCATTTTTAAAAGAGTAAATAAATAAAATAAAAATCTGTGTGAAAGCTATTATTGTAATATCCCCCCCCCCCCCCTGCATAGAAATGAAAATGTTGATCTTTTTGTTAAACTTATGCTAAATTTGACTTTTTAATATGTTCAAACACAAAATGTAAGAAGTTCAATTTATTTTAAAAAGGGACTGATAAGTTATAATAATATTCCTTTCAGCATAATTTGTACAGTATGATATCAGTACTCGGAATGTCGGAATATGAACAAAATGCAACTCCATTTATGAATTCTAATGAACATTGTAAGGTGACAAGACCGTACTTTAAACTGAGAACTTTTATTAATGATGCAAATGTTTACAGTTTTATTTATCAAAAAATGTTAACTGTACAAACTTTTATGTGCTGTAAAAGGTGACATTTGTTGATTAAAATATATATATGTGTGTGTGCAAAGCATTAAATTGCAGAAGTAATATCAACTTGTTTAAAAATATATAATAAAATGCACTAAGTACAAAGGAAGAAAATGCTCATGGTTAAAATATTGAGGGATCAATTTCTAAATTTTAATACTTAAAATGTACTTGTGGAGAAGTTAAAAATATCTCTGCCTACAAGCATTTCCTGTAGGGATCTTGATGGTCCCCTTTAGGTGCTTTTTCATTAATACGGAACATGTGCTTAAATAGTTATTCTTAAAGTGCAAATTAGAGTACAATTTCCTCTTTATGATTAATAATTGTACTTTCTTTATTTGTAGATCGTTCTTACCTCAGATTGACTGAACAAGGATTCCATTATTTACCACTTGATGTAAGTATTTTTTTCCCATTTCTCACATGTATATTTAATTTACTGCTTTTGTAGTTTAATTTAAAATTATTATTTGTTTTCTAAAATAACATTTACTATATTATATGCTTAATGAATTCTTATAAAAAATCTAATTTTTATTAAGTTTCTTATAGACTAGACAGATAGTTTACTGAATTTTTTAATTATTTTTAAACATGTATATATAAAATATTGAATGAATAAAATTCATGTTTAATTACAAAAAAAAAATGAAAATTGTTTTTGTAGTAGTGAAAAATATTTTAATTGGAGAAAAAGTAGCAAAACTTGATGAATTTTAGTAACTGTGTGTTATTTTGCTTCTAAACTTTGCGACTTCTCCCCCCCTTTTTTTTCCCCCTGTACATTTACACTTGTTATTTATTTATTTACAATTAGTTTTAGTTGTAAATTAAATAATACTTTAATAATGCTATTTAGTTAAGAAGACAGAGTAAAAAAGATAAAATATGTTTTAGATTAGGAAAAAATATATAATTTTTGACAATTGAAGAAAATGAATTGCTACCTTTAATTAATTAGTTAATTAAGAGAAATTCAGATGTTGAAAATGAGAAAATATATAAAGTTTAGAATTGTAATATTTCATTTTTAAATTTGTATACTATGATGTTGCATTAAAATCATGAAAACCTTTTACATTATAAGTATGTTTATTATGTCACCTAGATTGCAAATAAATATTGTCATAAATTATTAAGGGCACTTTTTAAAGTCTTGAATACTGAAAATCAGGGGCTCAAGATCTAGACAACAATATGATTTAGACTCCCTCACTGACACCTAAAAATCTTTCTAAGATCCTAAGATAAATTTAGGTATAATGTTTCATTAATTTGTATGCGTTGTACTAGAAATATAATTATTAATATATGTTATGCAATGTTAAAACATGATATGAGTTTAAATTTCATATAGTGCATTTTTGTACCATCATTAAATGTAATTTTATTTAATTCATAACTAAATACTATTAATAATTCATATTCTCTTCAGTATATTCTGATAATTTTAATAAGTGTAAAATCTGTTATTTTTACTTGCTGGCATAACATATTTTTATCGTAATCTTATATAATTTAGTATAGCATTAAAAATTGCTGTATTTTGTTTGTTTACCCATTTTAGATAATTGTTCAGACTGTTATAAGTCTCCTGGTAACAATTTGGGGAGTAACATTTATTGCTGGGGATTTCAAAGAAATAAGAGCTACTACAGAATTAGAAAGCAAGTAAGTTCAAACATTTTTTTTTCAGAAGTCTATTCTAGATATTATATGGTGTATTAAAAGAAATCTTTAATTTAAACGATCATAAATAATGCACTGTTGAAGTAAAAAAAATGTTTGTTGTTGTCATAAATAATGCGCTGCATCTTTATCTATTTATTTATCTTTTAGATATATTGAAACTTAGCCAAATTTAGTTTTCAAAACTAAACTTGAAACTGTTTTCAGAAATATTTCGTATTTCACTAAGCAACATGCTATTATCAAAGTTGTTCTGATTGCCATTTTATTCTCCTAAATATTTAAAAATATTTCATCATAAATTATTTACGTACTAATTAAGCTTATCCCATGTGACTATTATGATCATTATAACCAGTTGCCAGTAGAAGACCCTACATGATAAGAGACTGGACTTTGACCCTCCAGCCAATACGCAAACTTTATTCAATCATATACCATTATACTCTGCTATTTTTTTATATGGTTCTCTCTCTAAAGTTAAATAAAACTTTTCCTTCAATCTTAGTTAAAAGAAAAATGTCAAACACTGGTAAAAATATATTGACCTTCACAAAATCAATTATTTACCATCTTTATATTTTTTCTAAGGTTTGATGGTAGATTTTTGGGGGGTGATATATAAATTAATTATAACATAGGAAGATCATGAAAGTGACAATCATAAACAGCAATAATGCACTTTTGAATCTTTCTGTAAACCTAATAAAAGGCTCCGTAGAACATCTAGTCTCATGTAGTGAGATTAAAATGGTAATATAATATGTTTCATTTTTGTATGTTGTGTATCTTTAAAATTCCTTTCATAAAATTATTTTTTATATGCTTTTTAATATAGTTCTTGTAATTTGATAATTTGATGCACTGTTAGTAAATAAAGGATTAATATTGTAATTATTGTAACAGGTTCCTGAAAAATGCACCAAAATAATGTGTAAATGTTGATGAATAAAAATTGTGTAAAAAAAAAACGTATATTGCAAAAATATGCATGAAAGTTATCTTAGGCTGCGCTTTTGCCTACTTTTAATTGGATGAAGACGCATATTTAATTATTTTCACACTAAACAAATGTTACATGCTCTTTACAATGTACAGTGTTTTTTTACAAAGTTTTTATTCATATTTGTAGTAGATACCATAACTGTAATGAAATCTTGTATTCTTTAAGCCTGCAATCTATATATATAATAAAATAAGATGTGTGTGTGTATATATAGATATCTGGAGCTTTTTAAGAAAACGGCTGATCGTAGAGCTACACAAATGTGTGCTGGTTCATTATAACCTGTTCTGATGCATTTCGAAGCCTGATTTTCGAACTTTTGATTAGGTTTTTTAAAATTAATTAAAATAGGAAAATAATAACCTGGTAAATATTGGCGTCTATGTTTAATTTTTCTAAATTGTATTCTTCATTTTAATCATCTGCATATCTTAGCAATGGCTAATTCATACATTTGCAGACAATTTTTTTTTTTTTTTTTTAATGGTAACACAGTAGAAAAAAATTAAGTACAGTCGGTAACAAAAGTGTCTGAACACTAGCAAAAATTCCTATGTAAAAAAAGTACACTTCATACGGTTTTGTTAAATAAATCCTTGTTGAACCCTGTCCTTAGTCAGTGTAAGAACATGATTCAATAAGAATTTATTTAACAAAACCGTATGAAATGCACTTTTTTTACATAGGAATTTTTGCTGGTGTTCGGACACTTTTGTTACCGACTGTATATTAAATTTTAAATTTAAAAACTTATTTATAACAATTATGTTTACATATAATTTTTATAGTATAAAAACTTTTTACTTTCATTTTTTTAATTAATTCCTTTGAAATTTTAGTTCCCCATCATACTATAGGTATGGGGAACTTAAGTAATCATGAAAATTTTCGACCTCGGTTTTTTTACTTTTTTACACGTTTTCAGGTTTGAGGAGGGTTCCGAAAATGACAATATTTGTATGGTGTCCGTCTGTAGGGGTGTCTGTTAGTTTGTTAGTCTGTGTACACGATATCTCAAGAACATATTGTCGCACAGAAGTCAGATCAGTTTTAAAATATTACTTTAGACACTATCAAGAATCCTATTCATCTGCAACATCTGAATTAAAAAACTTCGTAAGTTATTAGAAATTTACGAATTTCTTAACATGAGAGAATAGGACAAAATTTCACTTAAACGTGCATTAAATGGAATACTTTTACTGTAAAAATGTCCGACCAGTTTTAAAATATCAGTTTTGATGCCAGAATAAACATCAGTAACTATAAACATGTTACTTTGAAAATTTTGCAAGTTATTGGAAATTTATGAATTTCTTAACATGGCAAAATAGGGCAAAATTTCCCATAAACGTCAATTTTGAGCGATATTTTCATCGTAAAGATGTTAGACTACTTTTGAAATATTATTTAGGATACTGGCATGAACATCATTGACTATAAATTTTCCTATATAAAAATTTCAGAAGTTATTAGACATTTAGGAATTTCTTAACATGGCAGAATAGGGCAAAATTTCATACAAACGTCAATCTTGAGGGATATTTTCGTCGTAAAGATGTCAGATCACTTTTGAAATATTATTTAGGATACTGGCATGAATATCATAAACTATGATTTTTCAAGAAGTTAGTAATTTTTCAAGAAGTTATATAGTTTTAAAATGTTTTTCAGTTAAATGTTTTTGTGTTATGATCCTTTTAACCAGACACATTTTTTCAAGTAGTGAAATATATAACAATTTTTGAATAGGGACATTTGTAACTATTGATAATCAAAAAATAAATAAATAAAATTTGTGAAGTGATAAATCATATATTCATCAACAACTCTCATTATTTTGTTTTTTGGGGCATCAGTTTTATTTGAAAAATTACTTACATACTTACAAATATTTCACATTATTATTATAAATTTTCACAATATTATGTTTTATCATTTACTTCAGAGTAATATTTTGTGTTGTAATTTAGACATTTGGCTGATAACCAAATGTTATATGTTTTGAAAGAACATGAATTAAGTTTTTTAGAATTTATTATTGTTATTATTTTAAATTTTTTTTATTATTGTTCAAATTTGTATTTTTTATAGTATTTGAGAAGGTGGAGGGATGCAATTTTTAATGACTTTAACAAAGAAAATTTATCATAGGATATACATTAAATTTTCTAAAATATAATAGTTTGCCTAAATTTGATTATTCTATATTAGCCACTGCTGCTCTTTACTAAAATTGTACTTATTACTCTTAAATTAGCAAAATACTAAAAAAGGAAATAAAAATCCATCTTATTTGGATTTTAGATAAGTTTTAAAAGGTGCAAAAGTATGATGTACTACTACAGCACATTTCTTTTAATTTCATAAATGGTTCTAAATCTGTACATAAAGATTCTAAATAGCTAAATTTTGTGCAAAGTAACATAATGATTAATTATTGATTGTGTAATTTTGTACATTTAATATATATATCCAGATAGTAATTTATTAAAAAAGGAGAGCGGGATACTAATGTAAAAGAAAATTTATTAAAAATGTAAAAACCTTGCATACTTTCTCACAGAACGCCTTAGTTAACTTGCGTGAGGGGTCCCCCCCCCCTTCATCAGAGGCAATACTGTGGCTGCTTGCTCCTTTCTGTTGGCGACTTTGTTTTCTTCTGTACCAGAAACTTGTCCAGTTACGGTTGATGTCTTGTGCTGGGTCGTTGGACAAGTAACTGGACAAGTTTCTGGTACGGAAGAAAAAAAAGTCGCCAGCAGAAAGGAGCAAGCAGCCACATTATTGCCTCTGATGAAGGGGGGGGACCCTTCCTGCAAATTATCTAAGGCGTTCTGTGAGAAAGTATGTAAGGTTTTTACATTTTTAATAAGTTTTTATGCTTCTCATTTAAAAATATTAAAGTAAAAGAAAATATTAAATATGTATATTCTTTCCATTTGGTAATAAAACTTTGCTATCTTCAATTTCATTTCTAGGATTATTTCTTTTCATCAATAATTAGCTATTTATCAATTAATTAAAAAAAAAAATATGTAAATTTCAAAACATTGTAATTGATGCTTTTTATGTGGTGCTTTTATTACAGATCATTTGAAGCAATTGGGAACAGACCTTCATTTTATACATTTAGTCACAGAGGAAGAGTGTTAAGTTCTGTGTACAGTCAAGGTCATTTTTAAACTTTAGAAACATTTATAATATTTGTAATATTTGAATTTTTTTTTGTTCATGTATGTATATTAAACCTGGACATATTTATATATCATTGAATAAAAGTTGAAAATGTTTCTTTATTTCTGAATTTATCACTCTTCTAAATTACAATAAATCATTGTTATATGAAACTCTACAATTATTTTATGAATATGTTCATACTTTTATATTTATATACCTATATTTAAGGTATACACGCTATCTTGCCTTAATTTGATTAATGAATTATCCTGAAACTTCAGAAATGTAAAGAACATATATTATAGTAAGGATTTTGTCCTGAAGGTAAATTGTGAATGTCAGTAACAAATTAAACAGAAGAAAAAAAAAGTGTTGAGATAACCCTTTAACAAGTAATTTTTAAAATGTGTTGTAACTGTAATATGTGCTTATGAGACTTTTAATTATTTGGATTCATTTATATCTGAATAACCTCATATTCATGAAAATATAAAGGTTTCTTAATTAAAAAAAATAATAATGTTTAAGATATGCAATTGAATGCACAATATCACTTTTTTAAGGTATTACATACTACATACCTGCCAACTCTCTGTTATTTCAACGGAGACTGTTATTTTGGGATTATCTTCCATTCTCCGTTATTCTCAGACATTTCTCCCTTATTCTGAAGATTTTAAAGTTATACCTACAATTTATTCAAAACTTCAACAAACCTTCATTTTTTAAGCAAGATTTTGTTTTTGCTGAAAATAATGCCCATGAATCTCTGTATCTATTACTACTTTTAATTAATAATTAGTTAAGTTTTATTTAATAATTAAATTTAACCTATCCATATAACTTTTTTATAATTTAAGCCATGGATTAAGCTATTAAAATACTGTCATATGTCAAAAATTTATCAATGTTTTCTACACTGTAAAAAATATGTCCTATTTGCTGCCAGAAATTCTCTGTAATTTGAGAAAATACTTTCTGACAATGTAACTTTTTTTCTTAAATTACACGTATTTTCTCAAATTACAGAGAATTTCTGGCAGCAAATAGGACATATTTTTTACAGTGAGGCCTGAAAATACCGCTTATAAAATATCTGTTATTTTGATTCTTCAATGTTGGCAGGTATGCTTACTATATTAGACACAATATTCTATAATCAGAATTCAATGATATTATCTATGTGATGAAATATTAGCATTTTTACTGAATATTTTTTAACTGTGCATGGGCAAGCGTTAATACAATTTCTTTTGCATAATTTATTAGCTAAGTATAGTATACTTAGCTAATATATACTTAGCTAATATTATATACTTCATTTAAATGAAAATCCCAAGCAAATATTGTGGAAATTTGAGCAGTTCTCTTCTGTTAAATGAACTGAATTTCAGCTTTCCTCAAAAAGAAAAGTAGAGGTGTTCTTATGGCAATAGATTCTGTACTGATTGAAAATAAATATGGTTGAAATCTTTTCGCATTTTGCTTTTTCTTTTCAAAGGAGAAAAATCTGAAATTCAATCCATTCTATTGACAACACACCTTTTTGAATTTTCATGATATTTGTATGGACTTTTCATATTAGTAACATGGCTAATAAATTGAGTAAAAAAAATCTTGTAAATGCATGCATATGCACAGTTGAATTGCACATTAAGTAAAACTGCTCATATATTACTAAGCAATTAATATTTTTATATTTTGATTGCATTATGTTGTGTCTAAACATAGCTTCTGATAATGGTATTGTGTTTTTGGGAACATAATCAACTGTCAAAATTTGGTTATTTAAAATGATTTAATTTAATCATAATAAGCGGATTCGCTAGATTAGCTGTAGTTTTATTATTATTTCATTATTTCCATGTTATCAAAAAAAAAAAAAAAAATCTATGAAATTATGTTGCTTAAAATATAATTTTAAAAAAGAAAAAAGCTTATTTTATTATTTATTTATTTATTTTAAATACACTATCTACCAATAAGTAATCGGACACTTTTGAATGTAGACGTTTTGTCAAATATCTAGACAAGTTCTTTGAGAATCATCTCATCTTGAGTTATCTAGTAACAGTAAAATTTTAGCATCTTTGGCTAAACCAACTGAACTGCAATGGACTCTAACTTCACTCAGAAAATGACTGTTAAACCACTCAGCACACAATTCCTGAGGGATCCAAGCTCTCTTGTTACTTCTGTATGTAACAAGTGAACATTTCATTTCTTCCAATATTCGAGGATGGGCACTTTTTCCAATAATAAGAATTTTGCACTTATGTGTACCTGCTGCATTTCTGCAAGCAAGCACAGTATTATGTTTTCTATCATCTTTCACTGCAGATGGTTGAGTCTCTACTTCAACAACAAAAGTTTTACGCAGCAAGTTGGGCCAAAACAGACCAATCTCATCCATGTTGTATATTTGTTCAGGAGAAAGATTTTCATCATGAACAATTTTTTTAAATTCATCAATGAATTCTTCTGCCGCTATTTTGTCGGCAGACACTTTAACACCACATGCTTTGATATATCTGATGCCATGATGGTTTTTAAATTTTGTCAGCCATCCATTTGAGTATTCACATGACTCTTCAGTTTTTAATTCCATGTGAATCCCTTTCGCTTTCTGACACAGAACTGGTCCAGTTATCGGAACATTTTCCGAACGTCTTTGCCGAAACCATTCGAACAGTACTGCATCCAAATCGGCCGATTTCGCTTCTCTTAGTTTTTTCCTATTTGCAATTCCTTTATTGATATCAGAGTTGGCATAGTATTGAGTTATTTTCTCTCTGTTACTCTGACTGTCATATACAGAACGGCAACTAATTCCAAAATTTCTGGAAATACATTTTGCAGAACCTTTGTCCAGTTCTTTGAAAATTTCTACTTTTTGTACTATAGTTAAAATAAACCGATTTTTAATGCCGTCTTTCGATGATTCATCAGTTTTGTTTTCCATATTTATACAAAACTTAACACAAAATATGAGAAAGAAATTAATATCATTTAAAAATTTTAAAAATAACTATTTTCATTGCACTGTAACTCAATACACATTCAACGAAACATACGATCATAGCGTCAGTAAACACAAAACTCAGTGGAGTAAACATGAACTGTGGTTGCCATTCATTCACACATAATTACAGTATCCGTAGTTTAACTTCATTTTTGCATTACCATTTTGCTTGCTCCATGATTTGCGATTTACGTTTGCATTGGTAAAAGTGTAGTGTAGTGTAGTGTGTGTATTAATTGTTATTGCATTACTTATTTTCTATTTTAGCATAGAATGTGTAAGTAAATTATGAAAAACAGTCTCAAAAGTTAATTAGCTAAGCAGCACCATTATTTTTGCAATGTAGAATGTTGGGATAGCTTAACTGTAAAAATCACTGTTTACATCCAAAAATTTTCACAGTTTATGGAGAATTGCGGTTTATCGATCCTCTACTGTATGTGCAACAATGTATTAAAGTTGCAAGTTATTTGTAGCATTTTGTGATACAGGGTGATTCAAAATATTTTCACTCTTCAATTTGTAGTTGGTCCCTTAATTGCACTTTGAACTAAATCAATAGTGAAAAATATGAGTTTTTAAATGTTCTTTGCATGTATGAAATTTCAGGCCATTTCGTCTAGTATTTTTTTAGAAAATCGAAAAAATGCCAAAAAAAATTAATAACTTGAACATCCACTGTAATTGTTATGAAACATTCAACACCAAAGTCAGATTAAAACTAAAAGAAGTACAGTACTAAGATGTAACAAGTGCCATATAAGGGGGGAAAAAATCTGAAGAATTTAGTGTTATCAGACTACTATTATCTTTGTAATGACAATGATGAAAACACAAATCTTGAACACACATAATACATAATGATCCTCACCTTCAAGACAGTAAAAATAATATTAATAGAGATAATGTATATAAAACTAAAAGTGGTTGAATAATGTATATCGCCCTTCAAAATATAACAATTATATCTTGCATTGATTTATATTTATACTTCTCTTTTAAAGAAAATGTTACATGTATGTAGCAATACTAATTGTTAATAATGGTTGTAAGTTTAAAATAAACAATGTAGTATGACTAGCTATGATTTATTGCATAGAAAGAAGAATCTAAATTATTTAGAATAAACATAACAAGGATGCCTATGAATTTTCCTGAACTAACCAACTGATTCATAAGAAAGAACATCTAAAACAAAGTTTATATAGTAACTTTGAAGAAAATCGTTTGAGCTGTTTTTTAGATGAGGATTTATGGTCTCACTTTCAGTTTTTCTATTTTTACCAGAAGTTGGCTGAATCATCTGTATACCGGACCTGTCTTAATTTTGAAGTGTCATCGTTCTGTTTTTATTAATTTTAAAGATATGAAACTCGGAAGATTTCCCACACACATACACACTGACCAAGTGCCAAAAAACACTTCAGGGAACCTTAAAGCATGTATACATGCTTTAAGATCAAAAGTTTCAACAGCTCACCTGATTTATAAATAAACAGAAAACTCGATATTGAAATTTTTGACTGATTACAATACTTTTATTACCTATGGTAGCCGGGTACTGGAAGTAACAACTTAGCATTGTGTTTTTTACGGTTATGTTAAAAGCATCTGTCGCTATTTAAAAAGTTTGATTTATTATCCCTTTACCTTACGTCAGATAAACACTTTTGTAAGTTTTGTTTTATGTTATAAAGATAATAAAATTGTAAAAAAATATGAAGAGGAATTGCTGCTGTGTCAGAATACAGGTTGTGTTCGTCTAGTTGTTCAGGGTTTTCAATATTTTATCCATAACCTATGTCTGTGATTTAAATTCATGAACTGATGGTTCATGATTTGTTTACACTGTGATGAGTTGTATTATAAATATAAAAAATTTTTAGTAAGGTCAGTTGTATGAGTGATGATTAACTTCTAGTTAAAAATTTTGAAATGAAGACAAAAAGCTCAAAATTGAAGACAAAAGTGCACATTTGAGGGCAAATGAAAATGTGTTACTTTGTCCAAGTACCTGATGACATAACTTGAAAAGTGAGGACTGTCCTCAGAAAATGAGGACGGCTGGTCACCTTACAGTAGGGGAACCATCGTCAAAATACAAACAAGCTCAAAATTTCAATATAAACACCTTTATTTATTATTACAGATTTTACTTAATTTTTTAGAGACTATTTAGTGGTGTAAAATAAAGCATATTGTTCTTTGTGGACCTCATCATTAAGTTGTAAAATTTGCTGCTGATTGTGTGTTTAACAGCAGACCGTAGCTGATCATAAAAGATCTGCCACTCATGCAATGTTATGCGGTCCTTAGGTCAGCCAAAGTTACATTTCCATGATAAACTAAACTCTTTAAATGGTTCCATAACCAAAATCACACGGATTAAGTTTGGAAGATCAGGTCAGCCAACGAGTGGAAATTGAAGGGCTAATCACTCTGTCATCTGTAATATTTTGCAGCGAAAAAACTTTGCAAAATGTAAGAATAACAGCTTTAAATGTCATAAATTTTGAAAATGTTAAAATAGACCGTATTAATTTATTGTAAATTATTTCAACCATTTTGACTGTAATGCGGAAATTTTTATTTTAATTTATATAAATTAAAAAATTTCCCTATCGGAAATTTTTAAAATTTACTTTTACTTTTTTTTTTTTTTTTTCTCAGAATCTTTGAGCGCATTCTTTGAATTTGAATTGTCTATATACAAATTTTCAATTCAATCTGAATTTTAGTTACAGAGAGCGCTGAATATGCCAAGTTTAATTATGGCCACCCTGTAATTAGTTCTTTAGCCCGTTAGTAGTTGCTAGTTTGTCGATTTGCCGCCCATCCCTTCAGTGTTGCCAGATTTTTTTATTCAATAGTCACCAAAAATTTTTAGAAGGGGCATTTGATATACACAATTAGGCGAATAGAATCGAAGAAATGTTCATTATATATATCATATATCACTTCTTAAAATTATTGGTGCAAGTTGAATAAAAAAGTGTGCAATCTGTACCGACTACTAACGGGTTATATTAAAAAATAACACTTGCATGTATTATCAAAAAAAAAAAGGCAATATTGTGTTAGTATAAAATGAAGTCATAAACACTTTTCAACTTTGTAAAAAAACACCACAGAACTGGCATTTATAAGTAATAAGTAAAAGACTTTGATTAAATATCAGAAAATGCAAGAACTCACAACAATTAATTAATAACACGGTAAAAATAAATTTCAGCATCTGATTTATACAAGTTTTGCTTGTTTTATTTTTTAATTAAAAAATAAAATAAAAAACGAAAAAGCATTAAGAACAAATTATTGACAATAACGCGATGATTGCCAAGAAAGTTAACCATTTGCCTACAATCAGCTGACTCATCTTTGCCATACTTTCTTATATTCCTGTAATAAAGCGATGTTCTGTCCACTGTAATAATAGGTATAGGTCTAAGTAATAGACACTTCACAAGAATCATCTAATGGACTTCCAGTCAAACATGTAAGTGTGGTGTATATGTTATCAATGAACAAACAAACAGACAAGAATCATCCAGTGAAACAGAGACATTGCATCATTTAGTCAAAGAATGTTTCAAAAAAAAATGTTTTAAGTTATCATTCTTTCCTTGTCTCTATTCCACCATTTAAAGGTGATTCTCAGACTGTTAAGAATGACCCATTTAGTTGATTCCCTCAACTCAATTATAAAAAAATCAATGTACTATTACAAAAAAAAAATCTCAAAAGGAGTGGTCATGACATCGAAAATTCAGATCGGGATGAAATTGTGCAGGATTGTAGTATACTATGAAGGTAACAACATATTAAAGCAGTAGCACGTACTAGTCACATAATTTTAAGATAAAAGCCTTTAAAGTTTCAGTGATTCTTGAGTTCAAGTTATTTTGCAATACAGGTAACGTTCCAGTGGCAGGGTCATCAGAGTAAACAGTTGCCAAGTGAAGGACCTGGATTCAATGCTATCGATGTGAATGTTTTTTTCTCTCTCTCTCTCTCTCTCTCTCTCTCTCTCTTTAATTATTTAGTTAATCTTTATTTATTTTTGTTAAACCAACAAAAGAAAAAAAATAGGTTTTAAAATTTTTTATTTGTAATGCTTATAATTTAAAAAATAAAAATAAAATTAGATTTATCTTAATTATAAAATAAAGTAAAAATAAAGGGAACTGTTATTTAATATATATATATATATTTATTTATTTATTTATCTAAGCATTTTATTTTATTTATACTTTATTTTATAATTAAAACAATCTAAAATTTATTTTTTTAGTTATAGAAAATTATAAATATTACAAGCATAAAAGTATAACTATATAACCTACATATTTTTTAAATGACAAAAATTCAATAATTATTGTTCATTAAATTTTTTTAATTTCACGTTTAATTTATTCAAAAGATTAAATTTTACAATCATCCATCTTTACAATCATTCAACTGCAGCTTTAATAGCAAAATAAGTAAATGGATGAAATAATTAAATATATATAAACAAAACCCTGAATAATGAATATAAAAATAAAGAAAAATTAATCTGGTGTGTCACTCACACGACTTTCTCTTACCCTGAAATTTAATACAATAAATACAGGTTGGAGATTAAGAGGTAAGATAATGAGTACTGTTATGTAAACATATGTTAAACAATTCAAATTAGGCTTCGGAAGAGTTTTATATGATAATTAGTTCTGCGTGAGAGGGGCAACCGCTCCCCTAAATCCACTCTCCCATTTCATTAATGCACCTACATTTATATAGAGTTTAAATCTGTTATTGAAATTAAAGTTCACTTAAAATTATACAGACAATTTTCACACTCAACATTCCTTGAAACTTATCAATCTTGATTAAACTTTTTCAGCAACAAACTTATATTAACTTCAAAATACAACATTTGGATCTCCTAAAATTATTCGTTTTTAAGTCACTCTAAGAGACACAGGCAAATATCAAACGTTAAAAAATTTGACTATGGTAATCAGGAAGCCTCAAAACATGTAAATATACAAAAATTTACAAATAGGCATTTGTTTGCCTATAATATTATTCAATATCATCGTAATCTTGAATTATAATTTTCAAGAAGCTGTAATGGTTGTAGAAGTAATTATTTAATTTGTTTGGACAGTAATTATATGTACAGTCGGGGGAAAAAAAAAAACGCAGCACTCGATGTAACTCCGTTGCTAATCAATGCACAAAAATGTAATAGGTATCATTCGACGGGGAATTGAGAGTAGATTCAGAAAATGAACGGAAATTTTGAATTGGGGGTCGTCTACATATTAAAACGCGCACCAACTTTGATTTTTTCAATGGTATGCCCCATTTTTATTTTATATTGGAATTCCTGGGATCGCGACAATGCGAAAAAGTATATTGGTTGTATATTTTGCTTATATTTTCACAGAGTTATAAACGTTCAAAGTTTGAAGGTGCTAATGTTAAATTCATATTTCAAACTTTTATTAATCTTCACAAAAAATAACTTGATCGATATAATTCTTTTTTTACGAGATACAGTGAAGAAACCCAAACATAATCCTTCATTAATTTTGATTCTGAAAAATATTAATAAATTCATATTCATAAAAATTATGAATTATGACCTATATTAATTTTTACATAAAATGAATCCTAATGCTGAAAAATATGGGTGTGCAAATTTGCAGCTCATTCCAGTTATTAGTTTTCGAGATAAAAATAAATCTTTCTTTTGGAGTGGTTTAGGGGGCCGTCTCTTAAAAAATTTTGAATGAGATAACGAAGCAAATCTTAAAAAATAACGGAGAAAATTGAACAAAATATTTTTATTTTTTATGTAAGGGTCAAATTATATAACAACAACGTCAAATGCAAAGAAATGAAACAAAAATGTTGATTTTTAGACATTTGTGTTAGTATCAAGAATTCCTGTTTTCTAAAGCCCCGACTTTTATCGTTCTTCAAAACAAAACAATACAGAAACGAAAAATGAATGTGACTTTGAGTATTCGTGTTAAACCCCTTATTTTCCATTGACAAAAATATACACAAGTGGTATTTACTTCATCGATTACTGGTGATAAATTTAGAATCCTTTAAACGAACACTAGAAGAAAAAAATAACCTAAATAGGCGGGGTTTACTGTTTGAAATACTCAAATACTCTCAAAATAAAATATTTCAAAACAAATTTTCTGTACCACAATTATATTACAGATGGATATACATTATAACTATATTCTTTCTAATTAATATATTTCTATCCATAGTATATTTTATTGCAAAAATATGAACACTGGGTACATGCTTAAGAAATAAGTAACACACAAATTACGAAAGAAACGCCCACTGGCATTGTTACAGATTTTCAAATGATGTGAATCTACGTCAGCAGTCGCGAAAGCGTTAATTAAGAAATTATATTTTCATAGAAATTATAAAACAAATCATACAGTTCCAAAGAGTTCAACAGACCCAAAACTGGTAAGTGCTATTAAAATTGTTTAATATTTACTTTATGAAACCTTACAATAATTTATTCGAAAAGATTTAGTTTATGCGTTGTTGTATATATATATTTATAGCTATATTATTTCAGTTTGTATATTATGTTACACTTACGAAAGAAAATTTAAGCTTTATTGGTGATCAGTATATCCATGATAGATACTTTTTAATTGAAAAATATTGCACTTTTATAAAAAGTATTGTCTGACCAATCGTAAGTGTAATGTATTTAAATTTACCTAAAATTATCTAAAAAAGTACTAAAGTATATACATATCCAAAAAACTAAATTCATGATAATTAAGATACTGCAAAGGTTTTATTTCTTTTTATAACTCTTTTTTTCTTGAAATATTTCCGGTGTGAAACAGTATAATTTTGTCTTGTTCTTGTAGGATCTTAATTTTATTTTTCTATATTTAGAGATAGCTCCCTAACACATATTTGATCATAACTCTATGAATACTAAAGATAAAGTATACAAACAGTATACTTTTCCGCACTGCCAGGCTCTCAGAAATTCGAATATGAAGTCAAAATTGGGTGTTGGTATTAAAAAAATCAAAGTTGGCGCTCATTTTAATATGTAAATGACCCCTAATTCAAAATTCGATGACATTTTCAGAAAGTACATTTCATTTCCTGTTGAATAGTGTCTATTAAATTATTCTGCGTCAATTAATAATGAAATACCATCAAGTGCTGCGTTTTTTTTTCCCCGACTGTACAATTAAAATCCTTATTTCTCTTTAATATTTTTTTTTTCTGTATTTCAAAAAACGAAATTTAGCATTGTTTTAAATATACCTAAAATGAGATAAATGTTTAGATTTTAAATAATCTGGTGTGTCACTCACACAACTATCTCTTACTCTGAAATTTAATACTATAAATACAGATTGTAGTTTAAGGAGTAAGATAACGAGTACAGTTATGTAAATTTGTGTTATGACAATTCAAATTAGGCTTCTGAACAGCTTTACTTAGCAAATAATTTTGTCTGCCCCCCTCAACCCCCTGTTTCATTATTCTACCTATATTTATATAAAATTCAAATGTATTATTAACTTCAAATGTTCATTTGAAATTATTAAGACAAATTTCACACGCAACATTCCTTGACACTTATCAATCTTGAACAAACTATTCCACTTAACAAACGTATTAACTTCAAAATACAACATCTGAATTGCCTGAAATTATTTGCTTTTAATTTACTTCAAGAGACACAGACAAAGATCAAAGTTAGAAATTTGACTTCGGTATTAAGGAAGCCTCAAAACATGTAAATATACAAAAAACCAAGCGATGAATATTTAATTTAAAAACTACATTATTTACCATATGGCTATTAGGAATTAATTTCAATTCCTGAGCAGCTTTCCTGTACATGGTAAAATATTATAGCAAAGAGCTTTCACTAACAATAAATAAAAAAAGTTTTTATGGCTTAAATAATGGCAGCCCTGTATATCCTCTGAAGATTATGTACACACCACATGGGGCACTTAAATATAATCCTATATTAATAACAAACGGCACAACCTGAAATACACTTCCATCAATTTTCAAGCATTGTCACACTATAATCTAGTTCTTTTGTGTAGCCCTGTAAACGAACAATGATAGATTTCCATACTATATTCTACATGAAACATGTTTTTATGCATATAAAAAATTTATACTCGTTTCATTTAGTTTAGTGCAGTCTGACAGACACACACACAGACCAACCGCTAAAAACATGATTTTTGTATTCAGGGAACCTCAAAGCGTGTAAATATAACAAAAATTCAATTTCCAAAATTTGACCGTAAAACAATATTACCTTATGGGTAAGAGAATGTAAAAATGTCTCTTTTATTTTTACTTTATTTTATAGCTAAAACAAAGTTAAAATTTCTTTTTTGTTATGAAAGATTATAAATAGAATATTTTAAAACCTACATTTTTCTTTTTTTTAAGTTCAAGAAAATTAAATAATTATTATTTATTAAAATTTTCAAATTTTGAATTGAATTATAAGAGAAAGTAACAGTAATATAAAATGTTTAGATTAAATAAATAATTAAAGAGACGGAGGGGGAAAAAATTCCTGTCAGTAGCATTGAACCCGGGCCCTCCATATGGTAACTGTTTACTCTGCTGATCACACCACTGGAATGTTATATGTGTTTCGAAACAACTTGAACTCTATAATTACTGAAACTTTAAAGGCTTTTATTTTAAAATTGTGTGGCTACTCCTACTGTGCACTACTGCTTTAATATGTTGTTACTTTCATAGCATACTACAATTCAGCACAATTTCGTCCCTATCTGGATTTTCCATGTCGTGACCTCTCCTTGTCAATTCTGTTCCGCGTATCTTTTTCTGTGTAGTGTGTAACTGAAACAAAAACAAGTAAAAAATTAAGTGATTAATTAAATATTTGTCAATATTTATATACATTTCTATGTGATTTGTATTCTCATTAGAATTATTTTAAAGTAACTGTTATTCTTCTTTTCATATCTAAATTAAATTAATTAAATTTGAGTTAAATAGTGCTCTATTGGACGTTTGAGGACTGCAACGGAAATTTAATCGTTTGCTTCAATAATTTAGCTGCCGTTTGTATATATATGTTGATATTGTTGCATACTTGGGGATTCGTGAGTTGTCTTTGAATGAAAGGTGAAACTTGCAGAAGCTCAACAGTTTATTTGCATAAAATTCTAGAAGAATACAGGTCTATAAACCAAATATCAATTTTACTTTCATCAGAAAACACAGCTTAGATGACAGCTCTGAACAGCCAATTTACAGTACAAACTGTATCAGAGCATTAACACACAGCAAGGCTGTAATCGTAGAAACTAGTCAGGAGAGCACTTTATCGTAAGGCAGTTGGCGAGAGACTGATTGCTTGGCCGCATTGGGCCTCCTTTTATATCCCTCTATAAAACCCAGAATGTTCTGGTAACTTGTAGAATATTCGAGTTAAACAGTTAAACCTTCCATATTTGGTATATCAATAATAAGGATTTTCTCGCCAAGGTTGGGGAAAGTCACCAAATCCATTACCGGACTTAATGAGGCTTTTTAACAGGTTTTTAAGCTACTTTAATGTGAAAGCAAGCTAGAAATGCTGAAAATTAACATTTTAACACCTGAGATGAGCCTCTTTGAATGAATTTACATAAAAATAACAACAAATTATTTATAAATTCATAACACTGCCCCCTCTTAAGGACTGCACATCCCGGGCAGTACAATCCTTGGTCAGGAGGTGAAACTAAACAAACTACACAATCTAAAATACAAAAACTAAGTTGCATATAACAATAAAATAATAATACAGATTGCAAAATTAAGTGAGAAATATTTACAAATAAGTACAAATATTTACATTACACATATACAAATTTAAGAAATATTTACATTTCACATTTGAACATTACCGTTAAGTGTGGTATGTGGCTAACTGATCGTAACAAACCACCTTCGGTTTTGATGAAGATTTTTAGCAATTCTTACCACAACTTAGCCAATCATTCAGTCTTTTTAAGATTGTGTATGGATCGTCCCAGTTACACTGTAGCTTGGGAGAAAGTCCTTTGTGTCGGACAGGGTTCCACAACCAAACTTTGTCTCCTTCCTTCAATTCATGTTGTGTAGCATTTAGATCATACCTTGTCTTTATTTTCACTGTTGCCATGTGAATCCGCCCCCAAGCAAAGTTGTGTACGTCTTCAAATCGTGCCAGGAGATTTAGGATATACTCCTCGGGCAATGAAGGCGTATCTGGTGGACAACCAAACAGGAGATCACATGGGAGACAAAGTTCGCGACCAAACAGTATCTGAGCTGCAGTATAGCTGGTGGTTTCATGGACAGCACTTCGATAAGCTAGCAGGAACAACGACAACTTCAAGTCCCAATCTTGCTGATTCCTTGATACTAGAAAAGAGATGTTATTCTGGACAGTACGATTAAATCTCTCGACAATGCTGTCCGACTGGGGATGTTGGAGCATTGTCTGAATTTTATCTATGCCGAGTAGTTGACACAGTCCTTTGAAAACGGCAGAGGTAAAGTTTGTACCTTGGTCAGAATGAAGTTGTAGGGGTGTGCCGTACCTTGACACCCATTGCTACACTAGGACCTCTGCAACTGTGCTGATCGGAAATGAGATACGCCTCAGGCCACTTGGTGAAATAGTCAAAATCACGACGAGGATGTACTTATTTCTACTGGAGATCCGTAACAAAAGACCCAAGATGTCGAGTGCAATCCGTTCAAACGGTGCTCCTATATTATACGTTGTAGTCTTCCTCTGCTTCGTTTCTTTGGGCCTTTACATGCTGCACATGCATCACAAGATTTACACCATTTCTCTGCGTACTCCCTTGTCTTGCACCAGTAGAAGCCTTCTCAAACTTTCTGTACATCATCCCAAAATGGCCTCCGGTAGGGATTATGCATCTGCTGTAGAACATCTGGAATCTTCGTAGTAAAATCTACCATCTGAAACTCCTTCCATCGTCAAATTCCTATTTTCTGTATAGTACGCCGTTTCTAATATAAAGAGAGTCCCAGAGTGTCCAATAACTTTTTGTAATGAAACTAAATATGGAAATGTCCAGCCAGGTAGGTCTGTTGCTGGTCATCTCCTTCAATTGTAATATTGGCTTTATATTAGGATCTTCCTACTGGGCTTGTTTAAGTTCCTGGTCACTCCACTGGTCCAGTTTCAATGGTGTTGAGACTGTAGCTTGGCAAGCAACCGGATTTATCTGCTGGTATTTCTCTTCAGCTCTAGAGCAGTACTTGCAGCTTTCCTAACAGGGCTTCTGTGACAAAGCATCTGCATTTCCATGTAGAGTCCCTTTACAATGGCGTATCTCTCAGTCATATTCCTGGAGACTTGTATCCACCTGGCTATCTGGCCTTCCGGGTTCTTGAAATTAAGCAACTATGTTAAAGATGTGCGGTCAGAATCTTCTGCCATAGATGTAATGATGGAAATGTTCTATGCCTTTTACGATGGCGAGTAGTTCTTTCCTGGTGGTACAGTAATTTCGCTCCAGTGTAGTTAGGCATTTACTCCAATAGGCAGTGATGCATTCTTGGCCTTCAACTTCCTGTGACAGAACAGCACCACCACTCTTGCATGGTTTGCATCAGTATTAAGTATGAACTGTACGGGAGGAACTAAGTCCCGGTCGCCTTACCCACTTAAGGGTCCGGTTCGGGAGAACCAAGGGACTTAACGAGGAAAAATAAATAAAATAAGAGGGGGAGGAGCTAAGCCACGCAAGCTTGGCTCCCGGTCACCTTACCCACTCAAGGGTCCGGTTCTGGAAAACCAAGGGGCTTAGTAAGAAAAAAAAAGGGGGGAGCTAAGCCACCCAAGCTTGGCTCCCGGTCACCTTACCCACTTAAGTGTCCGGTTCGGGAAAACCAAGGGACTTAGCGAGAGAAAGAAGAAGAAAAAAAAAAGGGGGGTGGGGGTAAGCCACGCAGGCTTGGCTCCCGGTCACCTTACCCACTTAAGGGTCCGGTTCAGGAAAACCAAGCGACTTAACGAGAGGGAGAAAAAAAGGGGGAGGAGCTGAGCCACGCAAGCTTGGCTCCCGGTCACCTTACCCACTTAAGGGTCCGGTTCAGGAAAACCAAGGGGCTTAGCGAGAAAAAAAAGGGGGAGGAGCTGAGCCACGCAAGCTTGGCTCCCGGTCACCTTACCCACTTAAGGGTCCGGTTCGGGAAAACCAAGAGACTTAGCGAGAGGGAGAAAAAAAAGGGGGGGAGGAGCTGAGCCACGCAAGCTTGGCTCCCAGTCACCTTACCCACTTAAGGGTCCGGTTCAGGAAAACCAAGGGGCTTAGCGAGGGAAAAAAGTGGGGGTGGAGCTAAGCCACACAAGCTTGGCTCCCAGTCACCTTACCCACTTAAAGTTCCGGTTCGGGTATACCAAGGGACTTAACGAGGAGAAAAAAAAAGGGGGGGAAGCTAAGCCACACTAGCTTGACTCCTGGTCACCTTACCCACTTAAGGGTCCGGCTCAGGAATACCAAGGGATTTAGCAAATAAGAGAAAAAAAAGGGGGGGACTAAGCCACACAAGCTTGACTCCCGGTCACCTTACTCACTTAAGGGTCCGGTTCAGGTTTACCAAGGGACTTAACAAAAATGGGAAAAAAAATTACAGTGGGAAAGTGACTAAAGGGGCGCCTATTATTTGGGCAGCAAATGGCTGACTGGTTGAATGTGATGATAAGTGGTAACTGAGACACCTTTTGCTAAAGACTCACTAGGATCAATAGGGTATGTAGAATGTCAAAATGTCATATCAATTATCAATGAGATACTTATTATAATTAAATAAGTAAATTACATAAAAATATTAGAAAATAATTTGATTGATTGATAAGCTTAAGTATAATCAGTCGGGATCAGTTCTCACACCTTCAGCAGAGATGATATTGATGAGATAAATCACTTCACGACAGAACAAGTTGCACTTACTAGTATTCAATTTGAGGTTAGTCATTCTGTATTTTCCAACTTTATCTTCCACTCCATCTATTCTGTTTTCCATTTCTGTCAATTTACTCTGTTGAAAGCTCTCTTTTCATCTCATCATGATTGCATTCCACTTTTTCCTGGATGGATTTAATTTCTTTGGTTAAACTGTCTTTCATACCTCCCTGTACTGCTTTCATTTCTTTCTAACCCAGTTTTCATACTGTCTTTCATCTCTTTTTGCCCTTCTTTCATTTCACCACGGAGTAATATTAATCATTTCACTTATCTGGGAGCTAAGCCTTCTAGGAGTCTCTTCATTTCTTGCTCCATACCCCTAGTTATCACCATTCATAAACAACCCCACTCCTAACACCAGAAATGTTGCGAACTTGGGGGGGGGGGGGGGGGAGTCGTAAGTTGTCTTTGAATAAAAGGCGAAACTTACAGAAGCTCAATGGTTTATTTACAGAAAATTCTAGAAGAATACAGGTCTATAAGCCAAATATCAACTTTACTTTCACCAGAAAACACTACTTAGATAACAGCTGTCAACAGCAAATTCACAGTAAGAACTGTATCAGAACATTAACACACGGCAAGGCTGTAATCAAAGAGCAAGAAGAGCAAGGCTGTAATCAAAGAGCAAGAAGAGCACTTTATTGTAAGGCAGTTGGTGAGAGACTGATTGCTTGGCCGCATTGGGCCTCCTTTTATTCCCCTCTATAAAACCCAGATTGTTCTGGTAACTCGTAGAATATTCGAGTTAGACCTTTCATATTTGATATATCGGTAATAAGGATTTTCTCGCCAAGGTCGCCAAATTTGGCGCTAAATCCATTACCGGCCTTAATGAGGCTTTTTAACGAGTTTTTAAGCTATTTTAATGCGAAAACAAGCTGGAAATGCTGAAAATTAACATTTTAACACCTGGGTGAGCCTCTTTGAATGAATTTACATAAAAATAACTATGAATTATTTACAAATTCGTAACAATATTTTAGCTAAGGATATTCGTATAGCTAATAACACTTCTCAAACTGATCCAATTAGCAATCTTCCATATAAATAAAGCAAAGAGTTTGTCGGCAAAACACTTCTATTTTTGTTTGGTCTAGATTTAACTACTCTGGTGTGGAAGCCAGCTATTTTTTTTAGTAAAAACTGATAATTTTTTTAAAAAGATACTGCAGAGATGTTATACTTTTTTAAAAGAGCTCTAAAAACTGTTCATTTTTTGTGAGGACATTGTATACATCATATTATTAGATTTAAAGATATTACGTTGCAAAGTTTTCTTTTAATTAATTAAAATATGAAAATAACTATTAGCTATAATTTAATTGTTGCCAAAAAAGAAATTACGAGTTCATTTTCTTTCGACATAAAAATAAATACATTTAATTAAACGTAAACACTAAAAAATTGTAAAAAATTAAATTATGCATCTCACAAAAATTGACGTCATTATCACTTTAAAAAATTTCTACACATTGATAAAGTGCTAATGTAGTTCAATAGCTATAAGATTCAACAGAAAATTTAAAAAAATGGTATATTATTATTTTTTTTTAATCTTATAATTTTGTTGTCATTTCGGCGATGAGTTGATATGGGTATCGCAAATGTATTCTCTCAAGAAACGTTTGAGCTACTTCAGTACTTCAAATTCCACCAAGAGGTCCAAGCTGTTTGAACGTATTTGCACAAGATTTCTCAATTTTATTTAAAATATTTTTGTAATGCGAGTGAGAAAAAAAGGAAAAGCATTTTTATAAATTGGTCTAATTATACAAATTATCTCCATGAAAAATATTATGCGTTTTCTGTCCATTTTACTATCAAAAAGGAAATGACTAATGCAGTTTTTCTTATATTATTGACATATCTATAAATTAAATTAAATTATCCAGTACCAAGACTTTGCGGTGAAGAAGTCTCTGCCGAAGGCAAATGCTCGGTCAATCAATCTGTCAATTTCCCGAGTGGCAAAAGATCAACCTATTTCACACAGCAATACATGGTAAATTTATTGAACATTATTTAAAATTCTATATGTTGAATTTCTTTCCCTCCGAAATATCTAAATGCGCAAAAATCTTTTAAAATAAATATTAGTGTAGTGACATGATTAAAATTCGATTAATGATTATATAAATGCAACGATTGTGTATAACATTTTTTACAATTATTATTACAAACTATTAACGTCATCAAATTCATATATTCAGATTTATTTATTAGAAGTAACTCAAATTATAAGTTTTACAAAACTATAAATTTAGAAGTTACTGATAGAATTTATTAATAAGTGATATTTTAAAAGTTTAATAAGGAATTATAATGAACTACTTATTGCACTTAATATAACATAATTAATAACATGAAATTAAAAATAATAAAATCAAATATAATTATATTCTATACATAAAATATTTGTTAATTGAATTATAATTCACAAATTAAATTTTCAACTCTTTATTATAAAGTGCATTTAATAAAAATGTATAATTATTAAATAACTATGTATAATTTTCATTATAATTAGAAATTATAATTCACAAACTTTTTTTTTTTTTTTTCATAATTACTCTGATTCACATTTTTGGTATGTACTTGAAAGCTATTACATATTTGAATTATTAAATGATCATGAACTATACTTATTATCTATATTTATTTATTATTTTAATATTAAATAATGTATTAATAAAATGTTTCATAAAATATTAATGAACTAGAAAAGCCCCGATTCGGAAACGAACCGAATTCTGAATGCAAGAAAATTTTTAAAATCACACTCGAAATGTACAAAACTCGGCCAAATGCTGCTTGCTTGCCAGTAGATCAAAGTTTGCTAATGAAATCATTTGTTTATGAAATTAATGAAGGTAGTGAATCAACGAAGGCTTTGCTCGCTTCGCTGGTCACTACATTTAAAGGAAACATTTTTCTATATCGCTTTATAAACAAAAATAAATAAATCATGAAATTGCTCTAAAGCCCACTTTGGTAGGCAGCGACCCACTCATTCTCAAACTCTCGGGTGCCTGCGTCTGTTTTGTCTGCGACAATAGCTTACCAGTGGGCTTCCATTTGGGTGCTTATCAGATGACAGTATCGAAAAAATTGAAATAGCCATTTTATATTTGAATCCCAGTTACATATGAACAACACTATACGTGGTGTACATCAGGGCCCGAAATTTCAACTTGGATTACACTTGTTGAAAAAAAAAGTTACTCGCCACAATATATAATTAACTTACTCTGTTTTTTTGCATATAAGGTGACCAGAATTTTTTATTTCAAAAAGAGGAGAAAATACGCAATGTCTTGTAGTAAAATCAATTCCCTTTAGACGGCGCTGCGTCGCCACAGAAAGAAACAAGAAGAACCTATATTTTGTTAAAAGATTTTGGCAACAGCCAATAAGTTTAGTTTTAGATTTTTGGATGCTTCGGCTGTGTTCGAAGACAGAATTTCGATCTCTCATTATGAGAGTTAATTAGATTCGGAATAATGTTCCTTTAAGTATTTCTTTTTTGTATATAATGTATAAAAATGTATATAGAATTTCTAATTTTATTATAATCATTAAATTTCAAGAAAATTAATGCATCGTTGTCCCTTTTTCATTCTCTTGCTTAAAGCAATCCGGCATTTTGATTTTGTTCTTTTTTTTCTTAGATTTCAAATATCACTGAACCACGAATTATTTTTCATTTTGGTTCATCAGTGCCGGCAAGAGAATGTTGTTTTTGAAAGTAACGATGCTTACGTTAGATTTGATTATTAAAATTCTTTTTTGTGTTTTCATAATATTGGATTAGCTCTTAGAGCGAAGACTTCTCAAGGTAAGAAATTTTATGAAAATTTACAATGGAAGACAAGAATAAAATTAATAGAAAAATTATTCGATCCAGTGTTACGAAGTTAGTGAATAGTATAGAATTAAATTTAAAAGAAGAACATTTAAATGTTGAAAATTTAGAAGAAACTCTTAATCAATTTACTATAAAAAATGGGCTTCTACAGGAAGCCGATAGGGAAATAGAAAAAATAATTCCTTTAACCGAATATGAAAATGAAAAAAACGTATGTTATGAATACCAAGACAAAATCGCGAACGCTATTTTTAGAGCAAAAAAGAAAAGTAAATTCAGTCGAAAATAGTGGTGTAAATTCAAATGTTTCAAGTACATTACAGAATAGAAGTACACCGTTAAGTGAGAATAACAAATTTGTTAAATTACCAAAATTAATTATTCAAAGATTTGGCGGTGAATTGTCCCAATTTATGAGTTTTTGGAATACTTTTCAAGTTACTATTCATGACAATGAAACTTTATCAAAGGTAGAGAAATTTAATTATTTAAAAAGTTATTTAACTTCGACAGCTTTAAATTCCATACACGGGTTAGAGATTTCAGAACAAAATTATAACAAAGCCATAGAAATTCTTGAACAAAAATTCAGACAACGCGATATGATAATTAACCACCACATGAACAATTTGTTAAATTTAGCGCCCGTTTATTAATCCACAGATATTATTAGATTAAAAAAAAATACATGAAGAAATCGAGATAAATATTAGATCATTATCCTCGTTAGAAGTTGATGAGAATAATTATAGTGCTATGTTAATTCTAACTATAGTGCTATGTTAATTCGCAGTAATTCTAAAGTCACTACCGTCCGATTTAAATTTAGAATTCAATAGAAAACACGCATCTAATTTACATGGAATTAAAATTCAAGAACTATTGGATTTCATACAAACGGAAATAATTTCGCGTGAAAGAACATTATCTACAAAAAATAAAATAAACGAACAAATAAAAAGTAATAAATTGAGTAATCGAGACGCCAGCAGATTATCGTCTGCGCATGAATTAATCACTACTGCCACTGCGGTAGAAAATAAACAGATGAGATGCATTTTTTGTAAAAAGAATCACGCGTCAGAAACTTGTTCCGTATTCGATATTGAAAAGAAGAAGAATATTTTGAAATCTCAGGGCCGTTGTTTTTTGTGTTTGGAACAAAAACACCGTATCGCGGAATGCCATAGCGACATTAAATGCAGAATATGTGGTTATAAACATAATACAACTCTGTGTTACAAATCTAAACATAAACCTCGGGAAAAAATAAATGTTCCTTCTGGTTCAGAATCCAAACAGGAAATAGTTTCTACCGTTTCTTCTATTAATCAGGAAAATAAAATTTTGTTACAAACTTGTTCCGTAAATATAAAAAATAAAACGAAAGAGAAAACGATCCGTTTGCTTCTTGATTCAGCTTCTAGTAGAGCATTTTTATGTCGTTCTATTGCTAATGAACTAAATTTAAAAGTGATTAGAAATGAAAAATTGAAAGTATACACATTTGGAAATAAAACACCGATTGAGAAAATCTATGGCATAGTTAAATTAAAGCTCGTTACGGATGAAATTTCTGGATCGTTCATTCACCCTCCACCTGAATTGGAAAAAATCACGAAAAATGATAATTTTCAGAATTTAGAATTAGCTGATATACCTAATAGTAAAGAAAGCATTACACTTTTGATAGGAGTCGATTATTATTATGATATTGTGTTAGGTAATATTAGGCGCATTAATAAAAATTTAGTAGCAGTAAAAACTGTGTTCGGTTGGGTTTTACAGGGAATTAAAAGCGATTCTCTTGAATCATTAACCATGAGTATCATAGTAGAAAAAAATTTTGTTGTCAAAACAAATAGAAAATTTTTGGAATTTGGAAAATTCGGGTCTTATTAATCCGAAAGAAAAATTTGACCTTTCCGAAAATAAAATTATGAAAAATTTTGAATCGGAAATTAAGTATGAAAATAAACGATATAAAGTTAAATTCCCTTGGAAAATTAGTAAATCACAATTACAAAATAATTTTGAAATCGCTGAAAGTAGATTTTCGAGACTTAAGTACAAATTTTGTAGAAACCCAAATTTATTTTTTGAATACAACAATGTTTTACAGGATTATTTGAGAGAGGGGATTATAGAACCCGTCACGGATTTGGAGGAAAATTCTACAACCTTTTATTTACCACATAGAGCGGTAATAAAAACAGATCGTACAACAAGTAAATTACGAATCGTATTTGATGCGTCTTCCCATGATTACAATAATCTTTCTCTTAATAATTGTCTACATATTGGACCTAATCTTTATGAAGATATTTTTGACATTTTGTCTAGATTTAGATTTCATCCCGTAGCCTTTACTGCGGACATGAAACAAGCATTTTTACAAATTTTGATAGACGAGGAAGATAAGGACGTAACACGATTTTTGTTTACAAAAAGTCCTCACGAAGGCACCTCTCCCATTCAGATTTTTAGATTCACTAGAGTTTTGTTTGGACTTAATTGTAGTCCTTTCTTATTGGCTGCGACGAGGTGCAAAGATCATAAAATTAATGATAGATTGTGGTTAAATGGGCCTGAATGGCTCAGTTCACCCCCCCCCCCGAATTTTGGCCTAAGCCTGATGATAAACAAAAGCTAGATGTAGAAAGTTTAGAATACAGAAAAAGGATAAAAGAAACACTCCTTTTCAATTGCATAACAGAACAGCTAGAAAACCCCATTGATATCAGAAAATACAGCAGTTTGGAAAAATTAATCAGAGTTACAGCTTGGGTAAAAAGATTTATTAAAAAGATCAAAAAAATTCCAGAAGTTAACAATACATTGACAACTGAAGAACTAATAGAAGCTGAGAAACTTTTGATATCGAATGAACAAAAGTTGTATTTTAAAAATGAATTTCACTCGCTAATAAATGAAGAAATTATTGATAAAAATTCTCCCCTTAGCAACTTAACTCCTTATCTAGATGATGGAAAAATGATGCGGCTGGGCGGGAGATTAGAGTTTAGTGATTTACAGTTAGAAGAAAAACATCCCATCATTCTCCCCAAACAGTCGTGGTTGACTACCTTGATTATACGAAATGAACATGAAAAAATAATGCATGGAGGAGTATCTGGAACATTGTCAAAAATACGGTCTAAATATTGGATTCCCAAAGATTCGCCAGTTAGTTAAAAGTGTCCTGAATAAATGTATTATATGTAAGAAATACCTTTCAGAACCAACAGATCAGATCACTGCTCCACTACCCCGTGACAGAGTAACAGAGTCGCCCCCTTTCTCCATATGTGGCAGTAACTTTGCTGGGCCTCTCTACATTAAAAATGCTAAAGAAATTGAAAAATCTTATATAGTTTTGTTCACTTGTGTAGTAACCAGAGCGTTACACTTAGAACTTGTACAGGACATGTCAACTGATTCTTTTTTGTTGGCCTTCAGACGTTTCTTAGCGAGAAGAGGAAACTGTAAAGTTATATATTCGGATAACACCAAAACGTTCAAGCGTTCGAAACAAGAGCTAGAAAATTTGTATCAAATTCTTTCTGATGATTCACTTTTAAAGTTTTTTGCAAATGAAAGAATCATATGGAAAAATATAATAGAAAGGGCCCCGTGGTGGGGCGGGTTCTACGAACGATTAGTTAGATCTGTCAAGAACTGTCTGCGTAAAGTCATCGGCAAAGCTCTCTTGAGTTATGATGAAATGTGTACTCTCCTTATAGAAGTAGAAACAGTGCTCAACTTACGCCCCTTAACTTACGTGTATAGTAAATTTGGAGAACCGAACCCCTTAACTCCTATGCACTTTTTAAATTTCGGTAAAGAAACCACCTACCCAGTGGATTTCGCTGACATTATTGAAGGTGCTTCAAACAAAATATCTGCCTTAAGACGTAAAAGATACCAATCACTGTTGTTAAAGCAATTGTGGAATAGGTGGAAAAGCCAATACCTATTGGATTTGAAGACAGCACATACTTTAAGGAATCCTACAGCACAACCTGAACTGAAAGTAGGAGATGTAGTGTTAATTGGTGATGATTCAAAAAACAAACTTCTGTGGAAACTTGGTATAATCCAGAAAACAATTGTCGGCAGAGATCACAACATCCGATCTTATGAGGTTAAGACTGCCAATGGTGTTTTAAAACGGACTGTTCAGCATTTATACCAATTGGAATTGACTTAACTAAAAACTTTAATGCTACGAACTGATAAAATAACATACACTTTTAAGAAAATTTTGAACTTTAAAAACCTTCATTTTAATGAACATTTTTTCTTTAATTTTCAGAATATTTGATATCCTTTTTTGAATAATTTAGTGAATTTTATTTGATAATTGAAAATATTAAAATTTTCCATGTGTTATTATCTTTATATTTAAGTTTGCTTATAACTTTGTTTATATTTGATAATTAAGAGTTAATTGTTTAAATAATAATGTGTTTGCTTTATGTTTAATATTGATATTTCAATTTAATATTTTGATTTGATCTTTTATTGATTTAGTTATAGTACTTTAGTAAATATTGTTTACATTTGTATTTAATATTAGATAACTGTTGATATTTTGGAAAAAAAATTATTATGTGATTTAGTACTAATTGAATATTTAGAAATTTGAACAATTTATGATTATCAGAAGTTGTTCGGATTTGAGATTTATTTTTGATTTGTGAACTCTGTAAGAGTTCACGGCGGGGAGTTGTGTAGTAAAATCAATTCCCTTTAGACGGCGCTGCGTCGCCACTGAAAGAAAAAAGAACCTATATTTTGTTAAAAGATTTTGGCAACAGCCAATAAGTTTAGTTTTAGATTTTTGGATGCTTCGGCTGTGTTCGAAGACAGAATTTTGATCTCTCATTATGAGAGTTAATTAGATTCGGAATTATGTTCCTCTAAGTATTTCTTTTTTGTATATAATGTATAAAAATGTATATAGAATTTCTAATTTTATTATAATCATTAAATTTCAAGAAAAATAATGCATCTATGTCCCTTTTTCATACTCTTGCTTAAAGCAATCCGGCATTTTTATTTTGTTCTTTTTTTTCTTAGATTTCAAATACCTCTGAACCACGAATTATTTTTCAGTCTTTTATTTTATAAGAAAATAGAAGGCATTCAATTTTGAGTAAGAGGTCATTTTAGAGGACACAAAATTGAATGAAAATGATTATAAAAACCGATTCAAAAGCTACTTTACACAAGTGGTGGAAACATTTTTATCTCAAATGATGAATTTGGATCAGTACACCTTAATTTAAATTAATAATATACTGATACGAGAGAAAAATCCCTAATTTTTATAGGTGTCACTGGACAATATAGATTTATTATTACAGTATGGGACCGGAAACCGCGGGACCGACGCCATTCCGGATTTCGGAATTTTCCGGATTTTAGAAACTTTCCAAAAAAAATCGATTTACCGGACATTTTCTTTAATTTTAGTCCAACCTTTATAATTAAGCACAAAATAAATTATTACTGACATATTCCAATATAAATTTACATCATGTGAACGATAATTAAAAACTTTAATTATTATGAAGCTATGGTGGTTAAATAACAGAAATGAAATAGGAACAGCATTCCCACTATAGTGAAAATGCCGCATTGCTAAACAGACTATAATTTGGTCTACATGATAGATCCGAAAGTGCAATGCAAAGCTTCATTTATTTAATCCTATTAAATTATTCCTTAAATAAAAATTAAAAAATATAGCTCAAATACTTATAATTAGAAAGATAAACGCACAATTCTGTTATCTCTTCACTCATCGGAACGATAAAGATAACCTTTGAAGATAAACGTAGAGAAAGAAAAAAAAATATGCTGATCGTCTGCCTGTTGTTTTAGAAAGAAGTGGAAAATGGTTAGAAATTATCATTTAATGGAGAGAGAAAAAAAAACTCGTTAAGATTTAATTAAGTTACCGCAATTTGCTGGAAACACAGTCTTTTTTTTTTCCCCCTACCCTTTTTTTCCTCAGGCCGTTCAGTGCGGGAATGATTGGTTGGTTGGTTGGTTGAATAATTTTTATTGGCGCAAGGTCCATATTTGGACATGCTGCGCCACACAAAAAAGTAAAAGGATAAAAAGAAGCTTCTGGATGGGTTCACCCATCCAGATTGTCATTCAAAAAACACAGTAAAAATAAGAAACAAAAATAATAAAAACAGTGTATACAAAAACGAAATAAAATTAAGGGCAACCTCAATAGCTAAAAACTCTGCAGAGAAAATGGAAAAGGAGTTAGGCAGTTGATAGCTAAACGTGGTGTTACCAATGACAACACCACAGCCGACTTTATTAATGGTCTTGGATCCGTCGGTAAAAATATCGACGTAGTCCTTATAATGGGAGCGATGAGATAAGTAAAGGGACTGAAAAATAGAAGCATCTGTGTTAGATTTGCCAAACCCATTGAACAGATGAAGACAAGAAATAACCTGGAAATTCCAAGGTGTCATGTTTAAAAGAGACCGAGGACGAATTTTGGTATGACTATGAGAGGTGCCAGCAAGAAAGTTCTTAATTCTAAGAGTGAAATGTGGGATGCAAGATGGGCGATTCACATAAAGGTTATGATCGTTACTATTTAAAAGTGAATGAAGTGGATGATTAGGATGTGAGAGGATGCGAAAGTACAATTCACATGAAAGTCTTTGTCTGATGTCAGTGAGAGAAGGCTCCACACAGTCAGCATATAAACTAAAGACGGGAGTAGTACGGAAGGCTCCTGAACAAATTCTTAGTGCACTATGATGTGTTGTGTCAAGTCTCTTAGGTAAGAATCGGGTGCTGATCCATAAACATGGCAGGCATAATCAATTTTAGACCGAATAGCAGATCTATATATTTTCAGGAGAGATCGGCACCCCAAGAAGTATTAGAAAGGACTTTAAGAATATTAAGAGCTTTGTCACATTTAATTCTTAAGTGTAAAATATGTGGTTTAAAATTCAATTTACTGTCAAAAATAACACCCAAAAAGCGAGCAGTGTCAACAACTGAAATTGGCCTGTTGTTCATAAGAATTTCTGGGTCAGGATGAAGCCCTCATTTGCGGCAAAAATGCACACACTGTGTTTTGTCAGTAGAAAATGTAAAACCGTTTTTATTTGTCTAGTTGATGATATTCTTGATGGCAAGTTGCAATTGGCGTTCAATGAAACGCATGTCATTCCCCTGGCAAGAAATTTGCAGGTCGTCAACATATAAACTTCCATTTACACATTGTGGCAATTGTTTTAGAATATCATTTATTTTCAAAGAAAAAAGTGTGACGCTCAGAACACTGCCTTGAGGCACATCCTCCTCCTGGAAATAGAAATCTGAATAAACTGATCCTATTCGAATTTTAAAGCGTCTGACTCTTAAAAAGTTTTGAATGAAAATGGGGAGATTTCCTCGAAAGTCCAGATTAAAAAGATCTTTTAAAACACCATAGCGCCATGTCTTGTCGTAAGCTTTTTCTATATCGAAAAAAATTGATACCAAATGGTTACGTCTCGCATTAGCTTTGCGAATATTTGTCTCTAATAAGAAAATATTGTCAAACGTAGAACGGCCCCGTCGAAAACCACTTTGCCATGGAGAAATCAAATTATTTCTTTCGAGAATAAAAACTAATCTAGTATTTACCATTTTTTCAAGTAGTTTACATAGACAGCTTGTAAGAGCAATGGACCTGTAATTTTTTGGGTCAGTAGCATCTTTGCCTGGCTTAGGAAAAAGAATAACAATAGCATCGTGCCAAGCAACAGGGAATATATTTTCAGTCCAGATTCTATTGTAAAGATGAAGGAGATTTTTAAGAGACTGTTTAGATAAATATTTAATCATAATGTAGGTAACACCATCGAGTCCGGGAGCAGAGTTATGGCAATGTTTCAAACTATTTTTTAATTCGTTTCGTGGGAATGATTGGAATTTCAAAACGTTCCGGATTTTGGGTCCTTCCGGATTTTCGGTACTATACTGTATTATTAATTTTTGCTATAGACAAAAACTTTTGTGTGTGTGTGTGTGTGTGGTACTTTCATGCAGTTACATAAATAAAGTTGGTAGACATTTTTTTTTTAATCATAATCATAAAAGAAAAAATAAAATTGCCAAATGAAAAAATAAAATTAATATTCGGCAAATGAAACGATTTGTTTTAACGAACAGTCATTCTTTATCAATATTCTATAAAAGTTCTCATAGGTATAACCTAAATTAGTCTTAGTAGTTAATAAGTTTTAAAGTAAATATATAAAAGGGATTTTTTTTCATATGTCTACATTTTGTTCATTGAAGAAAGCAGTCGCTTTGTGGGAATGTTTTTGCCAGGAGGATGTAACATGAATTCAACTAACTTTTGCATATTTTTGTGAGGTGGTGGTAGTGTTATCATTAAGTCCAATTGTCTAAACTAAGGCTCTAGGCTTGAGTAGGAGAGTCCTGTGAGGGGTCTTTCTAAGAGGTCTTAGCCCATATTTACGCTAGTTTCGGAGAAAACCACGGAAAACTTCTAACGGCTAAGCCAAAGAACGCGACCGGGTATCGAGCCCAGCACCTCACGTATACCAGCTTCGAGGACAGAACCTCTCGGTTAATGGTGGACCTATTTTTATGAGGAATATTATTCATGCAAAAGTGAGAACACACGTCAACCCCCCGCGTATCAACCGGACACACCACCTTAATGATTTCATGACAATTTCAATAGTGATTCCGTGTTCTGGATCAAAGAACTGTACAAATATAGGAAATACTTTTATTTCTTTGTGATTCGAAGAATCTGAATAGACATAAACCATAATATGCTTTGACAAGTTTATTAGAATGTTATTCTTTTGCGAACCTAATGCAGAAAAAAGTTACTGTTCACCATTCGATACAGCCAACAGCCGACTGAGCTTCCCAGTTTTGCGAAATTTTTTAAATTAAGGACTAAATCCTTTTCATTTTAAAATGAGGACAGAGGACGAAAAACATAAAAAAGGGGATTTTTTAGTCCTGTATTATTATTATTTTTTTTTTATTATTATTTATTTTTTTGTTGTTGTTGTTTGTTTAAGAGGGTAGAGCGTTGAAAAAGAAGACTGTCCTCTTAAAAAGAGGATGTCTTAGGAGGACCTTACCTAAGATTAGCATGATTTTACGTTTTTAAAACTTTTTTTTTTTTTTTTTTTTTGTAGCACCGTATACTGTAATAATTCTATCTACATTTAGACCGAAATTTTACTTGCCACAGTAAAATTTCCATTCTCCAATGGAATTTCGTACCCTGGTGTACATAATACTCTCTTTCACGTTATTTTCTATATTTATTTAATTTAGTCGATCGCGCCAAATATAATATTACAATGTGCTACATGTTCAGTTACGTCTATCGCATGAAGGCAATTTTTGGGCAATTAGTAGTAGGTGAGTTAGTTAATAGTAGTTGGTATATAGAAAAATAAATAATGACTGTGCCACTTTAGACAAAAATACATACTTCATCTGATTATTTTTTCTGTTTCTTTCATTTCTTTTTCCTTACCTGTTCTTTCTTTTCTGTTTTTTCAATATTTTATAATTTATTTATATTTTTTATGCTCTACTTGGCTTAAAGTGGCTTTTGCGAAAGTGGAGTCCTTGGCGAAAAATGTCCGATCTATTTCAGCATCAAAATTTTAAAAATTACCCAGAATTATCAATCAGTAAAGCTCTTTAATATAAAGCTGAATTAGCTTTCTTTCATGCCAAGCGCGATTCATCCGTTCCAAAAATATACTATTCAAACAAAAGGGGGAAAAAATCTAAAATTGAAGCATAATATTTTTTTTTTTTTTATTAACTCTATTTTCATATTTTTATTTTTTCATATGCATGAGCAAGTTTAATATTTTATAATTTTTTATTTTTCGAGTGAAAGCATATTTCATTTTATGCTTGAAAAAAAAAAAAAGTGTTATTATTATTATTTTTTTTTTTTTTTTTTTTTTTTTTTTTTTTGGGGGGGGGGGGGGGGGCAACAGTTAAAATTTTAAATGTCCATTTTTTAAGCTATTACCAGGCTATTATTTTCATATTTTAATTAATTTAAAAAAAAACCTAATCAAAATTTCTTTACAAATAAGGTACCAATTGAAAGGGGCGATTTTTCTGAATCCGTCGGATTAAACAGTGGTCGGAATTTCAAAAAAGCTGGCCAAAAGTCGAAATTAAAGAAAACAAGTGAAATTGTGATGTATATATATGTTTTCGAGGTCGCTGAATCCGAATCTGACATTGGTTTTTTGAAAACTTCAAAGGCAAACTCAAAAACAAGATGGCGGATCCAATATGGCAGACAAAAAATTAAAAAATTAATATAAGATGGATAATTCTTACATTAAGGGGTTTTTGAGGGCACTGAATTCAAATTTGACGTTAGTTTTCATAAAAAAAGTGATATTACTTTCAAAAACAAGATGGCGAATCCAATATGGCGGATCAAAAATCAAAAAATTGATAGATGAAGGATAATTTTCACATTTAAGGGTTTTTGAGGGCGCTAAATTCAAATTTGATATCAGTTTTTATAAAAAAAGTGATCTTGCACTCAAAAACAAGATGGCGGATCCAATATGGCAGACCAAAGTCCAAAAAATTAAAAAAGTAAATTAAAAAGTAAAAATTAAATTAAAAAGTTAAAACGCTTTTACACATACAGGGGCAGGCGGGGGCACCCAATTCTTTAACGGCTGAATAAAATGGACATCCCTTAACACTCTCCACTTTGAATCAATGCGGGATCTTGCGAGATAAAAAAGTTTCCATACTTTGAAACTTTTGGTTATGTTATAATTGAGGTTAACTTCAAAAAGCCGCTCAGGAGATCACTTGATGAAAAAAAATAGGAATACAGCATAAATATTATCTACTAACCTCCACAATTGTCGGCCATATTTTGTTGAATGTTGTTGTTGCGAAATTTTCCGAGAAACACTATTTGTTTAACTGTTAAAATGCATTAACAATTAAAAAGAAAAAATTGTCACGTTTTCCGCCAGCCTACACTTAGAAATATGTAGATAGAATAAATTTTCCACCTCGCAGTTTCATTCAGTGGCTCCCTCTGAAGGTATTTCCGCGGTACTTACGCCTAAAAACGCGCCTAAATTTTTCGACTTTTGGCCAGCTTTTTTGAAATTCCGACCACTGTGCGATCGGACAATTAGATTTTTTAACATTAAAAAAAGTATAAAAATTCGGTGGCAACTTGCGTCCACACACAGACAGAGTCCAAGGACACCTTTAATTAAATGTATTTATTTTTATGTCGAAAGAAAATGAACTCGTATTATTATTATTTTTTTGGGGGGGGGGGGAGGGGGGGCAACAGTTAAATTATAGCTAATATTTATTCTCATATTTTAATTAATTAAAAGAAAACTTTGGAACGTAATACCTTTAAATCTAATACCTTGATGTATATAGTATCCTCACAAAAAATTAACATTTTTTGAGCTCTTTTAAAAAAGTATATACAGTATCTTTAAAAAAAATTCATCAGTTTTTACTAAAAAAAAAAAAAAAAAAAAATGGACGACTACTTTCATCACCAAAGTAGTTAAATCTAGACCAATCAAAAATAAGAGTGGTCCACCTGGATGTGTTCCGCCAACAAACTCTTTGCTTTATTTATATAGGTTTTATATCAAGTAATATAAATATGTAAAAATTTATGCTAGTACATCAATAAACTGTCAATTATTTGTAATTGCTCTGCAAGCTTATGAATTTCCTGCATTTCATAATATTAAATAAATATATTTCTAAATTTTAAGTGCTTAAAAAAAGTCAGAGATTTTTCTGTTTGTTCAAGGGAAAAACAGAAAAGTAACACTTAAATTTAACATTAGTAAAAGCTCTCTTTTAGTTTTCGTTACATGCTTAAAAGTATTTTTGGCAAGATCAATATTTTGTCACTTCTACAGGTGAGTGATGTCACGTGATTTGATTGGTTGTTGCATAGTTATAGTCATAAGACATAGATTGATCATTGAAGGGTGAAAAGTGATTTCTTTTCACTTGGGAAAAGACAGCCATTTTACTCTCTTATGGATGTCTTTTCCCAAGTAAATATACACGGTATAGCGGACGCCATTTCTCAGGATAGATTATTAGATCTTACCGATGGACAACGGGTAAACCTTTTGTCCAGAGGTATGTCGTTTGATTTCTAACTCGAAGGACCCAGGATCAAATCCAACCGACCGCCAAATTGGTGATTCCCGGACGTGCAAAATAACACACAACCAACAAAAACAACTTCAATCTGGGTCAACAGGTGGCAGCACCATTAAACCAACAAATCCAGCAACGAACAGTACTGAGAAAATAACACTCATACACGTACTCGCTGGAGAGGGAGTGATGTAGCGGACGCCATTTTTCAGGATAGATTATCAGATCTTACCAATGGACAGTGGGTTAACCTTTTGTCCAGAGGTATATCGTTTGATTTCTAATCCGAAGGACCTAGGATCAAATCCAACCGGCCGCCAAAATGGGAATACACACGGCTAATTTAGCAAATAAAATTTATGAATAATTTATGTACTAAAAGTGAATGAAGAACTCCAGATATCCATTTTACTTTCTTTCATTCTTTTTTTTTTTTTTTTTTCTTCTTTTTTACTATATTATAGTATACTCATGTCTGCACAAAACTGACTTTCTTTCGGAATTTATTATTATCCGCGATTGTAATGAAATGCTCGCCCTCTGGTTGGCTAAGGTGAAATTACAATTAACAGGAATAGCTTTCGGCTTTCGTCGAGACGCCATTGCTTGCTGTATATTCGATGTTTAGTTTCACATATATTTACTGAATAAAAATGAATAAATCCGGTAAAAAAGATAACACATACTGTTGTGTGCCACAGTGTAACTCTAAAGGATCAAGAAATGTAGAATTAAGCTTCCATTTATTTCCAAGTGACAAATTTAAAATTTCAGTTGCTTCGGCTAATGGAAGTAAAGAATTAATCAGATGATTTGAAGCTAATGTTTGTTCAGTTTCAGTTAAACATCTACTTCCGATCGAACTTTGAATGGACTGAAATATTTGTTCCAAAAGCAATCTCGATTTTCCCTGATGTAATGGCGGAGAAATTATAGCATGAATATTAAGTAGTAACACAAATAGAACAATAATAAATGCACGTGGCTATTATATTTACTAACAACAAAAGTTAGAAAAGCTCCATCTATCGATCATTATAAATGCGGATCGTCTGCATATATCATGGAAAATAAGTTTAATAAATTATAATTTAATAAATAATTTGTATTGCTTTATTTCCGCTGCTGCTAACTACATTTAAAAGAATTTTGAAAATTCTATATTACTTACTAATATAAAATCTTTAAAAATATTAAAATTTAAAAAGTGTATTCCATTAAATCATAGATATAGTAATTTATATAGATCTCTCATCCCATTGTTATCATGCAAAAATTTTTGATGCCGAAAAATTTTTTAACCAAGAATGTTGATGAACTTTCAAAATGCCGAAATATTGCGTCTTTTAATTCTTCTAATAAATTTATGAAAAGAAATGGGTAAGTTATCATAAAAGTAAATTATATTTGACTAAATTATGAAAAATATAAATTTTATAATCAGTTGCTTTGTTATTATTAGGAAATAAAAACTGGTTTGACTTTTAATGGAATACGTTTTTTAAAGTTCGATATTTTTTAAGATTTTATATTAGTAAGTAATATAGAATTTTCAGAATTCTTTTAAATATAGATAGCAGCGGCATAGGCAAAGAACGTTAGTTTTAGTATATAAAAAGAGTTTAAATATTAACTAAATTAATAAATATATAAAAGAAAGAAAGAAAAAGAAATTTGAAACTGTATCTGTAGTTTTTCATTCCCGTTTAGTATATAAATTATTTATAAATTTTATTTTCTAAATTATTTGTGTGTATTGACCTATATCTATGCATTGAATATGAAGACAGTAATTATTTCATAATAATAACAAAACACCTTATTATAAAAATTATGTTTTCATAAATTAGTTGAAAACTTATCCCCCCCCCCTTTTTTTTTTTTTACATATATTTATTAGAACACTGAGCCGCGCTATATTTCAGCATTTTCAAAACTCATTAACATTTTATTTTATTACTATTTCCGAGTTTTATACTCCCTAATGGCTGATGCCAAAACCTGTTTTAGCGACCTTGTTTCTTAAGGATCAGAATGTTAAAATTTGATATCCATGTTTCATTGCGATAATGCCGAGCTCGATTCTGTTAGCAAGGAGAAGGACTGTAACTTTTCTCTGATGTAAACATTAGTTTCTAAATCAAAATATTTTGAAAACGTTTTGTAATTTAGCGTCATCAAATTTCTACTGATTAATATTTGAGAAGACTACGGTCAAAATTCGTATTTGAAATATGTTTGCCATCGCTCTTGGACTATGGTCATACATATATTGGTATATAAGGCCGGCACTGAAGTGGTTTTTAAGAAAAACAACAAGACTTTGTGAACTTCAAAGAATTTGTTATGGGGAAGAATTTGGCTATTTGAGATCGAGTAAAGTTGGTGAGTTTTTAAAATGATAATAGATGATTTATTTGATTATTATACTGAACAAGTAAAGAGTTGGTGTTATGGACCGTTTAACAGTGGTTCACAGATTTAATGCCCCTCGCCCTTTTTTTTTTTTAATTTTCAAATTGTATTATTACCTGCATTTTCTAATTCATCTTTTTTTTTTTTTTTTTTTATGATAATTAGTTATGTAAGTGAGAAAATAAAAATTAAATATCATATAAAGTGAAGTGGGGAAACCCCCCAAATATCTAAGTTTAAAATTAACCTTTATTTATTTTATTTAGTTACTATTAAGTCAAGGATAATAATTCTGTTACCATTTGACAAGTTTTAATTTTTCTTTTTAATAGTTATTTAAAATAAAAACTATTGAAAAAAATATATATATAGTTTTTGGGAAGGAAAAATGTGTTAATACAACCTCAAGCAAATTTGCTGAATGTTGAAATATGATTCTTTCATTGTTTCTCCTTGTTAAGACTGAAATTTGAAATTTTTATTATTCATAAAAATTATTTTTTCAATACTTCGATTATTTTTTGTATTTTATTAATTTTCTTTGTTTAATCACAGAGGAATCATTGAAACTCTCCCGTGTCCCAGAAATAAAACAAATGGTTCATCTGTTAAATAATAAAGCTTCTCAAGGAAGATTTACAGAAAAAACGAGTAGAAATTGTGTTCAGTATGCTGTAAGATTGACCATTGACATTAAAGAAATTAAGCCCAAAGTACATTTGCCGTATGTATGATTAGATTTTTAGTTTTATCATATTAATAGAAGTTTTTGATATCTTTGTAATCAAGATTTTTTAAACCTTTTCTGTGAACTGTTTAAATTGTGCTTTCACTTTTAAATTACTTTAAAATTCAATATCTTCCTTAAGTCCTTAAGGTTCCTTGGTAGTCATATATATCTGCCTTTCTTCTTCCCCATGTAATCCAATGGGATTTTTGTCATTTTGTATTATCAGGATATCGTGTTCAAAAATAAAGTCTTTCATATTCTGTTTTTTGAATTCCACTGTTTGACCATGTCACCTTTTATCTTAGGAAGTAGTTTTATTTATTTATTTTTAATAAAAGTTTTTTTTTTTCTTTTTCCCCCAAAATGTAAGATGCGACCCTTGAGTTTGCTTAAAAAAATAAAACATTAAACTATTTTTTAAATGGATTGGAGTGTTAGGTCGATTTTTATACCAAGTATGTGAAAAATGCCAGAGCCAGGAATTGAACCCGGGTCTTCTACTTAACGTGCGGCTACTCTTCCATCGGCCACCCTGGCTGATAACCAGCATGGCATTTTTCACATAATAACCGTTGCAGGATCATCGTGTCTGCAAGCACATATATAACAGGTGAGAGTATTAAATGTGGGTGACACAACTCCATAGACCACGATATTTCAGTTTAGAAAAATTCTATTCATAAATTCATCAACCAGGAAAATTCATTTTAAATGGATTGGAATGTTAGGTTGATTTTTATAACCAACTATTGTGAAAAATTCCAAAGCTGAGAATTGAACCTTGCCTTCCATTTAAAATAAAAATCAACCTAACACTCCAATCCATTTAAAATGAATTTTCATGATTGATGAATTTATGAATAGAATTTCTATGTTTAAAAAAAAAAAAAAAAAAAACTCCCTATGGAAAAAATGCGTCAACATGTTTGAAGAGTGGAATTTAAATAATAAAAATCAGAATTTGGAAAGCTTTATTTTTGAATGAAATATCTCGATTTCTGATAATACAAAACAGCAAATATTCTATTGGATTATATGGGAAATTAGAATGTGAGTGTATCTGACTACCAAGAACCTTAAAGTGCATTTAAAAAAAAATGAAGATGAAAGAAAAATTAAAGCTAATTAATATCATATTATCCTAATTTTTTATCTTTTATTATTTTTTATATAAAGACAAACATATAAAATTGTTAAAAAGAAAAAAAAAAAGTGTTATTTAAAAAGTTTAATTTTCTCTTCGATAGCTTTTCTGTGTACTTTTTTCATATAGATTGATACTGAGTTCAATGTGTAAAATTTATTTAAATTTTTATTTATTTATTTTAATTAATTAATTTATTTATTTTGTGGGTGCATAAATCAGGATAAGATCTGAAGTACAGAAAATTTAGGGATTTGTTTGGTTTGATTGCTGAAATGCTTGTGTTTGTATGCTGCCGGTGTGTAGCACTAGTGTGATGATAAACTCTACTTACGAACATCGTGCGCATCTAGTGGAGAATTACATTTTGGAACACGATGCAGAATGGTGCCATCATGGTGGTTTCCAAAAATATTGCCAAGGGGGCAGTGAAAGTAAAATTTCCCCATTTATATCGATGGGGAAATATAATGTTTGAATGTAATTTGGAAGGCTATGTTATGTATTTGTAATTTATGTCTTCTCACAGTTTGTTGTAGGTTTTATTTTAGGTACTATTGTTTAACTTTTTAATGTTAACTGGTTTTGAGGTGAAATCAAATATTTGACATTATTTAATATTTTTTATGCAGAAAATTTAAAATCCCCCCCCCCCCCCTTGTTATAGTGGATTTTCAAACTTTAGTTAGTTCCTTCTCTGTTCAGTAGATAGCAGCACTACACCAAAATTTAACAAATTACAGTATGGAACCGTAAAATGTAAAATTTATCCAGAATTCAGTTATCCGGAATTATATTTTCAAACAATTAACTTCTAATGTTAATTAAAAAAAAAAAAAAAAAAAAAAAAAAAAACTTTCAGAAGTATTTTTATAGAGGAAGCTAAATGCATAAATTACTTGAAATTTCTTAGTGGGTGCAAGCATTCGTTGCTGGTTTGATAATACACTCATGTCTAGTTTTTTTACTTAATGAAGGGCTGGGCTATTATTTTGACTTGAAATGATTTTTGTGAATTTTGTATTTGTAATGTTTACTTACAGTTACAAAGTATTTTATTTATTAAATCAAATATTATTTGAATAAAATAAGGTTAATTTATAGATGTTTCAACTCAAAAATATCTCAAATTAAAAATGCTAATTTCTTCTTTTTACATATTTATGATCAGCTGTGTCTAATAGTCATTTTTGAAATTAGTTTAGCAATTTTTGAAAGAAGTAAAGCAGTGAACATTAAAGGGTTAATTATACAGTTCTGTATGATTATTTATTTACCAGATTTAATTAGAAAATTAGTTGACAAAGGTCAACTCTACTAAATTTCCCATCATATATTTGCTCTTATAAACTATTGCAGGTCATACTATATTCTGGATAAGTGGAAAGTCGAGCAGTGGCGGATCCAGAACTTGACTTTTTTTTTTTTTTTTTTGGGGGGGGGGGGGGGGGCTAAGATTTTTCAAAATGTTATTCTAGACCAATAAAAATTTTGCAATTTCAATATTCAATTGTGAATGTCAGTGTTTTTTTTTGGGGGGGGGAGGGGGGGGGGCTTAAATCCGCCACTGAAGTCGAGTATGATTTGTGAACATTTACTTTATCATAATTTGCTGGATAATTTTATTGGTGTCAATTTTATATTTTAGTTTTTTATGCAATTCCATTTTATTTTCTTAGCAGTAATACCCACAATGCTAATTTATACGGAATGTTACCCTATTTTGCCACATTATGAAAATTTGTTATTTAGAATAACTTAGAAATTTTTAAAGTAAAATTTTTATATTCAACAATATTCATGCCAGTATCAGTATTTAAAAGGTAGTCTGATTTAAGGAAAAATATATATATAATAATCCTTGTAATGCATATTTATGCAAATTTTTGTTCAATTCTGAGCAAATTAAATTTTCACATTAAAAGAAAAATCTAAAATTTTGATTAATTTGTGGAGTTTTCAAAGTTAAATAAATTCAGTGGGGTCTGACCACCATTGTAATGTAAATTAAATAATATTTTAAAACTGGTTCAACTTCTTTATGATTCTTCATTTATAGCATAATATCTATATAGATTGATAAACTAACCTATATAGACATTATCAGGAGTCTGTCCAGACTTTTCAGACAGGGTCCTGTTTTTGTGAAATTGTGAAAAATTTACATGTAGTTTTGTGAATCTAAACTTAGTGTGAAAATAAAATTCTTCTGAACTTTTCGGCTAGGGTCCTCTTTTTGTGAAATTGTGAAAAATGTAATTTTGTGAAATAAAATTACAATTAAAGTTTCATTTAGACAATGACAGTTCTTTTTTATAGAGTTAAGCTCACACATATGCATAGAAACCTTCTATAAATTTGAAATTGAATATCAGTTTTTTGAGAGAAATACAGCAGAGCACATTCAATTATTCAAGCAGTCTGTTCATACCATGAAAGATTAGTTTTCAAAATGAAACAGATTTATCAAAAGTCTGTTTTTGAGAGGAAATTTTTGTGAACAATCCTTTCTTAGGATAAATAATTTTGTGAAGGGTTCTTTTTCAGGGTAAATAATTTTGTGAATGATCCTTTTTTTAAGATAAATAATTTTGTGAAGGGTCCTTTCTTAGGATAAATAATTTTGTGAAGGGTCCTTTTTTAAGATAAAAAATTTTGTGAAGGGTCCTTTAACAAACCCAGGTTTTCCTCTGGACAGACCCCTGATTATGCTATATAGGTTATAATATCTATACAGACTAATAACTATTTGTTGCCTGCAAACAAACACTATATCAATCTTTGGAATTTTTATTATTCCTAATGCATTAATATGTGTAGAAACATTTACCAAAAAAAAAAAAAAAAAAGGTAAATTTTTTATTTAAATACTAAATTTCTCATACTTTTAGTTTGATAGGAAACTAATTTAAATTGGTTGTAAAATATCTGTCGCTTTTAGTGAATTGATGTAATTGTATATTATATTATCAGGGGTCTGTCCAGAGGCAAACCTGTGTTCTTTTAAAAGACCCTTCACAAAATTTTATATCTTAGAAAAGAACCCTTCACAAAATTTTTATCCTAAAACAGGACCCATCACATTTTTTTTTTTTTTAATCCTAAAAAAGGACCCTTCACAAAATTTTTCTTCTTAGGCCTTTGATAAATCTCTCATTTTCAAAATTAATCTTCAGTGGAAACGAACAGACTACTTGAAAAATCAAACATTTTTGTTGTATTTCTCTCGAAAAGCTGATATTAATTTTCTAATCTATAAAGGACTTCTATGCATATGTATGAGTTTAGTTCTATAAAACTGAACTGTCATTGTCAAAAATGAAACCTTAATTGTAATTTTATTTTACAAAATTGCATTTTTCACAGAAAGAGGACCCTAGCCAAAAAGTTTGGAAGAACTTTACTTTCACACTAAATTTATATTCACAAAATTACGTGTAGAAATTTTCACAATTTCACAAAAACAGGACCCTGTGTGAAAAGTCTGGACAGACCCCCTGATTATAACCATGGATCATTTCTTTCTCTTTTGTTATTCTCATTATTTAAATTTCTGTGACATTTCCTGTAATGTAACAAATTATGTATATTATTTTGTTTGTTTAAAATATTGATTTGATGCTAAATGCAAACTTTCATTTAGATTTATTGAAGCATATCACATGTGCCTTTTTCAAATTTATGGTTACAAGCAACTTCAGCATGAAATAGAAGTCTTGAGAAAAATTCCATACTCTTCTGATAATAGTGATCATGAGATGAAGCTGCTGCAGGTGGTTATTGCTTTTTAAATTTATTTTTAAAATTGTGTTTTATGAAAAATTAATTGCTTAGTAAATCAAAAATTTTAGCTAATGTTCTATTTGGAAAAGGGCTTGAAAATTATATGCCCGACATGCCCAGGGCATGTAAAAATTCAGATTGGGCACATACTTTTTTCCCCTTACATGCCTGGCTGGTCATGCAAATACAGTAGAACTTGGATAATTCAAAGTTGAAGGGACCAGAAAAAAATTCGAAATATCCAAAAATTCAAATTACATATACTATTTTGTCAAAAAAAAATGATAAATTAAAAAATTAAAACTGTACGATGAGAGATTTAACACATAAACTTTATATCTAAGAGTCCCCCCCCCCCTGCATTAAATCAATATTTTTTACGAGATTAATTATTCAACACTTTTTAAAAAATTGTCAAATATTTTTTATTTCTTTTTTAAGTAGAATTTTTGTGTCATAGCATATGACCTGATACAAAAATAGAATCTTCTACATTACACATGACTTTCAATTCACAAAAACCTCGAAGTTCATACATATGCACCATATCTTCTGGTGCACTAGCTAGGGGCTTCTATTGTATTTCCTTATCCTTCTCTTGAAAGACAGTAAAAATAGATAATGCACTTCAGATGAGTAAAATCTCGGAAACAAATTTTACTGTAATATTTTAAAGGTAATCGTATGAAAAATTCGAATTATCCAAAATAGAATTCGAATTATCCACGATTTTTAAACATTATTTTAATACAAAATTCAAGGGACCATGTAAAATATTCGAATTATCCAAAATTTCGAATTATTCAAGTTTCACTGTATTAAATGAAAAATAATTTTAAAATATAGCATCTTGTCTAAGACTTTTACTTAAATTAAATAAACAACAGTATAGGTATAATGTTGTTAAATTCGTTTCACTAGATATGTAAATGTTTTTTATAAACATACATTTGAATAAGATATTTGGGCATATAGAAATTTAATTCAAGCATGTATCTTCCAGACTAACATGGCCGAAAGGACATGTAAAAATTTTGAAATTTTTCAAGCCCTGATTTGGAATTCCAGTAGCAGAATATTCTGTATCGATTTGCAGCAAAACAAAATTTGTCTGTGATCCAAGAATGACACCGAACCAAGTCTGATATCTCAAGATGTATTAGCAATTCATGAAATGTGTAAAATTTGCATCTACAAAGAAAATAAATTAAAATTATATAAAAAGTACAGTAATATAGTGACATTACATAATGTAAATTATATTTGTATTTTTATAAGCATGATATATCTGTATATATATAAATTACGTGTCACGATGTTTGTCCGGGGTAAACTCCTAAACTAAGGAACCGATTTTAATGAAATTTTGCACACTGTGTGCAGTTTGGTCCAACTTGAGAGATAGGATAGTTTTTATCTCAATTTATTGTCACGATATTGTTTTATTGCAATTATTTGTTAATTATAGACCTTTATTAAAGTTGCTCCAAAATATCTGTGAGTTCCATTAATTTAATTGTTGCCAAAAAAAAAAAAAAAAATACGAGTTCATTTTCTTTTGACATAAAAATAAATACATTTAATCAAACGTGAACGTTAAAAAATTATAAAAAGTTAAATTATGCATCTCACGAAAATTGACGTCATAATCAATTTAAAGATTTTATACACATTGATAAAGTGCTAATGTAGTTCTATCATAGATATAGTAATATATATAGATCTCTCATCCCCATGTTATCGTACAAAGATTTTTGATGCCGAAAAAAAAAAAAAAAATAAAAGCTTTGGAAACAGCCATTAAGTGGTATTGAAAAAAAAAGAAAGAAAGAAATATGAATTTAAAACTGTATCTGGAGTCTTCCATTCCCCTTTAGCAAATAAATTATTCATAAATTTTATTTGCTAAAATATTAGTATGTATTCCCGTGTGTATTCACTCGGGGAAAGACGGCCATATTTTGGTAAAAACGTCGTCTTTTTCCAAATGAAAAGGAATAACTTTTTTCTCCCCAATGATCACTCTATTCTATATATGCTATACTATGAGTTCTATACGCAAGCGAAGTGTGACTCACTGACCGTCTGTGCAGCCAAGAAAAAGATTTCCTATGTTAATTGCCCACTGGATTTTTTGTAAGAAATTATTAAAAATCGAGGAAATTTATTTCCCGATTTTAATCCTTATATTTGGAGGTGGTCCGATACCGAGTGTACTATCTAACTAAATCCTTATATTTGGGTATAGATATGCATTAGTTATCGTGGGTGTTAGATTGAATTATTTTGCTGTCAAATTGACAAAATTTTAATTTTAAATTTCAAAACTCTGTCGCCCTTGGCTTTTTTTATTATTATTATTATTATTTGGTGATCAAAAGCGTAACACGAAAATATACATGCCAGATGTATGCATTGTATGAAATGTAATATGTATTATTCATTGTACGTATGTATGACATGTAATATGTATTGTACGAAATATTGTTTCATATTATTCATTACTCTTTTAATATAAGTTGTTAAAATAACCATGATTTTTGAAAGGAATTAAATATTTTCGCCAGATAATTTGGCGATATTTTTTTTTTCGCCAAGGATGACAGAAATGAAATCTATTCTGCTGCAAAATATTAGTATCTTACATCAGATATTTTATTTAGACATTTGAAAACAAATTTGACTTCAAACTATGATAGAATATTTATCATTTTCCTTTTAATTAGTATATTATTAGAAATATTAAAATTTAAAAGCATGGTATATAAAAAGTTTTTTTTTTTTTAATCTTATAATTATTCTTATCTTAATCCTCAATGTTTCCCATCTTTATTAACTTGAATTTACTATTAAAATTTTAACATACTCAAAAACTTCTCATCACTTCGTTAAAATACACTAAACTTTTCCAAAATCTTTTTCTATTTAAAATGATACATGTATTTACTTTAAATGTCCAATATTTCATAAGATTTCCAATTTTAAAGTTTTAAAATATTTATCAAATTTACTTATTTTTCTGGTTTAGCCTTATTGTTTTCCTTTTTATAACTACAGCTGTTGCCCTCTTTAAAATATTTAAAATGATGAGGTCATTTTATAGTAAAATTATCCATTATAGCATATATTATATTTCACTCCTCCATAAAAATTCATTTTAAAATCATCTGTTTCTTTTATACTTTTATTTTAATAGAATTTAATTTATATATTAGTCATTTTATCAATTTTATCCAAAGTAGCATTAGAAATAATATATATCACTTCTCCATTAAAATTTATAGGACCCTACAATAAAATTAATTTGTGCTTAATATCAACACTACGAAAATTTTTATCAATCACTTCCAAATTTTGACCTAAGTTTCAAATCTCAACCCTGTGGGTTTTTACATCGGCTACAACATTTTCGTCTTTGTTCGTAAATAATAATTTGACTGTACTAAATAGTTTACAGCCGTATAATTCAACGTATAACTTAGTCACAGCAACGCGTGGCCGGGTCTGCTAGTGTATATATATATATATATATATATATATATATTTTTTTTTTTTTTTTTTTTTTTTTTTTTTGAGCTGTTAAATTAATTTGCAGAGTTTTTCACAATCTGCACTGCTTGCTTCTGTACTGCACTGTTTTGTTAATGAGTTTGGAACTTTTAAGAAATTATCTTTTTTGTATGAAAGAATTTTCATCGTAAATATTTAAAAGTGAGTTATAATAATTTTAATTTATCACAAGATTAAATTTACAATTAAAGTGCAAAAATAATATAAACTTTAACCAATATTATGCAGATTCTAAAAGGTATGGATTTGTTTTAAAATTTTTATCTATTCAGTTGAAAGTTATGAAATATAATTCTGAAATGCGAAAGATTCACCTTTGTTGTAGTGTGTTTTGTATTAGTCTTGACTAATTTTTGGAATAAAATTTAATTTGGCATTTTAAGGTTAAATTATATCTTGTTACATCTGGTTAATCCCAACAGCTAGTTACTTTAAGCTTTATGGATAACTTTGAAATTGTTCCGTGTTAATATTAAATTAAAACATCACTTGCTACTAAAAATTATAACAAAGCATTTTATTAGATGTTAATTATGTTTTCTACAAATCAGATTTCACACATTTTTTTGTTTTTTAGATTTTTGTGCTTAAGTGGTCAATTATGGGTACCTACATACATTTGCGTTCCTTCGTAGTGAATTTAACCATGCATTAGCCATATAGTTAAATTATAAAATGGTGCAAATTTAATGATGGTAATAATAATAATAATGAAATGTGTACAATAGTTACAATAATCACATAAATTATTTATTTTCAATGTGTCAGACTAGATCATATTGTAGAAAACCTGAAATTGGTTTATTAGACTGCAATATGCTACTTGCAGCAACTTACCCTTTACGCTTTTAAAAGTTGTATCTTTATTGCTGCAAGCACCATTTTAAACCTAGGTGTGCATTAGAAATATATATAGAGTATAACATATTGTCAAATTAAGTAAAAAATGCTGTAATAAAAATAGAGGCATTAGAAAAAATAGGTTCTAAATTTTTTTAAACAAGCAATTATACTGTAAAATTCATCGCCAAATAGTATCAAAAATTGAAAATTTTGCAAGGGGGTCATATACTATAGCTGTAGTAATACTAAATCATCTATATATTACAAATTTCTCTCTACTCTTAAAAAGAAAAAAAAAAAAAAAGCTTCTGCTGTCGTTATTCATTCTTATGTGTCTAGCATATGCTTCTGTCCAAAATGGTCACAAATTGTTATTAAGTTTTCGAATGTTAAGACAGATTTTTGATGTATTATTTCATTAAAAAATAAAAAAGATTTATTATTAAATATTATGTATTTTAGTATGATATTAAATATGGGGATTTCTATAACATTTCTACTTTTGTCTTGTGTTATGGACTTAATATTCCTATTCAGTGAAAGGCAAAGTTGTGAATAGGCAGGTAGAGCCCCACTGGGGTTAATAAGTATAGTGAGTTGTGTGTGTGTAGGGGGGATGAAGAAAAAGCCCCCCCCCCCCGGAGTTTGATGCGAAAAGCAAGGGGGTAACTAGGAGTGGGTAGGAGTAACTGGGGGGACAGAGCCCTATCACGGAGAAAATGATGATATTGAGTTAGGATTATTTATGTCATGTTGAAAAATATTAAAGTATTAATTTGGTTAATTAGGAGAATTACTTTACTCTGATCGTATAATGTTAATTAGTTTGAATAACATTGCAGGAAGGTAGTTGCATCAAGCACTGGAGTTAGTGAAATGAATTGACATTCAAGGTAAAAAAAGGAAATGCAAAAAGATCGGTTTCCATTGTAACTGGCAATAATCCTTGGTTTTAAAATTCTCGCTGTGAAAATTGCTCTTAAAAGAATTCCAAAAACAAAAAAAGAATGTTTTTACTTGAATGATAGGTAAGTCACTAAACTCAGGAGATGATCAGGAGAGAAAACACCTTTTATTGAGTATCCAAATTTTTAGGGATGGTGGCAGCAAAATCAGGAACATTGATTCCATTTTAAAATATCCAGTTGGCATTAGCGTTCTGCCAGAGAAATCCGGGTGCTGCTACTATGAGATGAAATCCAGATGTAAGTAACGCTCAGTTTAGATTCAAAATGCAGCGAGAGAAGCCCCGCTCCACATCAACCAATCAGCTAGGGAGGATTTTGAATATGCTCACGTGACAAACGATGTTATCGCTAGAACCCACTCTTCATCTGAACTGCTATCGGGAGATTTTTGTAATATGGCTAAAGAGACAAAAAGCGCATCAGCGGAAATAAAGATCCATTGAGGGAAAAATACGATCTGGTTAGGCAAAACGGAACCAAAGAGATTGCGCATGCTACGGACAGCTTTTAGAAGCTCGTTAAATGCTAAAAAGAGGTTGAAATACAAAGAATGACAATTTTAATGACTAAATTAATAAATAATTACACTAAATAAATAATTAATTTCTTACTGGATTAAATTTAAAAATATTTATAAACGGAATTAGTTAAAAAAAAAAAAAAATGAAATAAGGACAAATGGTTATTTTAATTGATATTTTTAACTGGTTACTTTATAGTGTTTTTAAAAACGAAATTAATAAAATGTATTAATGAAAAAACATTGTCATGCAACATGACAAGCTCGCTAATTACATTACATTATTATTATACTTATCATTCTAGAAGTTTAACTATATCTGAAATTGGTTTATTAAACTGTAATGTACTTCTTGCAACAACTTACCCTTTACAGTTTTTAGAAAGTGCAGGGAAATCTTTAATTATTAAATCTTTCTTGATCGATATTTTAAAATTAACTAAAATCAAGCTATATAAGCAGTAAGTATTTATATTTGTGAATAAAATTAAATATTTTGTTTCTGTTAGAATATGAAAGGAACATACTACCATTTATTGTTTATTTATTTGTTATAGATTGTATTATTATTTTAATAAATTTTTAAGAAAAATTTAATTAGGAGAAATAAAAATATCTATGTAACAAGAAACTGAAGAAAAAATAAATAAATAAAAATACATGCTTAAGTTAATTAAATATTTCTTCCTTTCCATAGACATTTCAATCTAAAAGTTACATTTCTCTATTACATATTTTTTTAAAATGTATACTATGCAAAAAATTATTGAAAAAATTCAAATTTTATCATTTGTTATTATTTATTTTTAATTTTTTTTTTTTATTATTTAGTATATGTGTTTAAATTTGTATTATTATAAGTTCTATTAAAAAACATTATTTTTGACTAATATTAATGGGGACAGATAGACCACGATGCAAGCATTTGCTTTTTAAAAGAAGGACTTATCTGAGGTTAAAGTAAAAAGGAAATTTATTTAATTTGTATCTTCAGCAAATTTTTCAGATTAACTACTTTTTCTTTTAAAATTTGAGGACTTTTATCCTCCCTTTTTTAGAATTTGAATATTTTATTGTGTGATGTATATAATTATAATATTGGTATGTTAATATCTATTTTAGCTTTGGAATTTATTGAAACCCGAAGAGAAATTACACAGTAGAATCTCTAAACAGTGGGGTGATATTGGATTTCAAGGAGACGATCCCAAAACTGACTTTAGAGGAATGGGAGTTTTAGGATTAGAAAATTTACTGTGAGCATTTAATCCCCCTTCATGTGTACTTAAATGTATTAATCTGAAATAATTAACAGCATTTTCCTTTTTTAATGTTTTTTCTATTCTTCATTACTTATTTCAATTTAGAAATTGAAAATAGAAAATAAATAAAGGTATTTCTGGAGTTATTAATTTGTGCTATTTACATATTCAATTTGTTTTAATGTTTTAAATCAAATAATTTTGAATATAATTTTGAAAATTAATAAGTAATGATTGTAAATGTAAATGTGTAATCTTTGATAGTAAAAATTATTAAAAAAGAAAAAAAAAAAAAAAAACTTTAACACATTTATGAATAAGTATAAGATTTTATATGTATAATATATTATAAGTGAAAAAAATTATTTTATATATATCCTGTTTTATCTTTTCTTTATATTTCTTATTATTTCTTACCATGTTTTTATTAACTTCTATTGTTTGTTTGTCCGGTACAAATCTTGCAATAGAATTTTAACTAACTTCCCTACTAGCTAGACATTTGAAACTTTCACAGTAGTTCAGAACCCAGTGACAACACAATACTTTGAAGTCTGATTTTCGAATCTTTTAACTAATTAAAATATGAAAATAATAAGCTCCTAATAGCAATAAAAATAGTCATTAAAATATTAGCTATAATTTAATTGTTGCCAAAAAAAAAAAAAAAAAAAAAAAATATGAGCTTATTTTCTTTCGACATAAAAATTAATACATTTAATTAAACGTGAGTGTTAAAAAATTGTAAAAAGTTAAATTATGCATCTGGCAAAAATTGACGTCATTATCACTTAAAAGATTTTCTACACATTGATAAAGTGCTAATGTAGTTCATGCTTAAACTGTATTTTAATATCTTTATATTGCATACATTAGATTATAAGATGCAAAAGAAAAGGTGCATTTTCAGTTTATTCAGGAAAAAAAAAAAATTGAAGAATATATTTCTTTAACATTGTGCCTTTTTTTTAAAAAAATGAGTGCCCTTTTCTGAAAATATAGTCCCTTCTTATAGAATTAAAGTGTCCTTTTTAGTCTTTAGCACCCTGCCCCTTTTCAGGTCTGAAATGAACCTGTATTAAAAGTAAGGTTAACTACATCATTATTTTTTCATTTTTAGTTTTCTCATTAATAATTCTAATTATTAATGCTTTTAGGTATTTTGCTTCTGAATATTCTGATGCAGCTCGTCATGTTTTGCTTCATTCAAATCATCCTAATTACGGGTACGTTAAATTATTTTATTTTTTTAATACTATCTAAATGTCAATGACAATAATACCACTTTTGACACAATAACGCATGAAATCTAAAATTTTTATTGGGGGGGGGGGGGGGGGGGAATGTCAGAAAACTATCAGTTTTACTTGATGCATATTTTATAGTTATTAAAAAAATTTTATGATCGTGAGAAAATTACTCAGGGCTGTTAAATTTTGTGTGTGTACATGTTATCTATCTATCTATATCAGAGGCAAGGCGTGGTTCAGAAAACTGTGGAAGTGAAGTGCTTCCAAAAGCAGAGGAAGGATCAATTCAATCTTTCAACGAGGCAACGTTACTTGATTATATATATTTTTTAATCTTAACTAAGGAAAGTGCTGCTTCCATCACTTCCATGGACGCTTCACCACTTGTCTATATATGTATGCAGAGTGTCCCTAAAAATATGAAACACGCTTTAATTAGTACAGGTTATAAAAAGACCTTACTTGAAGTTTTCGCAAAACTTTTTTGGTGTGGGCCCGCACCTTTCACAGGTGCTGTTGATGCTTCTGGGCTGTTCCAATACTTCAGTCACTTCTTTTCTCGTTTAAATGGGTGTCGGCATTTAACAATATCAATTGATGGGTCATTCTGGTTGCAACCATGTGCAAGCATGTTTTTTACATTTTTTTTTTTGTGTGTGTGTGTGTGTTCATGTGCAGTTGCAACCAGAATGGCCCCATCAATTGACATCGATAAATCAAATCAATGATAATTGACATTGATATCGACAGCTACTTAGAAGAGAAAAGGAGTGACTGAAGTGTTGAACACTTCAGAAGCACCAACAGTACCTGTGAAGCTGCCCCTAAGGAGGTGCAGGCCTGTACCGAAAAAGTTTCACAAAAACTTCAAGTAAAGCCGTTTCAACTTATACTATCTTTAATATGAAGTTTTGTTTTGAAATTTTAAGTAACGCTTTAATTATTTATCTATTAGAGATAATTAGGCAATGTAAACTGAAAATAAATATAAGGTAGGAAAAAAATCATACACTAAGTATCTACCTGTTAATACTCAAAAAATGTTTCCTTCTCTTCTTCTAATACAAATTTAATTGGCTAAAGAGTTTTTATTTTCTATCGAACATGACCACCAGGAAAAATCGCAAAACTCTGTCATTTAAAATTAACTGATTGATTATAACAAAAAAATAACACTGGCTGATGCCATTTATTCATGTCACTCAAAAGGCTGTTTTTTTTTTTTTGTTGTAATACTAGGGACCACAAACAAATTCATTATTGAATTTTTCAAATTTAAAATATGATAACATGCTTTAAAAAATCCTAAATGCACTTAAATAAAGCTTTAATAAACAATGATAAACAGTGATCTGTATTTGCAAACCATGCAACACATGTCCTCAATTTCATTTTAGTTGAATTGAACTGAGAAGAAATATTGTAACTAAATGAGTAATTGAAAAAGATATTGTCTGCATTTTATTGTGAAATTTCTAAATATTATAAAGTACCTCTAAAAGAGATCTCTGTTAAGACATGTGCCATTGATATTAAAATTAAAAACACTTTTAAAAACACGTTTTCTAAAAATTATGCTTTATTTAAAAACATTTTAAAGCTTATTCAAAGCTTTTCGCTTTGAAAAATCGAAGCATCATCAGGGATTTAATACACGTTTCCAATGAGCAGGTTTTATATATTTTACATTTCACAGTTGACAGTTAAGTCCTTTAGTAATTGATGAGTGTTGCACAAAAGCAATAGTAATTTGTGAAGTCCGGTGAAGGTACATGAACTTTCATGATTACATGAAAGTTCTTCTCCTTCCTTTTCTTCGCTCCTTGATCCAACCTTCACCAGACTTCACAAGTTACTATTGCTTTTGTTCAACACTCCTCAATTTACTTAAGGACTTAACTGTCAACTGTGAAATGTAAAATATATAAAAACTGCTCATTGGAAACATGTATTAAATCCCTGATGATGCTTTGATTTTTCAAAGCAAAAAGCTTTGGATAAGTTTATTTAAAATTTTTTTAAATAAAATATAATTTTTAGAAAACACGTTTTTAAAAGTGTTTTTAATCTTAATCTTAATTTCTAAATATTAGTTTAACAAAAATATTGGAAATGAATAAATTACAATTGAAAGAGAAAAAATTGTTTGTGATTTATTTTTTAAAATATTGTTATTTAAAAAAAAAAAATAATAAAAAAATCAGGTTTGATAATAAATTACACACATTCCTATTTTAGTATGTAGGTATGTATGTATCCCTGTCTTTAATGTTCAGTTTTCAAATACATATTATTCACTCAATTTTAAAGATACAGGTATGCAGTTTTTGTAAGGACGTTGTTCTATTAAGATAAAATATTTTGTACTTGACCAATTTGTTTAGAGGGGTTAGTATAAAATTTAAAATGTGTAACCTTTTAAAAAGTAACAGGAACAAAATTATATTAAGGTGGTCTATTTTGTATTTTATTTTGAACACTTTTACAATTTACAGTGCCCAATTGTGATAGGTAAAAAAGTAAACCACTTTTCAATCTTTTTGTGATACCCTGTAGTATATACACAATTGTTGCACTTAGGATTTCTCAAGGAGGGCCCCCCCCCCTGCCCCAACCTTCCCCCAACTTCTGGTGCTTCGTTCTGAATAATCATGCGAGGATTTATTCTGAGACAAAATTCTAAATTAAAATCTTTTGGCTTTTTTTTTTTTGTCTTTCCTTTTCTGAAAATCTATCTTTATGTAAATTTATTTAAATTATGTCTTTATGTTTATTATTATCTTTATGTTTTTATCACTTTCAATAGAGGTAAGCATTAGTTATAACCAAATGCATGCACTCTGAAGCACATCGTTGTCATTTTCGATTTATATACACATTCTAAATTAATGGACATGTTTAATTTCAGACGTTTTGTCAAATATGTAGAAATTTCTTGACAAATTATCCTGAAACTTTGGTCATATGAAGAACTTATAATTACATTTTATATATTTCAGCAAAAGTTTTGTCCTGAAGGCAAGCAGCGGACTAGTAACAAATAGAAAAATCAAAATGTTTGGGATCACCTTGCAAAGCTTAAAAATATGTTCTGGTTTTAGCATGTGATTATGAGGCTTCGTCTTCTTCTTATCTGCATAAATCTTTATGAGGCTAGCACATATATTCATGGAGATATAAAGGTTTCTTTAAAAAATCGCCCCATTTTCAATTATAACATGCAGGGTATTAAACCCAATGCTAAGCAATTTTTAAGAAATGTAAATACTACATTAGATACAGCATACTACAATCAAAATCTAAAAATGTTAAATATCTGATAAAATATGAAAGTTTTTACGGAATATTTTTTAAATAAATAAGTAAATAATTATAATAGGATGTTCCATGAATGTGTATTATTACACTGTAACTGTATTGCCATTCATCGAATCAAAATGAATTAATAAAATCCTTTATAGTTAAGCTTTTTTTTTTTTTTTCTTTTAACTTTTTGATAGATACGATATTTTATAATAGATTTAAAAAATTAAAATTTTAAGTTACTCCACCAGTGACCAATAATTAATTATTAATATTTTTTCAAAAAGTGGTAAATAAGTTAAAAGCTTGTATTAACTCAATACAAGCTTTTAGCTTATTTACCACTTTTGTAATTTTTTTGGCTGAATACCAAAATGAAATAATTACGTTTTATGCTCAAATTTTATAAAGAAATATTTTTTTTAATTGTTCGATATTTTTTAAAGAATCTGTTTTTCAGGCGTGAATTTTTTTCATAACTTGATCTTGAAACTGGAATTTTTCAATAGTAACTGGAATTTTTCAAACTGTAACATACGTTGACATGTAAAATTTTGATTTTATAATTTTGGTTGATTATTATGTTTCTTGGTGTGCTAAAACCGAAAATGCAGCCAGTTTTTCTCTATCACGTATAGATTTTTGTCAGTACAGGGAGCCTACCTATACAATTTCTTCCATTACTCTTCGACCAATACAATTATATGATAAGTTTTGTAGTATGTTTCCATGATTAATTGATCATGGATAACTATTGTTGTAATTGCACAGCAGTAGTCAACATAAAACCATACCAACCAACCAACCGACCTATTGTTATGATGGCATATGTAAGAAATTGTGTCGGTAAACACCCTGTATTGACAAAAATCTATACGCGATAGAGAAAAATGGGTTGCATTTTCAGTTTCAGCACATAAAAATCATAAAGATCAGCTGCAATTATCAAATCAAATTTTTTCAACTTCATTTTTGTAGGCCTGTGTAATTTTTAAATTAACATTTAATGTCTTTTCGAATTATTTCTTTCAGCTATTCTTTTGCTATAGTAGGAATAAATCTTACAAGTATGGCTTATCATTTGCTTAAAGATAACAGTCTTCAAGTTCACTTTTATAATTCAGTTAGAGGAAGACCTTATATTAGAGATTTCCACTATGTATACTGTAAGTTTAAAATTTTTATTTTTATTATTTATTTTTAATTTTATAAAGAAGCTGTTGAATCATTTATCACAATGTTTATTTATAATGATGTTTTTTCTAAATAGCTGAATGATATTTGAAGGCAAATATTTAGTGTTATTTTAAGTTCAGTAAATTTCAGTAAGATCCAAGCAACTTACGACTTTTTGTGGTCTTTTTTTTTTTTTTTTTAAATACTAGTTATTTATGTTTTTTAAAACTTTAACAATAAGTATATTATATATTGTTCTTTTACCTAGAGGTCTATCCGTTTTCTTTTCTACATAATTAAAACATTTACATTCTGCATTGATGCAGATTGACATCAAATGTTTGAAATAATTAATCAAATAAATATTGTAGTTTATTTGTGAACATAATCCAAATTTACCTGTACCAAACCATTCATTATATTATGATACTCATTTATTAATCTTATTCTGCCTAAAAAAAGCTCTCTCTCTCTCTCTCTCTCTCTCTCTCTATATATATATATATATATATATATATATATATATCCAAATTCAGTCACACCAGCTATTTATTTAGACTCTGCAGAAATACTTTAATTTTGATTTCACTAGAATGTTTAAACTTAACATAACCTTACAAGCTTCTGTTAATAAATAAATAAATAAACCTGTCCTAAAAAAGACAGAAATTTCAAGTAATTTATTTTTATGTAATGAGCATTATATATACATATATATATATATATATATATAATGATGATGATCTATTAAGCATAGTAGAAGCCAAGCAACAGATACAAGATCACTGAAACACCAATGACCAATAAGATTTAAAAAAAAAAAAAAAAAAAAAATTATCAGTGGATGAAATACACTAGTGTAAAGAAACCAGATTTATTAATTAACAGCCTGCAAAACAAATGAATCAGTAAAGCAACACAACAAATCTTAACTTAAAACCATAAACTTTATCAAAATTTATGAAAAAATAATTTAAGAAACATAAGATAGAAAGGAAGGAGGTAGGCGACAAGACTTGTGACTTGCCTGTGGGGTTAAACTAGTTTCACGCCAGTAACACTCACCCAGCCTGCCACGACCAGAATAGAAGTCATATGGATTTAAAAAGCAAAATTTCAAAGCAGATGAATAACAATGAAACCGCGAAGCAACAATGAAAATCACTGATTGATTTATACACACACATATATATATATATACTAGCAGGCTTTGCCCGCTTCGCTGGTCACTATATTTAAAGGAAACTCTTTTCTATATAGTTTTATGAAAAAAAGAAAAAATAATAATACTGAAATCGCTCAAAAGTTCGCTTTGGGTTCCCGCTACCTTCGGCAGTGCCTTGTTCGTCCTCGCATTCTGCGATACCTGTCCCTATTGCCTACGACAATGACTTAGACTTTTTAATTTTTGTTGCCGTTTTAGACCAAAATATAATTTATGCGATTATTGTTCCTATACGCAAGCGAAGTGTGACGTCACTGACCGTCCGTGGATGCAAGAAAATGATTTCCTATGTTAATCGCCCATTGGATTTTTTGTAAAAAATGATTAAAAATCGAAGAAAATTATTTCTCGATTTTAATCCCCATATTTGGGTACATATATGTATTAGTTATCATGTGCATGTGTTAGATTGAGTTATTTTGCTGTCAAATTCACAAAATTTTAATTTTAAATTTCAAAACTCTGTCGTTCTTGGCGCTTATTGTATTTGGTGATCAAAAACGTAATACGAAAATATACATGCCAGATGTATATTTTCGTAATATGCATTGTACAAAATATAGTTTCATATTATTCATTACTGTCTTAAAATAAGTTGTTAAAATAACCATGATTTTTGAAAGGAATTAAATTATGTTCGCCAAATAATTTGGCGATATTTTATTTTTCTACCAAGGATGACCGATATCAAATCTATTCCGCTACAACATATTAGTATCTTATATTAGATACTTTATTTAGACATTTGAAAACAAATTTGACTTCAAATTATGATAGAATATTTATCATTTCCCTTTTAATCAGTATATTAGTTGGATATTGTGTAAATATCATCCTTTGAAATGAAATGTTTGTGTTTTCAATAAAATATGGAAATTTGGCATTTTTTTTTCTAGAGTTTTGAAATTAAAAATTCAAATTTTGTCAATTTTACAACAAAAATAACTTAATCTAATGCATGGACATAACTAATACATACATATAGGTACCTAAATACGGGGATTAAAATCGGGAAATATTTTTCCTCGATTTTTAATAATTTTTTACAAAAAATCCAATGGGCGTTTAACATAGGAAATATTTTTCTTGCATCCACGAACGGCCAGTGACGTCATCACTTAGCTTGAGTATTTCTTTCTATCTTTCCCTTGGCGAAAAATGTCCGATCTACTTCAGCATCAAAATTATAAAAAATTGTCAAGAATTATCAATAAGAAAATACCTTTAATATATTGCTGAATTAACGTTTATGCCAAGCGTGTTTCATCCGCCATACTAAAAAAAAAAAAAAAAAAAAATTATACAGACACGACATTATTTCATTATTTAAAACATGAAAATCTGACATTGACAGATTTTAATTTAGTGCCAGAGGCCTACTGCTAAACTTGTTAATATCGACAAATTCTTCTTTAGTTAATTCGTGACAATCTAAATTCCATGATAAAGTTTTCATTAAATCAAACCAATGTGTTTCAGCTGCAGATACTGTAACAAATAACGTTGGAAGTCCAAACTGTCTTATAGCCGCAAAACAACGTTTTTTCTCTTTTTCCCAATGAGGTGGAGGTGTGCCTTGGGGGGGACTCATGTCAAAGGTGTGCCTTGGGGGGGGGGACTCATGTCAAAGTTGTACCTTGGGGGGGACTCATGTCAAAGTTGGGCGTTGGGGTGACTCATGTCAAAGTTGGGCCTGGGGGGGGGGGGGTGACTCATGTCAAAGTTGGGCCTTGGGGGGACTCATGTCAAAGTTGTACCTTGGGGGGGACTCATGTCAAAGTTGGGCCTTGGGGGAACTTCATTCAATAAATCCCCATTCAATAAACCGACTGAAATAGGCCTCTAGCACTAATTAAGAGTGTATTATAAAAATTCGACAACTGTACCGACTGAAATAGGCCTCTAGCACTAAAAATATGAAGTTGAGGTATATAAAAAAATGCAGTGATATAAAATTCAGAAGAAATATGTTAGATTTGTAATATTACTATTTTATTTTAAAATTATAAAGTGTCATTTTCTCATCGACCAATTTAACATTTAGTAATTTCTTACTTTTCGCGTGAAAGCATATTTCATTTTATGCTGAAAACAATAAATAAATATATCTTGTAAACTTTTTTTGGCAACAATTAAAAATTTAAATGGCTTATATTAAGTCAATATAAGTTAATAAGTTTATTATTTTCATATTTTAATTAATTTTAAAGATTTTTTCAATTTTTTTTTTCCTAAACCATCCCTGACCTATAAGGAAAAAAACAAAAAAAGAATGATCGAAATCGGTCAAGCCGTTTACGATTTTATAAAGCACATACAGACAAACATTCATTTATATATATATAGATATGTCACGAATGTTACTCACTGACACATGTTATCCATAATGAAGAGAGGCTTTTCACTCATTATCAAGTCTAGTGGTTCTATGCAGTCGTTTATTTGAAATTCTTGGACATTTTATAGGTTATTCTCGTCATTAGGTCTAAGCAGGCTGAATATACATCCTCGTAAGCCGAGTACGCAGACTGCCGCCTTTTTGCCATTTACATTGCGAAGCCGCAAATTGTCCCCTTTCCTGGGGTCGCTATTTGACATAATTATGCAAGACAAAACATGAAGAGGCCTTGATTTTCGCGTGTTTTCTCTTAAATACTACCCATTTTTGGTGCAAACCTACACTCCTCCTCTGCTTAATCATTAGCTATTAACTTATTGATTGACAGTTTAGTTTAGCCCTGGATACCCAGGATTAATTAATATGCATTACTTAACCACAAGAAAAGGAGAATAGCATACTACTCAGCACATTTTATTCTAAAATCTGTCCCATTTTCTGACTTTTGCATTAATGAACGTGCATTGTCATAGAACTAATTTTACAGGGGAACCTTTAGAATTAATTTCAAGTAAAGAATTTTTAATGGGATTTTCTTTAAGTTATCACTCAATATTAATTTTAAAATAATAATTTAAAATCTTAATTCTTTTTATCCTTTCATATATATATATATTTTCCATTTTGTATATTTAAGAATAAATGTTTGTAATCTTTAAAAAAGTGTGTTTCTTTTTATTTATAACATTTTTTTGTTATTTAGTTAACTAATGTTTTTTGCTTAAAATTTAAGGGTCTCTTTTTTTTTTTTTTAACTATGTGACTGGGATTCAAATTTTTGTTAGTTGAGTGCGAACACTGTACATATACATATTATATATACTATATATGTCCACAGGTGCTTGTAATATATTGTTTATTTTCAGGTTACTTGTTTTATGAATTTGACAAATTTTGGTTAGCTGAAAAACCAAGGGACATAATGGAATTCAACAGAATTAGAGCTAAATTTGAAGAGAATATTCGTAAAAAACTTAAAAATCCAAAAGAAAAATTAAAGCTAAGTTTTTTAGTTGAAGTCTTGTGATATTCATTCCTATATATGTGTTTTATACATTATTAAGTGTAGATTTGCATATTTATAAGTTTTTCAGCCAGCTTATGTATAACTGTTCGTATTAAAAACTTTCACTACGGAAGCAGGCAAAGTAAAGTAAATATTTGTAATATTTTTGATAAAAGGTTAACATTTCAGCATATTCATGCAAAGCATGAAATATAAGCAGGTTGTGAATAAATTTTATCAAAAGTAGATTACCAGGATCTCATAGGAAAATTGTTTCTGACGCCAGTCAACATTAAAAAAAATAAAATAAATAAAATAAAATAAAATAAAATAAAAAATATTTCAGGAGACAAGTTTGTTGTCCATGTATGTGATTTTGGCGATATTTATTGATTAGTATGTTGGCATGAACCCTAACAATAAGAAATATTTCATAATAATTCAAAAGTCCTATGTAACTTTAATCATTCAAAAAAAAAAAAATAAATAAATAAAAAGGAAATTAAGATTTATTTATTTTTATTTTTTTTGTGAAAAACCCCGGTGAAGATTAGATCCCCCCCACCCCACCAGTTTGTTAATTTTTTAACTTTTAGTAAATGCTTTTGATTAATAACCTTAGTGCCTGTACCTGATGTTATGTTTTTATTTTTATGGGGGAGAAAAAAAAAATCTTATCAAAACCTGCTTATATTATTGCATTATTATTATTTTCCATGTGAAACACTGTGATTGTAGTATTATTATTTTGTTAGATTTTATGTCTTATGTTATTGTTATTTTTTTAGTGTTTTAACCTTGTATTATATTGCAATTAAGTATTGAAATGCAAGGTGCAATTTATATGTCTGTGGTATGTTTTTATTGATGTATTTTGTTTGTGATTTGTCATGAGCTGTCCTACAAAATATTTTATATACTCTTATGCACAAGCATAAAAGTAAAAATTACCATAAGGGAAAAAAACAAACAAAAGAAAATGTGTTTTAAATCACATCTCCATTTTTTTCTTTTTCAACAAAAGAATTGTATTGAAACATGTGCAAAATGGAGATTTTTATCATTTTCCTATTTTATCATTTTTATTGTTATTTGATCTTGGTTATATTTATTTAATTTAGGAAATTTATTTTCATTTTATTTTAAATAAGTATTAAGAATTTAAATTCTTATCTTTAAAATGTGTTTTCATCTTTCATTTTTAATGTATTTATTTTATAAAATCAACTACTTATATTAAAGTATTTTATTGCATGATATATTCAGGATGGTTAGCAACCTGGAAATCAGGTAAAAGTGAAGAATTTTGGAATCCTGGGAAATTAGGGAAATGTTAAGGAATTTGATTATAATGTGCAAAAGTCGGGTAATTTTGACTAATCCTTTAAAAAAAAAAAAAAAAAAAAAAAAAAAATGTCAATTTATGAAACAAACGCCGTGCCAAAATGGAACAAAATGACCTGGAAAAGTCAGGAAAATTTAACTTATTTGTCCTGGAAATGTGTGGGAAAATCAAAAAGTTCAAATGCTAGCCATCTTGTATATGCCTTATATTGATAAATATATTTATTAATCATGTTTAATTTACTTTATCTTCAATAAAAGGCTTTGTATTTGTAATTATGATATTTACTAATTATTGACATTTAATATATAATATTGCAAAAATTTTAGATGATGTGTAATTTTATTCCAAAATAAATATATGTGGCACATTTTTCAAAACAGTAACACATAAGGCAAATAAATTCCTTAAATACAATTAAAAACATATTCAAAATAATAAATTTCTAGCATTTAAGATGATCATATAGAAATTCCATATAATTATCCAGTTTGACATGTTAATTTCTTGAAAGTACGAACTGCTGTTAAAATGGTATGAAAAAGTATGAATTTTCTAGTTTCTGAATAACAATTATAACATTTATTTAAGAAGTTTCGATTTGAACTAAGATATCAATTGCTAAGATTTGAGGTAACATCGTATTAGGTACATTATTTCAACCTTAAAATTCTGACCACTTGAATCGGGAATTTGAAATTTACTTTCAAACCTTATTTCTTGAGAAACAGGAACCTTCCTGCTACTGCACTTTAAGTGCCATATACTCACCAACCCCCCCCCCCTTCCTGTGCTTTGAAATTAAATTAATAAAATTTCATTTTTCTGATCATCAAGTCTCAGCCTCACAGAAGCAAACCCTAGCCTTCTATGATTAATTTACTCAGCATATACCTTTATGTGTTTGCAGATGATAAAAAAAGAAAAATAAATAATTTTAGAATATTTTAATAATTTTAATAAATAAATCCTTAGCAACCACAGATAAAAATCAAAAACGGTCTCTAAGGTGTTTATTTAGAAATATAACTGACATAAACTCATTTAAAAAAACTTTTTTTACTGCAATTCCGCATTTAATATTTCTGAAAAATACTGTACTTGCTTGAATTGTACGTCAGGAAATTTTTCAAGGAAATCAGCAATTTAACATTTGAAAGAATTTCCTAGTTAACAGGTTCATATCTCTCTTTCCTACTTTTATTTACCTAACTAACTCTCTTTTTAAATATGTTATTACGAAGAAATAAAATTAGCAATCTATTTAATTTCTTAATATGATTTTTTCAAAAGTAGTATTGGGTTATTTTGAAAAGAATTCCCCCCCCCCTTCTCTTTTCAAATAGTTGATTTTACTAGTATATTTGGGCAGATTTTGGCATATGTCACATCAGCATGCTGAATAAATGAAATTAACTGTTATCTATTCAAGGTAGCTCATGCAACAGCAGATGGAGCCATTTTGAGTCTACAAAAACATAGCTAGTGCTGTGCTACTTAATGGTTTCTTCAGTTACTATTTCAGCATCGATTATGACTGGTTACGATTTTGCATGACATGGAACTGTTTTTACTAGAGCCACAATTTATTTTCTAGATGTCAGTTATATAAAAAAAAAAAAAAAAAAAAAAAAAAAAAATCAGTGGAGTTCATAGTACATATAAAAAGTGTGTGTGTTTCAGTTAATCAGTGTTGCCAGATTTCAAGACTTTTTTATTCAAAATCCACCACTGAATTTTGATTGCAAAAGTTGCCTAATCACTTCGAAGATTAATCGTGTATTATGTAAATCAAAAATCATTTCTCAAAATTATTGGTGACTATTGAATAAAAAAGTCCCTAAGTCTGGCAACACTGCGATTGATAACTTTTGTTATTCTAATTAAAAGTACATCTCCTCAATCTCATATCATTTCCTCCAAGAAACAGATCATGCAGTGCACCTCTTGTTTTTAAAATATGAATCAAGTTTTCTAGTTTGCAATTGATTTTTAATGCACTGAAATTTCCAATAAAATTTATTATTTTTTCATTATTATGATCTTAATGAGAATTGTATAAATCTGGAAAGGTAGCTTCACTTTAAGATTTTTGACACGTTAAGCTTTACAGTCTTTTATAAAACTAAAATACTGACGCATAATAAAATATAAAATAAACCTATCTTTACTTCGTAGTCATTCTAAGATCTTTCTGCACCGGGCACCCGGTCCTCTTCGGAGAACGTTAACACTGTGACGGAGACTTAGCTAAGTCTCCGTCACAGTATTAACGTTCTCCGAAGAGGACCGGGTGCCCGGTGCAGAAAGATCTTAGAACGACTACGAAGTAAATATAGGTTTATTTTATATTTTATTATGTGTTAGTATAACTTCGTTTTTCTCAATTAATTTAAAAGACTAAAATACTGTTTAAAATGTGTCACAGGTGCAATACTGCGAAATTTATTTTACAATTATTTAACCCTTTCATTCCCAACTTTTTATTTTTCATTCTAAAAATCTGAAATCTGTAAAATAGACTCACTTAGCATCCAGGGTGAAAAGGTAGAAAGGAAATAAAAGAAATTTAATTTTTTAATTAAAATTTAAAATGATCCCAAATGGCATCATTGGGAATTAAAGTAGTGATCAAGTCAAAATGTGATTGATACTATTTGGAATCATTGGGAGTTCATAATAAATAATTTGAATACTAATTTTTTTAATATTCATACAATTTCTAAGAAATTATATATTTTAAAAAAATGAAATAGCAATATTTATATTTATTGACATCGTATTTAGTACAAAACAATACATTTGTTTAAAAGTTACTTCAGAATCTGAGAAAACTTTAATATTAATTATTTGGTATGGAAAGGTTTGAAACAGTTTTTTTGTGTTGTTTAGACACAAATGAACATTAGATTTTTCACACATTATAATGTGTGTCTCGAATATAACTTAATACATAATTTGCATCTTTGTTTTCTGTCTGGGCGTTGAGGCCAATAAGCTATGTTATCATATCTGACATCAGGAATTGTTTTCATGGATTGTGGTCTTCTGATTTCTGTTGATGAATAATCAGAATTTTTTGGTGTAATTAATGGTAATTTCGTAAATTATCTAAATCAATAATATTCAGTTCATTATCTTCCAACTCATTTTCAAATTCAATATCTTCTATCACAGTCTCTTGTTCACCTTCTATTTCGATATCAAATTTATCCCCAACAGATTGGGTTGTATGAATTGAATTATTACTATTGTTAACTCCATTTTGCATTTCATCATCCTTAGATATATTACCTGTGATATTCTCACTAACTTCCTCTTCGGAGTCTTTTAATTCAGTATTCGAAAACTCTTCATTCATCAGTAAATAAACTGATTTGTCAATTGATAGAATTTCTCGTTTTTGCTTTGAAAAAATTAGAACGTAAAAGCATAAATTCTATATTTAATTCAATATACATATCAAAAGTTTCAATATAATATGAGAAAACACTAGCAACATTAGTATTAGTATGAATCAAAACAAGATAGCCATGTGAGTGAATGAAAAGAACACAGTTATCAAGAGGTGTTGAATTGTATTCAACTCCCACTGATGCCATTTGGAATCTTAACTTTTCAATAAATAAAAATATTAAAATTTCAAAGAAATATATTTTTTAAATGGTTAAAATACAATTTATAACCTTTTAAACAGATAATAAAGTAGTTGTAAGGATTGTTATTTCACTTAAATTGTGCCCAAAATGAAATTTATTTCAGCACGTTTCACGGATTTGAGAAAAGCTTAAACAAGCATAATTTCATTTACCAACAGGCATGGTAGTGCAATCTATCTGTAAAAATAAAAAATATATATAAGTAGGGAAAGGTATCTAGTTTATAATAATATTTATTTGGAATCTGTGAGAGTTTTAGGTGATGAGAAAAAAAATCGTAAACATTATGATTCCAATTGCCATCGCTGGGAATGAAAGGGTTAATATCCTTAACTGGTTTTCTATTTCATTTATGTATTGTATTATGCTTTAAATTTTGTGAAATTTTGTAAAAAAAAAATTAATTGTATTGCCCATTTTCATGAAGAAAAAAGTAGTACCAGTGACCAAATATAACTCATACTATATGATTTTTTACAGTTTTAAAGTATATATATATTCTTGCATTAAAATAAGTAAGTAATAAAAAGAAAAACTAAGCGATTGATTTATTATCATGAATGCTTTTTCAGTAATTATTTGGAAATTCTATAGATTTTTCTTACCTCGGGCATTATAAAGGAATATTTGTTTGTTATGTTATTTTTAATTTATCGGTGCTTTGTGGATATAAAATAATTTTATTATTATTTATCAAAGTATCTAAATAAGTGTAATATGAATGCTTATAAATTTAAAGACTAAAAATTCCATTTTGTTGTACTACTAGTATGCTTAGTATGTGTTAAGAAAATTGTTTTGGCTCTAAATCCACATGTTTTCTTTTTTTTTTTTTTTTAAGATGAAATTGTGCCTTTTCAAGAATATTTCTCTTGTGATCATTAGAATTCATAATTGTATATAAATCATTATTTTTGTTTCCATTATATAAATTAGACATATTTTGTATTTCATGCCATTAGTCATTAGCTTCATAAAACCATTTTGCTTTTTGCATAAATTTTAGAAAGTTGTTCAGTATATTTTCAATGACATATCTTATTTATATGTCAATGGAAAGTTGAATGAACTAAAATTACATAGAAATTGGTTCATTTTTACAGAAATTATTTGCATTTCCTAGTTATATTTTGCAAATTGAAATAAAATGCTTTCTAGCGATTTTAGATAGTAAAATTTGATAATTTTGTAATCTGAATATTTCATATAATTAATAGTGTTTGAATTATTTTTTTACTATTTAAAAAAAAAATGAAAAGTTATTTCATATCAAGATTATTATCATTATTTTAAAATATTAGAATATTTTTTACTTACTTTGTACTTATCGATTTTAAACAATCTAGTCATTTTGTTTGAGATAAAATTGAAGTATACTGTTTTCTTGTTTTTGTAAGTTATTTGAATACTTGTCTAATAAAAAGTGTATGTTAGTTGTTTATTTGATGACTGTTACTTATTAATCTAGTGATTCTTCAATAAAGTTCAATGACATTTAAGTAGGGTTTACACCACCATGGCGACAAAGCAATAGTTGTCACCCAGTTATGAAGTGATGTCGCCCAAATCACGCAATAGACCAAATTCATTGTATAAACTTCTCTTAAACAAATATGTTTTGATATAAAATATAATATCAGTAAAAAAGTTCTTAATTATCAAAATCCACATATTTAAGACACATTTCTATTTGATATTTATTTAGTAAACATCATTATTGGATCAATAGTTGATCTGAAGATTTTTTCTACCTTCAAAAAATGTATTTAAAAAAATATGCATTTGTTTATATGCCTACATTTTTGGACCACCAAATGGTCTTTTATGGACTCTAAATTTTATTGCTAGTGTGAACATTAATATTGTTTTAGACATATTTCTACATTTGCACTACAGGGTGCTCCTAATTAAACTTTTACTATAAACAGCATCCTGTAGCTAAAACAAGCAAGCTGATTGTCACTAAATTTAGTATATGCGCAATGTGCTCAAGGAATTAAAAATATATGTGCTTCATGTGTATGCTTGTGCAGGCCCACCTTATCCATTGGGCTAATTGGGCTGCAGCCCAAGGGCGCCACATGTTTAAGGGCGTCTCACATTTTTTTTTTTTTTTTAATTTTATAATATATATGCATAAAGATGACATTTTCTGGTCTAACTCAAAATTAATAGATCAACCTTTTTTAAATTTTCTATATTAAAATTATTTCAAGTATACTTAAATTGTATTCAACGTTTAAACAAACAAACAGACAGACTAGCCTATTTCCACAAACAATTTCAAATTTTGGTGATATGAGTCACACTTTTAATAAAATCTAACTCTTTCTTATCTTTTTTTTTTTGGGGGGGGGGAGGGGGGAATGGAAGGTAAGAGATTCTAAAGGCTGATTGTTTACGCTAATACGTAGACCTGCCTTCCATCGGTCGTCTTCCATCTGCCTTCCATCGGTTATAGAATCCTAGTCTGATTTCACGCGAGATTTAGAGAAAATCAACAAAAATTCTTAATAGTTATTCCGACGAAAGAGACCTGAATCGAATCTTCCTGCACCTCAAATCTACAACTTTGATAGCAGAACCTTTTGGTCATTGGTGTGGCCGGAAAACAGAACTCTCGCAAAGTACAAAGAACAGTCCCTCTAGGAGATTTCCATATAAGAGACTAGTCACTAGTTTTTAATTTGAACAGGGGCTTATGACCTCTAGTGAATAGAAAGGGAAAAGTTGATTGAATTGCCATAATTAATCAGAAGTCAACCCAGAATGAGTCTTTAATTATTTGAATTTTTTTTATTTGTTAATTGTATATATTAATGTATTACATGGAATTAACTGAATACAGTGCTTTTCATTTTAAGTTTGGGAATTGAAACAGCTTCTTAACAGTAAGAAATATGTCTCAAGACAAATATGCTAAATAATGGAGTGATTTCCAACCACAAATACTTTTGATTACCCTGTATCATAAAAAGCTACAAATGACTTGTAACTTTAACACATGATTTCACTTACTATGTACTTTTTTTTTTTGTGTGTGTGTATATGTGAGTCGCACAATTATTTAGATGGATTTTTTTTTTTTTTTTTTTTTTTTTAACAAAAGTGAATTTTTTGGCAAACTTTTTGCTTATATCAAGAATGGATTTCAATAAAATTTTGCAAAACTTGCATAAAGATTCACTAAAATTTGTGAAATATTATTCAGAACCATAAATTTTTCACATATAATTTGTAGTAAATACTTTTTGAGCATTTGAAATAAATATTTTTACTTTCCGAACACTATAGTGAGGAAAGTATTGTAATCATGTCAAAATCCGAATTTGAGATTTTGATGTTTCTATACGTTTCAAGGTCCAACGAGTCCGTTTTCACTATTTTTGCGATGATGTATGTATGTGTGTGAGTATGTATGTGTGTGTGTATGTCTGTGAGTGAACATGCTAGCGTCTAAACGCTTCGTTCGAATAAGCTGAAAGTTGGTACGTATATTGTAAAACACCATAGTACGAAACGAACCCTATAGATTTTGGTGAATCTAGCTCTTATAGTTTTTTTACAGGGACACAAAGAAAAATTCTTTATCATTACGGCCTATGGGACCAAAATCTTAAAAGTGCGATAGCATCTAAATGCCTTATTCAATTGAGCAAAAAATTTATACACATATTATAGGTCACAGATACTCAACCTATATAGATTTTGGAGAATCTAGGACTTATAGTTTTCTTACAGGGACGTAAAGAAAAATTCTTTATCATTATGGCCAATGGGGCCAAATTTTTAAAAGTGTGATAGCGTCTAAACGCCTTATTCATATAAACAAAAAATTTGTACACATGTTATAGGTCACAGTTGCACACACTGTATAGATTTTGGTGAATCTAGCACTTGCAGTTTTTTTACAGGGACACACAGAAAAAATCTTTATCATTATGGCCTATGGGAGCAAATTTTTAAAAGTGCGATAGCATCTAAACGCCTTATTCAATTGAGCTGAAATTTTATATGAATATTATAAATCACTGTTGCACTAACTATAAGCATTTTGGTGAATCTAGCATTTATAGGTTTTTACAGGGACACAACGAAAAATTCTTTATCATTATGATCTATGGGCTCAAAGATCAGTAGCGTTAAATAAAACATCGTGTAATATATGGAGAAAAATACTCAAACACTGCTCTATTATGGTTTTCTCCCTTTTGTTTGTTTAACAACTCCTCTTTCTTTACTTTATCTACAAAACTGTTAATTACTCAATGTTCGGAAAGTCGAGTGGAGTCACTCCAGATTTTTTAATGTGCTTGGACTTATAACTCTAACAAAATTTTATTTATATACTAAGATTTGTGAGTTCATAAAGGGTTTTTCGCAAAAAAGAATTTTGCAATAAGTAATTGGATAGCTAAATTAAATATGTAGCCTGGAAAAAACACCTTATGAAATTTCACTTCTGGAAAACATCTAAAATCTTGTTCATTCTTTTGTCGATAATTTGCTTAATTTTTACTCTATTCAAATGAAATTTTGACATAACTTGAACAATATATCTAGCTTTTATCCTGTGTAATAAAAAAAATTCTATCTCTCGTGCATGCATATTTAAAAAAATTATTTACTATAAATGCTCATACCTCAGCAAAAATTGCAGGTGTGAATTTTAAGTTTCAGAATAATATTTCTCTAATGTCTTATAATTTTTTCTGAAAGTTTTGTAAAACTTTGTTAAAATCTATTCTTGTTATAAGTAAAAAAACTTGTTATAAAAATTAATAATTTACTACTATAATATATTAATATAATATATTACATGTATATATAGTGTCTAAATAATCGTGCGGTTACCACAAAAAAAAATAAATAAATAAATAAATAAATACAAATATTGTAAATATTAAGTGAAATCATTTGTTATAGTTACAAGTAATTTGTAGATTTTTATAATACAGAAGGATCCAAAGTATTTCTGATTTTCTTCAATTTGCGTTTGATCTCCTAACTGCAGTTGTGATTAAACCGATAGCAGAAAAAATATCCAGTAATTTGACCACCCATTCTATACTGAAATAATATTTTGTTTTGAATTTAGATTGAAAAAAAAAATCAATCATTCTGGCAATGGATGGTATGGTATGTTGTAGTGTTTAAGTTTGATTGACTGCACGTAGGTTCTAGGTCTGAGTGGAATTTCCTATGTGTGGGGACTTTTTGAGAGGTTCTAGTTGTATTTAGGCGAGTTTAGATGAAAATAACGAAATGCTCCAAACGGCTAGGTCGACGAGGGCAATCTGGGATCAAACCCGGCATTTCTTGTCTGCTAGCTTCTGGCAATGGAACAAGACAGGTAAAAATGGATTGATACAGTGATAAAATGAATTGTTACAATGGAAGAAATATGTAAATAATTTTACAAGAAAGTTATTTTGCTTATTAAAAGTATATATATATATATAATTCTACTTGCACATTTATGCAAGATATACTGAAGAACAATTTTACAAATTAAATTTCTAAGAATTTTCATTTATCATTTCAAATGAAAAAATTATTATATTTAATCAAAAATTAATATTTTAATAAATATCCTAGTTTTAGATTTAAATAGCTATTAAATTTTAATTAGTTTTTATTAAATTAAAAAACTAAATTGCATTTAAAAATTGAGCTAAACTTAAAATTAGGATACTTTTGGTAAAGGTAAAGGGCGCCTGAACGTGTTAGCCCAGGGTGCCCGAATGTATTAAGACGGCCCTGTGCTTGTGCACAAAGACATATGCATGTACACTGTAAAAATCATTAATTTTGAGCCGCTTTCTATTATACATTGCACAAAATTAATTTTAGACATATGCAAATTGTTTTATTTCAAATGGCAACAGATTTGGGGGCAAGTCAAAATCATTAATTTTTAGCCCCTTTTAATTATACAATACATATGTCTATAATTAATTTTGTGCAAAGTGTTTTATTTCAAATAGCAGCAAATTTGGGGGTGCAATTATTTATTTCAGTTGTCCCATGGGAAATCAGCCCTGTTTGCTGAATGTATTTATTTGAGAAATAAATAAAAATTAGAATTCTTTATTAAAAATCAAAGAAATCTTGATTTTTAAAAGCACCAGCTATGCAAGATGCAATTAAAGATTTTATTTGATGTAGAGGGAAAAAAAAATTTTTTTTTTTTCTTCCGTGAGGAAATACTGACAGACATGCAAAAAACATTATCAAACTTACATTTTCATCACTAGTGCAATCCTGGGGATCAACAAAAAATTGAAAAAAAAAAAAATAATAATCTTATATATATTATAAATGTGAATGTCCGTTTATTTGACTGAGTTTCACGCTAAAACTGCTCGATGGATTTCGATAAAATTTGTTATGGAGATAGCTTATACCCTAACTTAAAAAGTTGGCTACCTTTTATTCCGAAAAAAAACTTTTTTTTTGTTATTTTTATGCATAAAATAGTAAATTTGTAAGCTAATAATAGCAAAAAAATTAGCCATTTAAATTTTAACCATAATTTAATTGTTGCCAAAATTAAATTTAATTATCCATAATTTAATTGTTGTCGAGTTTATTTTTTTTCCCAACAGGAAAATAAATACATTTATCTAAACTTGAACAATAAAAAATAAAAAATAAATAAATAAATTATGCATCTCAAAAAATTGACGTCATTTTTAATTTAAAATTTCTTTTACAAAGTGCTAATATAGTTTACGATGCTAATGTGTGTTGTACTAAAATCAGTTTTATTTATAGTAGATCCTCCTGGGTGATTTTTTAAATTGTTGCGTTGAAGTACACCGAACATTTTTCGCCAAGAGGCTTAATTTAGCATTTTTTAATCTAGGTAGTTCAAGAAAAATATAAAAGAGGTTTAATTTAGCAACAGCAATTTTAATCTAGGTAGTTCAAGAAAAATGTAAAATTTATAAAATACTACAAAACGAAAAAAAAAAAAAAAAAAAAAAAAAAACTGAAATAGTAGTCACATAAATGATCTATTTTTATCTGAGTAGATAATTTTATAGAAAAAAAAGTGCAGTTTTAAAAATAGAAAATTTATTTCATTAAGCACTATTTTAAACCTAAAAACCATTAATAAAATAAACAGAATATGAAGGGTTCTTATATGTTAACGAAAAGGTGTCCGATAAAACGCTTTCTATTTTTATGCAAGAAATTATACAAAAAAAAAAAAAAAAAAAAAATCGCTAATATGGCTACAAAAATTCAAAAGCCGCCAAGGGAGAGATTCAATAAAGTTGTGTAGCACGATAATGTTTATTTATTTATTTATTTTTTTATATACCAATCACTACGCTAATTGAACATACAAATAAATGAGCTGCTGTGGGTGACTGCACTTGCACGCTGTCGGGCAGAAATATTTGATTAATTCAAATTAATATTTAAATAACTAAATAAAGATATGTTTAATAGAATAGAAAGCATTGTCTTGGTGAAAAATGATAGTTTAGGGTTCCCGATGTTTCGAAGCTCTCCGACACACGGGATCGTAGACCTTGAGCTTACCAAGGGATTATCGATGGAGTCATCTCCAAGCCCCATCGCCAAAAGATATAAGTAGGTGTGAGTTGATTTTTGCGAAAGAGTATGTAGTCACTGCGATCCAGAGTTATTCAGAGACCTATTCTGAGTCATTGCACTTTAGGGATTGAGCTCTAATCAACTGGACATTTTTCGTGAGTGAGTGAAAATTTTTGCTCTGGTGTAGTTGATGTTATTTGCTTTATTCCTGTGGAACAAGTGACTATTTTTTAGACGGTCCCAGATCATTCATCGAATAATGACTTATACTGTACGAGTAACAGCTTCAACTGTTTCCAGAATATTCGAAGAATTAACACCAGCTATTGGACTATTTTCGAAAATATTTGTTTTAATAGTAGTTTTTTTTTTTTTTTTTTTTTTTTTTTTACAGATTCGAGAAGTTCAAAAAAGGTTTGATATTGCCAAGGAGGTCCCATACTAAAGCTGTGACGAAAATAGTCGCTAATCGAAATATATTCAGTTACAAAGAAATCATTTAAATATAGTGTCCAGCGAAGCGGGCAAAGCCTGCTAGTAATATATATATATATATTAGGATTACCATGTGCTATAAAAAACCACAACTTTTCACTTACTTTTTGCAATATTTGTATATTTTGTTTTATAGCAATAGCATGTATAAAGTTTTTTTTGTAAGTGTTTCAACCAAACTACAAAACTTGCAAAAAAAAAAAAAGACAAAATGTTAGAGAAACATTTTTATGAATTTTTCTTATTTTCAGTGATATATGAATATATATAGTAAATGATGTTTTACTGTGCATGCTTGAAAGATAGCATCTTATTTATTACATAGGTTGAAAGCTACTCTTTCACTACATTTCTTGCGACCATGGAAGCCTCTGTGCAAGTATTCAACGAGTCCACTAGTGAAATAGGGGAGACAAGCTTTTCGTTGAGAAAAAATAAGCGATAAGGGAATACCGAATGACCGGATGTTTACTAAATTCAAACCTGTTGGTCAACTTGGCAACCCTCCAAGATTTTCGACTCGTCCTCACTGCTAGGCGTAGGAAGCGTGGTTACACTGTATATATAGGACAACTTACGTTAAAATTTCAGTTGAAGAGACTAAAATCAGGTCATTATCAAAAGAATGATTCAAATTTTATTTATTTTGAAAAAAGTTGCATGATATAATAAGGGTTTTATATATTTTTTTTAAGTGGGTAAAATAATTAGATCTCCAAATTAAATGCACAATATGTTTAAAACACCTAATAGGCTTATAAATCTAACAATTTTATTTATTTTGGAAGATTTGCAAGCTCATAAGAGATTTTTTTTTTTTAATCAAAATGGCTTTTTGCAATGTGTCTGAAATAACTGGATCTTTAATTAAATATATGGCATGTAGAAAATACCTAACAAACTAGTAACTCTTAGAAAAATATTAAAATGTAGCTCATTCTTTTTGAGAAAAATTTCATAATTTTTGCTATATTCAATTGATCTTTTCACATACATTGCCCTATATTTGCCTTCAACATGTGTAATGAAAAAGGTGCTATCTTTTGCACATATGCTGTAATTTTTTAATTTTTGTTTTAATAAATATTCACATCTCAGAAAAAATAAAATTTATGTATTTTGTTCTTCAAAATGATGTTTCTTTAACATTTTGTCAATTCTTCTGTAAGTTTACTAAAATTTAATTGGAACCCTTTCTTGTTATTAGCAAGAAACTTGGAGGGGGGGGGGGGGGAATACATACTGTTCTACGAAAAGCATACAAATATATAAAAAAAAAAAAAATCTGTTAAAGTCAGAATTTTGTTTAGTATGGAGGACTACTAATTTCAATTTTTTTTTTCCTTTTTTAATCTCCTTATTTGACTGTAAAACTGGGCCACATACTTGTTAAAATGAAGTGTTGCCACCTAAATTTCATACTTTAGATAATTTTAAAAAATCTAATTGTCATGTCGAAAACCCCGTGGATTCAGAAAAATCACCCCTCTCATTTGGTACTGAATTTGTAACGATAGAATTGATAATTCTAATTTATTTTGGTGTTACACAAAATTGGTCTACAAAAACTCCAGTTGAAACTAATAGTCCTCCGTTCTGAAAAGTAAGTGAAATATGTCCTTGGTATAACTTTGGTCTTCTTTTTATTTATAAAGAATACTTATTTTCATTTACTGTAAAGATAAATAAAATTTTACTTGTTTTATTGGCAGATACTACTACAAACTTTCTCAAATTACTAAAATGTTATGGACACACAGAATGAGGAATGTGTGTGTGTGTTTGTTGGGGAGATCATCATAATGAAATGCAGAGTATAAATTTATTAGACGAATTTCTTTCAGCGTATTTAAATGGTTAAGATTAAATTACCATGAATTATTTTTCAGAGATTAGGTTTCACTGATTTAAAACATGCTAATAGTCATTTTCATTGTACACTTTATAAACCTATTATATGGAACTCTAAAATCCAAAACACTATTTTATTATTATTATTATGGAATTACATATATCATCAACTCAGCAGTAGTTTTTTTTTTTTTTTTTTTTTTTTTTTGTCTATTCACCAGCTTATTTAAAAATATTGTATTTTCCTGTGTATAATCTGCAGGTCATATAATCTGTGTAATCTTTCAGTGTATTTAAATGGTTAAGATTAAATTACCATGAATTATTATTTTTCAGAGATTTGGTTTCACTGATTTAAAACATGCTAAGTCATTTTCATTATACACTTTATAAACCTATTATATGAAACACTAAAATCCAAAACACTATTATTATTATGGAATTACATGATATATAATCAACTCAGCAGTCTTTTTTTTTTTTTTTTTTATCTATTCATCAGCTTATTTAAAAATACTGTACTTTCCTGTGTATAATCCGCAGGTCAGATAAATCTGTTTTGTACCAGAAAGCTTAATTTACAGACTAAGGTATATTTGATAGAGACAAATCATGATTTAAAAATAGCTTTGTATGTTAATAAAAATTTACGGTGTGAAACTAATTTAGCAGACCTGTGGATTATACACAGGAAAAAACAGTAATTATATTCAGAGACAAATAATGATTAAAAATAATAATAATAATTAAGTTGGAGAGTATGACAACAACTATAGAAGTGATAGCAATGTAAGCGAGTCTTTCTATTTCTATCAATTACTACAAAATTAAAAGAATAGTGCATAAGAAGTTTGTTGATAAAACTCATATGAATTTTTTTTTCCCCCTCAAAGGGGGTAGGACAAAATATTAGGAAAATAACTTCTTTGTTTAAATAAAAGCAATTTATGTAATATTAGGAATTCATTTTATATAAATAAAATTTGTATGATAGCAATGTGAACAAGGATATATAGTTATATCAATATTACAGGGTGTTTATAAAGTCCCAGACCCATTTTGATGTTTAATAACTCATAAAATAATGAAGATATAAACAAACTTATGGCATTTATTGATGGAATAACTCATATATTTTCTTTTCAGGTGTGAATATCTTTACTTTTGTAAATATCGTCTGCGCGTGTGGTTAATTTCAGATAATTTCATTTTCCAGTCGAAATATCTGTCCTTTCATGTTTCTGGCATTGTTAATCGCCATAATGTGCGCATATGGGGGATCTGAAAACCCCCATGAATACCGTGAGGCACAAAGGGATTCCCCAAAGGTTAATGTGTGGTGTGGACTAATGTACGACCGAGTCATTGGGCCTTTCTTTTTTACAGAAAAGACTGTCAGTCGTATACAGACATGTTGGAAAACTTCGTATTTCCACAACTAGAAGAGCTTCAGCCACATGTCTTTTTGCAACAAGATGGTGCACCACCTCATTGGGGTACCATCGTTCGTAGTTCTTTGAATGACCATTTCCCAGGAAGATGGATTGGGTGAGGAGGTCCAATTCCTTGGGCACCCAGATCACCTGATATAACGCCGCTGGACTTTTTCCTTTGGGGATTTGTAAAGGACAATGTTTACAGGAGGAGAGTGTCGAACACTGATGACCTAAAAGTCAAAATTACAACCGCAATAGACTCTGTGGATGCCGACATGCTTGTCACTACCTGGCGTGAAATTGACTATCGACTTGATATTCTCCATGCGACGAAGGGGGCACACGTGGAAGTTCATTGACAAGGGTCATGAAACTTTTTGAGTCTATCTAACCATTTATGTTATTAATTTTAATCTATCTTTATTATTTTATGAGTTATTAAACATCAAAATGGGTCCGGGACTTTATAAACACCCTGTATTATTAAATCAGAATTTTCAAATTTGTCAGCCTAATAACAAATGTGAGTTTTCATTTATAATCTTTTTTATTGTATTATGTTCTATTAATTAAGAGAAGGAAATAAAGGATGGAGATCCCGAATCCAAAAAATCATGAAAATCTCCAGTCCCAAGGGTTACAAGATATTGGGGTCTTATACTGCAACATGATGTGTAAGAACGAGTAAATTTTCAATTTCTTGGTGACTAAAAATGAGAATTTTTTGGGAAAACAATGACAAATTTATATTTGTATAATCTTTATTTATGAACTCTTATATATTTTTTACAATTATGCATCTCACAGCAAGCTTGTGTTAACATGATCACAATACTGTATATATTTACAAAAGAATCACTCAACTTGTGCATTCATGCTTAAATTAATCATATGTGCTTTGTTCTTTCTTTTGACAAGCATAAATCGTATACAGAGCAACTTTGCTGCTTTATAACACAATAAACTCTTGTTTGAAATAAAACAGAAATAGAACATATCTTTATATTATGTAACAAATAAAAGAACCTTTTTTTAAAAAGAAAAAAAAAAAAAAAAAAAAATGAAAGCAAAAGCCATTACTTTCAAACATTCATGACACTTTTTTTGTCTTTTGCATAAAACTTATAAACTTGAAATAGTTTGATTCTAAAATATTGGCAGTGAAGGCTATAAAAGTATCTATAGGACGGGAAAAATATGGACAATATTATTGAAATTAAAACATTTTTAATTAAAGCATAACTGTCAAAATACAATTTTCCTCTATACTTTCTATTGAAGTAATCTACGTAATACTGTTACAGCACTTTTAATAGCATGAAATTTGCAGTTACATAAACAAATTGGAATGTATATTTTTTAATCACATATTAGGAATTAAATGTTATATATATATTTTTTATTAGTATTTGAATATGGCAATATATATATTTTTTATATAAAGATTTAGCCGTTTACTGCAAATATATATGAATCCATAACTATTAAAAATACACAAGACAAATGCATAGAATATCTGTAACCTTAAAGTGACTAGAGTTGTATCTAATTCAAATATTAAACATATCTGTACAAAGACAAGTATCAGAATATATAATAAGCTTCCATTATCAGCAGAAACAACAGATAATAGATATCAGATATCCTTCTTCAACTTGTTTATGCTTAATATATATATATGTATATCATAATAAAAATCGTTACCAATGACAACTATCTATGTAACATCAAATTTATATATATGTTCATATATATATTTATTTATTCTCACCGGCTATTACATATACAGGACAAATAGTAAATGTTTATTTTTGCATCTTTGTTCATGTTTATCTCTTACTTAAATTAGATCTAAAGTTACACTCAATTTTATCAAACTTATTTAAGTTAAAATCAGTATAAATTATTTGAGGATATATAAAATGTAATATCTTCATAACTACTCCAGGAAGACAAGTTCTAATTAATAAAACAGTTTAAAAAAAAAAAAAAAGAAAGAAAGAAATTTACATTGTCAATAAAATTAAAATCTGTTCCCAATTTGAAATAGCATTAAAATTAAAAAGGGAAAAGAAAAAATAAAATCTTTTTTAAAATAAACACCGCAAAATATTTATAAAATTTATATCTTAATTAACAATATTTATAATATTTTTTTAAGACCTTTAGATCTTAACTTCTCACATATTTTGAAAGCAAATAGCTTTCATATAAATGACATCCCAAACTTGTACGAATCTGTTTAATGAACAAACTTAAATTCTCTGAGTAATTTATTATTAATCACAATGAGTTTATTTGCAACATCTAACAACACTAATGTTAGATACACCTTTAAATAGTTCTCCAACGATTTTCACTTTTATCACTATTAGAAGCTTTTCTTTGTACATTTTCAGCAGACATTGTTGATTCTGTACAACTATTTCTTTTATTTTCAACACTAATACCTCTGCTTTCAATTTCTTGAAATGACATGCTTGTGTTCTGTGAGGTGCCAGTGGCCTCTACAACATGTATATTGTTTCCTAATGTGGAATGCTTTATTAAGTTAGGTATAACTTCTTTTACCGGAGAATTACCACACCCAGAATTCTTCCCCGAACTGTCTTCAATATCACAATCAGTCACTCCTGATTCTTTAAGTACCGGGAAGGTCATGTGGTAATAAGTCTTTGGGTCAGAAAATTCAGCAGATCGAGACATATCTTCCATTTCAAGGTTTGGCAAATCACCTGTAATTTTAATGTCATCACTGCACCATTTTTTCCCCATTGTAGTAGGTTCATCTACACTACTTTCCGTACTTCTTTGTTCTCTTAAGATTTCTAAAGAATGAAATATCTGTTCTTTGTGTTCCTCTAGGAGTCTTTCTTGCTGCTCAAATACAGAACTTTCACTACTAACAGAAGATGCCATACTCTCTGTCACGGAAGAGAAGTTGACTTCTGTTTGTTCACTAAGCCTGCCTGAATCACTTCCTGAGCGCTGTCTCTTTTGAGAAAGTTTAGTTTTGTTTAATGACTGTTTGGCAACTTTTCTAGGAGTACTATGACTGGTAATTGGCTGTGGTGGTTCCGAGTGACTTTTTGCCCTTCTAGGACTTGGAACAGGAGGTGATTTTGATGACTTAGCAGGGGAAGTCTTGTAATTGGCAGCAAAATTTGGAGTTATCCTTTTATACGGTGTACGAGGTGAATGAGGAGAGCTTTCATCTTTATCTAAATATGTGAAGAATACTGATCTGGATAATTGTTGAGGGCCAGGTGATTTGGTTGGCGAAGTTGCTGCATTCTCCTCAGTTTCAGGGAATTCTGGAACTGAAAGAAAAAAAAAATACTTTTTTAATGAAATATGTTGTTAAGCAGATATTCAGTTGTAATTAGAAATGAAATATTTAAAACATTAAGAGATGCAAAGTCTACATTAGTAACTGAAAATTTATTAATCTTGAAGTTGAAATACAAGAATTAAAGAATTCTTTCATCTTAACAATTAAAAATATTATTCAAATTTGCTTACTCACCCCACTTAGAAATGCATTCACAATCTATCGCACTTCACTTAAAAACGAAAAGAAATAACTAAATGAAATAAATGTATTACTTACGGACATTTTACTTCATTTTTGGGGAAAAATGCAAAAACACATTTCCTTGCTTAGAGAGTAACTCTTTTAAGAATCTGCCACTTTTAAGGTTAAATTGATTGAGGATATATATATTTTTTTCATCCAATGGAATGAATTGTTTTATTAAGTCTCTGGTACTAATATGAATAATTGAAATAAATATTAAAAATTTTTACAGCATTTTTTTTTTTTTTTTTGAAAGTTTTTCATTATTTTCAATCTTAATTAAAAAAAAGTTCACTATTTTAATATTTTTTAATGTGATGTAAAATACCAAAGAAGTTCATCTATTTAAAAAAGTAAATGTTTGATATATAATATTTAACGGCTCTCTTAACTTACTGTTGCGGGAAGCCCAAGCCAATGTTATTCTATTATGGGAAATTTTCTTTACTTATAACTTATTAACTAATACATATTTTTTAATTCTGTTTTCACATTCAGAAAATTCTCAACTGTTAAACTGACGCACCTTTTTTAAAAACGTATTTTTTTAATTTTATTTTGAAATTGCAAAATGAAAAATTTCACATTGAAAATTGGTATTTTGCAGCTTCAAAATATAAAAAAAATAAAATTTTAAAAAAAGGTCCGTCAATTTAACAGTTAGGAATTTTCGAAAGGTGAAAACATAATTTAAAAATATGTATTACTCAATGAGTTATATATGTAAATTTCCCATAGAATAACATTAGCTTCGGCTTCTGTTGACGGTGAGTGAAGTGGGTCCTTAAAACTGTCTGATTTTTAAAAAAAGAAAACTTATTGATTTATTTTATTTTGTTTTTATCACACTATGATGATTTTTACTTCTATTACCTGACTACCGTAAGTAATGGAAGTATTGTATTCGGTCAAAAAATTCAATATCGAGATTTCTCTGATTTACATGTTTTAAAGTCTCCTGAGTCCAAAAAAGTGTTTTTTGTCAATTGGTCGGTGTATGTGTGTGGGGAATCTTCTGATTATTATATCTCCGATACTAATAAAACTACGAAATTTCAAAATTGAGGCAAGTATGGTGTACAGATGAATTTTCTAAATTTTGGTGAAAATTTGAAAAACGGAAGTGGGACATCTGAAACCAGAAGTGACTAAGTAAGTCTGTATCTTAAAAACAGCTCTAACGATTTTTTCAAAATTACTGTATAAACACTCTATTAGATGCCCTTTGAATGATATAGTTGGTTAGTTCTGGAAAATTGATAGGCGTCCTGTATAAATAGCTGAATTTCAGTTACTTCAAGTGTGTTCCTTTCAAAACAGCTGTATGTTTTTTTTTTCAGACTTTCAATATTAACCCTCTTTTAAATATCCTCTTGTATGTAATTGTTGTTTTCTGGTTAACAATTGAATGTGCCAAGTTTTGGTAAAAGTCAGTATCTCAAAAACGGCTAACGATTTTCTTGAAAATTGTTACATAAACCCATTTTAGATATCCTTTCTCATGCTTTATGTGGTTATTACAGGAAAATTAATAGTCATTCTGATCAGACAGATCAGTTTTAGATCTCGAAAATTGGTGTTTAAAAAAAAAAAAAAAAAAACTTATAGCCTTTTTTTTTTTTTTCTTTTTTTTTTAACTCGCTATGTAAACTCTTTATGTCTTTACGCATTTATTAACTTTCTCTTACTGGAAAATTTTTAGTTGTCTATTTCATTAAGTCAGTTCTATATCTTCTGATCACATTTTATCTCCAAAAAGTGCATATAATACGTGCAATAGTGGGTAATGGAAGTTGTGTGGTTGTTTCACACCAGATTTTTTACATCCAAATGTGTCATTGATGTCTTCTAGAACTAATTTAAAAAAAAAAAAAAAAAAAAAAAAAAAAAAAAAACATTTCTAATTTATTATTTTTTCAAATAATTATTGTATTCCATCATTAATGCTATTAAAGAATTTATCAATACTATTTAAAGAATTTTGCAATCATATATCACATTATGCATCAAAAATCAAATTGTAGAAACAAAACAATCAAAATATCTTAAATTAATATTTGGTGACAAAAATTACAACTTAGTTCTATTTATTTACTAGTAGGCTTTGCTCACTTCGCTGGTCACTATATTATTTAAATTGAAAAAAAAAAATTAAACATTTAAATAAAAATATATTTCTATTGACAACTATTTTCGCCAAATTAAAACAATGCCCAAGTACTGCGACATACAGATGTTAATGAAATGTAAATGACATTTGATTATTTGAGTTTCACCATGTTGATCAGAAACATGGTTAATTTTAAAAAAATATATAGATTCACATTAGTTTGCAGATGGTAGAAATCAAAGCAAAATCATTAGACTATCTGATTAATTGAAATTGTAAATAAGTCAAATATGTAAATATAATATAATGAACTTATTGAATTTTTTATATAAATTTTATCCTGCATTCAATAATTTAAAAATATTTTGTATGTTTTTAAGAAAATTTCTTAAAAGAAAAAAAAAAAAAGCAAGACATACTAAATATTGTTCAGTAATAAGTAAAAAATTTGGTAGTGTGATAAAACCAAAATGAAATAGCATCAAGAAAACCCTTTCGTTATTTAAAAAATAATTAGTATGCTGTGGTCATCACAAAACTTTATTATTCTATATAACAACTACAAAACTTTGAATAAACACAATAAAATGCAAGAACTCTAAACAATTGTTACAAGTCGAGGAAGTAAAAAGAATAAAGGAGGGAAAAAATAACAATCCTAATCACTGGTAATGACCCTATTACAGCTGTCTGGACGAAAGCAAATAGCTTCGTGGGTCTAGTTTATAAATAACATTTTAGAAAATTATATATTGTTTTTCTTCAATTTTTAACTTCATTGCTATTCTAATAATAAATTCTTTTGTGAGTAGAACAACATTAATAAAGGCTGAAGGAAAAAATAAATCTGATATAGTTACCTTCATTGAAAGATCCTGAAATTATAGAACTTTCTGCTTGTCTTAAACGCCACTGCAATTCTTCATTTTCCATGGATAAACGTCTGTTTACCTTGGCTTCTTTTTCAAAATTATCTTTGATTTGTTGATTTTCAGTTGAAAGTTTTCTGAAAGAACAATAGTTAACAAAATAGTTTCAGAAATATTAACCAATTTGGCATTTTATAAATTAAATAAATATTAAAAAAGATAGCAATATGGAAAGAACAACAATAAAAAAAAAAAATTATGTATACACACACACACAAGGAAAATCATTGTATGATAATCGTATCAATAAGAAGGCATTTTAATTTTAGTCACTGTTGGATGTCCTAATAGTCTTACAAAGAAACATTCAAAAAGGTGTCATCTTCAAAAAGTATTGAAAAAAATATATGTGATTCTTTCATAAAATACCAAAAAATGAAAAAAATATCAGCTGAAATTAATTACAGTGACCACAAAAAATTATCAAAATTAAGCATATTTGGCGATTTAGCGCTCTTAGGCGATACGTTTGCTAGCACCAAGGTTGTCGTGTACGAACAGAACCGTGTTTTGCTTTTCCGCCAAGTACCCAAAATCAATCGGCTGGCAGTGTAAAATCGCCAAATATGCTTAATTTTGATAATTTTTTGTGATCGCTGTAATTTATTTCAGCCGATAATTTTTTCATTTTCTGGTGTTTTATGAAGAGTAGAATCACATTTTTTTCAATACTTTTTGAAGATGACACCTTTTGAATGGTCCCTTGTTAGTTTTATATATAACATGTTATTGGCACTGATGACAGCATGCTTACACAAAATGCAGTATGCTGTTTGTGTTATATTTTTTTGACAATTTCAATGTTATTTCTTTTGAATTTTCTTAATTTCAGAAACATTAAATAAGTTATATACAAACTAATTTTATGAGATATAAACAAATTTACAACATAATTCAGTAGAAAAACTAGTATGTTGTGGCCACCACAAGACTTTTCTATGATTTCCTATACAAATTCACTAAGTGCAAATAATTTATTAAAACTATCTAACATGATGAATGCTAATGATTTTCATCTCAGAGAAAACTGTCAATAAATATCCAAAGAAAGACAATTTTATTGTATATAAATAATATCATGAAAAAATGCGTTTCTATAATGGTTACATATCAAGTTTTGTACAGTTATATGCTATAGAAGTTGAGATATAGCCACACCGTTATCAAGGAAATTTGCAGTATAGCAGCACCACCTATTGGCCAATAAGCATCCAAATTGAATCAGCTTAATTTCTCATAATGGCTTTCTCGCATATCAAGTTTTGTTTGATTATATGCAATAAAATCTGAGATATAGCCTCCCCTTAAATTGCAGAAATCACTGTATAGCAGCACTACCTGTTGAGCTGTTGACACCGAAAGTTGATAGGCACTAATTTAGGTCAAAGAGAACTCTACATATAAATTTGTATACAGTTCTGAGTAGTAGTTCCGGAGATACCGTCGTCACAAAATTTTTGTCATTCACACACACACACACACATAAACACATTTTCTAAAAATGGTCAAATTGTGTTCTAGACCTCTCAAAACTTGTAAATCCATTGAAATTTTTTAAGAATCAATACTTTCTTCTGTTGAATATAGAAGAAAGTAAAAAAAAAAAATCTAATGAATCCATATTTATCACATTCACCCATAAATTAGAGCATTCATTCATAAGTACCTTTCTAGTTTTGTTTTCTCTACCATTAGAGCTTCTAAATCTTCTGCTCTTGCTTGAAGCATTTTTATCTTTTCTCTGGCAAATGGCAATTCTTCAAGCTAAATTAAGATAAACAGAAAAATAAATTTTATATAGTAATTTAAAATAAATGAAATAGAAGATAAGATAAAAATAAATAAATAAATGCTTAAAGAATGATAACACACAATTAAGTTAATTGCATAAAGAGGAAAAAATTACAACAGGATAATTCAGTTTTCATTTTCAACAGTAATTAAAGATTTCCTTGTAAATTTTTATTTCCTTTGATAACCAAAGCAAATTTGCAAGAATAATCAGTTGCAGTGAAAATCTATTTCAATATTGAAGAATGAGAGTAAGGGGAAAATATTTGATCACTTTATTTTGCTCAAAAGCTTATATATTTGACAATTAGATAGGTATTGCAAATTAGAATTTTGAAAGTACTGTTATGTGGTTTTATTATTATTATTTAAACAGGAGATATTTATCTAGCTAAGTTTCAGAAGTTTTATTTTCTTTTATCTCTAATAAGTTATCTTTATGGCATTGTGAAACACTTTAGAAGCCTTTAAATTGTATTTAAGATTTTTCACACACATAAGAATCAATATAACATTTCTCTAATGTGGATCAGTTACGGTAAAATTTTGTAGAAACGATATGATAGTCCAATAATTAGTAAAATATGTGAGGATAAAAAAAAATACATAAGCTGTATTTAAGCACACGGACTCAGTTTAGTGATTTAATTTAAAAAAAAAATGACATTTGTCTGATGAGATCATTTTAAAATCTATTTTTAAAAGCTGCATATTTATAATTTTATCAAGCGTCATTTTAAATTGAGCAATAATTTAAAGATATAGACAAAAAAAGAACTTTTGTAATAAATTTACTATAAAACGCAATTATAAAAAGTATAATCAAAATCGGTACTAAGTTTTTTTAGCAAAAAATTATGCCAAAACGAATAAATTAAAAGGCATCGTCAACATGGCGGCAAAAATTTAAAAGTCGCCATAAAGGTCCTATACTAAAGCTGTCCTGCCTGGCAAAGTATGAAAAATGTGTCATCAAACAGGAATTTTATTTTGAAACCTTTCTTAGAATGATTTTGGTTTAACCATACTTTTGCCAACATACTAATTAATATTCCGTAGTATTGTTAGCCTTGCCTTCTTTTCCACACCAGTATCTTTTTAGAGTATTTTACTTAGAGGATTGAGGAGCGTAGCTCCGAAGTACCTGGGACCATATGTCCCGCATTTAATCGTAATTGCATTTAGAGAATATTACTGTAAAAAGTTAATGGTGTGATAAAAAGGGCGGAACTAACAACACTACGAAATACTAATTAGGATGTTGGCAAGTATGTTTAACTATCATTAGCATTTCATCACAGAAAAAACTAATTATAATTTATCTTCTGATGAATTAAAATTTAAATTATGTGGTGAAATTGATATAGGACTTACAAGTTTCAAATTTTAAAGGTAAATAAAAAAAGAAAGAAATTGCAAAAATTTCGCATAGGTTTGCTAGTAATATGTATTACTATTTACTTTATCTGTTTTATTTCAATTATGTAGAATAGATTTCCAATACAAAAATAATATATTGGTGTTTGTAATAATGATTTTTCAAATTGCTATTTTATAATTGAAGGCCAATTTCTAGTAAAAGATCCATTTTTATGAAATTTCTAGTAAAGTTTATTCAAAAATTTCATACCTGTTTCTCCATCTCTAAGTTTTGAACTCTAAGGGTATGTAATTCTTTATTTTTCATTTCTAGGACTGCTTTCAAACTTTCAACTTCTTTTTCCAAATCAAGTTTGGCAGCAGTTACCCACTAAAATAAAATAGAGTTAATATTTAGCTTAATATAAAACACATCATAAAAAAAAAAACTTTGAAAAAAAGGAAAAATAAAGAAAATGTCCAAAATATTTTGATTAGAATAAATGTTCCCCAAAGCAATTTTTTTTTCTTCTTCTAAAATCAGATAAAATAGGTTAAAAAAAAAAAAAAAAAAAACTAATAACTGAATTCCTTAAAGATGAATGGAAATGGTTCTGCGTAAGATGAATGGAAATTTTGAAATATGAAGGAATATAAAAAGATTTTAGGGACAATTATAAGAAAATACATATACACTCTTGCTGAAAAATTTGGCAAGATTTAGAAACAAAGTTTATTTATTTTATTTTATGCCAATTTTAAAGGTATACCACTTGATGACATACTCTTAAATTCTGAATGTGTTAAAACAGGATCGTTTTCTTTTCTTTGACAGCCAAATATATGAAAGCTCGAGTTATAATAATAAATAGAGAGCCAGCAACAAACTGAAAAAGTAAGTTTACTTTTAAAAGTAAAAATAAAATAAAAAAAATTGCAGCTACCCTGTATCAGTGAAATGATCTGTAATGGCAGCAAGTGTTTCAGGCCCTGACTAGCCCCAGGGCATGCGGGGCAGCTGCCCTGGGCCCCCATCTGGAACGGGCCCCCCAACAGACGTATGCAGAAATTCTGCAACCTAAAGACCTCTTATGCCACTGCAAGGGGGCCCCCAGAATAAGCTTGCATCGGGGCTCCATGTAGTGTAAGTCGGGCCCTGAAGTGTTTGTTTCTCATATATATATATATATATATATATATATATATATATATATATAAACACTCAAACCATGTTTTCTCCTTTGGATACAATCTTTCAGAAAACACAAAAAACTAATAAATTAAAAAATAACTAAATTTAAACCTTAATTATCGTTTGTTTAGATGTATTACTAGTTACTAGGAAGACATGTAGAAGTGTATCTAGGAAGATATGTAGAGATACTATGTTAATGTTAAGTTTAAAGAAAAATAAATAATTCAAATTTTTGGAGAAAACACGGTTTAAATGTTTGCTCCTCAAATATATATTAATAATATTTTAAAATATAATGAAAGCCGAGCAACAGATACAAGATCACTCTGAAACTACAAAGAATAAGAATAAAGTTTCATCAAATTAAAATTACCTTAGAAGATTGATTTTTAATTGTTGAAACAATTTTTACTTATTGATCCCGAAACAAAAGATACAAACAAGCAATGAGAAAATAAACAATTAAGACACTATTTTAGACAAATTTTAAGTAGGAGTAGCTCAGAAAGGTGAAAATAACTCATCAGGGAAGACCTTTTTCACCCTTGAGCATCAATGTACTATTTTTTAAGTTGCTACTAGTGACTATAGTAGCAACTTACTAGCTGTAGCTGGTCCCCGATTGTACATTAAAAAATTGAAGTCAAATATGAAGAAGAAAGAAGTAGAAAAAACTATTTAGTACGAGAATTCAGAGAATTAAAAAAAAAAAAAAAAAAAAAAAAAAAAAAAATTACTCACTGGACGAGGCAGCTGCATTCATGTTGAGTACATCAAGTAAAAATAATTCAAAGGTTTAGTTGTTCATAGCAGATGAAAAAGACACTCATGTAACATGGAGTTCTTAAATTGAGTCTGACCTGACATTAAACACTTATAAAGGTATTTTAATTGGATTAGAGAATTATTTTGTTTTACTTTATTTTAATGATTACACTGTTTGAAAAAGTCACTTAAATTTTCAACTAATTAAATTTTTAGTAAAACATATACACTTTGTTGTAGACTCCTAAATTACTATAGTAACATAATCTTCACTTAAAAAGATGATGATGGTCCTGTTCTTTATATCTCCAAAGTTCAAAAGCATTTCATCAAGCGAGGGAATTTTTAAATTGAAAAAAATCTTGCTAAAATTTTGGGAAGGCATATTCTTAATTTATAAAATGCATAAAATATTCAAGTGCATATCATTTCAAAGACTGCCATTAGATACCTTAAAAGGAAAGGGAGCTTTTTTATTATTTTAAATTTGAAAACACTCACCTGAAGTTTACTATCAGTGTCTTTTCGCATGGCGTCTTCCATGCTCATGGAATGCTGCTTCAATTCTGCACATTTCTTCTGCAGTTGCTCAATGTGATCTTCAAGGAGCTTTGAACTCGCTGTATGCTTCTCTTCCAGATCTTTAATTTCTCTCTCTTGATATTGCTGTAATTCTAAAACAAAAACACAAATTCACTCCCATCTGATACAGTAAATTTTTAAATATTGCATATCACATTCATATTATGTATATGAAAAAAGGAATTTTTTTTTTTTTTTTTTTTTTTAATTATTATTCTGCTTTTTTATTAAATCATTTTAACCCAAATATTATGCACATAAATAAAAATGACTAAATAAATTTAAAGTATTTCTTCCTGCGTCCCCTATGTAGAAGTTTTAATTAATAAAAAATTTAGTTAGTAAAGATTAAAATATTATTACGCACCCCGCCGTAAAAATACTTTAAATTATAACTTTATAATGCAGCGAAAAAACTAAAACAGGTAACAAAGAATGTTGAAAGAGATTAGGATTTATTAGGAAGATACATGCAATGTTATTGGCAGATCTTCATTAAGCTAGGCACTGAGTATCTGGGATTCAATAGCGGCAGTGAAATTTGATATCAATCCTTTTTCTGGCTGCTTAAGAAAGGTAAGAGTTTTTGTTTAGTATTGTTTTTTTTTTATGAGATATTATTATGTTTTTAATTTGAAGTTTTATCTTTTAAAATGGACGTTTGCGAAACAGGGTGACTAACATTAGAACTTTTCCAAATTCCTTCACTTTTCCATGGCTATTTTTCACGCTTTTCCCTGACCTATGCTATTTATTTCCTACAAAAATTCCAGAAAATTAGTGAAAAACTTAACAATTTACAATAACGAGCTTACGACTATGACTTATTTCCACAAAATTTGTCAAAATTCCCAGGCAATTCCATGACTTTTCCATGATTCTCTAATTAGTGGCCACCTTGCAATTTTTTTTTTTTTTTATGCCAATAGTTAATTGTTTTTGCACCCATTTTTAAATGTAGTAATTTTTTAGTACCACTTGCTAGAAAAAGCAAGCGAAACTTAATTTATTTCAATAAAAATGTTTATCAGTCAGAGGTAGTATTTCAAAATTTGCTTGGAAGGGGAAAAGTTTTCGTTTTACAGGGGGGCGGGGGGGGGGGACATTAAATCCAAAATTTGAAAACGGTAATTTTTCTTTAAATCATTGTTGGTGCATAGTTTCGAAGCATTTTTGCTGTTAAAATTTATTGACACACAAATATGTGTTGATAAAACAAATTATTTTACATACACATTATTTGACTCATGTGATAAAGAACTATGCTTCATTTTCAAAAAGTCACCGACAAGATCATGGAGAGAAATTTTTTTTAACCTTTTCACGCTTTACTGCTAACATCATAAAAGCAGCAAGTCTTTCATTTGAAGTTTTTGTGCAAAAGAAAATAGAGTTGTGATTTTATAAATTGCCTTTTGTTTTTGTTTTTTTAATCTTACTAATTTAGATTTTATCATAATTTTAAATGATAATAAAAAATTTCTAATAGAAAAATCTTCTGAATATGTGTATTATTATTACTATTATTATTATTACAAAAGTATTTAAGCTAAAAGAAAATAATGGAAAAAAAAAAAACACTAGTTTCTAGGAGGGGGCAGTTGCCTCCATCTCCCTTCCTAGATGACGCCTCTTTTAACAGTTTTAGAAAAAAAATCTGTTTTGGAATATGACGCCAAATTTCTGATGCATTCTAATTGTAACTGGATATGGATTACTATTAATAAGTACAAAACTTTAAATAAACACCATAAAATACAAAAACTCCAACATTTGTTTCGGCTCGAAAGAAGACATGATCTATCGTCAGGTGAACAAAGTAAGTATGAGTGCTGCAAACAAAGTAGCAACCCCCTTTTTTTTTTTTTTTTTTCATTGATTGCAACTTGCAATGCCCCATTGGCGTTGCCACTTTGTTTGCAACAATCGACCCTACTTTGTTCGCCTGACGAAAGGTGGTGTCTTTATTTAGAAATTCTTCAATCATCAACCTTAATTCATTTTAGATAATTTGGAGTGGAAGGCTGATTTTTATACCAACTATGTGAAAAATACCAGAGCCGGGGATCGAACCCAGGCCTTCCGCTTAACCAGCTAGGCAGGTTATGTGAGAAATGCCTAGCTGGTTATCACACAGGGTAGCTCAGTGGTAGAGCATCCGCGCGTTAAGCGGAAGGCCCGGGTTCGATCCCCGGCTGTGGTATTTTTCACATAGTTGGTGTGAACGCCGCACCTCTGATTTCGAGAGTATTCAAAAACAAGAACTGAAAAGTTTGGTACGAAAGTGTGGCAACGGGTGTGCGTATGTGAATCAAGATGGACTAACGTTCCATTCTATATGTTGTTTTTAAAATACTTTATTTGATGTTAATTTATGTGTTCGTTATGTATTTTATGTTTGTGCCGTAAGTAAAAGTAAAATCTTTAAAAGTAAACCAAGCGTGATCAGTGTCTTAATGTGTCTCGAGATGAATTTACCGGAAGAAAAGAACCAGGTGCGAAAAAGAAGTCGCCACAGTTGGTATAAAAATCAGCCTTCCACTCCAAATTATCTTAAAAAAAAAAAAAAAAAAAAGGTCGTGTCTTCTTTCGACCCAAAACAATAGCTGTAAATTCTTGCATTTTATGGTGTTTATTAAGTTTTGTACTTATTACTTTTAACGTCAGTTCTGTAGTTTTTTTTTTTTTTTTTAATAATGGATTACTATTATTTAAAAAGAACTGCTGGCAACAAAATGAAACAAGATAACTAAACATTTATTATTATTATATAGGGTAAGGTGGGGTAAGTGGGCCATTGGGGTAAGTGGGCCACCCCCCCCCCCCTGGCATTTCCCCAGTTATTGACTCAAAAAAAAAATCTGTTATAATAATTTTATGTACCTACCCCAATAGATGTAGAAAACATTATGGCACCGTTTTCATTTATGTGTGTGATAAGTTACAAGCCTTTTTTGACGATTTTTAAATTTGCAGTCCTATCGTAATTCGCGCCATCGTACTAAATATTTTTTTTCTTCCAAACCGTTCATGATACAAACCAAAACTTTATATATTTTGAAAGTGTATAAAACACAGAATCTTTTTGTAGTATCGTGTACTCATGATGTTAATAAGGTTGAAAAAAAATTGGGGGGCCCACTTGCCCCGTGTTTGGGGTAAGTGGGCCACCACAATGGCGGGGTAAGTGGGCCACCCACCCCAACTCTTTAATATAGTTAAAAAATAGTCAGATGCACTGATTTATAGGGTTTACCTCTGGATGACTCCACCAGTAGTGATTCAAGTTCCGAAGATGAACTATCAGTTATTACCCAGTACCACAGTACTTAAAAATGGGGATTAAGCCTTTGTCCAGTTTGAAGGCAAAAAAAAAGAAATAGTATGTTGGCTTGGTATTAAATGACAGTCAAAACGATGAAGATACAGTTGTCATGTAATACATGCACAAAGACACAACTATGCGTAATAACTCCCCCCCCCCCTGAAGCTAATGATATTCATGATGTATTCCTAGAAGATGTTGTGCTGAAACTAAATGAACCAACACTTTCCAAGAGACTTTCAAAATACATGTTTACCAACGATTTATCAAGATATAATGTTCACTAGCATGTAACACTGCCATAGGCTAGTTTAAACTTTGTAAAGTAAAAAGTTGAAAATTTGACATTTTTTTCTTTTAGCAGGCTTGTGTGCAGAAAAAGTTGCTATGGGTGAACTAATGGAGATACTTCAGTGATTTTTTTTTTTCAAAGATTCAGAAAACCATGTAGATTGTCCCACTTGCCCCACCAAATCTCTACCAGTTATGTGTAAAAATATATTCAGGGGGGGGGGGTCCCACTTACCCCACCTTGCGGGGCAAGTGGGCCACCCCGATGACTACCCAAAATAATTTTTTTCTTTTAATTCATTATTTGCAAATTTGGTTAGGGGTTGCCATGGGTACAGTAACAACATATGAGAGAATGAACCACAAAAAAAATTAAGTTGTTAGGCCTATTACATCCGGTGCTATGTTGAGCTAAAGTCGAATTATGCCGAAAAGGGGTCCCACTTACCCCACCACCCTAGATTTGTCTTTAAAAAAAAAAAGAAGCAAGTATGTGCATCAGCAATTACGTGCTGTGAACTAAAATATCAACTGGATAAAAAGTGCGTGGAAACATTTTCCTCTGACTTATTTTACGTTTAAATTTATGAAAGACGCAATTTTTAGGTGACTGATTAAGGAAATTCGTTCTTATAAAGGTCACAGTGGAAAAAAAGTGGCGAGTTGTTCAATTTTAATTGCCACTATATTTTGTTTAGTTGCAAAACAGCAAGATATTTTTAGGTCTAGTCCTCCCTAACATCAGTACTCAAAATATTACACTAATGCAACTAATTTGTCCATTTTATTACACACACACACATATATATATATATACATTTTTCTACAATTAAATATTGAGGAAATGTTAAAAGATTACGAGAGTAAGGCATTATTAGACATAGAAGGAATAATTTAAAAAAAACATAACACGATTATAAATTGAAGCAGATTTGGTATAAATTTCATCTGAACCAAAATTGCACATACGATTTCGAATTTTTCTCTTTTCGAATATAAAATCTAGCAGTTGACTATCACACTAAAAAAGTGCTGTTTATGCCTTTTTTTTTTTTTTTTTTTTTTTTGGGGGGGGGGGGGGGGGGAGCAACAATTAAAGCGGTAGAAATTGTGAAGCACACATAAATTATCAAACACTTTTAAATGTTATTAAATGTAACAGAATATATATTGTTAAAGTAAATTCAATAGTCTCATTTTAGTTCCCCATCACGCTATAGGTGTTGTAAACTTTGATAATTCTGAAAGTTTTTGATTTTTTTTTTCTTTCTTTCTTTCCTTTTTTTAAAAAACTGTTTTACGCGTTTTGAGGAGTGAGGAATTCAAAATTTACAAAATCGCCATGGTGTCCGTCTATAGGGTATCAGTTCGTTAGTTTTTTCTTTTTTGTCTCTGTACACAATATCTCAAGAGCAAATGGTCATATAGGAAGGTTGGACCTGTTTGAAAATATTCCTTATGACACTTGCAAGAATTCTTGATTTGCAACATTCTAATTTAAGTTATTCAAAATTTGCGACTTTTAAACGTGCATTAAAAGGAATGTTTTTACTGTAAAGATGTCAAGTATGATGCTGGCATAACCATAATTAACTATTAAAATTAAACTTTGAAAACTTCGTAAATTATTTGAAATTTACGAATTTCTTAACATGGCAGAATATGGCAAATTTTCACATAAACGTCCATTTTGAGGAATATTTTCATAATAAAAGCATCAGACCACTTTAAAAATGTGATTTATGATATTGATCTGAACATCGTTCACTACGAATATTCTATAAATCGACTGAAAATTCTTTACGAAATTTTCATAAATATGCTCTGCACTGTGATAGAAATTTTTGAGAATATATATATGATGGGGAACTAAACAGAGTCCACCTATATGCCAAAGTTTTATTTTTATTGACTTTTATATTTATACTGTTAAGTCTTCGATGGTTTAAATTTTTATTATTTGCATTAATAGTACTTTTCTCGTATATAAAAAAAAGCTCATCGTTTGACGATTTAAAATAAATGAATTTTTAGAAAACATTTTTAAGCACGATTTTGTCAAATTAAGCATCAGAAAAGTGACAAATGATGGATTTTTATCTCTGTTCTCTTTTAGGTTTCCTCCGAGTGCTTATAAAAAAATTGAGACTCACCGCATTGAAAATTGATTCAGTGAATGTTCCTGAGTTTCATTAAGATAAATAATAGTTTTATTAAAATGAAAAAACATACATATTACTTAGCATTAAACTTTATTTTATTATTTATTTTACCACTATCTGATTGTTGAATGATTATAATTACAAATAATTTGTCTAAATATTCTAATCTTAACAATTTGTAACATGAATTTAGTTTCTAAAGGTTAGTTTAGAGATTAAATTGGCAATAATAAGGAAATCAAAATGTAGACTATTTTATGTGTTAGTAAATATTATAGCGTTTCTATATAAAAATTTACTCGAAATTCATAATTTGTGCTATTTTTTCCGATTATAATATTTGATTTTGTGTAACAAATTTTAACCATGTGTGTAAAGATAATGTACAAACCTGCTCTCTGATTAACTATCTCTTGCTCTAAGGTTGCAATCATCTTCTCATGATGAACTTTGGCTTCAGCAGAAGAGGTTTCGTACGCTGTTTTTAAGTTTTCAATCTGTAAGATAGAAATATAAACATAAAAAATCAGTTTTCGCTAAATTGAATGAAAGTGTATCTATCTATTATCATACTTATTTTCACTATGAAATTATTTGTCATCTTATTTCATAGATATCATCTCACTGAATTGTTTTCATTACATATATTTATTTATTAACAAAGGACATTGTTACTTTATCAGCGAAACGTCAGTGAAACTCAAGTAGTTTCAGGTGTTAGTATATGTCCATTCATACATGCATACACAGTCTAATTCTATTATAAGGTCATCAAAAGTACCTAAATATTTCTGTTTTTACAGTGTAATAATCGCGTTTGATTTAGAAGAGAGTGAAATCTCTCTAAACTGATAAGAGTAAAAACATAAAAAAATAAAAAGTGCGGTTGTGGTATGAAATTGTTAACATACACTCATCATTTTTCTAGAGAGAGAATAATTTTTATTCGGATTAAATACAGGGTAATTAAAAAAAACGTGGACAAAATGATATGGCAGATCAGTCATATAACAAGGATCTAAAACCGCATAGGAACAGAGGGTCGCAAACGCCTGTAGAGGGAGCTAGAGCAACGAGAGGGTGTTGCGATACAAACACGAGCTGAGCAATTAGAGATTGTCTTCATTCGAGCCGTAGATGCGTTGGGCGTAACATGGCACCGCGAAATGGCTGACACGCATTTTATTTACGGCATGACTAACTGCAATGGACGAGAAGCCTTGCGAATGTATCGTGAGAAATATACTGGTAGAAAGGTGCCTAGCCGCCCATTCTTTGCCACTTTGCATCGACGAAACCGGCATGTTCATGTGAAACCGGCTCGTTCGACGTGCGCAAGCCGGATCTCGGACAGTTGATGCTGAAGAAAGAATTGTCCAAGAACTCCAGCGTAATCTTTCGACGAGTACACGAACTGTATCCCGAAAGACCCATATCTCCCAAGCTACCGTCTGGCGCATTGTACACGACGAAGGACTACATCCTTATCATTTACAACACGTCCAGGCACTGGAACCGGGAGACTACAACAATCTTATGAATTTTGCGCGGTGGTTTTTGCAAGAAAGTGCTGCAGACCGAAACTTCGTAGCAAGTGTTCTCTTCACGGATGAGGCTGCGTTCTCATTAGAGCGTGTGATGAACTTTCACAACCTGCATGCGAGGGCGGATGAAAACCCGCATGCTACACGTCCGCACGGCGCACAACGAAAAATTTCCGTTAACGTGTGGGCTGGCATTGTAGGAGACTCTGTTTACTTGTTCCGTACATTCTCCCAGAAAGACTTAACGGTCCCATTTATCTAACATTCTTGCAAAAGGTTCTGCCAGAAATGTTGAATGATGTTCCGTTGCCTATTCGTCAACGCATTCGATTTCAACACGACGGAGCTCCAGCACATTTCAGAACAGACGTCAGAGCACATTTGCAGGCTACTTTTCCTGGCGGCTTGATTGGTCGCGGTGGGCCAATCGCATGGCCACCACGATAACCAGACCTGTCTTCCTTGAATTTTTTCTTATGGGGATTTTTAAAAGGACTTGTGTATGAAACACCTGTTCCAACGCCGGACGATCTGGTAGGAAGAATCGTTGTGGCAACAATGTGTTCACCTGGTATCTTTGAGATGTTGCGGCGTTCTATGCAACGTAGATGCCAGGTGTGTCTCGATGCATCTGGCAAAAACTTTGAGCATTTCCTGTAGGCTCAACATTTGGCTTGCATTAGTCGCATGTGAGTGAGTAATTAATAATAAAATTATCTGTAATGGTTTTGTTCCTTCTTTTTGTGTACTATGTTATTTTAGATGCCCTGTAGCGGCTTCGGATCGCAGTTGCGACCCTCTGTTCCTATGCGATTTTTGATCCTTGTTGTATGACTGATCTACCATGTCATTTTGTCCACGTTTTTTTTGAATCACCCTGTATATCTTTATTAATATCAAAATTATATATGATAAACGTAATTATGTAGTATCTCGTTAATTATCCAGTACTATAAAAAAAATAACTTCAATTACTCATTTTACTTAGGAAAAAAATAATAATAATAAAATATATGCAGATTTATGACGTTAAAACTGAACTCATTAAATGCTATAAGCAATTTATATTAACATCGAAGTTATAGATTATTGAGCGAGATAAATACTACTGTCATTATAATCAAGTTGACGATATAACTGAAGATACACTATAACCGAGTTCAACTGTATATGTATATATACAGTGAGGAACGGTCATGAAAATCATCCAATTGAGTCGATATTTTGTATAAATATTTAGGAATTACATGAAATTGGGTATATAGTTTTTGGTGCATACAGCTTTCGTGACTCGTACATGGACACACAAAATAATTTCGATACATGACAGTCTATGATAAGCATCTCTTTCAATTGAACATACATAATCATATATGGATTAATAATACAGTGTAGAGGTACGCATAACATTTGTAAAAGATATAAAGGTGTAAAATGAATAGCTTTAAATTAATCGTAAATGACTATTATAAGTAAAATAAAAGTTTCTCATTAAGCTAGTTCAATAATGTATGTGTGCGCATATACACAAACTGTAATGTATTTGAAGATGTACTGCTTATTTCAGTAAAGTATTAAGATAATGTTAATTTCATTCATTTTATTATAGATTATGATGTCAATGAATCTTGACAATCGTTTTTAACAAATTACATTTGTACCCACCTACCTGTCTATGTATGTACCCAAACAATTCTTTTACTTATTAATTCAAACTTATTGCAAGAATATGCAACAATGTATGAATAAAAAAAGATTCAAATATTTACCTGTTTCTGGTGTTCACTACTTAAATGATTTATTTCTTCCTGGTGTTTGGCATTTACTGGAAAAGAAAGGTAATAGATAAATCAGATAAAGAAGTGTAAATGGAAGAAGAATCAGTAGAACGTATTTTACTTCTCTCTCTTCCTCTCCCCCCCCCCTTTTTTTTTTAAATAATAATAAAGTTTAAAATATCAGTTAAATCATCCCATTCATAAATACTTATTAAGAATTAACTTACCTTACTTGATTATAGTTTTATCAGCTGTTGTAATGTATAAAGAATACAATAATTTGTATTTTTGCACTCTTTTTCTTATAAAAGTGAACTTTGTTAACATTTTTTTTACAATGATTTTGTCACTTATTTTAATTAGTCAGCTTTCTTTCTAAATAATCCTGGAGTTTAAAAGGTATCAACAGCTCAGAATCTTATTTTACTTTTAATAAACTAGACATTTTTATTACTATTACTTACTTTTTTCTATATTTAATAGAAGAAAGTATTGGATTCGTAAAAATTTTCGACCTCGGGTTTTTGATGGATTTACACGTTTTGAGAGCTGTAGAATACGATTTGGCCATTTTTAGAAAATGTCTGTCTGTCTGTGTGTGTGTGTGTGTGTGTGACAAAATTTTGTGGCAACTGTATCTCAGGAACTACTGCACAGAATTTCATACAAATTGGTATGTAGTTGCACATTGACATAAATTAGTGCTAAAAATTGTCTTACAGGTTGCGTTGCCATCCTGCTTTTTTTTAAATTTTTAACATGGTGGTATAGGACAAAATTTTGTATAAATGTGCATAAAGATAATTATTTTTTAATAATCATTATGAAATTTACAAGAATTATTTATAATAGAGATAGTCAACTGAGAAATTTTTTTTGTATGTGTAGGAGCCTCCCCCCCCCTGGGGGGGAATGCCCCTTCGAGGGGAATAAATTTTCATGATCGGTATCTTTCAAAAGAGCTCGCCAATACCTTTAAAACGAATGGTTGAACCATAGATCTGCGATAATTTAAAATAAAGTTATCAATTTTTTTCATTAAAAAAAAAAAAAAAAAAAAAATGTAATATTGACAAAAAATATTGATTTTTTTTTATATTTAGTGTTATACTACTTCTCTAATATGGAAATCGTCTGCATTATCATGGAAGATATTTTTTTTAAATAATAATTTTAATAAATTATTTTTACTGAGTGAATTTGTATAGGAAAATATAGAAGAAAGTCATGTGGTGGCCACAACATTCTAGTTTTAATTTGTGCTTGTCCATAAATTACTCTTTCAGAACAAATGTAATGCAAGTTTTACAAAAGAAAGATTTAAAAAAAAAGAAAGTTCCGATTTTTGAAATGACTAATGACTATTATCAAAAATTGTTAACGGCCCTCTTCACTCACCGTCGCCAGAAGCCCGAGCCAATGTTATTCAATGGGGAAATTTTCTTTACAAATAACTTATTAACTAATACATATTTTTAAATTCTGTTTTCACATTCAGAAAATTCCCAACTTTTAAATTGACGGACCTTTTTTAAAAATGTAATTTTTTAATTTTTAATATTTTATTTCGAAATTGCAAAATGAAAAAATTTCACATATTGAAAATTCGTATTTTGCAGCTTCAAAATAAAATATAAAAAATTTAAAAAATAATATTTTAGAAAAGGTGCGTCAATTTAACAGCTGGGAACTTTCAGAATGTGAAAACAGAATTTAAAAATATGTATTAGTTAATAAGTTATTTGTAAAGAAAAATTTCCCATTGAATAACATTAGTTTCGGCTTCCGGCGGCGGTGAGTGAAGAGGGCCCTTAAGAATCATCTCCACTAAATCAGCGCTTACACAAAGCAAACTGCATTAAAATTTTCTCATCTGTTTGGGAGCAGATGCTTCCTATTTCTTACGCCAGGATTTTTATAAAACAAACTTTAAATTTAATAATTTAGTATCTGAACAGATTTTCACCGAACATAGCTAAGAACTATCTCCATTAAAACGGTATTATAAATAAATAAACAAATAAAAAATATGAATGAGAAAAAAAGCTATTCCCTGAAATTTAAAAATTTTCAAGTGAAAAAGAAGTCTCATTTTCAGATGTTGTAGCACTTTAGGCCTAGCTAATTTTGAGACACAAAAATTTTAATTCACTTATCGATTTTAACCGAAACATTCATTAGTAGTTTCTGGAGGCTTTGAAAATTCATGTTATTGAGTAATATATACATTATATATATATATATATATATATATATATATATATATATATATATATATATATATATAAAGCCGTAACAAAATTGATTTTTTTTTTCTTTTAATAAATATTCTGATTTTAAAACAACCAAAATGACCTCAACAAACCATATATTAATCAAATCCCTTTTCTCCGAGTTCAAAATATGACCTTGAGGAATAGCGTATATAATAATAAAACACACAACCAAATCACACCAATAAAACTGTATAACAAATTAGCATAATGTAAATATATTGACGCGAGAGAAGGGTAGGCTACTAGGTAGGGCATTTCTATCTCCGACCGGGTCTGGCCATATTGCTTATCCGACTACCACAGCTCCGAATGCTATGGATACAGAACTTATTGGTTGAATAACGCTAAACATTCGTCTAGTATATACATACATACTCTTACAAATATACCTTTGCAATCAATATTTTCACAATCATAATGGAAATAAAACACATAATTGACAAAGACTTACATTCTGCCACTTCACTTTGGTAAACTTCAAATAGCTTGTTAGATAAATCATTCAGTTCTTGGCTATGATGAGATTTCATTTCTTCAACTTCACGTTCGTAAAAAGCTAGAAAAGAAAAAAAGATTTAAAAAAATGTTAAAACTGTTAAGAATGTTATTTATTTAGACAGAAAGAACCGTTCAGGTTTATTACCTAAATCTTGCTTAGTCAGTTCTAACTGTTTTAATGTCTTCTGTAAATCGTTAGTGAGAGTAGGTACAGACAAACCATTCAGCTAGGAAAAGAAGGAATGCAAATTTACTTAAAAATAAATTGCGTTAAATAAAATATATTCACACCACACACATACTTATGTTATTTTAAAAAAGAATGATGAATTTTCTAACGCCCATTTAATCCATTCGTTCTTTTAAAGTTCAAAATCTTCTTTCAAAAAATATCATTATGTTAGTTTCAGACATCGTCACTAGAATCATCGTTCAAAAAAGAATTTTATAGATTTCGGACGGACAGTAAGAACTGGTAAGGTTTTAATACATCTATTTTATTTATTTACTTATTTTAGAGAATAACTATGGGTCAATCCTGATCAATTCAAGGAAGTGTGTTGCTCGACAATTTTTGCTTCTTTTGATACTTGTGTCCTTTATAGGCTTATATGACGGATTGTTCAAAACAATTTTTTCTCTACTGGGATTTTATACAGGTCATCAAAAGTCTTTCTCCTAGTCAAAAATGGAATTTTTAGACTTTTATATTTTGGCACAAATCTCTTTGAGTGCTAATTTTAAATATTAATATCAAAATACATAAGGTAAAGGTGCCCCATGCTTAGTTATATTGCTGTAACTTAATAACTAAAATAATTACAATAGGTCAAAGTTCAAGGTCAAATGTAAAATTTTTGTTAATTTCAATAATGAATAACTCTTCTAGGGAAATTAACCACAAAATAAAATATCACACAAATTAATCTCTGGAATCACACTAATAGAAACATTCAATTGTAATTGTGTGGTTTTTAACCCTTTACAGGTCACCGAAATGTCAGAAGAAAAGGCAAAAATGACATTTTAAGACTTCCATAAACCAAACGAGCATTAAAGGAAAAAAAATGCCAATTTATTAATCTATTAAAGTACAGATTATGCATATTGTGATGTGCATTGTTTTGTGGTTTTGATTTTTAAAAAACTATTGTAGTTTTTTAAATTGCGTAGTTCGGCTAATTGACGCACACTGAAGTAGAAAATTAAATATTAAATTAAATAATTGCAGGTTAATTTTGTTCTATTAAAATGTGCTTTATAATAATGCAAAATTACTAATGGAACTAGCAAACCTGTGCGAAATATTCTCACTTTATTTATTTTCTTATTTACCTTTAAAATTTGAAACTCATAAATGTTATACCAATTTCACCACCTAATTAAAATTTTAATTTACTAGAAGCCAAATTATTATTAAAACCAAATTGATATTGTACAAATAGTGAAACCAAAATCATTCAAAGAAAGGTTTCCAAATAAAATTCATGGTTCACGGCCCAATTTTCGTACTTCCACGGCACGGCAGTACAGTTTTAATATAGGACTTTTAAATAGGACCTTTTAAATTTTGTCGTTATGTTGGCAATGACTTTTTATTAATTTTTTTTTTTTTTTTTTTTTTTTGGGGGGGGGGGGGGGGTGAAAAATAAATAAAATAAAATAAAATAATTCCTATTTTGATTATATTTTTTATGGTTTGTTTTTTAGTCAATTTATGACACAAAAGTTCTATATATATCTTTAAAATATTGCTAGGTTTAAAATGACGCTTGCAAAGATTCTGAAGAAACGACTGTTAAAAAGACATTTAAATAATCACATCAGACAAATCTCAGATTAATCTTGACCGTCCGGAGATTTACTCCGAATTTCGATCTGTATGGACTATGATCAATATCAAGCTATTCTAAATAATCATTTGATACCACTTAGGAATTATTTTAGGTTGTGTTAACTGGATGTTTCAGTAGGATAATCTTGTTATAGTCTAAATCCACCCAAAAATGGTTTAAACAATTAAAAAAAAAATATTTTGCCACGGCAAGTCAGAGTCCATATTTGAAACCTATCGAAAATTTTTGAGTATGATTAACTTACAAAATCTATAATTATAATAAACAATTTTTATCGGCTGATGAACTAGAAGCAGCCATTGTAAAATAACAAATAATATTTCTGATCACTTCAATGAAAAAGAATGTTTAAGGTTATAAAGGGAAAATGGTAATTATATCGTATTAATACTAATATCGCAATTATTTGCATATTATTTTTTGTTTTTAAATAAGTGGTCTTATAATTTACTGACCGCACATTTTTCAATTATTGTAAACTAATTTTTAATAAGTATAATATATTATATAACTCATGTGTTTAAATTTTAGATGGAACCTTTATTTCATCATTTTCAATGTCAAAGTGGTCTTATAATTTCTTAACGGACTGTAATTTCAAGTGTATGAGAACAGGGGTAGATTCAGTTTTTTTTTTTTTTTTTTTCTTCTTCTTTCTCTCCCAATCACTAAATTTTATATTTACTATCAGTTGTACATTTAATATCAAGTTAGTATGGAATCCTTGAACAAATTACATGTACTAATTGACATAATAATTAAAAACAAGGTTCAAACCGAACATGAAATTTTTTATAATAGATAATTTTTATTAAAAAATCTGTTGGGGGTATCTATAGTTTTTTTTCTTAGGGACTTTTTTTTTTTTTTTAAATGAACTAAGAATCTTGTGAAAGCAAACTTCTGAATTTGGATTTTGTAAAAAGGACAGCTGATCAATCATGTTTTTTGCTTCGATCGATAACTAAAGTCTGGAGAACGATGAAATAAATTTAAGCCTAATCACGCTCTTTGTTGAAATGTGCGACAGATATTGTTATAAAGATTTATTTTCCTTAGAGAGAGAGAGAGAAGAAAAAAAAAAAAAAAAAACTTTTCTTATTTGAGTAAAACCGCTGATCATTGCCAGAAGTATTCTTTATCCAATCATTTTTATCCCAGCTTTCTTTTCTGAGCCTATACATGAGACAGGTAAAAAACTAAACAAAAAAAAAAAAAAAGTTTGCGGAAAAAAAGCAGCAGCACCAATTTTTATTTTTTATTTATTTAGTTTTTAGAAAAAATAAAAATAAATAATAAAAATCTAATTTATAATTTTTAAATGGAGTTCTCCCCCCCTTTTAGGAATTTTCTATTTTAATTGTTTTTATATATTAGGGCAGATTTTTACTCAAAAATGCATCATTTTAAATAACGTGTGCAATTATTGGAACCACTTTTTTTTTTTTTCCTAGAAATTAAGGCGAATTATTTTTTGTAATAAATAATTCGAATGCTATTTATTTTCAACTATATGTGTCGTCTAAAAGATTTTCTTTGAAATTCTAAACATACCTATGATTATTTTATTCTGTTAGAGTCGTACAGATGTAAATCTTGCTCAGTAATTCAAAATTTAAACAGAAAAAGTTAAAAGTAACAGAAAAAAAAAAAAAAAAAGTGGAAATTATTGGCATTGTTGGTGTCTCTACTTTCATATTGGCGTCATCTCAGTTTCAGGATATAAAAGAACCGGCGGATGTGCTTGACAAGATTATATACATCAAGAAAAAAATACTGAAGACTGAAGAGCAAAATTGACGTCGAAATAGATATTTCAACTTCAGAAACGTATATTCACACGTAAGTTAAAAAGTAGTTACAAAAATATTTCGTGGAACAGATGAATCCAGTGCAGTGTCTTGGCACAAATTACGATAACGACCATTAAAAGTTTGAATAAGTTTCACACAAGAAACTGAAGTTTATTTTAAACACGCCAGTTCCTGCTTATTTTGTATTATAATAGTCAGTAAAAAAACTAATACAACATCTTCGTAATCATTTCAAGTTTTTTTTTTTTTTTTTGATAATTTTTGGGGCCTGCTTTATGAAAAAGTATTTTATTTTTGTGGGGGAATAAATATCGAGCAAAACCTCCCATTTTGGTAGCATATCATGTCTAATATCAAGTCAGCAATATTTCGTTAAATTAAATATAAGTACTCGTAGGAAATAATACTAAAAAGCATGGGAATATTTTATAAAAGGATTATTTTTATAAAATAAAATATGAAAAGAACTTTTATGATTTTGAATTCTGTGAAGAGGTCAATTTTATAAATTTGACCTTTGGGAAGAGGTCCAACTTAATAAATTTTGATTTTCAGGGGTCGATCCAGGCAAAAATTGGGACCCTTTTGGTGCCCCTTCACAAAATTCAAATCTCTAAAATATTCCCCTGCGCAAAATTCAAATCCTTAAAATGGGTCCCTTCACAAAATTCAGATTTATAAAAACAGCCCTTTCACAAAATTTTGTTTTATAAAAATAATACTTTTGTAAAAATTTTCCATGTTTGCAGTATTATTTTTAATGAGTGTCTATACTTGTTTAATAAAATGCTATTAACTTCATATTAAACATTAGATAGAGTAACTGCTAAAATAAAAGGTTTCTAGCGACAATTCCCCCCCCCCCCACACACACACACAAAAAAAAAAATTATTTTTTACATGTTTGCAGTATTATTTTTAATGAGTGTCTATACTTGTTAAATAAAATGCTATTAATTTCATATTAAACATTAGATAGAGTAACTGCTAAAATAAAAGGTTTCTAGCCACATTTTTTTTTTTTTTTTTTTTTTCCACAAAAATAAATAAAAAATTTCACAAAAATAATTTGTTTTTCACAAAAATGGGCCCCAAAAATTAAAACCTGGATCAACTTTTGATTTTAAAAAAGGCCCTGCTTTATAGATTTGAATTTTGTGAAAACGAAGTGGAGGCAAAAGGAAGACGCAACTAAAGAATCCCAATATTTTCCTGGATCTACCCCGGATTTGACTTTCAGAACCAGTAAAATATTTTGTTCAATATTTTGATGTCTAGTTTGCACGAGATTTTATCTGTTCCAAATGTGGTTTGACATCCACAGCGTATTGACAAATCTCGCAGCATTTTAAAAACTATGATTTTTTTTTTTTTTTTTTTTGTACACACACGATAAATTTCATCATCTAATTTTGAGTGCAAAATGCATACTGTATTAATAACTATTCAATTGTAAAACACGTTTACAAATTACATCTTTGGCTATGACAGCAATTTTACTACATTTTTATTAAATATGCTATTTTTCTGCTGTCATTATCGTCTGTAAAAAGATATGCTCTATTCATTACAACTTAATGCCAGTTCGAAAATATCTGTTCATTTCGATCATGTTCGCATTCGAAAAAATAATACATGTTTCACTATGAAAGCTATTATTTAATATATAAAATTTGTTTGCATTACATGCATAATAAAAGATTAACATCTATCTATACACACACACACACACACATTTATATCTGCATACATATATACACGTAATTTTTATAGGTAAAATGAAAAAAAAAATATATATATGTATACAGTAAGACCCCGCTTAACGCTGTTTCATTTAGCGCTGTTTCGGTTTAGCACTCTTATTTGCCCTGTGGATTCCCCGAAATTGCTCGCAGCAGTACGGGGATTCCCTGAAATTGTGCGCGCGCTGTTTCGCATTACGCTCTACTTTGATGGAGCGTATCCCCCGCGTTAAGCGGGGTCTTACTGTATATATTTTTAAGTAGTGTTTCAAATTATATATATATATTGTATCATTTAATTATTCACAAAAAACTCTAAAAATATTAATGCAAAATTTTCATAAATCTTAAAAACTTACGTCCTCGACCATGTACTTAAAAAGGGCAGCAAAAGCATCAAAACCCGAAGATACGTGTTTAGTCTCCATTTTCAGCCTGTTCAATTCTTTCGTCCTTGCCTCACAGAGCGTGCCCAAGCGTTGGATTTCTTGCGTTAATTCAGCCTTGCTCAGCCACATAGGCGGCCTGACTGGCCCTTTAGATGGAGCACCACGTGCGCCAGTTTGTTCTACAAAACAAGAAACAAAAATACTTATTGAAGCTGACAAATAAAAAATATTCTTTTAAAAAAAAGCATAGATTTTAAATGCTTAAAAACAAAAAAAACTCAAAGACAATATCAAAAGCAAAAACAGCATTTATGAACGATATTCATATACTTGAAAAAATGAAATATGGCCCATATGGGCTTCTAATGATTAGCAGTTTTGGATTTTTTGAAACCTTTTCATAGCATAATTTACTCACATTTAAGTTATTTTAATAAGAATTTGGTTGACCACAATAAATATTTGTTTAAAATGTATTCCAATAGAAATTTTATTAAATTAACACACTTTCTTCCCTCCTCCTCCAATCAAGGGGGAAAAAAAAAAGGAGGTTTCATTTACAAAAAGTTGTCTTGGTCATTAAAGTTAAATCAAAATAGTGCTGAAGTAAAAAAAAAAAAAAAAAACTTAAATCAAGCAAATACAAATACATTTTTGTGAAGGTTTTTTTTTTTTTTTTTTTTTTTTTTTTTTTGTGGTTGTAATCAAATTGAATTTTTTACTTCTAACAAAAATTTGGTTTAAGATAACAAAATTTAACTCAACCAAACAAATTTTGAAATTTTGATCAAATTCTTTCTCTTGGTGTTATTTGTCAACATTTGTTTGAAGTTTGAAGAGGTAATGAAACATACTAAATTCTTTTCTGCAATAAAAGAACTAAAAATATGCTGTCGAATGATGAATAATAAGGAACTTGAAAAAAACACGCAACAGTTGTTTTGGGTAGAAACAATTAAACGCGATACTTCATTAGGGGAAAAATGGACATGATCCTAACAAAGTTTTCTGAGTAAAAAAATAATTTAAAAAAGTTTATGCAATAATCTTTAATCCCTTGTTCTTGCACTCTTGTAACTCACGGGATGACAATTAGCTCTCTGTTTCTCGTGCCCGTAATATGTTCAGGCTGAAGCTTTCAGAAATAACGTACCAAAAATATTAAAATCAATCTATATCGTAAACCAGGAATTGCTTTCCTCCCCCTCCCTTCTATTTTACATACCAGTCTCATGAATTTATAACTGACTTGTTTTAAACTAAATAATAATTATTTTAAATATTTTAATGAAACAAAATAAGTACATCTATAAAAATTTTCTTGGTAATAATAATGTCGTTAAGGGGCTGAATAAAGGAGTTCAGGTCGTCGAAACACTACAGGTCGACATTGGGAAGGGGGGGGGGGAATTAAAACTCAAACTCAAACACAGTAAAAAAATGTAATGAAAGCGTCTTATAAAACATTTTGACAAATAACAACTTCGAATAATAATTCTGACAAACTATACATATATAAAAGCATGTTTTAATATTATACTACTAGGTAATTTTTAACATGAACTATTGTATTTATCAATATTTAAAAAAATAAAAATCCAGGATCCGCGTTGCTACGCCAATTCTGCACCATTGGGCTTCATACTGTACGAAAATCCATACAGATTCTATTTTAATAATTAAAATTTTATCAAAGGACGCTGCTGTTTGATGCTTTTTGTAATAATGTAATTTAATTGAATCAGTTATTATAGGCAGAAAAGCACATAATGTATACATGATATATGCAACACTGCGAATAACACAAATGTGAGTCATGAATTAAAATTTCAAAATTTGTAACAGCCACAAGATATTAGCATAGCTCTAATATATTAGAAACGCTTAAAATAAAATGAAACTGTTATTAAAGAAAAAAATAAGTTCCACTGAAATAACAGCACGATTAGATTTATTTTCTAAATATATGTTTACCTGTTTTAATTAAATTTTGCCTTTATAGAATAAATAAAAAAAAAAAAAAAAAAAAACCATTATAACCTACGTTTTAAATTAGAAAATATGACATTATCAAAGTAAGTGTATATTTCTGTTGTTTATCTACAAAGCATAGATAATTAATTTATGAAAAAATTAACCACTTTATAATAAAACATATTTTAAATCCAAAATTGTTTTAAAAAATCAGAGTAATTGGATCAGTACAGTGGATAAGTTGAAATTTTTGTTATTTCTGTGTAATGTTCTTAATTTTAGTGTCTGTAGTTCTAACCAGTGTTTGATACCTCAATTACTGGTTATAACAACATAAATGCTAATTAAATCATTTTTATACTCGGAAAATTTATTTTCTAGAGAGCTTAAGCGTCAGTTGTGGTTACTTCAAAATCTAGTAGTGGATAACTTTTTTTTTTTTCTTCTTTTCTTAGAAAAGGTTAAGTAATAAGCAAACTGATTGGAAATAAATATTTTATTAATCAAACATATCGATTTTCTGTTTTGTTAATGAATTAAAAGAACAAAAATATATGTAAAACTTGCATCATAAATTAAAATCAAATTATCTCTGAATTTTTTAAACGTCTTTAATAACACGTTTCATTTAAAATAGGTCTTAATTCGTAAATAATATTTCAATCATACCCTTGTGTGATAATTTCATAAATACCAAGGTTATCCAGTCTTTCTTTCAGAAATTTATTTTAATACTGCGTGTTATTTTCTAAAAAACGCATATATTTTCTAAAAATTGGAGAAAATGTAACCTCTTATGAACATATTGAAGCATTCCGATCAAATTTGGAATAAAGTGAACTATTATTTGTTCCACATTACGAATTTGGGAGAGTACCAAACTGTTTTTAGATTTGGATCTGGCCTTAAAAGTCGTATGAGGCAGTAGTGTAAGAGAATGCCTATTACCGATCATGACATTTTGTGGTGCCAAGTGGATACCTATAAAAATATTATTTGTTAATACAAAATGTACCGCAATAAATGAATTCTACCTACAGCCACTTTTTGCAGAGGGTGCATGAAATCAGTTAAAAATATGCAGAGACAAAGCAAACAAAATTTTAGTTCCTTATCACTACAAGAAAAAAAGTAAAATGACAAAGTACACAAATTTTTGGTTAAACTATTTTTATTCTAAAACTGATGGCTGGAAATATGTATAGTTCAAGACCTTATTAATAAAGAATTGTAACACCAATCCTGAATGTTGCTCAAAGCTCGAAATTATATGCAAGAATTAGAAAACTTAATTTCAGAGTTTAACTTAAGTATCCACTACTAGTACAGGATCCATCGCTGGTGCTTTTATTTTATATACCATATATAAACAGAAAAAAGATAAAGCACCAGTTTCCACAAGTTCAAAGTGTTATGAAATTCAAAGTTGAAAAATACAAATAAATTGGCGAAATAAAATCTCTCAAATAAATGTGTTAAAAATAACGAATGTTACAGAAATATTTCTTTCATTATCATTGACAAAGTTCACAAAGGTGAACCTTTAAGACTGGTGGCATTAAACCCTGAAACAAGAACACATATATCAATGTCCCCGTGTAATTTGCATGTGAATCGAATTTTTCGTAACGTAACGAACAAACATTTGACATGCTTATGATTTCAATAATTAGCTGACACATTTGACTTTAATAATTAACATATACACTTTTCTAGTGAAGAATATTGGAAAAAAAAAAATTATATTTTATATCCTGTTAGAAATTTTCTTTTTGTAATGTAGTGGCAGTAGTATAATTACAGAAACGAAGCACCCATGGCAGCAAAGCATGGAAGGCCAACAAAGCAAAGGAAGTGTGCAAAAAACCATTGATGAATAAGCTACTCAGAAGCGGCAACGAACTCGTGAACAGAATCAAAAATAGTGCTGTTAAAAATGGGAGTAACCGACCCTTTTGTACTTCGTCCAAGAAAAAAAAAATTGATTTTTCATCATCACATCGATTTTATTTTAAATTTAGAAACCCCGTTGATTCCAAGTAATTGACACTATAAAAAAAAAAAAAAAAAAAAAAAAAAAAAGCTTGTTTTTAACTTCTCAAAAGAACTTTTTTTTTTTAATGATCATTATAAAATACGACAAAATTCAATAAAAACAGCGTAAAAAAGTTTTAATGATGTGTTTAAATTGTTTATGAACAATATAGAAAGTAAATGATTTAACATCATGGTAGCAGAAGGTTCTTTGGTTAAAGTATTAAAAATTAATTACTGATAATCATAACTGTGGTTAAATATTAATCCCGTATGAACTTATACATCCTTATGTACGATTATAGCACATAATAAAAATTATTAGTATAATAGCATAAGTAATGGTGTAAATATAAGAAAACAATATCAAAAGAGTTAGTTGTGGTCTTTGGAAGGGGACTTATCGAGTAATTTTTTTAAAATAATTACTAGTTTAGTTCAAACATAAATAAAATAGCATTATGTTACATACATTTTAATGTGTATGCTTTTACATAAGCAATTTTGTCAGTAAGTTACGCGTGCGAAGTGTCTCAAGCTTATCCATTCTGGTGAACGGATGTGCTGAACTATCATAATATCCGTATCAAATAAAAATCTATGTCATATTTTTAGAAAATGTTAAATTTTAATATGTTTAACTGTTCGACCACATGCTCTTGTTCATCGATTAAAATAAAATAAGAAGAAATAAGAAATCTGTTGAATGACAACGGCTTTTCTTTTTTGCTGAGATACTTTTTTTTTTTTTTTTTTTTAACTTTCTCTTACCCATTAGATAGAGAAAGTATTGTTTTAGGGTCAAATTTTCGAACGTGAGTTTTTGTTATTTTTACACGTTTCGAGGTACCCTGAATACGAAAATCATGTTTTTAGCGAATGGTCTGTGTGTCTGTAATCAGCATATCTCAAGAACAAATAGTATCAAAAAGTCCAAACTTGGTATTCTAAATGTGTATGATATAAGGATGCTACACTAAGCTTTTCGTTGAGATGAAGCAAGTGGTTCGTGTACAGGGACACCCAAGAGAATTCAAATACATTACGTCTATGGGGGAAATTGCTGGTAAGTAGAATTTAACATCTATAGACTCCACTAAACCAAATGAAATGGATATATATTTTTTATATGCGTAAAAACATGTCTCATGTAGAATATGGTAGGGTAATCATTCACTGTTAGTTTACAAGGCTATACAAAAGTAGTTTATTATAGTGCGCCAATAGCTGAAAATTGATGGAAGTGTATTTCAGGTTGTGTTGTGTATTATTACTATAAGATTATATTTAGGTGCACCATAGGGTCTGTACATAATCTTCAAAAAGATATACAGGACTTCAAATATTTAAGCGATAACATTCTTTTTTATTGTTAGTGGAAGTGCTTTGATGTGATATTTTACTATGTCCAGGAAAGCTGTTCGGGAATTAAAATGAATTCCTCATAGACATGTGGCATACAATATATTTTTTTAAGCTAAATATTCATCGCTTGTTTTTTGCATATTTACATGTTTTGAGGCTTCTTGATTACCGAAGTCAAGTTTTTTAAGTTTGATCTTTGCCTGTGTCTGTTAGAGTAACTTAAAAACGAATAATTTTAGGATATCCAAATGTTGTATTTTGAAATTAATATAAGTTTGTTGCTGGAAAAGTTTGATGAAGATTGTTAAGTTTCAAGGAATGTTGCGCGTGAAAATTCTCTGAATAATTTTAAGCGAACTTTTAATTTTAATAACAGATTTAAATTCTATATAAATGTAGGTGCAGTAATAAAACGGGGGATTGAGGGGGGGGGGCGGTAGCCCCCCTCAAGAAGAACACAGAACACCCTTCACACAGAACTAATTATCATATAAAACTCTTCCGAAGTCTCTCTCTTCCGAACTCTTTGAATTGTTTTAATATAGATTTTCATAACAGAACTCGTTATCTTAACCCCTTAATCTCCAACCTGTATTTATAGTATTAAATTTAAGAGAAAGTCATGTGAGTGACACACCAGATTATTCTTTTTCGAGTAGTATGTAAAGTTGGGCTGATCTAAGTATGCACAGTTGGTCTAGGATTATCATTACAGAAATGTGGCTGATAAATGCCATCATATTGTTAAAGCAAACCTATTTCACGGTAATGAGACTAACATAATTTTGTTGCGGAACAAATATTTTTTTTTAAAGCCTATAATTACAAATAAAAAGTCAAAACTGAGAAAAACAGAATTTAAAACTTTAATTTCTTTATATATAGCTTTACCAGTTTTCACTGATTAAATAAAATAAGTTCCTAAAAATTATCCGAAAGCCAAAAAGCGTAAAAAAATTTGCAACTATGTAGAAGCAATAATATATTTAGAATTTGCACTGATTTTAAGTCGCACTCACGCATCTCCCCCCAAACCCCCGCCCCCGCGTTCTGCTTATTTATTTCGACCGGAAACAACATTGTTAAATATTTTTACATTTTATGATTTTTTTTATAATAATCTAATCTTTATATTATGTATGTTTTTATTTACATCGAAATTAAAATCTTTACAAAAATCTATTTTTTTCCAACTTATAAAATGCCAGATGTAAAAAACAGAAGTTTTACAGTGTCCAATAACAAACCATACAAATAATTAAGAAATAAAAAAGAAAGACAACTTAAAACATCTTTATAATTAAAATGTATCATTTAAAAGAAGAAACTATGCAAAACAACATGTACAAAAAATAAGAAAAAGGAAAAACAATTGAAACGAGTACATTTTCTTAATAAAAATAGAAAATAATAGTCCATCTGTCATGGAATTCACGGTCTCAATGTACTTGCATTTTATACGTCACTATAACACACAACGATACTTAATGCATGACGTAATATATAAATATTAGCATCGACTTGAAAGCATCAACCAAATCAGCAGTCGCAACGCTTTATGAACTGCAGCAGCTGTCTGACGTTGCCGTACGCCACTGCCACAGGATCGACACAATTATATTTTCCCGGCCTGACAAAAAGTGAAGGGCGGTGAGCGTTTGTGTTATTACTTCTTGACACGTTTAGTTACAATGAGGCTTATTTATTTTTCTCTTCTGTCTCTGTGTGTTGATATAGAAGAGGAGAGTATGCATTATTTGAAAGAGTTTAACATAAAACTTTTCAGAAGTTTTAATAATAAAACTGAAAAATGTTTTAACAATTACTTAAATTGGCCTAGTTTTACTTTGAAATGGTCTAGTTTTTCTACAAGCATTTATGAGTATGTAAATTATTCGGAGAGATCATTATCTTTGAAATTTGGTCATGGACATATTAAATAAATAAATAAAAAGAATTTAGTTTTAATTGGAAACTATAATCTTTATAATGTATTTATTTATAGCATATATTATTATAATTAACGTTTTCGAGAAATCATAAGGATTTTACTATATATTAATAAATGCACAAACAAATAATAATAATAAAATATCAAATATACTTGCGTATCTAAGTTCCATATTATTATTAGGATTAAAATTTCTTGTTAAAACACGAAATTGCTGCAAAAGATAAGTCGGTAAATTAACAAATTAACTTTTTACAATTAATTTGCATAATTAGCCCAACAAAAGCAGTACCTTTATGTATTTTTCATTATTTAAAATGTTTAAATATATATTAGAAATGCAAGTTTCCTGATGGTGAACATTTCTATTTTTCAGCATTTAAAAATTCCAATTTTCATTTCATGAATTCTTTTTTTTTTTTCCTTTTATCGGATCTCTTTGGCAATTTTATCCTTTTTTTTTTTTTCCTATAAAATGTTGACTGTTTCTATTAATTTAATGGTTTTTGCAAACTATTATCTCATAGTTAGGCTTATGTGTTATGTTTGTGTCATTTCTCTTCTGCGTAAATACTTTAAATTGTTTTCACTAATCATTGGTACTCAAATTAAATTATCAACGTGACAATAATTTTATTCGAAATAAATCTCATTTAAAATTTAATTATATGTTGGTATTTTCATCAATCTTTTGTTTGCTGAGTGTTACAAAGGTATTAAATTATTCAAATTATATATCAGAAACTGATTAGTTTGGAGGGGTTCTAAAATTTGTGCGTCCAATGTAGGCTGCAATTTAAAGGACATTATTTATAGATAGGTAATACGATTTAATATATGAAAATATATATGTCAAGAGATATTATCAACAAATACGTTCATATTTTACAAAAAGCATTATTCAATTATAAACATTATATTGATAACTGGTGTTAGTCGTGCATTATAGTATTTAAAATAAGTAGCAACAGCTATTTTCATGAGATTAGAATTTCCAACAGTATTTTTTAAATTATATTTTAAGAATAATATCGTTTAGTGTTACCAAATTGTCTATGAATAAAGGTCAATAACACGAAAAGAATTTGAAAAACATTGAAGCATAAGAATTTTGTTAATTACAATAATCAACAGCATTAGCACTTTTAAAGATTAGTTTAATTTACTAAAAAATGAAAGTGATTTTTGTTGTAAAATCTAGCATTAGCTTAATTCTAATTTACGACATACAATTTCTTTTTATTTATTTCTTTTTTTCTGTCTTTGGGTTTATTTTTAATAAAATATTCAATAATTTTTACTTTCCGAACACTATAGTGAGGAAAGTATTGTAATCATGTCAAAAATCCGAATTTGAGATTTTGACGTTTCTATACGTTTCAAGGTCCAATGAGTCCGTTCTCACTATTTTTGCGATGATGTATGTATGTGTGTGTGCGTATGTATGTGTGTATGTCTGTGAGTGAACACGCTAGCGTCTAAACGCTTTGTTCGAATAAGCTGAAAGTTGGTACGTATATTGTAAATCACCATAGTACGAACCCTATAGATTTTGGTGAATCTAGCACTTATAGTTTTTTTACAGGGACACAAAGAAAAATTCTTTATCATTACGGCCTATGGGACCAAAATCCTAAAAGTGCGATAGCATCTAAACGCCTTATTCAATTGAGCAAAAAATTTATACACATATTATAGGTCACAGATACTCAACCTGTATAGATTTTGGAGAATCTAGGACTTATAGTTTTTTTTACAGGGACACAAAGAAAAATTCTTTATCATTATTATGGGACCAAATTTTTAAAAGTGCGATAGCATCTAAACGCCTTATTCAATTGAGCTGAAAATTTATATGAATATTATAAATCACTATTGCACTAACTATAAGCATTTTGGTGAATCTAGCATTTATAGGTTTTTACACGGACACAACGAAAAATTCTTTATCATTATGATCTATGGGCTCAAAGATCAGTAGCGTTAAATAAAACATCGTGTAATATATGGACAAAAATACTCAAACACTCTATTATGGTTTTCTCCCTTTTGTTTGTTTAACAACTCCTCTTTCTTTACTTTATCTACAAAACTGTTAATTACTCAATGTTCGGAAAGTCGAGTGGAGTCACTCCAGATTTTTTCAACTTGAGATAATATTTTGTATAGTTGAGAGATTTCAGAGAGTGAAGTTTATTTTCATATTATGTACATATATTATTCTATATATCATTATGATATTATTCATATAATATCATATGAAAAACAGTACATCATATTCATCATATGGCTGAATATCACATAAATGTGCATTTTAGTGTTTCAGGTCTTTATTATTAATTTTAAGCAAATAAATTGTAAAATTTTATTATTATTATTTAGAAGTAACTTTTTAAAAAAGCATCAAATCATAAAATGTGAGTTTATAGCAATTTCAGTATTTTTTAGAAAATTTTAAACCTTTTAATCGTCATTTTCGTGACTGTCTCCAAGACCAAATGTTTACATACAAAGTATGTTTTTTACTAAAAAAAATAAAATGATAATTATAATAATTGTTAATTCTTGTAAAAAAAACTATTTGTTTTCAAAGGAAATTTTTTTTTTCTTTTTAATTACGTTAATTTTCATGCATGTGTAATTAAAATGCTTGTATGCAAGTCTTGACGACATTTTCGTGACACATGAAAATAACTTCATATATCATTAAGGGATGGTGCCACCATTCACTTTTTTTAAAGTTTAAGATCAGAAATCAACATTGACGATATGTGGGGGAAAAAAATCTCAAGAAAATTGAAAACAGGTAAGAGTTAACATTATTTTTATTGTTTACATGCTGTGCGTACTTTTATTGCTTGTCATTTTCGAGATGCATAAAAAATAAAAAAATATTATTATAAAATTTAGAACAAAGTTTTATTTTAATATAGAATGGCGACCAGAAGAAGAAAATGTGACGATATCGGCTTAGTGAAAGCATGTTTTTCAGTACAGAACGAATTATTGACGATTTGTCATTTTCGTGACGGTCATTTTTGTGACGTCACGAAAATGACATTTGTTGCAGATTTACTATTTTGTAAGCCCTGGATTTAAATAATTTTTTATTTTGAATTAAAAGATTTGTTGGTGTAGGATAAGCTTTATATTTAAATATTTAAAGTACTTTCCGGTATCCAGGTAAATATAAAAAAATTACATACGACATTAATATTAAGATACAATTAAAAAAGCAAACTTATTTATTTATTTAATTTTATTTTTTATTTTTTATTTTTTTTTTGCCCCCTTTAAGGTGTCATTGAGAATGTTACTCAAAATATTTTACTTGTGTCATTTATGGCAAGATGCAGAAAAAATAATTTGCATGGCCTGACAAAGAGGATGTCCATGAAATTCAAGTGCCACATATTCTGTGCAAAATTAGGAATTCTCCTGAACCTGCTTCAAATAGATATTTTAAACTTCAGGATGAAGACTTTAATAATGTTCAAAATGCTTTTTCTGAATTTAATTCAGTTAATCATTAAACTTGTAACTACAAGGATTTTAATACAATAAAATTGCTTGATATTCTCATTATTGCTCTTTCTTTTCCCTTCACAATCTTTTCGCTATTGTTCTAATATGTTCCATTTTTAATATTATATGGTCCTATTTCATTGACAAACAATGTTATTTCAGTGAAAAATAGTCATTTTGACAAATATTGTCATTTCAGTGACAAACAGTCGTTTCAGTGACAAACCAGTCATTTCAGTGACATCATTTTTTGACATCTTTAAATGCTATAATTAAAAATTTAATGCAAGTAAACTAATTATTTCCAGTTTATAGTCAAGAGGTATGCAGTCTATGATATTTCCCATTGATATAATTTATGTTTATAAAAAAATAAATTTAAATTTATTTTTTTATTTTTTTATTTTTTTAAATTTAAAATTTTTGGGTTTTTTATTTTATTTTATTTTTTAAAATGGGAAGAACTTTTTAGAAAAGCCTAAGTCTTGTATTTTTTAATGAATCTGAACCACAAAAAAAATTTTTTAAATGGTAATTTTGATTTTATAAGATAATTAAAATTATAAATTTTTATTGAAAAATTTCAATAAAATTTTAAAAAATTATGTTCGATCTCTGTCAAACTCAGAATTTATTTAAGATGTACTTACGGACTTATTTTCAAAAATTCAAATTAAAATACAAAGTTTGAAAAAAAAGTTTAAAAAAATCCAAAATGCACACTTATGTGATATTCAGCCATATATATTACATCATTCTATATTTATTCTTTTTTTTTTTTTCTCTCAGTTTTTTATTTATTTATTTATTTATTAATTACCCATTAATTTAATTTTTACGTGATTTTGAACTCATTTAATTATTCAGGATAACCAATTTCGATTAATTAAGTTGTCCATTTATCAGGAAATGTTTTAAAATGATTCCATTTTTGGAACTTTTTTACATGATCCTATTTGATATTTTTCTGTAATGATATGCTTTTCGATCTCGTGATTATTCGTATCAAACGCATGTTAACCAATACACAAACAGTTTTACATAGATAATTAAGTAAAATAGTTTCCATAAAAGGTAAAACTAAAATTTAATTTGGTTTTCGGGGGAAATAGGAGATGAAGAAAGAAAGGGTGTAGAAAAACTCCTTAAAAACAAGTTATTAAATCGAGGAAAAATATTACAAGTTCGACACAATTTAAAAAATTATTTTGTCGCATTCGATATGTTCTATATTAATATATACATACAATGTGAATAAAATTTACATTTTCATCTACTTTAGTTTTAAAATAATCAAATAAGACAATCTCAATTTTTTTTTCTCGCTAAATGTCTTTAAAATTTACAAGCCACTGAAGGTGTTTATTTGTACAGACGACTTAAAGAATGAAAATTTACCAGATGAAAAGAAACAAATATTAAAAATAGACATTAACTATAGTGGAGCTATTCTGATTATGAACAATCCTTCTCAAGATTAATGTGACATCTGTCATTTGAAAGTTCACAAACCAAATACCCCGTAATTACTCACTATCACAATTTCAAATTTCATTAGAACAAGATTGGAAGGAATCTTCTGCCAGCCCCCACCCCTCCATGTATCCCCTTCATCATCTAAATCTGTACCTGGATAAGATCCAATTTCATCAATACATAAATACATTTGAAGATTCTATTTCGTGAGATTCTAAATTAAGGTTGACACTTTTATGATTCATTCTCTTTCTTCAAGATTTTTATTTTAATTAAGACATATCATAAAGGGAAGGAGAAAACTAATCCGAAGAGCACTTCTCTAATTAATATAAAGGAAAGGGTAAGGTAGAGGAGGGGAATATCTTATGGAGTAGTAAAATTAGTAGTTCATAAATGTATAATGATTACAAAGAACCTTGAGAAATAATGTATATTTTTTCATATTTATTTTTAAAATATGTGTTTGGTGAATTTGTGTTTTGTCAGTAAGGCCGATTGACTACTCTAGGGTCCAAAGCCTGAGGGTGAGTGCCCTACGTGGGAGTCTTTTTAAGGTGTCCTACTCTATATTTACGTAAGTTTCTGAGAAATCAACAGAAAATTCCGAAAGGCTAGGCTGACAAGTACGACCTGGGATCGAACCTGACACCTCACGTCTACCAGCTTTGAGCGCAGAACCGCTCGACCGCTGGGGGGTCTTTTTAAAATATGATGTAAATAACGGTAGTAAAAAGCAGACTAAAAACTGGCGGTGAACGATAATAAGCAAAATGGCATAAGTTGCAGAAATCTACAACAATTCCTGTACCAAACTGCTGCTTTTAAGTTGTACTCGTGCCTACCTTTTCCAGTTTGAGGAAAAACTTTTTTTAATTACTTTGACACACAATAATTTTTGAAATTTATGATGTTTATAAAAATTATATATTAATGCGCAAATATCAAGTTTTCCGTGCGTTTTTAGCACAATTATAATAAGAGGAGGACTTAAAAGTAGTAAAAAGTTCAAAAGAAATGGTTAATGTGGGTTACAGGAAAAAAAAATCCCATACAAGGCCAAGAAGGCAGACAAAAATATCTTTATTCGGACAACAGGACTACTGCTTTTAAAGCAAAATAGTTTTTTTTTTTTTTTTTTTTTTTTTTTTCCTCTTTTGGCAACAAGTTAAAAAAAAAAAAAAAAAAAAAATTAAATTGAGACAAAAGAAAGCAAAAGAAATTTTAAGAAATGAATATAGCAACTGTTTCTAAACTATACAAATTCGTATATTTTAAGGTGAAATATAATTTATTATTGATTTAGTTTACGCTTTTTGTATACTTAGACCAATTACAAAAATTTTCTTTTTTCCTCTGTCGTATCAAATTGAAAAATTATTTAAAATAAAATTGGGAAAAAAAATCGCGTGAAAGAAAATTTTAGAAATAAATATAGTAACCGTTGCTAAGGAACGCAGTTCAATTACTAAATGTTTTTTTGTATGGAAGAATAGACTAGAAAAAAAGTCATGTCGTCTTAAATTTTGTTTTGTACCGAATTTAATATCTATTACTTAGAAAATAAAAATAGTCTTCAGTTTTTTTTTTTTTTTTAAATACATTTTTTATTTTTTACACGTAATCTTTTGTATTTAAAATTCTGAAAGAAGAAAACTGTTAAATCTGCATGGATTCTTTTTTTTTTTTTTTTTTTTTTCAAATACAAAAAATTACTTTCAATATTTATTTTCTCCTATTTACAGCTGTCTGGCAATAGAAGTAAGTGTATATATATTTTCTCTCTATCTCTTTTTTTTTTTTTTTTTTTTTTTTTTTTAAAGTTATTGATATATTGTTTCGAATAGTATTATTTAAGTTACTACGATTTTTAAAATGAACTACTTTTAACATTTAGAACGCTTTACAGTTAAAAATATAATTTCATAATTTAAATTTATTTTGATGAATAAATCTTCTTGCACTAAAAGATTAATCATTTAAACATTAAAAATTGATTATGTATTAGGTAATTGGATAGGAATATTTTTTAAAGCACACTAGAACTCAACTTAGTAAATGCAATTTTTTTAACTATGACGTTTCTTTACTTGTGTTTGATTTCAATTTTTTATTCTGGTGAATATTTAAATTATATTATTTCAGGATGTATTCTGCCTTTATTTCACTTGGATCATTTCATTTCAAGGTAATATTTTGTTGAGGGTTTGAGCTATCTTTTGGTATTTTGCTTAAAATTGCATACCAAAAACAGAAAACCTACATTTCTCTGCTCAATGCTTTAGGGATAGCTCCTGAAGAAGTCCTATCGCATTATGAGCTTTTTATTTAATACCCAATCTTATTTTTTTATGCTAAGGTCCGAAAGTCTTTTACTAATCTCAAATTTTAAGATTCACTTTATTAATGTCAGATCGAATTTTTCCCTTTCAATACTATCTTTTAATAATTCCTTCTTTTCTACAGCATTACATTGCAGGATCCTTTTTCATGTTTTGTACAGGTAATGTAATTTAATTAATTTTAAAATTAAAGTAAGTAATATTATTAATATTCTAAAATTAAATCAGTTTAAGTTAACTAGTTACTTAGTTGGTAATTGTGGGTTTCTGTGGTGATTAATTCGACTGTCTATTCTTCGTTCTAATTCTCTTCATTTTAATCGAATAATTATAAACTCCGTACTTCCATATCGTCAACGTCAACGTGAGTGCTTCGGAGTATCTGCAATTGGTCGCAACCAATGCTTACCTCCAACAAAAAATGAGAAAAACATAAAAATAATTTTCCATAAAAAAGACAGCCAAAAGGGTTACATTTAGAATTTGGTCTCTGAATAAATCGCCGCGTGAGCAGAAATCATTCAGAGTGAAGCACCAGGAGTTAGAAAAAAAAAAAAAAAATAATAATAATAATAACTCCTTGAAAAAAATCTAAGTGTAACAGAAGGGCTGTTACGTCGTTGACGAGACGGTCTGGACAGTGAAAAGGAATTAAGAGGTGACCAGAGCGCCCCAAGGGGCACAAGAAACCACTCAGAGTCCCGCAAAAGAAAAAAAAAAGGGGAGGGGCATATTTTTCCCCCCTATCCAAAATGCAATTTAAATTCAGAAAAATTAAAAGTGAAGTTAATTATAGAACATCGTCAAGAATCTCGGTGTCTAGCCAGAAACTAAGTTCCGAGCTAGGTCCGTTGACCAATCAGAGGCTTACAAAAATCTCACGATGCTCACCGAAAATTTAGAGCTAAAAGAGAGGATTTTGTACTCAAACTGAGAGCCAATCAGAGGCCTGGAAATCTGCCAATGAGAGGAGACCTCAGAAACCTACGCCATAAGACAATAAAATAAATAAAAAATAAGCCAAATAACACAGCAATTAGGAAATTTTGATAAAAAATAATTAAAGTAACATTTTGAATAGTAAGAAAGTTCAAAGCTCGCGACTGACAAAGTACTTCCATATGATACAATCGTTTGAAATCGTTGAACTGCAATACGGACTTTTATTTGTTAGGCCTTTCTTGAAACAAAATACATTAATCAAACTGAATACAAATTAATAAAAACGATCGGACACAATAATTAGCCAAAATTCCGACATGTGCGGGAAATTTATTCCAGTTAAAACGATAAACTATTTTTAATTGTACTCTGTTCGTTTTATCTGTACTCGTATAAAATCTCTTTTGTTAAATGATTTTATAGATTTTAAACGATTCTTTTTTTTTTTTTTTTTTTTTTTTTTTGAAGATAAAAAGAAAACACACTTAAATATTTATGAGGAACGTAAATCACGAGTCCTTGAAATCTAAGAGGAGGCAAATAGTCCCCAGAAAATTACCTTTTGCAGGAAATGACGCAATTCGAGTAATTTCTTCATCACAGCGCACAACGCCCTGTCATTCAGAGGTCGTAATAGTCCTTTAAAGCAGTTAGTTAATGGCTTCGTAGAAGAGAAATCACTACTAATAGACAATTTATAGTAGCTTCTTGCCTTTTTTAAACATACGTTTATTTGAATTTTATACAACCAAAGAGATCTTATTTCCTTTACAGATAAATTATAGTCGAAACTTTTCACCAGCTAATAAAAAATTCTATGAATTTACTTTTATTTATTTATTCTCTTTTATGTACATAAGAAAGTAGTTAATTTGTATGAACTTTTTTACATCCAGTTTTCAATGGATTTACATGTTTTGGGATGTCTTGATCACGACTTAATCATTTTTTTAAAAAATGTCTGTATGTGTGTCACCAAAATTTTGTGAACGCAGTATCATGAAACAATGGATGGAATCCTACAAAGATATATATTTCGTTGGTCCTTGACATAAATTAATGCTTTTTTGGTTTTGAAATATATCGCCCAACAGATAGCGCTGCTATGCTGTATTTTCCCCTATTTACAATAAGGCTACATGATAACTTCTATAGCAAACTAGGTATGCGAAATGGTCATTATGAAAAACTATGTTTTAATTTAAACGCATATCGTCCGACAGGTGGTGTTGCTGTGCTGCAGTTTTTTTCCCCTGTTCATGGGAAGGCTGTATATGCCAGCTTTTATGACAAATAAATGACCTAAATTTTATATGTGATACGCATATTATAAAAAATTATGCTAATCAAATTTGAGTATGCTAATCAAATTTGGCCGACAGGTGGCGCTGCTATTTCTTACTTTCAGCGATTTTTTAGATGGCTGTATATCTCAGCATTATTGGTTCAAGAGTTCTACTGAAATGCATAAATAGTTTGTGAGAAACTATAATGATTAAATTTTGTGCATGCTATCCTATAAATGTTGTTGTTGTTGTTGTTGCTTATCCTCTTTGTCTGACGGAGTCAGACAAGATCCACGAGTTCGTTGACAGTTAGAAAGTCAAAGACCAGAAGAGGATTGATGAAAAGATCCTCCTTAGAGAGTCCCATGCAATCCAAAAGGTGCTCAGGAGAAGCCTGATGATTTTGGCACTTGGTGCAGGTGGCGAAGGTTTTCCTGCCCTCGATGAAAGTGAGGCACTTGATGTGACCGCTAGCGAGTCTTGACAGTACAGTTCGGGTACGTCTGTCACACGGGAGGTCAAGGGACAAACCCGGTTTTGAGCCCTTGTACCAAGTATGGGTGGGGGGAGTTTTCCACTCCTCCGAGATTTTTAAATTTTCCCGGGAGTATAACTCCTGAAAAGTAAGTGTGGAGGAGGGAGTTGAAGAAATCCTGCAACCCTCCTTAGCAAGATTATCAGCCATTTCATTCCCGTGGAGATTCACGTGTGAAGGTATCCATTGCAAATGAACGTCATGGTTTTGTGAAATGAGCTTTAATTTAAGCAGTATAGAGGTGCTGACCTTGTCGCCCACAAGAATCCAATTACTAAGATGGTGAAGAGAACTACGGCTATCAGTCAAGATCCATAGGTCACCATAATCCTCTTCAGAGAGAATAGCTTCTAGTCCCAGGTCTATTGCACTCAATTCACTTCTGAAGACAGAGCAGTAATTTGGATTACGATGAGAAAGAGTCAAGTTGGCGTGAGGGGTTTCAATATATATGCCACTACCTGCTAGGTTGTCAATTTTACTACCGTCGGTGAAGATTTTAATGGCATTATTAGGAATGTGGCTTAGGTTTTCCAAAGTCAATTGTCTAAGATGTTCTGGGATGTAGTCTTTCTTGTTAACACATAACACTATTATATAGAACGATAGAGAAGAAAGGTTTTACATATATATAATCTTGATATATTAGGTTTATTTGTTTATTTATTTTAAAAAATTTTGATAAACTCTATAGAATAGCGATTTGTGGTTTCACACTTTTCGAATTCAATATATTATATGAAAATTTTTCGTCTGGTATGTCTTAAAAAAAAACAAAAAAAAAAAAAAAACGTGTTTTGAAAAGTTAATTTACAAAAACTAATTAAAAAAAAAAAAGTAAGTTTCGAAAATTGATACTTAGGCAACATTATACTTTATATTAATCCATAGTTAAAAACTATACTTAATAATTATACTCCGTAACAGAAATTATTATATATGCATTACATTTCTTAATATATATTTATATATATTCTTTTACATAAAAATTTGCCGTGCAGTTCATGAAATTATGCATTTATAATATGATGTAAAACTAACACAATGTAAATAAAGTTAATTTATTGAAGGGAAAACTCTAAACAAATTTATTTAAAGCATTTTAAAAAACATTTGTATGAATAAATCTAGTACATTTTAAGGTAATAAGTTTTAAAAACATTAACTTTTGGTCTTTCAGAAAGGTTTCTGAATCCTAAAGCATCCCATGTTTAGAACGGAGCGATAAATGACTAAACAGTAATATTCAATGAAACACCTCTCTTAAATGTCAACCTCTGTTGAAGGCCTACTTCAGGATTAGGACCAATTCTTTCCTGGTCCCAATTTTTCCCCATATGACTTAATATTAATTTACTCTCATTCGAGGTTCACGTACCATAGTGCCCCTTTCTTTAAGATCACATTTTGCGGGAGCATTATAGCCTTGACATGGATTGATGATGTCCACCATATAATTAATGTTAAATTCCATGTATGAAATAATTCATGTATAAAGAAACGTGGTTAGTAATAGTTCTTCCTATTTCTAAATGCACATATTTGATTCAAACTTAGATGAGGTATTATTTTTGTGTTATACCCTTTAGCTGAAATTTTAAAATTCAATGGCTCTAACGTTGACTAAACTTAACTGGCAAATTAAAAATATTAAACCTAGCTAAGATTAAAAATTAAAAGCTAAAACTAACATCTATTGCCTGAAAATTTTATTGAATATATATAGGTTAATAGCGACCTATTTTTGATTCAAAAAAGGATGCTAAGCTAAATAATTTCAAGTATGTAACAAAAAAATAAATAAAATAAAAAGCTATCAAAATCTAGACTAACTTTAATGATTATTAAAAAAGATATATCGTCAAATAATTGATATATGCATAATTTAAACATTTATTTTACAAAATTCGTTGCCTGAATTAACGTTTTTAAAACATTCTTTATTAAAAGGCTACCTCCCTAAAAAGCCAATTATCTATGGCACTATATATCCTTAATGAATAATGTAACCAAGACAGCTTAAATTTAAAGTTAAGTCCTAAAATCGATCTTCGAAACAAATCAGCAGAAATGTTTAACGATGTATTTTTTTTATTCAACAGTCTGTACAAAACACAGGTGCTTTAAAAAAAAAAAAAAAAAACAATTGTTTAGTTTCCGATGAAAATCCGAGTCTTCACCTTGGACAGCATCCAAAATCTTGAGAGATCAATTCTCGCAAGGTACATACAGTCTACATCAAGGTTGATACATTTGTTATCTTTTACTACACTTTCGACTATCTAAGACAGTGAATTAGTAAGCGCATGCGGCGCTCTTCCCAGTGAAATGAAGTCAAGGATCGAGGACTACTATAGACAATTCATTGCAATAAAATAAAGTAAACAAAATCGCAAAAAATTATGGTTGTTATTGCTTTGTAATTTAAAAGTGCATCAAACAATTAAAAACACATTAAACAGCTCCAAAAATATAAATGCTACAAAAGAAAAATCTCCTTTTTAACAATTTACAACAAAGTTGAAAAATGCTTATGACTTAAGCTTAAAGCTTATGTCCAACCGCGCTCTAACTGCGTTGACATTCACAGATTTCTTGAAACTGAGATATTATTACTTTCTCTTACCCATAAGGCAGAGAAAGTATTGTTTTTGGGTCAAATTTTCCAAAGCGAGATTTCGTTATATTTACACGTTTTGAAGTCCCCTGAATACGAAAAATCATGATTTTAGCAAATGGTCTGTGTGTGTATCTGTCTGTTATCAGCATATCTGAAAAACAAATTATGGCAAAAAGTTCAAACTTGGTATTCTAAATGTGTATCATATAGGGATGCTACAGTAAGATTTTCGTTAAGATCAAGCAAATGGTTCGTGTACCGGGACAATCAAGAGAATTCTAATACATTACCGTCTATGGGGGGAAATTGGAGGTAGAGTTTAACGTCTATAGACTGCACTAAACGAAATGAAACGAATATATATTTTTTGTAATAGAGATAGTTAACTCGGAAAAAAAAATTGTGTATGTGGGAGCCTCGCCTCCCCCCCCTTGGGGGGGAGGGAAGTCCCCCCTCGAGGGGAGTAAATTTTCATGATGGGTATCTTTCAAAAGAGCTCGCCAATACCTTTAAAACGAATGGTTGAACCATCGATTTACGATAATTTAAAACAAAGTTATCGATTTTTTTTTACTTTTAACGAAAAAAAACTTACAAAAAAAATCGTATTTTCTTTTTATATATATATATAGAGAATAAAATGGACATTTTTTGGATATTTGGTGTTATACTACTCCTCTAATATGGAAATCGTTTGCATTATCATAAAAAAAAATTTTTAAAAATTATTTTAATAAATTATTTTTTAAAAACAGAATTATTTTTTAATAACCGAATTAAATTCTATATAAATATAGGTACATTAATGAAACGGGGGGTTGAGGGGGACGGTAGCCCCCCTCACACAGAACTAATTATCGTATAAAACTCTTCAGAAGCCTAATATGAATTGTTTAACACAGGTTTACATAACAGTACTCGTTATCTTACCTTTTAATCTGCAACCTGTATTTATAGTATTAAATTTCACGGTAAGAGAAAGTCGTGTGAGTAACACACCAGATTATTCAAGTTCCTTATGGGATGTTCCCTACTGAAAATAGTGTAAGTAGCGTAATTGATTTTAGTACAAGAATACTCAAAATAATTCCAATTCTTTGTTTTCTATGAGAAGTATTTCTATGAAGCGCATTTCGAAGCCTTCAGAATGCACAATATATATAAAGAAAGAGACATTTATTGCTCATATGTCTTCCCCCTCCCCTCCCAAAAAAAAAAAAAAAAAAAGAAGTTTTCTATAGAATACAGTGCGATTAGCATTAAGATTTACATGGCCAGATAAAAATATTCAGATGCATTTGCGACTATAATTCGAAACTGATTTTTAGTTGTGTAAGGCGTGTTTAACACTTTCTTACAATGTTTAAGAATGATTACGGTTTCTGTTAATCTGTCTGCATATCTCTCGGAACTCTATTTTCACATTTATAGAAAGCTCCAAGATTAGGTTTCTTAACTTGAGTATGTTCTCTACTGAAACTGGTTTGTGTACGTACAGAAACAAATTTTCAAATGCATTATAGCTTATTAGAAGTATCTGTTTAAAGCATATTTTAATATCGTTATACGAATTAATAGTAATATAACGAAATTAATATGGGTAACACCATGGCAGAAAGTTATGAGCGTCTAAATGCCTTACCCGATTGAGCTGAACATTTATATACATATTATAGGTCACCGTCGCACGAACTGTATAGATTTTGATGAATTTAGCACTTAGATTTTTACAGGGACACTACGAAAAATTCTTTATTATAATGAGCTATGGGTTCGAATTATTTGAAGTGCATTGGTGCGTTAAATGCCTCATTGGATTGAGCAGATTGATTTTAGACTTATCTAACTTTAATTTATTATTTAAACTACCATTAATTAAAGGTTTTTTGGAAAATCCAGTTGAATCACTCCAGATTTTTAAAGTTATAAAAATTTTATTTTTAAAACAAAAGATAATTAAAAAACAAAGATAAATTTACATATTATAAAATATTAAATTTGCTCGCATCCATATGAAAAAAAAAAAAAAAAAATGACGTCTATAAAATAATAATAATTTTAAATTTTAAAGATAACGAAGAGATAAATAAAGTACGAAATTTTCGCACGGGCTTGCTAGCAAATTAATTAATTGAAATGAGAAATAAATAAAATGAAATGAACATTTTTCAACGGGCGTCTTAGTCGACCTACAACTAACTAGTTAAAATAATGATAATTAAAATATTGTCTATAACAGAATTTAATTTTGGCTATAAAATATAGAGTACACTGCGTAAGATTTTTCTTTTCGTAATCAATTATAAATTATTTATTTTACTTGATGCCAAAGGAGAGAGAGAAAGGGGGGGGGGATATTTCATTTAGTTTATATTATTGAAAGAAACAGGCCTCTTGTCCAAACAACTGATATTTTCAAAATTCACGGACTACAGACTTTTTCTTTTTATCAATTAGAGTGTAATGTAATTCTTATACGAGAAATTTATAATCATGTTCTGATCTATATTTATAAATTATGTATGTGGTGATGACAATCAACAAAATATGAATGCGTATTCAAATATTTCAGTCAGAAAATATTAATTTAAAACCGCTAAAATTAGTGTTACCTCCTGCATAACTTATTTTAGACGACCTCGGAATAAATAATGACGGAGGGTATCGACCTTTATAAAAACAGTTAGAAACTGTATCGAGATCAAATTACGAATGTTCATTCATATTCATTTGTAGGCATCTCGTTAAGATTTTTAAAGCATTTCATTAATATATAAGGCTTTTATTTCACCTATTTTCCATACATATGAGATATGAATAACCATATATAAAGAAAGTGCAGTTCATTATAGCAACGTCATTATTTAATGTTTAACTTCTTTTCTGAAAAGTAAAAAATAATTAAGAATAACTAAGGAAGAAATCTTTAGAAAAACTTTTTTCTGAATATCTAGGAGAGAAAAAATCATTTTTCGAAAATTTTATACGTTTAAAATTGATTTTCTCAATGTCTAATGACAAATAAAAAGGTAAGTACTTTCACAAAAAAGTAGTATTTTACCAAAAGTGATTTAATTTCTGAAAGGTAAAACAACACATAGCCTCTTTAAATAATTATGAAGTTACATTAATTTATTTTTTTATCACGAATTAAAATATATGTATAACCTTCTGTTTACTTTAAATTCCGGAATAGCTTTAAAATTTCATATTTTTAGTGCTATTGCATTCTTTACTGTTGTTATTTAAATACACTTTTTGAAATAAGCTACTATACAAGAATAAAATTTACAGAAAGAAAAAGAAGACCAGAATTAGTGAACGTAGAAACAAACGCTAGAATAAGAAAAAGGAGCAGAGGTCCCCACGACTTAAGTCGGGTGAAGAGGTTAAAGTTTTATCGAAGTTCAACTTTCCCAAAAACCTCTGCAAGACCATAATTGTAACAGAATGGTGTTCCTTCCTCATGTTTAATCATTGTAATGAATTATTATGCATGACATTCGAATTAAACATGCTGCTATTGTGCTATTAATTTGAAAGTCTTATCTTTGTATATCCTGTGTGAAAATTATACTTATTTTGAAAATAACTTGATTCTTAATGACAACCTACTGTGTTATACTGGTAACTTTTACGTATGTTTTTAAATGACATAACTCTAGTTTGTGCTATATATCGGTAAACTAACTCATTTTATTAGGTGTGTGTGAATGAGTGAAAATTCAGCCATGTCAATTAAATTACAGATAGTAATAATGTTACACCCCCCCCCCCCCCAAAAAAAAAAAAAAAAAAAAAAAAAAAAAATCTGGTGTGGCAATCATACTTTCGCACCTTGCATTTCTTTCAAAATAAAATCATTGCAGCACAAGGTGTATGTAACATAGCTTCAAACATTTTTAATCTTTAAATCAGATTTCTCACCACTATTTTTTAATAAAAAAATCTATCGTATTGACTTTCTCCGATTAAATAAATGGAAAACTGTTACAAAAAAATTTCCGGTATAAAGTCTCCGTTGGTATTTGTTTACAAAATAATTCTTTTACTTAAGGGTTTATGCTGTGTTGCTAAATTTTGGGACTTTTTTTATTTAATATCCACCACTAAATTTTAACTGTAAGTGTAACGGTTGCCTATTCGCTTCGAAGGTTATTCATCCATTATGTATATCCAATATCGATCCTTAAAAATTATTGGTGACATTAGAATAAAATTGTCGCTAAATATGGCAACACTAGGTAAAATGTACTAAGTAATAGTCCTAGGCAATACTAGGTAATGTACATACTAGGCAAAATGTATGGTATTTATTTATTTATTTATTTTTCTGTTCCTTGATTGTTTCTACTGAAAGTTGCATACTGATTCATTAAGTACCCCCCCCCCCCCCCCCACACACACACATACACGCCTACCCACAAAATAAAATAAAAAAAAGGTTAATGTTAATTATGAATCATTTGTCTTTATAAAAAAGCAGAAAAAGAAAACCTTAATTGTAATTTTCATCTTATATCTTTTTACGACACTAACTTTATAACTGAATTAATTGATGTACGACAATTTTTTCACTTCACGAGATATGATAACCATAATAAAAATTCCTAAATATTATATAAAAAAAACCCGAGTAAACAGCAATTTTAACATACGGAAGCTGCGTGGGCCCAATGTAGATAAATAAAAGATCTTGTTTGCGGAGATCTTCTTTCATTATATGTTTCCGCCGCCCACATAACGTTTTTAATCGAAACCATAAAACATCATTTTACTTTTCTTTAGGTTTTTTCTCTTTTTTTAATTCTCAAAACTTCCAATTCAAATAACACAATCTTTATTTGTCGCTTTTTTTTTTTTTTATCACTAATACATAAAATGGAATTACGTTCACGCTATTTTCTAAAAGTTGCACTGTTCGTTCCGTGAGAACTTAATCTAATATTGGATTGAATTTCTTCTTTTAATTTACGAGTTAAGATGTGCTCTGAATTAATAAAGTCACAAACATATTAATAGCTTTTGAGAAAGGAAAAAGATAAGAAAAATGGGAAAAAGTCAATATTTATAAGATATGTTAATACATTCGTACAATCTGATTTTCTTCTTTTTTTTTTCAATTTACTAAAATAAAGTAATATAATTAAATGTTTCAATACTAAACTTTCATGAAAGTTTAAGCATTTAACTATAAAAATAATTTAAAAAAAATTATCGATAAATTCACAAAGTAATACCCAAATATTTTTAGACTGTAGATTGTTACGCCCCCCCCCCCCCCTCTATTTGTTTGCGAGAAGGATATACCTCAATTTCTATAGTGGATAATTTCACAAAACTTAATATATGTGAGAAGGCCTTTATAAAATATTTGGGTGCAAATTGGCCGACAGGTGGTGCTGCTAACTACAATTATTTTCATGCACGAGTGCATCATCTTCTAAAGCGTATAAATGCACCTAACTTGATATGTAAACTGGCCATTAAGAAGAAAAAAAAAGTTTAGATTAAATATCTGTGCATATTAGCCTACAGGTGGCTCTGTTATTACTCATTTTCTGCAAATTTTCATATGGCTGGCTACATCTCAGCATCTGTTGGTTAAAATGGTATCAAACTCATAAGCATATAAAATTTTTATTGAGATAAAACTTGGAAGTCTTATGAATGCAGTAGCTAAAATTATCCAAACGGGGAGTTGAGGGAGGGGGAAGTTCCTGTCAGACCAAAAATGTTTGTGAAATAAAACGGTTTTGAACTTACTTCAAATATTACACTTTAAACTGTATTAATATACGTCTGATAGAAAAAAAAATAGGATAAGAAAAAGTAGCATGAATGTCACACTAGTTTATTTAATTTTTGTAAAAGATCTAGTAATTTTTGTAAAAGATCACAAGAAGCTACAACTTTTGACAAATGAATCAACTCTTTTTGATAAATGAATTTATTCACGACGTATACTCTCACCAGTTTATCCACAAAAGACGATCTCATAATGGTTACTATATACTTTCATAATACTCATGAATGACTTTTTCCAAAATCTGAGGAGATTAATATACTGAGTAATACATATTTAATGAGAAGCAATCGAAAACTCCAAGGAATAGAAAAAAAAAAGAAAATATAACTAAAATCTCGAGTTAGATGATATTTTTATTGAAATAATGCAATGCATTATTCACTGCTTTTCTATCTGTTAAATTTTGGCAGCTGAAAGGGAAACGACCTACTACGAAATTTATTCTGAACCTGATGACGTTGCAGTAAACAAGTAGCATATTGTATTCAAAATAACACTAAGGCTCCTGTTAAGCTATATTTGCAAATAGGCGGGGAGAGGAGTATGTTAGCACTATTGTAATTTCTTTCTTAAAAATAAAATGGAAATTATAAATAGAAAACAACACGAGAGGCATCACAAGTTAAGGAAAGACCACATAGATATAATTATTAAATAACAATAAAAAGGCTGATAATCGCAACACATATATTCATTATTTTATGGGGATGGTGGACGTAACCAAATCAACTAATCTGTTTATGAACTTTTTGTTTAATCTCACTTGTTTTTTCTCACTTTCTTCCACTCAATAGAATGATTTGAATGCAAGATAAGAAAAACCGCTAGTAATTTTGCTTTAATAGCTCCAGTGATTTAAATATTGCATTTTACTTGTGCTTAACTGTAAAGAGAATTTTCCCAAACGAGATATCTTCCCGATTAATTTATCTTAAAATGCATTTAATTAGTCCTGTTGAGTTCTATCTTTCATTGCTTTTTATTTATTTATTTTATGTCTCTTTTGGTTCACTTTCGATTCATCATTAAGTATCACAATATTGCAATGAAGATAATTATCGGGGAATAAAGTTAAGGTAAATTTGTTGTGGATTAAAATTAAATTATTAAATTTATTAGAGCTAAAAGTATTAATTATTTTCATTTTTGAACTAAAGTCATCAAAGGTTAAAATTAATTCTTACTGGTCTAAAGGGTATTCGGTGGTATTAAATTTTCTGTTACTCTGCTTTTTGCTACGTTTAAAAAATTATATATACGATTGTCACAAAAAAATGTATATGAACCCCCCCCCCCTTCCTCCGAAAAAAAAAAGGTGTACACATTTTGTACTTTTTGGGACTTACATATTTTTTAATAATAACTACAGAAATGGTTTTATTTTTATTAGTTCTTTCTTCTTCCTTGTGTAAAGATATTCTGGAAATAAAAAAAATTCAAACAAAGTCATCGCTTACAGAATTATCTTACATAACTAAATTTCAGTGATTTTATTCAAACGCAACACGAGTGTTATTTAAAAAAAAAAAAAAAAAAAAAAAATCGAAAGATGACAGGTATAACAATAGACAGTAATTTCAATCTCAGTATCATATTCACAGCATGGAAATATCTCTCTTTTTTTTTTTATGTATATACAACACCAAAAACTGTAGTTTCCTGTCAAACAACGAATTAACCACAGCTTACAAAGAAATGGTATCAATCGAAAGCGATTTCACGTTCTCCTACCTGTATTAAAGATGTGTTTGTTTTTATTTGCAATCTCTCTAAAAAAGTTTCCAAGGAGAAAGAAGGTCACGTGAGAGCAATCAATTATTTTATTATTATTATTATTATTATTTTTTTTTTTATTGTTGTCTGAACGCTTCAACGATCGTTTGAGTGAAATAAAAGCGAAAAGTGTACCTGTAGTGAAGCTTATGTGAATTGCTACTGCGAGTAATTATTTTTCGAAACAAACCCACACGTTTCTCTATGAAACACCTGCAAAGTTGATCGTGGAAACACGTGATGTAGATTTTCATCTCGGAAAGCAACAATCTTAAAATTTTAAATATTATAAATTTCAAACAATCATTAAAATGCAACAACATAGCTTTTTTTTTTTTCCCCTTGTGTGTGTGAGAGAGAGAGAGAACAATACTGAATATATATATATATATTTTTTTATTTATTTATTTATTTATTTATTTTTTCAAATAACCAAAAAAAAAAAAATCTTCAGCAGAGCTTGGTGAAGAATTTCTATATGGTAATATAATATAACATGATAATATAAATTTATTGAAAATATTGTCGAAGTAATCATATCAGATCCTATAGAAAGCTATAAATTAACATTTTATAATTCACATAAAAATGGTAATATAGAATATATTTCAGTACAAGAAATCTTGAATTATAACCCAAGTAATTTTTATTTTTCAATCATAGAAGTTCACAAACCAAAACAAGGATCAGCTTTAACTTAGACATACACTTGATGCAGTATACTTTTTTCCTAACAGATATCATACTTCCAGTACTGCATCATTCAATGCATATTATATTGACATGCCGGATTGATATTTTTAAAGATAGATATAAATTGACAACTATTAAGAATCGTCAACAAACGATTGACTAAACAAATAAGAATAATCAATTCATTAAAGAGCGTGAAAGATGTTTTTTGAAAAAATCTACCATGCGGATGGAATGATTCGTAATATTTTACAAATAGTTTTTCTTTGTTCTACACGTTAAAATTATTCGAATTATATTTTCTGATACCTACATTTAATTGCTACTTTTTACCAGACATATCAGTCATTAATATTTGATGAATATTATGATGAATATATGTTTCAAGTAGAATGAAAACGGTTCCAGTTTTATTGGAATAATAATCATAAACCAAAAGGACTGAAAATTCGTAGAATACAGGCAAATCTGCTTCTTGCATATATTGAAATTCTGTGAATTGATAAAGCAAGGAAAAATTTTAGCTCATGTTACTTGTGTAGATTCTGTAGATTTTTTAGTGCATATTTTATAATTTCTTTAGCAACTATAATCCTCCTGAGTTTTCACATTTAAAAGTTTCATTTCACGGATGATTCCATATCATTTTATCTTTTGAAGAATGAATAAAAAATAATAAAAAACATAATTTTTGGCATACATTTAGCAAAAAATAATTTTATAAACATTATGTATAAGCTACAATTGTGTTAAAATGACATTTTACTGATGCAATTGTAGTTAATTTTTGTCGATATAAGAATTCAAAAACGTGTTAAGAATAACATTTTTACCAGCGAAAATGTTTCACCATTTTTAAATAAAGCCCGAAAATGATGATAATTTGATGCAATAATAAGAAAAAAAAAAAAAAAAATACTATTCGGATGAATTAAAATGCTTTCTTTTATAAGTGTCATATTCCCCTCCAAATAAATTTTACAGTGCTTTTTTTTTTTTTTTTTTTTTGGGGGGGGGGGACGAAAAGGGGAATACATCATTACAGAAATTTTAGAGAATAATTAAGAAACAGTAATGTGCAAAACAATGAGTCAAAGAATATTACTTTTGTGCATTTTATATTTTTAAATAAGATACTGGAGAAAGCAATGGTGACACATATTTTCGATTCTTTTTCTTTTTTGTAATTGAAGAAATTTTTCTACTGGTTTTCTTTGTTCAAGTTACAAAATTGTTTCCTTCAAATTTATGAAGAAATATATTTTCTATTGATCGTCTGACAAACAATTATCGGATTAAGCATATATAATGTAATTTTTGTGTGTGTATGTATGTATAAAAATGTGGCCAATGCTATCTGTTTCCAGTGGCTATATCTACAACTATAAATCACAGATATATTCTTTCAACTGAAACTAGTACGTTGCGGTCATCACAAAACTTTCTTCTATTTTTTCCTATGCAAATTCATGTAATTTAGTCACGTAATCATACACATACATACTCATATTGATAATTTAAAACTTTAGGAAGGGGTATTAACACCACGGTGGAGAAGTGATGCTGCCTACATATAACAAATCTTATCCTGTTTTATTATTACTATTATATATGTATATATTTTTTAACGTGGTATGTATATATATATATATATATATATATATATATATATATATATTATATACATATATATTCTCACGGTATACAATTATACTAAATTTTGTCATATGCTGCCACATTAAAGATTATTTAAAAAAAAAAAAACTAGATGACGACGCCACCTGTTGAGTGACGCACACTAATTTATATTAGAAAATAGCTAAACATAAAATTGTGACACAATTCTTTATCTAGAGCTGTCACAATTTGTCACATATACAGAAAAACATCATTCCAAAAATGGTCAAAACGTATTCAGGCTCTATTCGTCAAAAACCGGAAGCTGAAATTTTTTACCAATCCAATACCTTCTTATGAATATGATAGGAAGTAAAAATATGTTACTTTTTAAAATCAATCATTTTAGATATAATTTAAGTCATTAAATACATTACTGTAAAATTTATCAAAATTGAGCTATGAAAAATTTTTTAATTTGGCTCAAAAACATTCTGATTACAGATTAATATGATATTCGGTATGCTTTCCACAACTTTAAATACTTCTAAACCTCAAAAATTAAGTTGTAACAGAATTCATTATACAGCAAGTAAAAGCTGTGGCTAGTCTATTTCGAAATGACAGTTTTTGGACAAATTCAAGGTGACATTTTTATTTGTAAACAAATACAGTTGCTCTTCAGAAAGAAGAATATGCATTGATGTTTCTCATTTTTTTTTTCTCATAGAGATGTCTTTTTTTTTTTTTTTACTTCAGAGAATAGTTTAAAACTTGAAGTTACAGAAGATCATCTAAGAGGAGTCTAATAATGACTTTTAAAAAAAGTACGATTTATTTAATTACTTTTATCAATTAAATAATACTGATTGCAAATTTCATGGACTCAATGTATCCATTCTACTTTATCCATTTTTAGTTAATTGAACAAAATCTTTTATTTTCATACACAAGACCTTTAAGTTTGTTCTTTAATACAAACAGTTTACTTTCTGACGTACTTTTAAATGAAATTAAATTAGATACTAGGCAGTGGAATTCCTTACCAGCCCGAAGTTTTTCAGAAACATCACAATTGGATAACATCGAAACATTGTCACTATTACAGAAACGCTTCAAAATGTGTTCGCTTTCAGATTAGTTTTAAAAACGTTTGCGATCGTTAAAATAATATAATAACAACAGAAAAAAAAATTAGTTATTTAACCGTGCATCAAAAGGGTGAACATTAAAAAAAAAATATTCGGAAATGTGTTACGATAATGAAAGAATGTAATAATGTTTTTGCAATCTAACAAACTTTTTTGTGTTCTATGAGTAAGCGTTTCATATTTTTTTCTAAAGAGTCAAAAGAATTTCTAGAAAATTGTCTCTCCATTTTTAGAGAATTTTTGAGACGCACGCAAGAGGTAAAATATATTCAAGGAGAAGCAAATAATCAAGATGCAATTGCAGAATATTCAAGAATCGTTTTAAAAGAGACAATTATTATTCAAGATGCATCTAACTTAGAGAAAAGGAAAGTACAATGTTAACCCTTAAATGCCCGATTACTTTTTAAATCAATTTAAAAATGCCCTATTCTTTCCTCTCTTAAATAAATCATGAGAAAAATACTTCTAAAAATCATATTTTACCTTAACTATGATTTACCGCGAAAAAGCAATTTGATGCCAATCGGTAAACATGAGACTTTGGAGCTTCAAAATTATTTAAATAATACTTTAGAAGACAAAATTGGGTATGTTGCCGAAAGGTAACACTCGGCATTTAAGGGTTAAGATGCAATGTAAAATATTCAAAAATTAAAGGGGCAATTTGTAATTATTAAAGATACACCCGACTCAAAGGGAAGGAAAGTACGATTGCTGATTATTTGTCCTAATATCTGCAAACTTCTTGTACTTACATCAAAAATGATTCGGCAAGTGTATCAGAAAGTTTTGGAATTTGTCTATCCTTAGTTTATGAAAGCAATCTGTAATTATTAAAGATGCACCCAACTCAAAGGAAGGGAAAGTACGATTTCTGATCATTTGTCTAATATCTGCAAATTTCTTTTACTTACACAAAAAAATGATTCGGCAAGTGTATCAGAAAGTTTTTGGAATTTTTCTATCCTTAGAACAGTTTATAAAAAGCAATAGAAAAAAAAAACAATATAAATTTTATTTCAGCTAATAAACAAAAGTGAATAAGATCAGACGTCATTCTCATGCAACACTTCATTACAATGAAAGTTTTCCACTTACTACTTATGATCTAATAGTGACTATAACACGATAACAACTTGCAAACATCTCTACTCATAAACTACTTTTACAATGCAAAATGGATCTACTTAGAAAATTTAAATTTTAATAAAAATCATGCTATAACCAAATGACTAATTTTAAAAGAGGGGTTTCAGGTTATCAAATTCCTTACCTGTAGAACGATTTCGTTTGGTAGTAAAGGTCCCAGAAACTGAACGTTTAATCTTGGATAATACTGAAAATTAATAAACATAAATTTTGTCAATACACCATCTCAGAGCCTTAAGTTTGAAAGTATTTTTTTTTTTTTTTTTTCGAAAATTAAAAAGAAAAGCAAATTAAAGATGAATTTGTTATTTTATTAGGCTCCTTTACAATCGCGTCAACGTTATTAAGATGCTAATATAATTTGCATAATTCTGTAAAAAGATATTTAAGATAGAAATATTAAAATTTACATACCTAACAATTTAGGAATTACAACTTTTGTTCAGATTAATGGAACCTTTAAAAATGCATAGTGTGCATGTTATGTAAAATATTTTCTAAATTAACTAAAAATGAAAATATGATTACATATACAAATAGAACATAATGAATCAATGAAGTTATCAATATTAAATATTTTTCAGAGTTCGCTTGGATAAAAATTTTTAAATGATTGTTCAAATTCCTGTGGCATAATTTAGGCACCACAGTGAAATTGTTGCGGAAAAGAAATTGCCCCTTGTAGAAAATTTTGTGCCCCCCCCCCCCCCCCCCCCCAAAAAAAAAAAAAAAAAAAAAAAAGTAGTCTTAGATTTTAGGAGAAAACAGAAAATAAAAGATCGAAGTTGTTCAGTGCACTCACACACACACACACAAAAAAAAAAGAATGAAAGAAAGAAAGAAAAAGAAAATTGTGTCATATTTAATTCTAATAAAGCACATTAATGTTATCACAAGTATCTTTATGAAGAAATGTACTTGTTATGTGTAAATAAAATATTTATAGAATTAGGCTTGTCGTAGAAAACATGCTGAATGAAGTTAAATTAAAAAGATACTTTTCTTGCCCCGATATTTTCTAACTGAAAACCAAAATCCTTTGAAAGATTCTTTTTCGAGCTTTCAGAACAGGTTTTTTTTTTTTTTTTTTTTTTTTCCCTAAAAATACATAAAGGTTTTTTAGAGTATATTGAGAATGATTGGTAAAACTTATTTTTCAGACAGACGGACATATCACAGATACATTGTTTCTTTTACAGCAGGTTAATATTGTGGAATACTAGACGACAGCGATATTTTCTAGGAGCAGCATATAGCAATTTTTATAATAATGGTAGACACATAAAAGTTAGCACCTTCTGTAAATACATCTTTTCCGGTAACATTTAATATTACTTTTATTTCCTTTTCTTGTTGTTTATCATATCTTTAATAAGATTATAAAAATGTAACACAGAAGTGGAATAAATGATATTTTCATTTAGCTCATTTTTAAAAGGAAATATTGAAAATTTTATGTTATAGCTAAGTGTATAGGGCAGAATGCTGATGAGGTATTAATCTCCAACACCCCACCAAGCGTCCTGCCAAAGCAATTGAAGCAAAGGTGTTTGACCTGAAAATCGGGCATTTGTGGGCGAATAAATGATACCATAATCGCTCTTTTTATTATGATAATCGGTTTAACCTCTTATCTTTGATCACGTGCGGTAATTATAGGTTTATGTTTGAATATTGTGCTAAATCTTTGGTCAGGCAATAATTTTTATTACTTAAATAATAATAATAAATAGAATTTTGGTTTTAAGATTATAAGTGCAATATTTTCCCTCTTTACTAATAAAATAAGAAAAGATAAAAGTAAGAAAAATTTCTTTAAGATTAATGGTCACATGTTTTTATTTACTATTTCAACAACCCAAAAGTATGAAAGAAATGAAAATTTTTTTTAGAAAAATGTTGAAAATGATCGACCTTAGTAAAAAGATTTATTATTATTTTAATATATATAGATATGAAACAAATGCATTTAAGCGAAGAAATTAAGAGAAAAAGCGGGGGAAAATGTGCAGAAACAATTTAAAAGTGTTGAGAAAAAGGGAAAATTGTTTTAATCTATAAGGTATTTTTGTATCAAGTAATATAAATATTTAAGTATATTACAAATCCACCATTTATCCATTTGTTAGCCTTTTATTCTTAATTCCTTCGTTGATGTTGTTACAAATATAAATAAATAAAACTTTGTATTTAATTAACATTACATTGCACAGGAGTTAATTTTTGATAAAGAACCATCAGATATCCATACAATGCAATGAATTTATTTTTCAAAAATTTTAAAACTAATCCATTCCTTATATTTTTTCTTTACTGTGCACAGTCATAATAATTTGTTTTCATAGGTTACACAACAAAACAAATGTGTAAAAATTTAAAGAAAACGTAAATACATAGAGCGACTATTATGAATCAAAATACGTGAAACTTTGGTAAACGATAGAGCCCCCCCCCCCCCCCCCAAAAAAAAAGGGGGGGGAGGGGGCATCATTTTAAGAGTAAGTTAAAAATTCCATAATTTCTAAAACAAAAGAGAAATCAATTTTGAATTCCACGAATAATTCCACCCTCCTTTTTGATATACGTAAACGCAGAGCACTGAAAGGTTTTTTTTTTTTTTTTTAACCCTTTCAGGGGCGGTGGCTAGAGGGTCTATCCACCTACTTTAGAAATTTTTCTCTAAGTGTGCAGTGGCTACTTTTTTTATACACTTTTATAAAAAGTTAATGTATACTTCTAAAATTTAAATAGAGATGGCAGAACTACAGTAACTTTAAGCAGGATGTGCCTGTGACTTTTTTAAATGGACAAGTTGCGGGAAAATTTTTCGAAGATTCTTTTATATATTTTTATGAAAAATAATTTTTTATTCAAAGGTATTTGGTAGTGTAAATATACTGTAATGCACCTTTTAAATACAACAGATTTACATATTATCTTAGATCATTAATTTTAGTTTGATTTTTAGGAGCATCTTTTAGGTGGATAGACACAGTGGCTAGAACGCCTAGCCACCACCCACAAAAAAATCCCCACATGCTGAATTTTTTTCTTCCTCAAATATGACTTGTAGGGGATGTTTACTTTATGATATATATATATTTAAAAGGAAATTCAATCATTTTTACTTAGTGCCCCTGAAAGGGTTAAGGATTGAGGATGTTAGTCTCAATCTGGGATTTTTGCGGTGTCATTTTTTGATAGTTGGACATTTATCGAAAATATAATTGAATAATTTGAAAGCGATGTTATAATTTGGAAGAAAAAAAAAACTAATAGTTCCCCCGTCCTAAACTAAATTCTGCTTTTGCCAGAATTTAATCAAAATCATTTTTTTTTTTTTTTTTTGAAAGAAAAAGAAAATTAATAATAATCAGTATCGGAACAAACACTATCGAAAAAGTTTTTTTTTTTTTTTTTTTTTTTTTTTTTTTTTTTAATAATTTTGAATTAGAAAACAAAAAGTGCGCGTGCAAAATGAAATAAAAGTAAGTAAAAAATGAATTTAATGAGTTAATTTTTATATAAAAACATGATCGCGTGCTATCTTAAAAAGCAGATGTAAAATTTAAAGTTTATGGTGTGTGTGGCATCTATAAAAATTGTTTTAAGAAATAGAATAGAATAAAGAAAGCAACGATGTTGGTTGCATTTTGTTATATAGTTTGAATTTTTCAATTTTTTTAGAAGTAATATCTACCGTGGGAATACTTTATGTTAAAACTATAGGGAATTGTTATGCGAGCACAAGCGATGCAACTTTACTATTTTTTTTTTTTTTTTTTTTACCTTTAAAATCTGAATCTAAAAACCTTATACCAATTTCACCCCCAATTTAAATTTTAATTCATCAGAAGCTAAACTTTTATGAGTTTTTGTGGGATGAAACGAACAAAAGTTGAACAAAATCAGTCAAAGGTAAGTTTCAAAATGTAATACATAAGTGATGACCCAGTTTTCATACTTCCCCCAGGCAGGACAGTTTAGTATAGGACCCCTATGGCGACTTTTAAAAAATATGTCAACATAGCAGATACTTCATTATCAATGTTTTAAATGAAATAAAAAAAAAATTATTTAGCAGACGAAAGATGTTTTGTTCCAGAAACAGTTAAAAGATTTTTCAACAACATGTGTAAAATTTTATATATTACAAAGATTTTACCTCTTTTTTAATTCTTCATTTAATTCTTAAAAAGAAAATTATTATTTTTTTTTTTTTTAATGCAATTCTTTAATGTAAATGAATTTTCTAAAATTATAATTTCAAATTTCCGACCACTTTATGTCAATTCTCTAAAATGTATGTTGAGTTTAATTTTTAAAATACAGAGGCTTTAAAAATAAATAAATATTTAAGTAATGTATTTGAAGTAGTGCAAGATATTTATAGTAAATTTAAACATTGTACCTGATTATTTTATTGACAAAATAAGATGGCGAGTTTTACGTTTGGGACATAGAAATAAAATGTTCTCGAAAATGAAATATGAATCCATCTGTTAGCAATATTGCAATTCTTGCGTAAATACGTGCAGTTTACTTTTGAAGTCCCACGAGATCGAAAATGGAACAGCAGATTCACGGAATCAACGTTTTCTTATCTAAGTACGTGCCAAACAATGTTAGTAAAATTACATCATCATGACATACTTCTGGAAGAGAAAAGGAAAAATGAACTAAGGTAACTGCTTTTTAAGATAAAATTTTATTTTATTTTACAAAGACAACGTTATTTTCTAAAGTTTGTTTTCCAATTTCGAAATTCAAATCCATTGGAATAATCCAAAGACAAACATGTGTGCAATACGTAAAGTCGAAACCTGTCTCATATATTAGTAGTTTACACTTTCTTGTTACCCTTTCTTTCCCGCCAAATTTGGGAAAGTGTTTATTTTACAAGCCGTGCATAATTTTACTTTGTTATTATTATTTTTAAATATATTTATTCGATCATTCTTACACTTTATTACAACTATATCCGGAAATATGAGAAAATATTTTATAATTTATAGGTAAAAGTTGTATTAAAGCTCTGCACGTGAATTACCATCTAGCGGCAACTGATCAGAATAAAACAACGTCTGTTGATTGCTTCACAACTTGATGTTGAACGACATCCATAACTCCCAAATAACAGTCATTTGGAATTGTAGATCTCATAAGAGCCAATGAAAACACATTTTACTTCTGACCAACAGTACCAAATTAAAGGAACCCAAACATTCGTCCCGATGGGGTTCTTCGATTGCTGAAATATGATCATAATTTATCAATGCGCATAATTTTTTACCCGTTCAATATTTTTCCCTTTTTTTTTTTTTTTTAAATAACAATTCATTAACTTATTGAGAGAAATATCATTTAGGTTTTGGGGAAAGATATACATGCACATATATATGTGATATACGAGGTGTGGCTATTAAATAACGAGACTATTGCAGCTACAGATGAACTACATATGCGCTAAATCCAAACGACCGACAGTTGTGTAGCGTAAAGCCTTCTCTTTCGATTGCAGCACCTCCCGTGTTTGTAGAGAAATCAGTCTGGCCGTAACCTTCATTTGTGTAAGAGGTGTTTGTTTCGTTTTGCCGAAAAAACGTGATAAGTGTAAAAGTAGAGTAACGAATTGTCGTGAAATTTCACGTGAAACTTGGTAAAACCCCTAGTGAAACTTATCTTTCATTAAAACAAGTTTATGGCGATGAATGTTTATCACGTGCGCGAGTTTATGAGTGGTTCAAGCGTTTCTAAGATGGCTGAGAAGACTTTGGAGATGATGACCGAAATTCAAAGCGATGATGATCCTATTTCTCGACATTCATGCTATTGTGTACCTTCACTGGGTTCCTGAATGTTAAACTATTAATCAACATTACTATCTTGAGGTGCTTGCTCAACTCCGTGAAGGGGTAAGGAAAAAACGGCCCGAATTGTGGAAGAACAAGTCATGGGTTCTCCATCAAGACAACACGCCGGCTCACACGTCATTGTCTGTCAAGGCGTTGCTAACCAAATACAACATCCCAGTTTTAGACCATTCGACTTATTCGCTTGACCTGGCCCCATGTGACTTTTATCCGTTCCCCAAAGTTTAATCTGCATTAAAAGGAACATGATTTGAGTCAGTTAAAGCTGTGAAAGAAAAAGCGGCACGCCTCGTGCAGAAGCTTACAGGACAAGACTTCTGGCACTGTTTCGAACAATGGAAAACTCGCATGGAGCGTTGTAGGGATAGAGGAGGGGTGTATATTGAAGGTGATAATAATTAAATATGTATAAATTTAAAACAAAATGTTTTACAGCAATAGTCTCGTTATTTAATAGCCACACCTCGTATACATGCAATACATTTATACATTATATTCTTAGTAATTTATTACAAAGTTTTCGTATGTACATGTAAAATGAGTAGTGTGGATTTTTTCATATCATTAATAAAAATATTATTGATTTTCTCTCTCTGTGTGTAGCTAAGGGATGTGAATGTGAAGCATTCCTTATAGTGTGTATATATTTTAGAATTATGATGCACTTCATCCTCTGTTTCGTTGCATTCTACAATTACTGTAACAATATATATGGTCAAAACTTAAAATTACACCACATATCTAGGATCTGTTCGAATACTGCATTAATAGTTCTGTTAAATATTTTTAGAGGGGGAGAGTCATCAAAAATATATGCCTATAACTCATTCTGATGAGACATCTATTAGCTGCAAAGTAAATACTTTACGTAATTTAGATTCACAACACTCACTACAATATTTGGGAGCAGTTTTTGAATGAAGGTCACAACTTACTAGCGTACAGGTAACATTAAAAGCACAAAAGACAACACAGATGAAACATAAACAAACTTGACCGTGATTCGAATGCAAATGTTCTTTTAACACGCCTTAGTATTGCATTATATTTTCCCATGGAAAACAGCGTAGGTTATTTGCCTAAACGAACAGTTTACTTTTAATTGAAAAACATACATCATTTATTACTGGTCTAAAAATATGATGAACGGTCAGATTTCCGTTGTGCGTGCAATTAATTGTTTAATGAATTAGTATATACTTTATTTCATTATTCGAGAAATTTAAAAACGCAACAATAATAAATATGTTAACAGCGAATATCTAGATTAAAATTTCATTCTTATGTAAAATTTGTTTAGGCATTTTAATAGATAATGAATGAATACAACAAATAGAGGCAGAAGAAAATCTCTCTTAAAATATTAATAATAATAAATAGAAGGTAGACATCGCTGCATTACAATGATTCAAAAACCATAACACATTATAAATAGAAAGCATTTAAAAATTTCATTTAAAATATATATATATATATATATGTGTGTGTGTGTGTGTGTTTAAAAAGCATTTCATTTGCATGTTTTATATTAGAATATAAATTTCATTAATACATTTCGGTACTTTACATATAAATAATTAAGGAAAATAAAGGGGGAAAAAATCTGAAATTTTGACTGAAATTACTTTTTTTAAATTGCAATTTCTTTTTCTAATTTATTGATTTTAAAAAAAAAGGGGGGCGGGCGCAAAATGTGTACGTGTGTATATATATTATTATTATTATTATTAAAAATACATTTAGAGCTTAAAATAAATAAAACACCAGTTCTATTTACTGTTAAACAAGCTATACAGCTGTTTTTTTTTTTTTTTTTTTTTTTTTTCTTTTTGGCATTATTCATGCATGCAAGTCTACTATAGGCGTAACAGGAGGGGATGCTAGAGAAGCGCACGCTCATACAGAATTCAGCTGCCACACTATAAAATAATTATATTGACCCCAATAATCTCCCTCCCGTCTCTCACTATCAAGCAGGGGGAAAAGTCAAACAGCATTACCGAAAAATATATTTTGCAAGAAAAAATTGAACGCATTTTATAAGTTATGTGTAACAAAAAGTACAAAATAACAAATCTCAAAGAAAAATGCATGCATATTTTATTATTTGATTTCTACATAATTCTAGATAACTATTGTCTTATTATTATTACAACTACTATTTATCCTATAGATGAAATTTTATATATACATATAATAAAAAGAAGTAGAATGCAAAACTAAACAGATTATTAAATTGCCGCATTAATCCACAAGAGCCTAAATCGATTATTAAATAACTATAATAAAAATAACTATTAATATTTTTAAACAGGATATGAATAATTTGACCAGTATAAATTTTAAATGCTTGTGTTTTTAAAATTTTTTACAGGAAAGACATTTTACTACCTGAAAATAATTACTTAAGAGAAAATTTTTCGCTAAGTTTTGAAACAAATAATTGTGGGTGTGTATAATACAAGAAAAACAGATGATCAAATGCCAAAATTTACCTCAAGAACCAAAAATGAAATTATCCGGTAATAATTTTATTTCTTTTATACATTATTTCCAAAGCCTTATCCAAAAAATTAAATATATATTACACTAGCAGGCATTGCCCGCTTCGCTGGTCCCTATTTTTAAATGAATCGCTATAATTACTGAATTCTCAAAATTGTATTAATTTTTATCACGTGAAAAAAAACAGAAAAAAAAATCTTATTAGGAAAAATGTCGCACCGGGTTCTCACTGCCTTCGGAAAAAATTCCCAAAATGCTCTAACTCTTATTTCTATTATTTTCCCCCTTCGCCCCCCCCTCCCGTCTATCCTAATAATTTTAAAAATTCGAAAATATCCGCAATCGATTTGTAAGTATCGAAAACCTCTATATACCAATTTTGAATGCTCTAACTCTATTCTATTTTTTTTGCTTCTCCGCCCCCCCCCCTCCCGGCCCACCTAATAACTTTACACTTTCGAAAATATCCCCATTCGACTTGCTGGCCTCTAAAACCTATCTGTACCAATTTTGAACGGCCTAACTGTATTTCTATTTGTTTTTGCCCATAGCCCCCCCCATACTGCCCCCCTTCCCACCCCTTCTAATAATTTTACAAATTCGAAAATATCCGCAATCGATTTGTAAGTATCGAAAACCTCTATATACCAATTTTGAACGATCTAACTCTATTTTTAATTTTTTGCCCCCCCCCCTCTCCTCTCCCCCCTCCTAATAACTTTACACTTTCGAAAATATCCCCATTCGACTTACAGGCCTTTAAAACCTATCTCTACCAATTTTGAACGGACTAACTGTATTTCTATTTGTTTTTGCCCATAGCCCCCCCATACTGCCCCCCTTCCCACCCCTTCTAATAATTTTACAAATTCGAAAATATCCGCAATCGATTTGTAAGTATCGAAAACCTCTATGTACCAATTTTGAACGATCTGACACTATTTTTATTTTTTTTGCCCCCCCCCCCCAAAAAAAAAAAAAAAAAAAAAAAAAAAAAAAAAAATCAGAAAAAACAAAAAGTGAGTTTTTGGAAATATTTTCAAGAAGACGCTTGGCGGTTTTTTTTTTTTTTTTTTTTTTACATCTTTGAGCTATTACTTTTACTCGAAAATCCGTATTTTTCTAAATCATTTATACCCCCTTCTCCCGTTAAAAATCCAAAATTCCAAAATCGCAGGAAATGATTTTTTTCGTATTCAAGTCTAGTCTCCCCATCTGCAATTTCTTCACCGTGAAGTTATTTGGAGCCGAGTTATACTTATAAATGTGTTTTTGCCTTATGCGCCTCCGAAAACCATTTATACCCCCTTCCCCTCTTAAAAATCCAAAATTCCAAAATCGCAGAATATGATTTTTTTGTTTTCAAGTCTAGTCTCTCCCTCTGCAATTTCTTCATCGGGAAGCAATTTGGAGCCGAGTTGTGCTTATAAAGGTGGTTTTTGCCTTCTGCACCTTCGAAAATCATTTTCAGCCTCTCTCCCCCCTTAAAAATCCAAAATTCCAAAATCGCAGAAAATGATTTTTTTTTTATTCAAGTCTAGTCTCCCCATCTGCAATATCTTCCTCGTGAAGCAATTTGGAGCCGAGTTATGCTTATAAAGGTGTTTTTGTCTTCAGCAACTCCGAAAATCATTTTCACCCCCTTCCCCCCTAAAAAATCCAAAATTCCAAAATCGCAGAAAATGATTTTTTTGTATTCAAGTCTAGTCTCCCCATCTGCAATTTCTTCACCGTGAAGCAATTTGGAGCCGAGATATGCTTATAAAGGTGATTTTTGCCTTCTGCCCCCCCCCGGGGGGGAACGGGCGGTATTTCGCAAAATCCCGTCTTAGTGAGCGTCAGGGTCCTAAAATCAACCTGCTCACCAAAAATTGTGACTATCTCCCATAGGATCGCCACAGCCGTGTTGAGTCAGTGAGTGAGTGAATCAGTGAGTTTACTCTTTTATATATATAGATATATACATATAAATTAAAGTATGCTTTTTCTTAAGGAGAACATGAATACCGAAAATTCGGTTTTATGAAGTTTGACTAGTGTTCAAGTATTCTATTTATATATATGTAGTATTATGACTACGTGTTTTTATTTTAAAATGTAGCTAAATATTTCAAGTCACATATCAGATTCATTTTCAAAATGATACATAGCCAGTTCTATTTGTTTGACATTCTCGACTTTCTCCTTTGAGAACTTTAATGAAAATACGCTAGAGGGAAAAATAGAATTTTTGAAATCTCACGTTTCACTAAATGACGCGCGAGAAGATTTTAAAAAAAGTCTCAGTAACATTTTATTTGAGATGTCCAGACAGGATACAGATCAAATGAAGCAACAATATTTTAAACAAAAGAAATACTAATGGAATACTTGTTTCAAAAGTAGGTAAGAAAATGTTTTTCTTTCTGCTTTAAGGACTAGGAGGACTATTAGTTTCATTCCGGAGAAAAAAAAAGTCGTCACTAGTTTTTGTAGACCAGTTTTGTGTAACACCAAAATAAATTAGAAATATCAGTCCTATCGTTACAAATTCGGTACCAAATGAAAGGGGCGATTTTTCTTTTTTCGACACGACAATCAGATTTTTTTAAATTAACTAAAGCCTGAAATTTAGATGGGAACAGTTCATTTTAATTAATTTCAGTCATTTTAAAAAGTACGTGGCCTAGTTTTACGGTCAAAAAATGAGAAAAAATAAAAAATAAAAAATAAATATTAAAAATTTTATACATTGACATTAATAGTCAGTCCGTACTAAATTTTTTCTTTGACAGAATTTTTTTTTTATTTTGTAAAAAAATTTTATTTTTACCCCAATTTGAAAATCACAAATTATAAAATTATAATAGCTAACCTCTTTTTTTTTTTTTTTTTAAATGGAAAATATTACTGTCACAAAATTCTTATTTGAATTAGCGTCTACTACTAAGTTTACACAAAATCCGAATATAATTTGGGATAATGAAATATCAAAAATAAAATATTTAAAAAGGAAAATTATCTCTTTTCAAAATTGTAATAACAATGGAAATAAAATTATTACAAAATTAATTTTTCAGTGATGGTAAATTAAAATCATGTAATGAGAATATTAGAAAAAGATAAATATTTTTTGTTTTGGGATTTATATAATTTTATTTGACTAAAAAATAAAACAAAACAGTACAAATTACTTTTTTATTAAAAGCTTGTTGTGATGAATCTTACAAAAAAAGTGAGAATTATAAATTTTAAGAACTATGAAAATAGAAGAAAAAGGTTTTCTTCAAAGAAATTTATTTTAAAAAATAAGTGAAGAACTAAAATCTCATAACTAAAATATTTTGAAATATGAAATATTTTCTTAAAATGATTCAAAAACTGTAGCTCACGATAATGAAAGAAATAAAAATCTCCAGTACCTTGCATAAATGTGCGGACACTTCCGATTTTGAACATTTTGTCAAATAACTAGAAAAAATATTCCACGAATTATCCTGAAACTTCGAATATTCAAAGAACATATTATACCTCAAATATCGCAGAGTAAGTTTTGTCCCAAGACCAAACAAGATCAATAAAAAAAAAAAAAAAAAAAAAAAGCTTTGATCATCCTGTAAAAAGTAATGTTTTAAATACGATGTTGCTCTAGCATGTGATTAGGTTTCTTTTTAATTATCAGTATTTAATTATATCTGAATTGAATAGGAAATATTTTGAGGGGTATTCAAAAGATCATTATTATTAAAATAAAAGTGCTTTTTTTTTCTTGTTTGACACGCAAGGCATTAAAACCTAGTGCAGTGCCATTTTTTAGAAAGTTGACATATTTCCTTAGACTAGACACAACATACTGCAACGAGTATATATGTATGTATATATATATCATGTATTATGAAATATGAACATTTTTATTAAATAATTTTTAACTGCGCATGCGAAAGATTTAACAAACTTTAAAATATATATATGCACTTGTTCGAAACCCAAATCGTAAATACCATGAACATTCAAAACGTTGTATTGAGAGTGTACTGAATTTCATTTCTTTCCAATAAAAAGGAAAACTATAAGGAGGTTTTACTCAAATTTTTATTTTAATTGAGTCAATGGCGATATAATACATTTAATTGTAAATAAATACGGATGTAACCATCTATCGCATCTTTTGTTATTTTCCTTTCATTTATTCCTTTATTGACTTAAATAAAATGAAATTTTATTAATTTTATTGACGATATCTTTATAAATTTTTTATGATGTTTGCTTAGGGGTTTTCTACTATTAGCTCAATACATTTGGTTAATAAATTACGCAAAAAATATTTTGTTTAGGCAGCGAAAAATTTCATAAAAATTCTCATACTTTATCAGATATTTATTATTTTTACATTCTGACCTGCAATATGATCGGGACAAAACTCTCGCTGAAAGATGTAACGTGTTCTTTAACACGTTGAGCGCCATGTCAGCCATTCTAGATTCTAGACATTTTGTCACATATCTCTAAAAGTACTAAAGGAATCATCTTGAAACTTTAGGAGAGTGCAGAACACTCAAACATTTCAGCTAAAGTTTTACCCCGAAAGTAAAAGCAGTACCAATAAAAAGTTAAAACGCTGAGCGCCCTGTCAAATATGATATAAAGCTGCGTCAATTATCGATGGTTGACAGTGTAAAATAGGATATAAAACTAAAAATATTACATTGTTTTAAGTAATTATTGAAAATTTGCTTAATTGTTATTTATTACAGAAGGAATCATTATGGAATTTTAATGGATTTTAAGAATTCGCGTGGCGCTTAACATGTTAAATGTCTAACATCCAAAACCATGTTTTTTCCTTCGGATTCAATTTTTCAAAACACAGAAAAATAATAATTAAAAAATAATTAAACTTAAACCCTAATTATCGTTTGTTTAGATGTATTACTAGTTACTAGGAATATATATCTGTACTGATAAGTATAAAGGATTTAAGTCCATATTCTTGATTTTTCAGGTGACGAAAAATAAAGTTAAACTAATTAAAAACAAATCAGAAGAATCGATTAGGAAAAAGGGATTTCCTTGACTTGTACCCTTTATACCATTCAGTAATTGTCAACGTTCATTTAATAACGGAAAAAATTTGAATAAAATATTTTATACCATACATGAATGGTAAATTTCTGACTTGAACCTTTTTTTACCAATGGATTTTCTCAAAGACTAAATGACATAGAATTAAATCCTTTATACCAATCGATAGAGAATTTTTTTTTCTGAGTCTGACTATGTACTTAACTCAAAATCGACATTTTTCGACTTAAATCCTTTATACTTATCAGTACAGATATATAGACATACTATTTTTTGTTAAGTTCGAAGAAAATCGCTAACTGAAACTTTATTTTTGGAGAAAACACGGTTTGAATGTTTGCTTCTCATTTGACAAGACGACTTTTATCGAAATTGTTCGGTCATTTATGGCAGAGTAGTATAGTGTTATGCAGAAGAATATAAATATACTGGACAACCCATTTAGTGATTAATAAACATAATTATAAATGTTACTGAAAAGTGGGTTGAAAATGTTATCACCCACAAAAGAAGGTCGCTAGTAATTATGGATTGAGAACCACTGCAACAGAGGATGCACAATTTTAAACAAAATACTACGAAGTTCGCGTTATCTTGGGACTGCTGTTTTGCTATTCTGGGCATTAAGTGTACGCGTATGTAATCTCCTCTCTCAAGTCTGTAGAGAGCCTTATAAATATTGCATGAATGCATTGTCTTGTGGGTGGAAAAGATATCAGCTGAGGAAGTCGATGATATCACATGACGCACGCTTAATGCGAAAACAAGCTGTTGTAAATTCGGTAAGAAAAATATGAAAGAAAATCACGATCAGTAAACAAAATTTTTGGGAATTTATCGTTTCTCACTGCAAACAAAGAAAAAAACTGAACGCTGCAGTAAAAGCGAAATAAGTTTGTTTGTTTTTTTAAGTTATACACAGTTATAGAGTATAAACATTTTTTGTTTTCTTTTAGAGGGGGACAAAAAGCACATAAAAAATATTGCTCTTCAAGAGACTAAATTCTACTCCTTACTTCAGGCTAACGAGACAAGAAAAGATACACTTAAAAGATAGCAATAATAATTTTATTTTAAGTAATTTATTTTTTTATATTTAAAATTATTATTATTAAAAGGAACATCCCGTTTTTTAATACACTTTCGCTGTAGTATACTATTAAAGTGATCACATACTTGCCAACCAATTTTAATAAAAAAAGGGAAGATTTTTGTTGAAAAACCAGAAGATTTCATAAAAAAAGGGAAGATTTTTTTTTTTCTCTTTGATGTATTAAACAATACAGTTTTACAATTTTAATATTTAGAAGCAATCTATAAAAACGTTTTACTATAGATTGATTATACTAAATACATAAAAGTTTTAAATGAAGTTATTCCTCTTCAACATATAAATATCTACAAAACAGAATCTGTAAGAAATTTATTTAACAATAGACAAAAAAACTTAGTTAAGTTAAAATATAACTAATTTTTTAAATAAATATAGAATATGATTTTTGTGTATGTACATTAATCATACATATAAGAAATAGTAGCAGTAGCTAATTATCAGTTTCAAACGTGCATAAAACCAACTGAGTATTAATATTCTTAAAATGATTTGGGAAAAATTTTCCTACCTGAAAAAATTATTCTTCATTTTTTTCCCATGTTTACACATTTGGTATAAATATGACATACAAATATTTAATTTAATTGAGGAAAAATAAACAGATTCATTAAATTCAGCAATAAAGATCTAAAAATAATTACATACGTGAGAAATATTGAGCACTTCCATTGCTTTATTGTTTCTAGAATTGATCACAATCCGGGGAAAGGATTGGGGGGGGGGGGAATACAAAAATAATTTCAGAGTAAGAAATATTTAAACTCTTTCAACTCTACTTCTAGAATCTAATGTAATAACTTTAATATTATTTATGTTGCAGATGGATAAAGATTAGGAAAGAAAAGACTTCTGCAGAACATTTGATTACTGATCACTAATTGTAGATAAATAAAGGCGGGGGGGGGGGGCAAAAAATAATTACATCAGCAAGAAATGTTTAACAATTCTATTTCTTTAAATGTTCTAGAATCTCATAAAGCAAGTTTGAAATGAATATTGACATTTATGTTATGGATGGAAAAAGATTGGGAATCAGGAGTTTTCGTAGAACATTCGGGTTTCTTTTTAAAACGAACGATATCCGCGATTTTTTTAAAAACGGAAGATTTCATCATCTGTCCGGAAGATACGTTAAGAAACCGGAAGTCTTCCGGGAAAACCGGAAAAGTTGGCAAGTATGGGACATCATTTAGCGGAAATTATTTAAAATAAGTAGTACAGGATAAGTCAATACAATGAAAATGAAGTTTAGCTCTTATTTCGAAAGCATTTTACAGAAAATTCTTTATAATGTATATTTTTCATTTGTTTATTTCTTTACGAATAATCTATATTTGTTAATTATAAAATATAAAGTACGTACCTCTAAATTTTTTTCCATATGTGTATATATATATACACGCGCATATACACACACACAAATAGGGAGTCCCATAAGTCTGCAGACATTTTAAAAATTCATAACTATTGAATGAATTGATAGAATTGAACGCGGTTTGCGAAAATATTCTCGTGAAAGGGGATATTTTTCAGGTAAAGAAAAAATAATGATCAAGCTATTTGTCGATAGAGGGCGCTGTGCGTAGCCAGATCAAACATTTTCATGAAAAACTGTACTTATTCGCATGCAGATGTTTACAGGTATATAAATCCTATTCTATGTGTACGTCGTCGCCACAAATTACAGTTTGCAAACGAGTTATAACACTGCTAACTGCAGCTTCAGTCGGCGGTTCTTACCTGAGAGAAAATATCTTCACCAATAACACTTTATCCACCAAGTAAGCATCGAAATTAACCCTTTCGCTACCAGCGTCACATATATGTGACGAGACGATCCGATTTTCTTACCTGAGCCCGGCGTCACAAATATGTGACGGGTGTTCATTTATCAGTTATAATGTGTCACATATGTGACGAGACGATCCGATTTTCTTACCTGAGCCCGGCGTCACAAATATGTGACGGGTGTTCATTTATCAGTTATAATGTGTCACATATGTGACGACGGGGCTATCAAAGGAATTATCTATCTATAGCCCAGTGTCACTTATGTGTGTCAGTTTGCAAAATTGCTAATTTCACTTAGTTAGAACGTTATAGATACATCGCACAAAAATAAATGACAATGGGTATCATATTTAAATAATAAGACGTCTGGTCTGTGGTGGCAGTTTTTCTCCTGAGGCTCTGGTAGCGAAAGGGTTAAAACTTCGTGTATGCACAAGTAGGAGGAAAAATAAGAAATAAACTCTTCTAATCGCAAAATTGTGCAATTTATAGGATTTTCATTTGCAAATTTTTCTTTCACACCCGTGCAAAAATTTTAACTATTTGTGTAACTATCGTCGACAAAAAAAATTAACTATATTTTTTCTTAAAAAAACCTCACGGGATCCCCCCCCCCCCCAAACCGCGTTCAATTCTATCAATTCATTCAATAATTATGAATTTTTAAAATGTCTAGACTTATGGGGACACCCTGTGTGTGTGTGTAATTGCTTATCTGTAATCGTAATACTTATATTCGTAACGAATAACAATTTCGAATAAATAAATATGGAGGGTTCTTAATCCTAAATATTGATCGCCAGTTCATCGATGCTTTTTAACCGCTATTTTAATTGTTCTCATAATAACCATTTACATTATAAATTATTATTGAGAAAACTTAAGGCAACAAAAATCAATAACTTATGAAAAGTAATTTGATCCTTGTTCACATTTCGTTTATTCTTTAAAACCTTGATTGGGAATCTTTAATTTATGAAACGTAACCCGCTTTGGAGTTGTCCAAATGGTAGATGTTTTTGTTTGAGATTTACAATTTTTATCTAGTTAAGCTTCTGGCACCCGGCAGTCTCCGTGCTTCAATCTTGGCGTTTATCCGATGAGATGCAGAACAGGAACAAGGGGAATCCATAGTAAATAAAGTCATTTAACCTACTACCATCAATAAAATGATAATGGGAATAAAGGGATTCCCCTTGCCAACTTTTGAATGCGATACTGCTCCTGAGGACGAGAAGGTAGATTTATCCTCATGGTCGGAAACAGCCAACCGTTCAGTTGCTCCTTGTTAGTTTGATTTAGATTTCTTTTTATAAATAAGTATCTAAATACGTGAGGGGAAAAAAGCTTAGAAAATATATCGCGAAGCTGAAAGTATATTCCATTAACGTTTATTATGATATTATAGGAAAGTGTTTGAGATATTTATAGTAATATATGAAATTGGTGATGATTTTTTTTTAAAGATATTTTTCCCCGAGGGTCAGAAACAGCCAGTCGTTCAGTTGTTTCTTATTAGTTTGACTCAGATTTTTTTTTTTTTTTTAATTAAGTATCTAAATACTTAAAAAGAAATTTGAGAAAAATAAAAATAAATAAATAAAAAAAGTCTGTCAAAATTATTTTTAATGATTAAATTTTCGGACATACTTCGAATATTTATTTTCTACTAATATTTATTTCATTATATCGATATTATAGAAAAATGTTTAAGATAATATGGATGGGGATTTTTTTTTAAAGATTATTGATTCTCAAAGTCGAAAATAGTCAATCTTTCAGTTGTTCCTTGTTAATTTGATTTAGATTTCTTTTTAAAATAAGTATCTAAATACTAAATAAGCGATGTTTTTTTTTTTTCTTTTTTTCTTTTTTTTTTTTTTTTTTTTTTTTTTCGTGAATTTTATTAATGTAATGTATTTTCCCATAAACATTTAATATATTATAATATTATAGAAAAACGTATAAAATATTTATCATACAGATATACATAATGAGATGTTCATAATTCCAGGAAGGAAGAAGAAGAAAAAAAAAGTTTGTTAAAGTTATGCTTGATAACTAAATTTTCGGTGAGATCTGCTACTATTTAAGAACTATGATTTTAAAGATGACTGTATCTCAGCATCTATTAAATGTTTTAGTTTTGAACCATGTATTTTATAGCCCATGCTATTTACACTATATTACGATTTGATTCCGACCACTGTAATAAAACAAAAGTAGATAAAAAATATATATATATATATATATATATATATATATATATAAACAAATAAATTTTAATCAATTTAGTCCTTTTTATTATGTATATACTATTATTTTCCCCGAAAAATACTGTAAATAAAAATAATTAATAAATAAAAGTTTTTTCTTTTAAAGGAATTAATTAAAAAATGAAAAATAAGAAGTTGTTCTAGTATAAAAAATTAAACATAACTTGATATAAATACGTTTTTAAATTTAAAACTAATTATACTTAATTTTTTCTACTGCATTACGATTTTATTTTCAATAAATATAACAAATAATAATAAAAAAAAATTCGCCTTCAAATGAATGTATTAAATAAAAATAAGTTGCGTAATAGCCGTTGCTAAGATGCGCAGACGATTGAAGCAAAAGAATAAATCTATGAAAAATGAAATAAAGAAGCCAATATTTAAAATCGGAAAAACATTAATTTAAAAAATTCAAATTCGAAAAAATCTCGATGAGGTGCACACCTGCAGGATCCCAGGTACCTATATGCCAAATCTGGAAGCTCTGCGATGAGTCGTGTGAGCACCAGAGCGCAGACAGACACACACAGACACTTCTCTTTATATAGATTAATTTATATCCTATATCAAATAACACATAAAGTCACATTACTACGCCTACTTGTCAATAACTTCCATCTATTTATTTATCAAATGCCAGGCCATTGACCATCAGGTCATTAGGCAAAGTAACTTCTATCTTTATGAAGGTCTTAGGACATTACTTATTTCAGATACATAAACAAACGATAAAGGTCTAAAAATCATTTATCGCGAATATATAGATCACTTTTGAAAATTAAACGAATAAATGTCAATATATATTTATATTTTGTGCATTTAAAACAAATTTAATTATTAATAATCCATTTTAACTATTATTACTTCAAGAAAAAAAGGAAAGAAAGCAAGAAAAATAATGCAATAACAGAACTTGTAAAGGAAGATTGAATACTGTTTTTAAACCAAGCAAAAATTGGACAGACCAGAAAAACATGTGGTCCTATATCTGTACTGATAAGTATAAAGGATTTAAGTCCATATTCTTGATTTTTCAGGAGACGAAAAATAAAGTTAAACTAGCTAAAAACAAATCAGAAGAATCGATTAGGAAAAAGGTATTTCGTTGATTTATACCCTTTATACCATTCAGTGGTTGTCAACCTTCATTTAATAACGGGAAAAATTGAATTAAATATTTTATACCATACATGAATGGTACATTTCTGAATTGGTCCTTTTTTTACCATTGGATTTTCTCAAAGACTAAATGACATAGAATTAAATCCTTTATACCAATCGATAGAGAATTTTTTTTCTGAGTCTGACTTTGTACTTAACTCAAAATAGACATTTTTGGACTTAAATCCTTTATACTTATCAGTACAGATATAGCTTATGAGGTTTTGCAAGATTCCCGATTTCCGGCCGACATAATTTCCCGAAGATTGTTAAATTTATTATTTATCCTTCTCATGTATTTTAGCAGACTTTAAAAATGATATCTACAAACCATGAACACTTAAAACACTATGCTTAGGGTTTAAAATGTAAATGACTCAGAACCAAGACATCCCAGGTTTAATTCCTAGACTTAAACTGGGCATCCCCCTTCCCCCGTTAATTTCAAAATTCTTCAATGTTCTGTTTCAAAAGCTAGTAAGATTGCAGAAAATTCCATTAGGCTACTTTAATACAAAACCATTTCTGAATTTACTTATGTTTAAAAGCAACATTTTTCTTTTACAAATCATAGTATGATGAGATTTTGTTTGTGTTAAGATATCATAGCAAGAAAACCTGGGAATACCCACCGCTTATTAAATCACCTTCGTTTTGAGCAAAAGTGATTTTACAAAGCGACTGATTTTTATACCCGGCGGGCATTCCTGCACTCTAAAAAAAGGTATTACTTCCCTAAATTTGGAAAGAAATTTCAAAATGTAATGAAATTAATAAACAATATTAATTATTTTTTGACACACAATTAATTAATTTTTCCTTCAAAATAAGTAAATAAAGCGTATCCCAAGTACTGAGACGCTTTTCTTTGAGGAAAATAATTATTACTTAGCGAAAAGTTCACGTTTTTTTTTTTTTTTTTTTTTTTTTTTTTTTTTTTTCAATCTTTCCATTTGAACCTTTGCTTCTTAGTTATTTCAGAATACGAACTAGAAATTGTCTTTTAACAATTAAAAATAAAAGAAATATACATAACTTACGAACCAAATCAAATTTGTAACTTATAACCGCGCTTTAAAAAAATACATTTCTTGAAATTGTGGCTAAGACATGCAATGGACATGTTTAATTTGTAAGTATGCTTTAAATGTAAAATTTTTGACAAAGAGAGATAACGGTGGGATTGTTGTATTTTGTTTTCTTTTTTATTGCAAAAATAAAAAATGACAGTGTACATAAAAAATTGTTTAGTGCGCGCATAATTGACATTTTTGCTTCTGAAGAGATATTTTTGAGTTTATTAACCGGCGATGTTGATTTTATTAAACGGCAGTTTTAAAACTGCTTTGAATTGATTTGATTCCGGTCCTGACAATCTGATCACATGAAGAGGCTGATTTTATTAACCAGTGAATTTATTAAGCGGCGATTACTGTATTGCTCGAAATATATGGACATTTACTATAGTTTTTGGCTTATCTTTTAAAATTCATTTAATAAAATATTCTTAACGACTCTTTCAAGTTTATTCCGACATAAGCTTCTATAGAACGAAAAGTTAAACTGGATAATTTTGAACATTCTGGCACTGGATGGTCATGAACTGCAACTACCTGCAGACGTCAAAACTAAACTAAGTATGCAAGCAATTAATTACAAAAGAAAACAAGACAAGTTTTGTTTCTTTATAAAATATTTCCTTGTAGACTTAGTTGAACTATGAATAGGCCAATGAAAATCTGCTTTTTAGTTCATGAGCACAATGGTTTTTACTTTTATTTCAGTTTTTGAGTTTGACGAATGATGGATGTGACCGAACTTGTTTGATGCTAGCAAATATTTAAATAGGCTTTATAAATCATAATTTATTCTAGCGTCCCCAAAATAAATACTACTATTGTTTACATAGTTGTATTGCATCGTAATATTTAAAGAAATTAATATTAAAAATAAGGCTTTTTTTTTTTCCCTAAAAAACTACTTGAGAAAAACTTACCGACCATCAATTTAACAGCGGATAGAAAAAAAAAAAACAGAGGAAAGTACAATGAAATGTTTTCAAAACGCAATTATCGCAGAAAAGGGATTTTTTCAAAAGAAACGTACCACTTACGGTTAAAAAGAAAATATGAAATTTAAATAAAACAAAATTAAATATGTTTCGTTAAAATTATTATCATTTAAATAGACATTAAATTAATTTGATAAATAAAATAAATTAGAACTGATAATGGCCAAAAAATTCAATAATGAATATAATATCTTTTAGATCTTTCCAGCGTCCATAATAATTACTTTTTTTTTTTTTTTTTTTTTTTAAATAGGGTATTTAGTTTTATTTTTCGTTTTGATTAAATAACACAGGTGTGCGAAGAAATTTTTTTTCTTCAAGTTAATGTGTTTTCCTAGTGTATTTTTGGATGCTTTTTAAGGGAAAAATATTAAAAGATTTCCACCAAAGACAGTTTTGACAGAAAATGGGAAAAATTGACAGAAATTAGCTTAAAGCTCCAGTTTTTTAACTCCCATTTCAGTTATTTAACGAAAAATCTAAACAATGTGAAAAAAGAACAAGGAGAGCGATTTCATCAACACATCTGAATTGAGCGTATTAAAAAACATTAGAAACATCCAAAGCAGTGTGTGTGGGGGGGGGGGGGGGGGAGGGGATGAAAAATATGATTACGTAGACATGAGCAATTACTTTGTTGTCAATTTTGATCTGTCTGAATAAAATAATAAATTTTAGAATACATAACTGCCATTTTTCAAATAATTCCTTAAATAGTTGGTGATGATTCTTGTGGCAGACTTAAGTGCGTTAAGACGACTATTAAACTTCTGAGATTAAATTTAAACGTCTTGTACGGCTATTTGACCAGCTATATTATTTATTTGCAATGCGTATTAATTACTACGCATTTCAGTATAGAAATTTACAAGACAATTACATTACGCTGTCAGTATTTATTACAGATAGCTTAAGTCTCTAATATAATTCAAAAAATATTTTTTTTTACGATTGATTTTTTTATGAACCGAATCTGAATATATCAGAAAAAACATATGAAAATCGAGGATCGACAAATTATCATTAAAAATATATACAACTTTCAGAAATAATGCTTCACCAATAAAGTTATTTAAAAAAATAATTATGACCACATTCTGCATAACAAAATAAAAATAAAATTACAGATTTTATTTAATTAATTAATAAAAACTGCATAAAATTATAAATCTTGAAACATATTTCCAGGTACTTTCAATTTATTATACCCTTTCGTTTATGCTGAGAACTATTCAGAGATGCCATTTTCAATCAACAAATGGTAAAGGACTTCCAATTTCCTTTTTTTTTTTTTTTTTTTTTTTTTCTGTGTTTAGTACGATTCACAATAATTATGTCTTTTATATAATATATATATATATATATATATGGATAATAAATGAATTGATTCCGCTTTCATCGCATTTGAATTACGCACAAATTAGTTATCGGAAAGAGTGTTTGATGTTACCTATACAATGCTTCATATAAATAAAAATATTTTGGATCGTCCAGGTTAGCAAACATACCTGAATATACATCATTCACAAACACATTTATCTGAATCAACATTCAAACCTCGAACAGTTTTTTTGGGTCATACTGAGTCGCACACAACCTAAAGCATTATAAGAACCATGATGGATACTCGGTCTGAAAAATCTCATTAATAACATTGGCAGGAAATACGTATCCATGAATGAATGAAAATGTTGATTATTGATTGGGATGGAAAAACAAGATTTCTCCTCACAGATGGGAGAAATCCCAACAGCTGAGAAGAAGAATCGGCGCGGTCAAGCGTAACGGACAAGATTTCATCAAACAGCCCAAAGAAAAGAAAGCTACAATGTAAATGCAAGGAGAAGAGGAAAAAAAAAAACAGTGAAGGGATGAGAACAGCAATTTACGGATCAGTAAGTGTAGGCTTTTCTTAACTTGCAATTCCAAGGTTACACCTTCAAGAAATCAGTATAGAACAAAATTTAACGGGAAGCGAGGTTCCTGCTCTCAGAAAAGGCCAAGAAATTTTGAGGTGGAAAAAACAAATGTCGAGGTCTTTGGAGAAACTTGCTTCTGCCAATTTAAACTACGTGACCCCATTAAAACAAAAGCCAAACAATCTAATTTAACTTCAAAACATTCGCATTTTTTACATTTATTTTTTGGCGAAGACATGTTTAAGAAAACAAGTGTTTAAAAAGAAAAAAAGCTATTTATTTATTTAAGCTCTACAAAATATATACATAAAACTACTTATAGTTTTTCATTCAGCATTCTTTTAAAATTATTTCTAACCTGTATTTATTTTAGAGTGAAATGTTTTTATTATTCTTAAATATATATATATATATATATATAATGGAATTTCGCATACAATTCGTTCGGAATATTTATAGAATATATATGTATAAATAAATTAGTACGTAATAAAATTTAACCTTAAAATTTACCAATTAATAGATACAAAACAATACCAACACAACAAAAATAGAACTGATTGTAACATGTAGGTAAGACTGACACAAAAATGTTGCGATACAGATTAAGAACCAATAAGAGACAAAAACAATTTAAATTACTTACGCCGACATGAATAATAATAAAAAAAAGGACCATTAAACTTAATGACAGAGTAAGTAAATAAAGGACCACAGAAATAATAATTGGATAAAAATGCTTAAAATTTGAAGTATAAACTCTTCAGGGGGCATGTACTTCTAAAGCTGTGAAATATTTTAAATTGTATTACATTTATACATAAATATACACGAGATTGTTTGTTAAGTATTAAAGAATAAGTTTTATATTTCGTTTTTTTCTTTATATATATAATTTTTCATGAGTATGATGAAAAGAATTAAACAGTTGAATAATTCCTCACAAAGGCCAATTACGTAACTAGTTAACTTTAATAGATTTAATAATTTAAATTTATTAGAAAATTAATAAAATTTCTTACCTAATTTTAAAACTTATCAGATTACAAAACTTGTTGAAAATATATAAAAGAAGGATCTTTCAAGGTAATGTAGTAGAAAAGAAGGAACTAATAATGGATAGTATTAAAAAGGTTAAAAATCGAGCTTACAATAACGAAATTAACCATAAAAGTAGAGATTAGCAAAATATTTTTGGATACACACACTGAAATAAAACTGAATAAATAATTTAAATTTATAATATTTTAAGAAGAAGACAGTCGACGATAAAAACCAGTTTTTACAAATTTACACAGCTACAGAAAACAACATTAAAAAGGCATTTCGGAAAACAAACGAAATATTAGTACGAATATTTATAATTAGCGATTGTACAAATGATTATAAATTAAGTTACGAACAATTAAGTTACACGTATGGAACTGATTGTAATTAATTTAGGAGCATTTACTGACTTTTTTTAAAATCCAAATGTCACATGGTTTTTCTCAATTAAATATTAGATATATATAGTATACGATATGTGGAATGTAAAGTATGGATTCTTTTAAATGAGACTAGACACAAACATTTCTAATTTTTTCGATTATTAACTGCCTATCTGCCAGAGTAAAAATTATTAGGGATGTGGCAATAGAAATAATTGGATTCTGACAAGAAAATTTTAATATTTAAGTGTATACAAAATCGCTATAATAGGTAAACAAAGTTACATGGAGAGCATTTTGCAAAATATTTAAATTTGATTAAAGTGTACTCATTTTATCAAAACTATTTTTTATTTCGAAATGATGATGATCGTCTCTTAGTGTCCCTTTAAATATGGCCATGAATTGAAGTTTAAATTTTAAAATGTGTCAAATTATTTTACCGCTCTACTAGGGGAAATATATATATTTGTTATATCTTTGTTTTTATAGTATATATATTTTTTCTTAACCTTTGTTTGCTTCAAAATTTCAGAATGACGTCATAAAACTAGGAATAATATTCTCTACACTTTTTCATAAACAAAGTGTGAATTTAACTGTAACTCTTTCCCCTCCTGTTTTGTGGGCTTTTTTTATTTTTATTTTATATTTTTTTTATAGATATGGAAAAGCTGATAACAGTAAGCATTTAATTAGTTATAATATTTAATATGATTTTAAATATATATATATATATTTAAAATCATATATATTTTTAATATAGATATATAATTAAATAATTCGTCGTGTGCAAGGCTTGAAAAGATTTTCATAATATCTATCTATATAATAAATATGTATTATATAGTCAATAAAATATTTCAAATATTTGAGAAAACCTCCAGACTAAACAATTAATATGATCAAACCCAAAGCCACTATGAAACTAATTAAAAGATTTATCAAAAAAGTTTTAACAAACCGAGATTGAACATAAAATTACACATTTTATAGTGAAAAAAATTAAAAAGGTAACATAATGCAGAACAATAGTAATTTATTATTTTTATATAAAAGAATTGTAAATCTAAATACTAATAACAAACATATATTCGGACAAAACTATAGTGAGAAAAGTATTGTAATCATGTCAAATATCCGAATTTGAGATTTTGATGTTTCTATACGTTTCGAGGTCCCCTGAGTCCATTTTCACTATTTTACGATTGTGTGTGTGTGTGTGTGTGTGAGAGAGAGAGAGAGAGAGAGAGAGAGAGAGAGAGAGAGAGAGAGAGAGAACGAGAGAGAGAGAGAGAGAGAACGAGAGAGAGAGAGAGAGAGAGAGAGAGAGAGAGAGAGAGAGAACGAGAACGCTAGCGTCTAAACGCTTTGCTCGAATGAGTTGTAGATTGGTACGCATGTTGCAAGTCACCGTAGCTCAACCCTATTGATTTTGATGAATCTAGCACTTAGTTTACTTAACACTTAGGTTTTTTTTTTGCAGGGACACAAAGAAAACTTCTTTATCCTTATGGCCTATGGGGCCAAATTTTTAAAAGTGTGATAGCGTCTAAACGCCTTATTAATCTGAGTAAAAAAATTATACACATGTTATAGGTCACAGTTGCACCAACTGTATAGCTTTTGGTGAATTTAGCAGTTAGTTTTTTTACAGGGACACAAAGAAAAATTCTTTATCATTATAGCCTATGGGACCAATTTTTTAAAAGTGCGATAGCATCTAAACGCCTTATTCAATTGAGCTGAAAATTTATATGAATATTATAAATCACTGTTGAACTGACTGTAAGCATTTTGGTGAATCTAGCATTTATAGGTTTTTACAGGGACACAACGAAAAATTCTTTATCATTATGATCTATGGGCTCAAAGTTCAGTAGCGTTAAATAAAACATCGTGTAATATATGGAGAAAAATACTCAAACACTCTACTATGGTTTTCTGTCTTTTGTTTGTTTACCAGCTCTTCTTATCTACAAAACTGTTAATTACTCAATGTTCGGAAAGTCGAGTGCAGTCACTCTATATTATTATTATTATTTTTAATATCGAAATATAATTACAGCTACATATATTGTTATAAAACAAACAAGAACATCGTATCTTTTGAAAGAGTGCTAAAGAGGAATGATTTATCATCCTTATAATTTCAAATTCTTATTTAATTAATAAGACATAATAAATACATTTCTTAGCTTTTTAATATTACTCCTGCGAATCTAGTTTTCGGTAAAAATTACAACATAACTTTTTCCAACTTTTGTATACTAATTTTCAGATACGAAATTTGTTTAAAAAAAAAAAAAATTAATGGCAGAAATGCAAATTAAATCATAATTTAAGTTGCTTTTGAAAGCTTTAGTGTAAAAATCAAGCTGCAAACTTTTTAGACAGAAAAGTTTACACACTAGAGAAGGTATGGAAAGCAAAATCATTATTTTGAATAATTATGATATTACATTGTTAATTATTCAGAAGATTGAAATTCTTAATTTTCGTCAGCGAAATACTTTTATTTAACTGCAAAAATATAAACTTTGTAAATATTTATAAACAAGTCACACTTTCAATTATACACAAGGGGCGGATCCGTTTCGTAATTAAAAAGTTTACATTTCAGTAAATTGCCAAAGGGAAAATTTATTTTAAAATGGGTATATTTATTTTACATTTTACAATGTAGTTTTAGTTCTATCATATCAAAACTGGCCTTGAGTACAATATTTAAAGAAATTACATGATATATTTTATAAAATTTACATTTCAGTAAATTACCAAAGGGAAAATTTATTTTAAAATGGGTATATTTATTTTACATTCTACAATGTAGCTTTAGTTCTATCATAGCAAAACTGGCCTTGAGTACAATATTTAAAGAAATTACATGATGTATTTTATTCGAAATTTAAATTTCTGATAATAAGATAATTTAAATTTCTGATAAGATACTTGAGATTTGTAATAACTTTAGGTATCTTATACAAAATTTAATGAATTATATAGATATTTAGATATGGACACACTTAAAAAAAAAAAAAAAACCTTTAAAATAATTTACACCCATGTTCAAATTTATCTTTACATAAACTTGTAAGGCTTTTTTTTTTTTTTTCCTAAATTTTTCTTGTCACATTTCATTACCATTTTTTCATGTTTCATGCTACGATTATAATATCCTATGCAGTTCTATTAAATTTTTGTATTTACGCGTCATAATATTATAGTTTACAGTTTCTAAGAAATCGGTAAATTTATGCATATAAAGATAATTTTGGACATGAGTGTTTATTGACTGATACCAATATTCATAGATATAAAAACAGATTTGCATTATATATATGAATTTTGCAACGAAGTAATTTTAGAAAAAAAAAAAATCTTAGACATTTTAAAGCATAGAAATCAAACATTTTAAAACTGAAAATAAGAATGAATGACTTACTTCTAGGTATTCGAGATATTCCCCTGTTTGATGAAGATGTCAGTTGAGAGTTTAAAGATTCTTTAGAGGATGTATAACTAGACTTTCGCATACCAACAGCAGGTAAAGAAAAGCGTCTTAAAGATTCAGGAGTATCCAAATGTTTCGAACAAAAATGATATTTCATTCCATCCGTAAAACGATCATTTTCTTGATTTAATTGTAAACACAGAGAGCAAAACTCATTTGTGAACTTAACACCAATATTTTCATCGGAATTTATTGAAGATAGAGAAACTGCCAATTCCTTAGCTTTGTTTTCAGAATTTGAAGACAGGTCGTCTGCAGAGTGATTTAAGGCATTTTTACAAATATCGGTATCCTCTACGTTTAATATAAAAGGAATATCATTATTGTTCTTAAGATTAGGCACTTCATTAGCGTAAATAGATGATTCTAACATAGAATCCGAACACATACTTTGTATTCCGTTACTTTTAGTTTCGACAAGATCCGAATCCACAAGTATTGTTGTACTTCTATTTAAAGAATTTGAATTTAACTCTGGCACTGCAAAATTATCACAGGTTGATTTACTAAAAATTTTTCCATCGGTTTTAATAACAGAGAGACCTTTGGTCTTCCCACGGTAATGCTGCTCTACATCCGAATCTTTACGTGAATTAGAAAACACTCGGTGAGAGTTGATACTTTTTACGGGAAGATTAGATTCACTCTTGTTATACCTAGGAAGGGAATTACTTTTTTTCGATTTTAATTTCGTTTCGATTTTTTTGCTATCGACGTCGGAATATCCTTTCGTTCGGCATGGTATCATGGAATTTTTATTCCTATTTATTGCATTCTTTTGTTCAACGTGTTTCAATTTTTTATCTTTGCTGGATTCTTTCAGTTTTATTGAACACAGCTTTACTTTTTCTTTAGATATGTTTGATGCATCGTTATAATTAGACAGCTTTTCAGAGTTATTCTCATCAATAACTGAATTAAATACTTCAGAAATTCCAGAGTTAAGATTTTCTCCAACAATACTTGCAGATGTTTCCAATTCTAAATTACACGAGTTGTCAATATTAGCTTTTTCATTAGTATAAGTTATGTTGTTATCCGAAAATGAACAAGTGACCTTTTTCGAAAAATTTTGATTGGATAAATCTCGTGGTAATAAAAATGTATCTTCTTCATAAGGATTAGATATCTCGATAAGGCCATTTCCAGGTGGAATATAATCACTGATAATATCACTGAGCCCTAAACTTCTCTTATCACAGAAATTATGACCATTTAGATAATTTTCAGGTACCAAGTTTTCAAATCTTTTTGCTACATCTGTACCATAAACAAGAGGATCACAGATTGCTCGTGGTCCACGGTATATATCTCTTATCTGCGAATCAAGGTAAGGGGATATTTTTCCGGAGTTTTCGGGAGTAAAAGAGTAGTCCAAAACACCATTTAAAGTAGAAACTGATATACCAACATTTGATACCATATCTTTTTGTAATGTGCGATCATCGGACAGGTGTTTCTCTGAGGTAACAGCAGAATTGTGGTCTCTTCCGCTTTTAATCGCGGATGCTTGAGGGGTAGAGGACAGTTGAGGCGTGTCGATGCCTTCTAAATTGGAATCACTAAGCATGACGCTCACAGGTAAGGACTTGGGATGTAGCTCTTGACATAGATTTTTCCCACGAACTTCGGTACATTGCTCTCTATCAATAAATACATCACGATCTGAATCGATATCGATTGATTTTTCATAATTAGTCCATTGTTTTGGCGGTGAAGGCAAAGAAAATTTTTCTCCAGAATTATGGCACGAATATTGAGGGTGAAAGTGATTACTAATTTCAATGTTTTGTTTGACAGGATTGCTTTGTTTTGATGGCATGCAATCAATCTGCAAACTGGGATATACAAAAGCAAGGTTCATATCTAAAACAGATTTTTGTTTTGGAGAATTGCTATAAAGAGGAATTGTAGAGTCACATTCAGGATTATTTTGAGACATGTATTTACTGCACACTTCTTCAAATTCTAAAAGGGATAATTCAAATTCAGGCACTTTTTGATCATTTTGAAATTTACGGTTGGCATGCATCTCGCATTCTGGCACTTTTTGATCACAGGCAATGTTCCTCTCAGAACACAAATTTAAGGCACTAGATTCATTAAATTCTTGATTGTAAATTGAAGGAGAATAATTAGGTTTTGATTTAGAGACAGCAATATCAGTGTTTTGGTCTATAAATTTACTATCAAGTACACATTTCTTGGTAAAACTTTCTTTTGCACATTGATTCTTTAAGATTTGATTTTCCTTTGACGCTTCGGTTATTTGTTTTTCAAATTTATCATTAACTGTTACTGGATATTCTGACTTCTTTTCGATGGAATCCTCTTCATATTTTTTCATATGGCAGAAGACATGTTTGTTAGTTATAACTGGATTTTGGTCAAGCTGTTCAGATTTCGTTATTTTATGATCAATCTGATCAGAGCCCGAAAAATTATCTTTCATATCAGCAGTAAAAACATTTACATCATTACTACAACTTGAAACAAAATTTTCGGATTTCACGGAAGATAAATCTTGGACTGTGGTTAACTCACACAACTCTGTAGATAAATCTTTTAATTTTTTATTTAATGATGCACCATTGATATTGGAAGAATCTAATTTCAAGTGCTCATTAAAAATGCCACTTTCTGAAGAAAGATTGCTGTTATCACATTTCTCTGAGTTTTGTTCCAAAACAGAAGAAATGTCAGTTTCTGTTTTAATGAGTTGGACTACAGTTAATTCTGTAGTCTTACCACCAATAACATCTACATTGTTTCTTATTTCATCAATAACTTCTGTAATTAATCCATTTGAATCACAATTTACTGATGCTGAGTTTTCATGCAAGATTCTTTCACAAATTTTGTCATTATTATTTATTTTACCACAAGACTGGAGAACGTCAGAGACAATTTTTTCGTTGTCAGCAGGGTTATTTGTATCACTTAAATTTGAATTATCAATATTCACTGTTTTACTTTTCGTCATTACATAAGCACTATCTGCGTCAGAACATAAGTCCTTCTGAATACTCGGCACATTAAGAACTGAGGGTGACGAATCACCGTCAGTAGAGGATTTGTATTCGTGGCTCATGCAAAGATTATCACTCATGCAAACAGGTAATTCACTCTCGAGTGCTTCCGAGTCTTCTTCAACCATGGGCTTAGAATTCACGGCTCGCAGAGCCTTGTTATCGAATTTGGAATGCGAAGAGTCTATTAAGCTATCACCGCAATCAGAAAATGAAACACTTTTACTTAATTTTGAACTGGAGGATGTGGCACTTTTGAGATTTGACCATTTTAATTTGTCAAAAGAATCGCTATTTTTCCTCATTAGCGACTGCGCACTTGTAGAGGATTCTTTTGGGCTACGTATTGAAGGAGATGAAGTGCATAAATTGGTTTGAACATTAGCTTGAGGAACTAATTTATCCGAAGTTTTTCGTAAATCAGGAGTAGAATATCGCTCTATTTGAGGTTCATTATCTTCACCATTGAGTATCGTTTCAGATGGGGTGGGGGCAACTTTTCGCTTTTTGCGTTTACTTCCCGGGAGGCTTAAACGGAAACTGGAAAATAAAGATGATGCACGTTCTCTCTGAAAACCTTCTGTGACGGGTTGACTGGCGCACGTGGCTACAGAACTAATAGAGGCAGAATCTTCTTCATCTGCCTCGAACTGCGATGGTGGTACAATACCATTACTTCCTTTAATTTTGCTATCATCTTCATCACGCCGACGACTTTTCTTTCGACGAAATATTTTAAAAATGCTTGGAGATGAATTTTTACTACTTTTCTTTTCATCGGCTTCTTGTGTTCCCGCCTCGTCTTCTAGTCGGCGTGATGAACTACCGTCCAAATGGCGATTCCATCTGATGCGCATGATTCACTTTTGGGAGCAACAGTAACAATAATGATATTTTTCACTCTTTTTTATCAAACATAACAGTAGAAGAAATATTTACGTTCATCTCTATCATTGTCTCACACGCCTGACTGGTTACACTTGAAAGTAGTGTTCTTTCTGCCTCAGCAAATATTAACTTATTGTAAAAACCTTCAGATTTCGCACACAAATTCTTTTTTTTTTTTAATCCTTCATTCACTCTATTTCAAAGAGAGAGGAAAGAAACTGCAAACTTGCGAGAGTAAAATCAAGAAGCGTAGCATTGTTCTGCACTTTTTAAACTGAATGTATGCTTTAATTAGAATTAATGTAAAAGTGAAAATATATTCGAGATGAGAAGCAGTAGCAATATTTTCTCTGCACGATGATTCAAGTATCACAAAACATTAAAACCGTAGTTATTTCTTCATATCAAATTTTTGAAGAAGAAAAAAAAAAAAAAAAAAAAAAAATCCAAACAAAAACGTTAAAAATTATAAAACTGATTCCCAAAACATGTACAGTTCTTTAATAGTTATTTTTAAATAAGGCACAAGAAAGAAGTATAATTTTCATGAAATATTCCAACATAAGGGGGGGAAAGTAAAATTTGATTATTAAAACGGAGAAAAGAATGATCAAATTGTGCAAATTCGAAACACCTTTGATTCAGCATAAAATTTTAAGCACAAAGTGGAAATCACTATTTCAAGGTACGTAAATAATCATATAATTTCTCCATAATGAATGTATATTTCAGATAAAATTTTAGCCGGCTTTTTGAAACGAGTTGAATTTGCCGTTTTATCCGTATGCCAACGAACGTTAAGCATTTTAGCTTTTTCACGCTACCCAAGCACGGGAACACAACAAGCTTCCGCTACAACCACTCACTCACGGCAAGGTCAGCTAAATGAATGTGTTGTTAAACACGGATCGGGACGTGGATGCTGGGAGAGGGATTTCTGGACAGATGCGGAGATGAGCCGTCGCCAAGGCAAGTTATGCCAACATCGCCAAAAAAATTGGAAAGTTACGGAATTAACTTAGCAGGAGTATGATAAGGAGAAGTAGGCGTAATCATGATACCAGAAAAAAACAACTCAAACGCCTGTGTGTCTAAAATAAATAAAACCTCAGTAGTAGATAAGTAAACTTGTAAACTTAACACAAATGTTCTCAAATTTACATCATTACTTTTATAAAATTTAGAACATATCAATAAATATACAGAAGCGGGTAA